>JAGPOW010001167.1:10275597-10286433 GCA_030014935.1 Caiman crocodilus
AGGTATGCTGCTGGTTCTTCCTCCCCAGGTGCAGCACCTTGCACTTGTCAGTGTTGAAACCCATCCTGTTCTCATTTGCCCACCCCTGTAACCTGTCTAAGACTGATTGCAGCCCTTCTAGCATGCCCACATCCCCCCACATCTTAGCGTCATCAGCAAATTTGAATAGGATGCTTTTTACCCCCTCGTCCAAGTCACTGATGAAGATGTTGAACAGCACGGGTCTGAGGACTGAGCCCTGGGGACCCCACTGCCCACGTCCCTCCAGGTCGAAAATGACCCGTCCACCACGTTCTGTGTCCATCGACCAATTTTATCTTCCATTCCCTATGCCCTCTGGTTTAGAAATACTTTTTCCTTTGAGACTAAAGTATTTTAGAAAACTGAACTGACCCTGAAAGCCTGAAATTCAGGTGAATCCAAGTTCATGAAACCCATTTTTCCTAGAAAATTGACAACTGGGAAAGTCCATGTGTTTTGGTAATGTATGAGTGTAAATTGTGAAAGCGTGTATCAGACTTTAGGGGGGCATGTCTGCATGGGGCATGCCTATAGTTTGAAATCGGAATCAGCTCATGTTCTGGGGAACTGGAAACCAGAAATACTAGTTTTATTCTTGGTGTTAGCCTGCCATAAAACAGAATCTAGCCCGCATCTCTTGCAAGGTGTATTATAGTGTGGTGTATGCTAAAGGGTTTT
This sequence comes from Caiman crocodilus, assembly GCA_030014935.1. Lineage (NCBI taxonomy): Eukaryota > Metazoa > Chordata > Crocodylia > Alligatoridae > Caiman > Caiman crocodilus. The sequence goes on from JAGPOW010001167.1 coordinate 10,276,297, forward strand.
TACTTGATCTGGGGATGACAGCACTACTTGTAACTAGTGAAGTTCCTTAACTCCGAGGAAGGTCAACAAGATCTTTGTGCTGGCCCCACCAGCTTCTATCCTGCATGTGCCATATATGCAACTGAGAAGCTCTTCTGGAGACTGCCTCAGTGGCTTCTCTAAACGAGTATTACAGTATTAGACTTGGGTATCACACGACTTTGAGGGTGAAAGGCAGTCATTGGCTCCCCTGCTAGAAAGCAAGGAGTTTCCCCATTCCAGAGATCTTCAGATCTGCTTTCTGATCCTGAAGCACCATGAGATCAGACCTCAGTCCTGTTTCTGGGACAGGTTTGTACATTGAGCATCCCAGCTCTCAGATCAGTGTAATTCTTGGGGAGAGGAGTTTTGAAAATTGCAGGAGGGAGGAGCACTGTTGGTGTGCATTTTTCTTTGGTCTTTATTTTCAATATTAGTAAACTTAAATGAAAAGCCAGCTTTTTTTCTTTTCCTGCAAGTTCCCTGGCTGAATTTGAGATTGACTTATAACTGAGAGCATTTGACTAAAATTTCCCCAGGGTTATGGTGTTTTCTGTGAGTCCTCTACAAAAGGACAAGGCAAGTATTAGAACAATAGACTTTACAGTTTAATTGAGTTACTGTTTTTGGCATGAGTCTTCCATGTTGTCTCCTAACGTCAGAGGAATGGATTAACACAGCAACACTATAAACATCCAGTAAACCGTTTCTTTGATTCTTTACGTCACTGTCAGTCCCTCTGAAGGCATCTTTGGGGTGTTATTACCGTTGCTTTTTTTCTGGTGAAATATCTGGGTAGTTTGGGGGATTAAACCTCTGCCCTTGGGTAACCTCCCACCAGCAGAGGAACCCATGAAGGGAAATGGGGTGGAGATGTCTGATCATTTCTGAGCTTGCTCTGAAACTGAAGTGCTTCTAAGAATAACACCAGCTTACATCCTGTGTTTCTCAGTAACAATTAGTTCTACAACGAAGGCTAGCAGGAACATGTGGGAAAATACCAGCATCACTCATGTGATGAAAGCATGTCCTCTTGTGTTCTCATCCCCATTGCAAGGGGATCTGACACGTTGCATCAGACTTGACAACAGCCAACACAGGCTCGCTGCCTTCCATTGCTACCTGAGTTTCCTCACACCCAAACGTGGCAGTTTCTTCCCTATTGTCTGCATAATGCAAAAACAGGGTTGACTTGGGTGGGTGGGTGTGACAAACTTGGGATGGTCCCTGTGGAAAACTATTTGGCTAAGCTGTGCGACCTCTGTTGATCTCCAGATGTTGTGGAATTGGCTTCCATGCTGTTAAAGGCTTTTGACCAACTGGGTCAAGCACCATTTCAATGCTGAAATGATTAAGGCCCAGATGAAAAGGGCAGGGAATGAAATCCTGTCTCCCAAGGGTAGGGGAGCTGAGGCTGGGACTGATTTGTGGCATGCCTGTAGGACTGCACTAGATGGACATTCCCACCGAGGAGGAGTGGGGCAGTGTTGTTTGTAGGAATTTGGGGATGTTGCAATCAGCCAGGGAAGAGTGAATGGTAAAATGGAGCCCATTTGGCTGCAGACTGTGTGTCTTGGGTTGAGGTGTGTTGGAGATGGACCTTCAGGATATGAATTCAGTGTGTTCATTGAGGGGAAATGCCAAAGAAGCAGGTGAGAGCTTCTACTCTGTGCTGGCTATATGCAGGGATCTCTAATTGTCAGAAATGGCATTCATTGGGAAATGACTGGCATAGGCGTGGGCACTGCTGGCACATGCTGGCTACATCTACACAACAAACTTACTGTGCCCAGCAGCATCAGCACCTTAAGCCTGCTGCACTGTGCCTTGGGGGCTGACTCCTCAGTGCCGCGTATCTATCTGTGCTTGCACAGTGCTTCAGGTGGGCTGATCAGCACCGCTGAGCTGCAGTCAGGTAGCCACGCAGACTGCTTCGGGTTAGCAGGTAGCCTGAGCAGCGTGGCCCATCTGAAGCTGTCTCTGCTAGGGATGGTATGTTTACTAAGTAGCTGTGGCCCCAAACGCAGACACTGGTTGTTTAGCTCCACTTGACAGTATTGGCAACCCCAGGTGCTCAGAGACTGCATTTGGATAAAAAAAATAAGGGCATTTGAGGTTTGTCTTTTTTGCTGTCCTGCTTTTGAGCCTTGTTAGGGTTCATATTTTCCTGGTTTGTTCTGTATTTAGGAGGGGAAGTATAGATGCCCATGTGAGCAAGCGACTTCAAGAACTGGGGCTGTAGCAGAGACATCGCCTATCACAAGACTCATGCAGTGTTGTGGCCTCATCACCATCCTCAGTCATGACAATGGCCAGTCCAGGTGCGGGGACCTGGGAAGCTGAGCGCTCCTCTTCCCCTCCACTCCAGCCTTTTCAGCCGTTGGTCCATTTTTGAGAAACATGCCCCTGCTTAAAATATTTCATTGACAAAGGTCAGAGGTCATTGTGAAGGGGAAAGGTCAAGCATGTCTTCCTCTCCCTCTTCCCACCCCCCTTATCCCTTTTCAGCGGGGAATGTGTAGCTGATGAAATACAGCTGTTCTGGATAAGCTAAGACGTGGCTGAGATAAAGGGCAGGGGAAGACGGAGAGTGGTTTCTTAGGGAGTCAAGATGCAGAGCCGTGGTGTTACGGCCCAGAGGCAGGGCTCTGCGGGAGTCAAGTATCACTGAACTGGAACATTCTGCTAAAAGCGGCCTAACCCCCATAGAGAGAGAGAGAGAGACAGAGAGAGATCTGGTGCCTTGTTCTATTTGAGAAAATTCTATGAATTTCGCCATTCCCAGGAGGCAAGTTCCAGTATTTATTTGCCTGGCAGGGATGTGGACAGAGTTCTGGCTTACGGCCACGACTGACTTCATTAAGAGTCATGCTAAGGCCCGTTGTCTCTGCTGGGTGCTGTCTTGATTGTGTGTGTGCAACGCAACACGTTACCACTTTATTTTGCAAAGCATCTTCCAGACCGGCTGTATTCCTGAGTGTTTTGGAAGCTTGACTAGGGCAGCTGAGAGTCCAGCAGTAGCCGAGAAATATGTCCCAGCAAGGCAGCAGTTACTGACAGGCAGCATGTAAAAGTTGGTATGTGGAGGGAGGGTGGGCCTGTGGATGGTGGCTCTGCCAGCTAGGGAATGAGGCCCTGGGTTGCAAACAGGCTTGGAAGAAATTGGGACTAAGCTGAGCTTTTGTTCACCTTTTGAATGGAACTGGCTTTGAGGCCAAAGTGGCAAGGAGGTGGGATTACCTTAAACTTCTTCTCCCGTTCCCCCACCTCGGTTCAGCTTTGCACTGTGATTCTGGTCAAGGTCAAAAGCTTCTGTGCCTAAATCCTGTGTCGCTTTATGTTCCCAGCCAACTAGAAACGAGCTGCTCCCAGAAATGTTGCAAGAGACTGTCCTCAGGAAATGACCGCCATGCTTCCTTCCCTGATTGGACTATCAGGGAGGACTCTCTGAAATGGGCTGCATGGGCAGGGTCATCTGAACATGCAGCCAGCTTGTGAAGAGATGTTGGGCACATATATGTGGCGGGGGGTGAAGTGTTGTCCTGACAGACCTCAAGGGCAGGATAACCTGTCATTATCTGTACTCAGCCAGATGCTTCCCTGGAGAGAGAGGACTCCTGTGGGAAGGACTGAAATGCAAAGCCTGTCTGATTTGCTGAGCAGGGCACCTGTCCTTGGAGGGGAGGGTGGTTCTGGAGGGTTGGGGCACATTTGGGGCTTGGGGTAGGGGAGGATCCTGGAGGGTTCCCAGGTGCTCCCAGGGGAAGCGTGTGCTGAAGTCTCTCTTTGGGAGAGACTCAGGCAGGATTCAGGGGGTGGAGGGAAGGACACCACAAGTCTTGGGGCCCAGCATTGTGCCATAGGATTTGGGGGGAGGCAGATGGGGTGTGTGCCATGACTATCCGGGGCTGTTCGCAGTGGGGGAGCAGCCCATTCCCACCTGATTGGTATGCAGCCAAGGCAGAAGGGATTTTTCTCAGCCTACCCCTTTCAGATGCCCTTTACTTCCTCCTGCCTCAATGTATCGCAAGGCCCCTCCTAAGCCTCTGATGAGCCTAACCATGTTTTAGAGGAACACGTGAACGCACTGAAGTCATGCCCTTGCAAAGTGGGTTGCATCACAAGTGCGGGACACTAGCACAGTGTTTAGGAAGCTACCTAAAGATCAGCTCTTTCTTCTGTTGCCTTTCTCATTAAATCTGCTCTGCATCAGACCTGGCACCTCCCTGCAGTCCTGAGAGCAGAAGAGGCCCCAGGCTAATGTTAATCTTCCCTGTGGTAGCATGAATGGTGAGTAACTGAAACAAGGTGACTATCCTTGGTAAGTCCCTAAAATGCCAGAATCAGGTCTGGGTCCTTTCTTTGTGGCTTTTCAGGAAGCTGGGTCATGTCAAGCCAAAATAGGCTAAAATCAGGGCTGGAACCTATTGATCCTAAAGCGCCTTTTGCCTCCACTCCTGGCCTCCTTCCCACTTGCTCTCAAAGCAGATGGTCCCTTTCCTTCACTCTGCAGAGCCTCTGTCCCCATCTCGGTTTGTCTCCTGGTATTCCCTGGCACAAGGGAACCCAAACACACCAATGTACATGCTGCAGTCTAGGAGATCCCCACCCCTTTAATTTAAAAGTTTTGTAACTTATAGGCGGGATGTCTTCATGTCCCTCTCTCTGCATCTGGAGCAAGTGGGAGCAGCCTGAGAGGGACATGGTGGGGAGAGGTAGAGTCTGTGTGCCTGTAAATGTATTGTTAAGTGCATTGACTACAATTTTTGAATGTGTGAAGTTGTCAGACTGCTGGGCAGGAAGTGCCCTGGTGCTGCTGAGTGTGATGTCTTGGTTAAGTTTTTTATTGAGCACTAAAATAAAATATATTTATAAAAGACAGCGTGAGTGTTTTTGTGTCCTAGTGCTGGGGCAGCCAGCCGGCTCCTGGTTTGGTTGGACAACAGCAACATAGTTATTATTATTGTTGTTATTATTTAACTTCTGGGGTTAAGCCAACAGAAAGGAGAGTTTTCCATCCTGTTCCATTCCCCATCCTCTGACTCCTATTAGACTTCTGCTGAAACTCTTACGTTGCTCCGTGATGATGGACCCCTAGAGTCTCGAAGGCCTATCACATCTCTGGCTTCCTGGGAGTCATCGTCTTGACAGCAAAAGGGCATCACGTTAATGTGCTGTGTAATTGCAGCCCATCTGTCTGCCTGAGCTGTGCAGGGCAGCGTTGCCTATCAGGGCAGTAGCAAAGTGCGCAAATACTACAGACACCTACTTGAAGGTAACACATGCACCGCAATGCAACTCTGCCAGCTGGGACCCGAGCTCTGGCTGGTGTTATCAGAGTTATCAGTGCACTTCAGACTTCCTGCCAGTAATGCCCTGGTTACCCCATTGCTCTCACCCCCTGCATCACTCTGGCAAGGGAAGAATGGTGCAGGTTGGGGTTGGAGAGCTGTGGCTTGGTTAAATTTTGGGCTCCAGAGAGGGCATGGCCCCTCCTGCCGCTCTAGTACCCCTGTCAAGCCAGTGCACAGCAGCTGTGTCAGGACACAGGAAAAGCTGTGTCCAGCTTTCCTCCATAGCAGCTGTGAAGCACGGGTAAGGGAAAGCGGATCTGCTACCTCAGCATCAGGCAGGCGTACGGAGACAATGAAGTGACAGTTCCCCAGGTGGCCGCTGGTGAATAGGAACTCCCCTCTCAGACCTCTCTGAGGGGACTAGTACCCACTCCCCCATATCAGGCCTTGTGACCCTAGTGTGAGAAGGAGCTGGCGTCCCTGTTCCCTGCAGACTAGCAGTGCCTGAGCTGTGCAATCAAGTGTGTCAATGAAAAAGCCTTTTTTCACAAACACTGTGTGTTTTGTTCTGAAGCATCAAAGGAAAGGAGCTTGGAGGAACAATGGGAGTTTGCCACAGTACAGCAGGAGCTCTTGGAGGAACAATGGTTGTACCTGTCCTGCAGGAAGAAAGCAGAGTACTTGGAAGAACACAGTGAGTTTCAAAACACATTTGGCCAGCTCTGGAGATGTAACCCTTGAGCCTGACTGCTTGGCTCCTGCAATCCCAACCAACACAGGCAAAGGCAGGAAACAGAGACTTCACAGGGCTTTAGTTGCAGCCCCATCCTGCGATGTGCCTGAATTGTAATGTAATATGCACTGGATTCTTTGGGGGAGAGATGATCGTTCATCATCCGCTGGGGACATGGGAATTCTTGTCCATCTCTAGCTTCCACTTGCCTAACATGGTGGCAATGGTGTGAGCCCAAGGACACCAGGTAAGTATGGCTGATGATGACTGCTTTAAAAGCCATGGGGTTTCCTGCCCTGGTTTTCTTGATATGGGAGCCCCTTGGTGGCTTAAAAGCCTGAAGTTCCCTTGGCCTCCTCTTTCATCAGGGTAAAATCTGCAGCAACTGAATGGGCTCAGCACTTCCTTGGGGGCAGGCTGTACTTTCCAGGATTATTTCCACAGACCTTACTGTGTTTTATGGATAGGTCAGAAAGCTGCATGCCAGCTTCTCCTCTGCCCCCCATTTCTTCTTTGATATTGTCCTGAGAACAATGTGTGTGAATTGATGGGTACTTGAGACTATCTGAGAGATGAGACTGATGTTCCCTTCTCCCAGGACAGAGAAGTAGGACTGCTTGAACAGGATTCTGTGGATGGGGTTTCTCTTGACCTTTGTGCCCATCTCCCATGCATTCCTGTGAAAATCCCAGTTTAAATGCATAACAGAGAGGAGACCCTCAGTAACCAGCAATGGAAGCAAACTTTGATGCTACAAGGCAGCAGCTTCCCAGTGCATATGAGCTCCAAGAGGTAAGTGTGATCAGACCAGAGGGATGCCACACCAATAAAAGGGAAGAACAGTCCCTGGTAAGACTCTGCACAGACATGGGAGGCTTCTGCTCAGCACCCAGAAAATAACTCAGATGCTCATTTCAAAGATCTGAGCCTTTGCTGTTTGCAGGAAAGAGGCCAAAGCCTAGTGGAGAAATTGAGGGACAACAGGTTTGAGGGACTAGAGAACAAGGAACAGAAAGAGCAACGTTATCCTGCAGCTTCTGAGTGTGGACAGAGGGCTTTACGTGCAGCACAGCTTACAACTGGGTTTCATATGTTGATGTAAGTTTCCCGATGGGTGTGCAGCAGTGCCAGGTTAGCTGTACAGTAGGTGGCTTATATTACTGTGGCTCATTGCTTGCTGACCTTCAGCAAGGTGCTGTCCTAGGATGAAGGTAGACAAGGTACATTTTGACTTTTACTGATGGAGTTTTACCCCAGATGATTTCAAGGGTAATTCTCTACCAGTTTAGGTATGTAGACACATGGCATGTGTGTTGTGCAGTAAATTGACTTTAAGCCACAGTCAAAGTGGGGTAGATGTGCAATGCATAGGTTTACACTGGGGAGGGCAAATCCATGCCTAGAACAGTTCTGTGTTACTATATTCAAACACATGCATAAGAGACTGGATCAGTAGCTTTGAGCTGCAGGGTGAAAGCACCAGGGTATTTCCCAGTGGTAACTATGCTACAGGCTAAGGATGCAATTACTGCTTGCATGTTCATAGCTGAGCTGGTTTTAAGCTTAACTGGCTTGGGGATTCAGAGCTCCAGGCAGCTCAAATACAAGCTGCTGCAGCTCCAAAGTCCTTGGCAGGCTTGTGCAGCTTTTGGTGAGGTCCAGCTCTGCAGCTTTGCCAGTTTAAAGCCAGCTTGGAGCATATCAGTCACACCCAGATGTAGTGTAGGCAGATTCTTCAACATGGAGTGTCATGCTCCTGCCACTGCTGGTGGGATTGTAGAGGGCCTTTATCAGAATGGGATTTGGCTTAGAAAGTCTCTTCCTCCATCCTGAATTAGAAGCCAAAAATGCTCTAGATGGGTACTGTGAGTTTCTGGAGATCTCCCACCTGGAGGAAAGACTTGCAGCTGCATCCTTTGGAAGGAATCTGGCACTCCCTGGGCTGCCAAAGTCTCCTGTGTTGGATGTGAGGGTAGGGGAAGGCTCTTGCGCTGCACAGAGAACCTATCCAAGGGAAAGTGAATAAAAGAGAACTGAGCAATAGGGATTGGTTATACAGGGAATGAAAAACACATCTGGGCCATTCCAGGGTGAGCTGGAACTGCATGGTACCTCTTGAACCCACGTCCTGTTATTGTTGGTGTGGAACATGGAGGTCTGGGCCAATGAAAATAAAGAAGGAGGCCTGACAGGCCCAGATTTTATCTTTGAGTTTCATCATGACCCTTAAAAGAGTATAATAAGTAAAGCTGACTAAGGAATTGGCAAGTGCCCTATAACATGCAGTCCTGGTACCAGGACTCAGCAGAATGTTCTGCTTAGCAATGCATTCTCTTAGCTTTGTTTGTTAAGTGCCTAGCTGGGAGTCATGGTGAAGGGATGAGCAGCAATAGATGCTGAAACCATCTTCGACAAGACAGGTGCATGGTGCAGAAGTATCTGCTGATTCTGGGTTGGGGGAGTTCACTTTGGTTCTATGCTAATTCAGTCCCTGGAAAAGGAGCCATAAAGGGAAATGCATTTACAAACTGATGTTGTTATTCACAGTGGCACAAATCTGGAGAACGTGATGAGAACTGCCTGCCCCAGGGACTGAGTCCAGTCCCTCAAATTAATGCAAGCACTTCAAAGGTTTGAACAAACCTCCATTTGACTGTTTCTTGCCTGCATTTCTTCCAGGCAGCTCCACTGGCTGCACAAAAAGCTCCAATCATATTAAACTGCTCAAGCATTTGGAAGCCTTGACTGATAGCAAGGCGGCATGAATTCTAGGTTTGATGCTTGATGGCTTTTGGAGGAATCCTTGCCTTGCCGTGTCTTCTGTCAAATACTGAATGGCTAATGTTTCTTGGGGACAGAACAGTGGCTGGGGCTTGACATCTCCATGCACCTTAGAAGAGTTTCAGGTTCCCTCCCTCCCTCCCCCCACAGAATACATAGCACCAGAAATGTTTGTAACAGAGCTGAAAACTTTGAACTGACACAGGTGAACCAGGACCCAATTAGGCTGATGGCCGACCCAACATACAGCCTGAAACATGAAGCTATGCAGAAGTGTTTGCTATTGGAAATGGATATCAGGTGCTGCTGTGTCAATGGAGACTGCAACAAAAGAGATTGAAAAGGTTTGGGGGCAGCTTCTTAGTGTTATGTTCAGAGATGACATGGGGTAGGGAAGGGGGGTACAGCACTGTCTACATGCACCACCTGTTGTGTTCCTTGGATGAACGAACCCTTCATATACAACAGAAGCACCTCAGGTCAAAGATCTGTTGACAAGTTGCAAGCCTCTGTCTGTGGGGTCTATATGTTGTATTTGGGATACACGGACTGGAGACTCATGAAGATCAAAATCTCAGTCTTGAACGCAAGTAAGTCCCAGGGTGCACCTGGTAAGTCCGTCCCTGATCAGTTCCAAAATGTACCTGTTATTATAGAAACTCATAATGCTCTCCAGTGGCAACTCGGGAGCTACAACAGAGAAATCCATTGACTTCTACTGCCTCTCCCTTGTGGCTGGGAAGGGAGAGTGGATGCAGCTTTAGGGAGAAAAGTGCTGCTTGCACCATTGTGCCATTGCTTAGGACTGAATTTAGTCCTGGCACTGATGGGTGCCTATAACAAGGTGGAGGCCTGCTCAGGGTCTGTCTACTGGTGGCCTCACCCACCTGTTATGGGCCAACCGCCCACCTTCTCGCCTGCCATGCCTTGTTAATTAAGCGGGAGGCTACCCATTGTATGCCCCGATGCCAGGGGGTGCTATTTGCAGCTCCGTTCCTGTCCTACACCGCAGCCCAAGCCTAGCAGATGGTATTCATAAATTCCTCTTTATGTTGGGGTCACAGCCGCTGTGGGCCTACCCCTTTTCTTGCTAGCTAGGCCTGTCAGTCAAAAAAACCTCTACTAAACAGGATTGGACTCCCAGGCTCTAGCTCTCAAAAAAAAAAAAAAAAAAAGACCCACTTGGGCTCCTGCCCCCTCTGGTGCTGGGGTCTGCTTGTGGCGGGCCAGTAGGGGGCGCTCCCGTTTTGAGCCGCCCACCTCCCTGCGCCCGACCACCTTCCAGGCTCCGAGTGCCTCCCTTGGGGTGCC
>JAGPOW010001167.1:10286533-10431900 GCA_030014935.1 Caiman crocodilus
CGTTTTCTCCCAGGTGATGACAGCATCTCCTTCCGGGCCTCTGTCATGTGACCCGGGTTGAAATCCCTGCCCTGAGTGATTCACCAGCAGCCCCTCAGGTGGGCACAGGGAGAGGTTTGTGGAGAGGGGCACCCAAGGTGGCTTTTCTGCCACACTGCTCACCCCCAAATACTGCACCCTCTCTGGTGCTGGGATCCCCACACTGCAGTGGGTCCCCAATGGGGCCTCCTCCTTTCCCAAATAGCTTCACCCAAACCACCGGTCTCATAAAACTACAAACAAAACATAAGCCCCTGGGCTATAACGTAACATAGGCTTCTAAGGCCATATAATGGAAAAATGATAATATGGAAACAAGAGAGGCAACGTGTCTGCTTACTTCAGATGATCAGGAGGATGGCTCAGGGCATGGCGAAGTCTTCCAACAGGGACTGCGACCTGGTCGTGGGGAGTCTGCCCCCCCCCCCGCTCCCCTCTGGCCTTAACCCCTGACCTTAACCCCTACTTGACCGGCCAGCCGTGACTGGAAGCTTCTGGACTTAAAGGGACCACCCTGTCTTCTAGTAACTGTGTTAGGGTTCCCTGTTACGGTGCCTTTGGCAGTGCTCTCAGTGTGCTGAACTTCAACCCTCACACTTGGCTTTCAGCCCTTGGGCCCAGCACTGTGAAATGTTGAGCATCTGCTGTAAAGTGATGATGGTCTCAGCATCCGAGACTGACTTTGCTGGGATCTGAGGTGGCTCACGGTCTCCCCAGTGATGCTCGGCACCGTAAAGCAGAAACAGCTCTGTTCTTTCATTTCAAAGATGCCGCTGGCCCAGTGCGGCTGGCCTGTCATGCTTCTCTTCAGACGCATGCTGAAAAAGTTGCCAGAATAGGGGCATAATCAGGTGGCCAGAGAACGTCAAAGGGTCCCTGAGACCTTCCCTGAATTCCAGGCAGAGAAAATGCTAAAGGCTGTATTAAAATAAAAGAAGCCAGAACTATTCACTTCTCCCACCATAGGTAACTCAATGCCATGAACAAAGCCTGGGGCCAGTTGTTTGTTGTACAGCTGCAGCCTTTCAGAATTCATGAGAAAAACACTGATTTCCATCCAGAGGAACTATACAGGAATATCCCTTGCTTGCACTAAAGCCTTTAAATCCTCAGAACTAACCCATGCAATATAAAACTAAAGCTAGGCTCCTACGTTCCTCATAGCCACACCTGCCTCAAATGCCAGGAGCAGGACTTGTCTAAACAGAAACCTGCAGCTGCAGCTGTTGCCTCTAAACACCTGTTCTCCCTGGAGTTTATTTCCCATCCCACTTCCTACATTTCCAAATTAATTTGTACTCAAAATGAGAACCACAGGTTGGTTATTAGAGAGGCTTGCAGGGACTCTTTTTTTCCCTATTAGCACTGGGTGATCATGGTCAGATCTGCAGGAAATGTATGACTGTGTTTCCATGGTACATTGTAGGGGAGAGATGCTACCCCTGCCTCCTGCTATCGCTCTGTTACGCTTCCCCTGTTAGGAACTATGATTTCTGTTTCTCTCTGGGAAACTGCATTCAGCCTGCAACTTTTGCAATGACTATTTAACCCTCTGTCCCCTGCAAAGCTGTGTCGAGAGGCTGTGGCCTGCCTGCCCCCACTCACTCATATGCCAGACCCCGAAGTGCAGGAGTCAAGCCTCAGCTTCTCACCGTGCAAAACTTCTAGAGGTCTGAAGACCTCCCTGTTCAGTGCCACCATAGAAGACACCTCTGGCATGGGCCCATTTGTGGTTTGGTGGTGGTGGGCAGGACTTGTACAAGCATATCCCATCCTGAGAGCGTAGGGGACATGCTATTGACATCCTGGAAGACTAAACATGGAGAGCCTGGCTGTCATTTATGCTGGGGCCCTGCAAGTGCTTGTGCACCCAGCATAGGCGCTTGCTCACTTGGGGATTAAGAAGGAAGGTCCCTACACACCTGTCTGCTTTGTTCCAGCGGTACCTCAGAGTTGTTAAGAGAAATGTGTCCCTCTTTTTCTTCCTCCACAGGCACTTCTGCTGACGTTGCCGTTCAAAAGAGAAGTTCGGGCGCCTGCTCTCTCAAGATCTGTGGCTGTGTTGTGCTTTCATTCTGTGCGTCCCAGAGAAACTAGAAGCTGCTTTGTAGTAGTTCTGTGCAAGTGCCATGGCTGGGGACAGGAAGGTAGGACCCAGGTGGGATGGCTGTACAAGAAACGTTAAACACAGAAAAGAGCATAAATACAATAACGTAATAGAAAAATGAGATGCTGAGGGGCATGGCTGTGCTTCGGGGTCACATGGCATGAAGCACTTGATAATGGAAGAGCTCTCTGGGCTATGGCAGGGAGAGCTCAGACACTAAATCAGGGTGGTGGGGAGGATGGGAGAAGTTTGTGTTATGGACAGGAGCCCTTTAGAGCATGGGTTTGGATGCAGGACCAGCCCAGTCTCTTGCCAGAGGACAAGAAGAGCTCCTTGCTAGTTAGCTGTTAATTTGCAGGACTAATCAGACCTCTAGATATATCCCCAAAGGAGGTTTCAAGAGCCTATGCTGGTAAGGACTCCCCAGTGTCTCAGACTTGCCCTGAGGCCAGGCTGCCAGCCTCGACCTCATGCTCCCACCCCAGGTCCTGTGGATTTGTCCGTACCTTGGCGTTACACAAATGTTGTCTCTGGCCAAGTGTTGTTTCTGGCAAGTATTTGCTTGTTGTTTCCCTGCACTCTGTGAGGAGATGGGAATGCCATCTGTGTCACCCAAAATAGACTCTGTCCCAGCAACCCAACAGGGGGCTCCTGTGGTTCATAAGGCAGCTATTGTTAGGAGGATCTTACACTGTGGTTCCTGACCCTGCCAGCTGTGGAGTGGAGCAGATGGATCAGGGATTTAAAAATAGATCTAAGCAGGCTTGCTGGGCTACTTGCCCTCGCTGGCTCGCACTAAAATCCCAGAGGTGTTCTGCTTATACGAGGCAGGATGCAGTCCTGGGTGCTTGGCAGCTGCCAGCTGCTCGAGCATATTCAGCCATTGTTGGATTCAGGCTCTTAGTCTCCACTAAGTCTTATCCTCAACATAGCTGATGGGCTGAGAAGTCCTGTCTGCCCACAGCTGCTATGAGCGCACTGCAGCTATGCTTCTTTATGGCAGCCCTGAGAGCTGCGTGGTGCAGCTTCCCCTAAGGTGCCGTGTTACTAAACTGCTGTATCCTACCTGTAAGGCAGGGGGTTAGATTATGGCGCGGGTCTCAAGATGGTCACGCAAGGCACCTTGCCGAAGGAAATGCTGCTGTAGAAGCCTTTAGAGGATGCTAGTAGTTAGGACAGCTTCAGCCCAGCTTGGGACATGATTTTCCATGGTGAGCTTCCTGGAGTACCCAGCCTCCTCGTGCTTATCCTCACCACTGATCTCCAGCCCCTCTACCTCAAGGAGAAGTGCAGGCACGAGGAAGTGGGGGAGGCAAGGCCGCAGAGGGGGTGGTGTGGACCCGGTGAACAGAAAGCACACCTGCATGCTGCCAAATTCCCCTGTGCCACGCTGGGCCAGATCCAACCTCTTTGCAGGCCAGATCCAGCCTGGGGGCCATAGGTTGACAACCCTTGCTCTACATGGTTAAAACCATGTTGGGTCTAGCAGGCTTCATTGCTGTTTTAGGTGACAAGAGAAGAACGTATTGCTTGCCACAAAGCCTTCTTTTCATACACAAACCACTACAGACACTTTCCAGTGGTATTTGAGGGTCTGCTGAGGCCTGCATGGCCTCCCCCAGCTAGTCCAGCCAACACCAGACTTTGCAGCAGTATGAGATGCATATGGCTCCCTTTCCCTGGTGTTTCTCCCAAAGCCTTGCCTCAGAGCATGTTTATTTTAGAATATGTAGCCCAGGTACACTCAGGGGGTGCACCCTGTCCTCCAGTGACCATGGTGGAGGTCAGGCAGGGTGCTGATGGAGAGGCCGGCTACTAGAGCAGTTCCCTCGCCTCTCTACAGAGCCAGGCTGAGACCAAGTGCTTAACTATATACAATTTATTACTATAATATATACATCTATTTAAGAGAAAACATGAAATATTTACAATAAAGCTTAGCATATGACACGACATATAGTATCTCACAGTCCACATAAACCAGATACAACATATATAATAATTAATACGTTAAACAACATATTTAAAGTTACAGTACGAAAAACACATATGGAGAATCGACTTATATAACCCAAATAAGTTAATAATAATGTTCCTTTTAATGTACCAGGTAACAATACCAATATACCTATTATTGCATTAAAACACACAAACCATATAAACTCCCTTAAAGACTACCCATAGCTATATAGCCCGTAACACAACAACAATCACCAAAATAGGGAGTGCACTCAGCACCTCCCTAAGGGGTTTTCTTGGAGTCCCTCCCCTTTAGGGCCCTGGGATGTGGACACGTCCCTCGTGCAATGGAGGGTGGAGGCGGTAGACCCTCCTCACCTGTGTCAGCCTCTCCTGCACGGCCCACTTCCCCAGCAACTCACGCTTCCTCTTTGAAGCAGCCAAGGCTCATCCCCTGGTGACTGATCTCACAAGAGCCTCTCTGCAGCAGTGCCTTCGGCTCTCCTCAATGGCCCAGCACCCTGCACTGGGGGTCCAGGGCTCACTCTCTCACAGGAGCTGAGCCCTTACAGGCCCTGGTCTCACACCCGGGGTCCCCCCCTTTCCCGGGCCCTGCTCTTTTAGTTAAAGGTGGAGCTGCACTGCGGGGCTCTGGGCACTCGGCCTAGGGCAGAGGCTAACTTGAGCGGCCACAAGCTGCTCCGAAGGCGGGTTCTCCGTACACTGACCCATGCACTGGGTGAGGCCCGAGCAGCTGGCAGCTGCTCCCAGGGCCAACTCTCCATGTGCTGATCTGCACACTGACTGCCCAGCTGCTTGCTGGGTTTGCAGGCTTAAGCCACCTTGAGCAGCTCCTAGAGCCTGATCCCCGTGCACTGATTTGCACGCTGCTGAAACTCAAGCAGGATCCCAAGGACAGCCGTCTCTGGAGCTCCCCTCTCCTCACCATCCCTTGTGGTCTCTCCCCAGCGCACCGAGCAGGCTCCCCTTTTATGCTCGTCAGGAGCTCCACCCCTGAAGCTCTCCAGACCCGGCTGGCGCTGTTCCAGTTCAGGTCCAGCTGCTCCTTGCCTCCTCCCTTCAGAAATTGAAATTGGAGCAGCCAGCACAAGGAAATGACAGGCCTCAGCACAAGTCTATGAAGCTCAGTCATGACTTACAGCACCACAGAACTTCAGCCCTAGTCTAGACCCTCTCCATGGTCCCAGCTGTGGTCTGTCCCCTTGATGATGCAGCCTCTTGTGCTGAGCTAGTGGCTTTGTGCCTAGGAGAAATCTCTGCTCAGGCGTAGGCCCAAACCACCAAACTTGTTTCACTTGAGATATAGATAGGGACTAAACCTAGAACTTATGTAAGGAAAATCTCAAGCCGCTTCTGTGGAGTTTAGGAAGCAGCCTGTGTGCTGTCCCAATGATCAGTGTGGTGCCTGGAGACCCTGGGGTGTCTACACTGCAGATATACCTGAGCTTTGAGCTATCTAGGTGGAGTACTACCACCAGTATGGGCTAATGCATGAACATTTGTTTTCCCAGCAGATTTTGCAGTTTGTGCTGAGTTTGTGCCACACCAACTACACTACCAACAGCATCCAAGCTCAGTGTTGGTGTGCCACAGTAGTGACAGCAATATGAGCAAACCCTACATCTGTTAGTTCTCTAGGTTGTGGCATCCTCCCACTGAGACCAATGAGACAATATCTCTGTCTCCTTCATTGTAGCATCACAACTGAGCAGATGATGGTTAAATACACTAAGCCAACTTATCCATGATGTAACTCCACTGAAATCAAACTGGGATGACTAGCCCATCAGTTTGATTCCAAGCCATGCAGTTAAATTCAACGTGATCCTTATGTCGACTACGAACCAGCTACACAACCCTCACCTGGATGGTTTTGACTCTTGGTCAGTTATTTGAAGCTTGTTAGAAATGCAGCATGCTAGTAAGCAACAATATAAATGCTGGTTATTAGAGTGACTATCAGTAGAGCTGGGAGACTGTTAGGAAAGAGCCTGGGATACTGAGGGGGGCTGAGTTGTGTTTGCAGGGCTGCAGGTTCATTACTTGTGAGTTTTCGGAGATGATGTTTATGAATCCCCAATGCATCATAAGTTTTAGCACAAGTTGATACTCCACCAGAAATGAATTGTGGAAAATGAATTCTTGTTCTTTTTGTTTTGAAGACTTGTCATATAAATTAGGAAGCAGAAATACAGTCACATAAACACAGATTTGCAAATGGAGCTAGTGAGCTGAAAACTGTTCATCCAAAATACCTGCTGAGTATTTCCAAATGATTATTATATATTAATACAATTATATATACTTGTAATTTATACAATAATAATATACATAACTAATATATGTTCACAACTAGACACAAATGTCTACCCTCTGACCTGGGCAAAGTTAGGTATACTACCAAGAAATAAGTCCTGTCTTGTTACACCTGCACTCATGGATTTGTGGTGTGAAAGGCTTGGCAGAGTCCCAAATGTGCCCTGTGGTACTGCTTAGGCTCTCCTGAGCTGTGCCAAGTCATTCATAATCTTGTGAACCCGGGCCCATGAAGAGCAGGAGCAAATGTGCAAGGCCTATGTCTTGGTGGCATGTTTGGTCTCCCTCCCAGTTATGGTGCAGATGTACCTCTAGATGCCTCGTTCTGAAGTGCCTGACTTGGGACTTGGAAGGTCTCAGTCAGCAATGGCAAGAAAAGGGGTTGCTATGAGAACATCTGGGAAAAGAATGGGATCTTAGCAGGCATCTGAGGACATGTGCAGCTTTACTGGAAAAGAAATGTCATGGGACTATGGTGGACATGTTAATAGCCTCCAAGTGAAATAACCAAGAGTGAGCATGATTCTGAAGAAAAGACGAGGAAAAACCCCTTGTCATGTCCTTCTCCTTAAATATCCCTACTCTGGCGGTATAAACAAAGGTAACAGTCAGGGGAAATGATGGGGCTGAAAGTGATGGTCACGTTGGCAGAAGCAGCACATGAAAGATGAGACAATACAGTGGCCTGGACAGTGTGTGTCTGGATATAGCACCATCCCCTGCTCCTAGTGTGGTGTACTCCATCACCTCCCAGTAACTGAATAAGGATCAGATGGACATTTCCTGACTGCATTTTCATAATGCATTAATTTGATACGTCCTAGGCATCTTCCTGTTGCAAATGTTCCTGAAGGTAATTGAATATGAGGATGGCGAGTGAGGGGCAGGGGATGGCAGGGAACATGGGCAGTGGGAGAGGTGCAGGTGTATAACCAGCAGCAGGAAAGGGGGAAAAGAATTCATGGAGAGATGCATCATGGCCCTGCCATCTCCTGTTGTATCATATTTCAGCAAATTGTTGTAGTTTCTATTTCTGTCCATGTCCTGCATTGTTTCTTCTATTTTTCCTTCTTTTTTTCTCTTTCTCATGTTTTCTGCTGCCTTCTCTTCCTCCTCCCCAGTCTCTCACTTGCTAGAGATCTAAGTGCTCTCCTGTGCTCATCCTGTGGGATGAGAGGGGGTCCATGCAGGCCATCCAAGGCAAGGCTCAAGTGGAGGAGAGCTGTTTGGACTAGCCCTGTGTTGCTTGAGCCTGCCTCCAAGTACAGGTGACCTGCTTCCTTTAGGGACCAGAGTGGGAGTAAGGAGAGGAATGAAGAGCAATGAACAGAGAGAAATAGCATTGAAGATGGCTATGAAAGGAAAGCAGGGAGAGTGTAAGGAAGGAGCACATGGACAGATGAGGGCATTCTTCATGACAGCCATGTGCCAGGTCTGCTGGGACGACTTGATGGAAAGTATTTCCCCAGAGCAGCTTTTTAGGTAAACTACAGGGAACACTTTTGGTTCTCATGAGGCTGCTTGAGTCGGTGCAAAAGCTGGGCGGCAGAGGGTGGGTCTGAGGATATAAGCGGACGTCACTGTCTTAAGTCTTTGCATCAGGCTTCTTTGGATGAGCCCCTGCTGGTTTCTGCACTCCTTTTGTACCTCCTAATGTGACACAGCTGAGGTACAAAGTCACAGTTGGACCCTATCTCTTCTTTGTATGAGAGTGGGGCTCACCTAGACAACTGGGCACATTTTACAGACAGATGCTTGACCTTCTTGGTGCCCCAGCCAGCCAGAAATATCAGTTTCTCCCTCACAGGGATACAGCAGAGAGCTGCTGTGATTTGACCGAGTCTCCCAGCTGGTCAGCAGCAGAGATGGATGCAGAACCCAGGCCACTTCCTTTAGTCTTTAATGTACAATGTCTCTCAACCTGCCTTCAGGCTTTTTAAGTTCACCTTTTTTCCTATCCTGTCCAGCCCTTCCTTGTGTGATACAACTGATTTTTTTTTCCAAGTCCATTTCAGAGAAGCCTTGTAACTTTTCCCTCCCACTTCTGCCACTGTGCCCTCAAGACACCCTGAGATCTACTGTTGTGACAGCTTATGGTACTTGTTTGTCACTTGCAGATTCCCTTGGATGTACACCCCTCAGCCCCCTCCACTCCCCCATGCTGCTTCCCCCTTCTTCCTCAGACTTGCCTGCCAGTTGTCATCTCTGTGTTTTCTTCCAGCTGTTCACACCCGCAGCTGTGCCTGTCCCATCCACATGGGACCGTATCAATGGATCCTTGTTCACAAATGTGACCCTTTCAGCATGAGTGAATGTGAGACTGGAAGTGGACTTGTTCACACGAAGCTTCCAGGTGCCACTGCCATGAAAAAACCTAATACATTCCCTCTCCTCTTTACACATCTAATTTGGTTTAGCCAGTGTAGACTCTGGAGGTCATATACATCCCAGATCATACCTGCATAGATTCAGGTTATGTCCACGCTGAATTTCAAGGTGCGAGTGCAGCTCATGCAGATACTACCAACTAGCTCAGATATTGATAGCGGTGAAACTGTGATAGCACTATTATCACTATGGACTGCAAAAGCCTGCTCTGCCTTGAGGCTATGACACAGTGGTTGAAGCCTGCGTCTCTGGGGCTTCAATGCTATAGTCAAGGTAGCTAGGCTAAAAGCTAGCAGGGGATACCTATACTCTGCTTTTGTGACTTCGTCAGCATTGTGAATGTACTCTGGGTCCAGAAGGAAGAGAGCTACCTGCGAGAGGTGTGCGAAACGGGTCCTATTCGATTTGGATTCGACCCAAATTGGGGACAGTGATTTGATTAGTTGATTGAGATCACTGTCCCTGATTCAATTTGGCCGAATCTGAAGATTCAGTGCTGATTCAGAGAATCAGCGATTCGGACATAGACACTGCTTTAAAAGTTTTTTCTATGTACCTTGAGGTAGCAGGCCCAGCTTGTGATCACTGTGATGCTGGACCGCGTGGAGCGTCCCACAGCAGAGGGGGTGGGAGGGGCCTCCACATGCTTGGCAGTGAACCCAGAAGTGGGCCAGAAGTGCTTCTGGTCCATTTCCTAGCCTGCCGGGGTGTGCGATGGGGGCCCTCGCGCCCCCCTGGCTCAGTGATCAGCTGCAAGGGGGACCCTGGGTGTCCCCCCAGACCCAGACGGCACCAGTCACCAAGCTGGGAAGTATGGGGGGGCCTGTGCACTCCCCAGCAGACCAGCAGTGGACCAGAAGTGCTTCTGTTTCATTCCTGGGTCTGCTGCTGAGCACGCTGGGGAGTCCCCCATCCTTCTGTGGGATGCACCATGCGCCCCAGCATCACAGCATTCAGAAGCTCCTGCTACCTAGAAGGATGTAGAAAAAACATTTAAAGCTGTGTCTATGCCCAAATCTCTGAATCTTTCCAAATCAATTCAGAGAGATTAAAGGGTCCTTTGAATTGATTCAGAGATTCGACCACTGAATCGGGCCGAATCTCCACCAAATCGAATCAGAGACCAAAGTTTTTGTACAGCCCTGCTACCTGCCTGTCAAAGCTAGGGCCTCGCATCCTTACTTGTGGGTGTATTTTTGAATAGTTTATCTTCAGAAGCCTTCTCTTTTGCAAACAGAGACATGGAGCGGGTTCTAAACCCACTGGATGATACTCTCATTCAGAAACGTACCGTCAGTGGGTGCATCTAAACGTCCACTTTACTGCAGAGTAGACTAATTAGCTCGTTGTGAAGCATCACAGTTTGCACGTGCACCAGTATTAGGGAACAGTAAACTAATTAACTCCATCATAGGATAGTACTGTTGGGGAATGTACGATCTTACGATGGGGTACTCTACTGCGCCAAAACATGTGTAGATGGTGACCAGCGGTGGGGCATAAATTGAACCTGGTCAGCCCAGTCAGCTGGGGTCTGCTCCAATCCAGCTCAAATTGCTGCTATCCTGGGCATTGCGTAGACACACTTGGGAGCAGTTGACTCCGGCACAAACTGCTCTGGAGCTTATTGCGTTGCATTAATTGCATGTGTAGATACACCCAGGGTAAGGCAGGCTACCCCTTTTCTGTTGTCCCATTGCTAGGAAGATCAGAAAGGAGCCATTGGAACATGATCTGGCATATGCAGGGAGAGGCAGTTTGATTCTCCTGGGGATTTAACGTGAGCGCTCAGCTGAACGCAGCAGTGGAGAGGCATCTTTTGCTGCACTGGGATTCTACTTTTTGTTCTATTCTTCCTTGGGACTAAAAGGAGGATGGAGCTTCATAAGCAAAGGAACCTCTGGGTTCAGCAGTCTCACTTTATATTGCTAACCTTCACCCTAAAGCCTTCTTAATATGTTTCCTTTTCTGCACGGGGAAATTAAGGAAAAAGAAATCTTTCTGCCCACAGGTGGAGCTACCATTAGTGAATGCTGAAGGCCACCAGCATAACTGTCAAGCATTCATGCTGTTTACCTGTCCACCTCAAATATTTTAAATTTTACCCATTTATTTCTGTGAAATAAACCTAGTCTTCTTTGTCTGGGGGATTTGCTGTAACGTGGGTTTGGAAGGATTCGCTTTGAGTCTTGACAGTGTAAGTGGTTGTTTTATTTTCAACTATTTTTTGTCTGTTTTTAGCCACTTTGTTATTTGTTATACAAAAGCCCTCCAGTGAGTTGTTTAACCATTTTCCAGATGGAGAAACTGAGGAAACAAAGAGAGGGGAGGCTTCTTGAAGGGCACTCTGCAGCCAAGTGTCAGAGGAGGGACTCAAACTAGGACCTCTGGATCCCAGTCCAGCACCCTATCACAGTGCCTGTGGAAGGCTAGGTCTTCAGCAGTGTCTGTGCTAAATCTGTGTCTGAATACTCATAGTTCATCATTTCAAGCACTTCTCAAATAGTATCAGCAACAAAACCTAACAGCTGCACCTACTTTGCACCCCTAGCTATAGATTTAGGCATTAAGCCTCAGGTTTAAGAACTCAGCTTCATTTGCTTGCAAATGCAAGGTGTGCGCAGCTCCTCTAGTTGTTAGTGAGGGAGACTTTGCCTTGGATTTTGGCTGGAAGAAGAAATCAGCTACTATGAGTTTCAACCTAGTTTTCAGAGCTGATTGCTAACTAGTGTGTGAGAGCTCCCCCTTCTGATAAACTACTGCTCCTTCCCAGAGCCTCATCCACTGGTGCTGATATCGCAAGTCATGAAGGCACATCGGGAAAGTAAAGAAAGATGACATTGTCCTCAAACCCTATGAAGACAGAAGGCAGGTCTGAGGATTAGCTAATGTTTGCGGGGCTTTGAACATCTAGCCCCAGTGCGACTGCCCAGTGCAAATGCCCAGTCCAATCTAGCCCTAGTGCGAATGCCCAGTTTTACAGGTGGGTCACCTAAACTGGGATGCTCCTTCCTGTATTGTGGCCGCTTGGTTCATTACTAGCCCAAACAAACAGTCATTTCTCATGCCGAGGCAGGAATTAAGCACCCTGGGTGGAAGGAGAGGGGCTCTGAAATACCTAAGTGATTTAGGAGCACAAAGCCATTGTCTTGGGCACTTTATTTGCAACACTAAGCCCCTTAAGATTCCTAGCCAAAGTCTGTGGCTTGGGAGGTTTAGAAAAAGTTCCCCTGACTGAACTAGAAGGATGTGCCTATTGCTGTTGTGCTATCATAAAAGACTGTTTTCTGTGAAAGGGAGTATGTCCTGTCTCAGCATCACTGCATGGTTACTCACCCGTCTCCCTTCCCTGGAGAGCCTTTTCCTTCGTTTTGCCCTCAGTCTTGAACAGATTTTTCTGATATTTCTCTGGTGGGGAAAGACCCTTAAGGTGTGACCAGCGAGAAGCTTCCAAAGTCATTTGTAATGCATTCAGGTCTCTCTCCCCTAAGCTACTGCAACTTGACGACTCTGTAGTGGAAGTAGCCCTGTGACTGAGAGCAAATGGCCCTTCTCCACAGTTTCCTGAGACCACTGGGACTCCACGTGCATACCTTGCAGCTCATAAAAGTACTATTTTCCTCAGCTCAGTCAAGTTGCTAGCATGTCCCAGCATGCATGGGTTGTGCCACTTTTATTGGGAGGCTCAGTATACCAAAAAATTAAACGGGGTAAATCATCCTAACAGATTTGGCACTGGATGGTCACTACTTCTCCCCATCATTTATCGTGGTCTGGACAATAAGAGTTGAAGGCAGAACAGCCCTGCGCACAAATAGCAAATACCAGGTTCCTGTAAATGGAGCTGAGAAAAATGTCCTAGGTTCTTTCATATGCCTGCTGCTGAGCTGCAGGGCTTGTTTGGCAATACTGTTAGGAAAGAGATTAAACAAGCTTTTGGGCTTAGTATTCCCTTCCCTAGGTTTGGGAAAGAAGCAGATCCAGCCTAAACTAAATAACAGGTAAAACAGTGACTTTTGTTTAAGTCCAGTATGTAAATTAAAATACTTACTTAAAGAAGGGGAAGAGAGCAGTAGATCTGTGGAGCAAAGAAAAACTGCTGAACTAACAGAGAGAAAAGATTTGTTAGTTTAAACCAAACGGGGTGCATAAGACGGGAAGGGAATTTACTACAGGGTTGTACTGTGGTATCTCTTAAGCAGCGCTCAAATAGGGAGCTGAGGCTTTACCCCCTTGGGTTTATAATGTAAGAGACAAGGCATGGTAAAGGAGACCAGTAGGCAGAGGGATGCATGAGGATAAGTAGCAAAAGCCGTGAGAGGATTTAGCTGTACGTACTGCTCCTCACCAGCTTAGAACTGTAACTCCTAAGTGGGAGAGGGTAAGGTGGTGGGTTTGGACTGAGAGGGCAAGTGCAAAGACACTGGTGGGAAAGTAGAAACAGGGTGGTGGAAGCTGCCCTCCTTGGTGGAGGAGTCAGTATCGCAGCAGGGCATAAATTGGGCATCTATACCAAGGCTTGCTCCAATACATTCTAATCAGAACACTTTGGAGCAGACTTGGTTAATTAGCACCTAATTAGATTAATTAGAATTATTTAGCCTAATTGATTCATAAAAACACTCTAGCTGCCTCAGTGTCACTTATATTTAGTGTCCCCACATTCCAAAATGGCGATGGGAACGCTTTAACTAAAACTCATCAAATGAGCTTCATTAAAAGCGCCCCTGCTGCCTTTTTGAAGCGTGAGACGCTGTGTACGTGAGATGCTGCAGGCGTTTTAATTAGAGCGGCTTCCAAAAGCCACTCTAAAACACCCCACCCTTATCCCAGAGCACGTGTAAAGACACCGAAACAGTGAGTGAACTAGGGCTCCTGTGCTGGCTTCAAATGTTAGGATAAATATCTTGTGCTTGAAGTCACGGAGGCAATGGAGGGACTTTGGATGGGAGCTTCCAAATGGCTAAGCGTCAGCCTCTTTCTGCAAATAGGAATATTTACAATGGCTTCAACGGGATGAGAGTTGTGCAAAGGATGGGATTTCCCAAACCACTTGGCTTGAAGGAAATTTCACGTGATGGTTTTGCTGGCAAGGCATCAATGGCCTTTAATGTAAGAGAAACGCTCTTGCAAAGAGGGTCTGCTGCCCTGGAGATACATAAGCTGCATCCTTGACAAATGAGGAGCTCCTGAAGAGAGGCCCGTGGGACAGTAACAGGGTTTTTCATAACAAGTCTCTCCCTCAGACACTTGATATTTCATCAGTAGTCTGTGCTTTTGATGCAGTCGGAGAACTCTGTGCACACTATATGCATGTATGTGGCAGTGACGATTGTGGGAAGTAGCACAGTCATGTGACAAACGGCATTTATGGGTAGTTCTGACTTGCTCCGGGGGCTCTGTCTGTGGTTTTATACACCCACGATTTGCTCTAACATTGAGACTAATCCAATTCAAACAAATGCAATTTGGAGAAGTGGAATTTCCCAGCTTCCCGGTACCCCTCCCTCCTATCGAATTGCTGCACTGATCCAAGGTGTGGGAGGATCATTCTTCGGCCCGGGATCAATAATTCAAAGTCTACTATCTTGTGACTCATTAGGGCTAGACGCAAGTTCCTTGTACTTTGAGAAAGAAAGGCAACCCCCCTAATAAGGCCTTTGCTTCTAGCCTTGGTATAGGATTTCTGAACTTGAAACCAGTGTCACATATAAAAAGTTACTCTTGGTAGTGTGGTGAGGGTTACTAATGAAAGAGGTTGTTTAGACTGGAAAATTAAATTGGTGCTAGTGTATGAGCTCGAGCAGTTGTTACAGCTAATGTGATGTTAAATGCTTACTGTAAACAGGGATTTTAGGTTTAACCATGGCAAGCTGCTGTGATGATAAGTATGACTATCATTGTCTACTTTGCCTCCTAAGTCATTCTTAAGTTCCTTCCAGTCACTGCAACTCCTTACAATCGTAATCAAACTTGATGTAATTTTCTGGTGTTGACCAGTCCATTTGTTTTCATTTTTTCTCCCCCTCTGAAAGCCCACGCATGATTCTTAGCAATAAAGGGAGCCTAGCAGGGAAAGAGTAGACAAATAGTACCCAGGAGTGTTAGAAATGCGTCTGAATTAAACCAGATTGCCAGGCACAAGATACATTCTGGGATGCCCTGCTTTGTGACTACCCAGTCCCATGGTAATGACGCTGTTTCCATTACTGATCATCCCAGGAACTTCTGCTTGTGGATGACCGTTTTCTCAACATTTTGGTTGTTCTGACTCAGGAGTCCTAGTGAGACCCACCTATACAGTCACCTGAAATGCTTGCCTATCAACTTCTCTCCCCAGTGCTCTCACAGAGGAAACTGCCAATATTAACCTGTCACTTAACCCTGCTTTAAGCTAATACATTATCTTAATGTATTCGCCCTTTAGATGCCTGTTTAACTTCCACTTATTGCAGCCCATCTCTCTAGAGAAATCATATTGTCCCCTGAGCTTCCTGCGTGACAGGGCCATGAAAAACTACAGATGTATGCCTGGTGTTGTTGTGTGTTTTGCAAGGGAAGTCATGGGAAGATGGTCTTGTTGGGGGAAGGGGAGTCTTTTGTCCTATGATTGTCTAATGTTGTGAGAGGAGAGCTGTGCGTGATGGTCTCCCCAGGGCACAGCCTGTCTTGGTGATTTATTTTTGCTTCGTGGCTAGAGCAGAGCTGATACTGCTGGTTCTCATTATACTGGAGCAGGAGGAATTTAATTTAATGTCAACAGACTTGGGGGCGGGGACCTGGCCACCTGCTGATTTGCCTAATGTGGAAGGAAGTAGTAAAATGTGGATAAGTGGTGCTAGCACATGGCTATGAGTCCCTGCCACATTCCCCGCACCCAAGCATTCAGGAGAAGCAAACAGCAAAAGAGGAAATACCTTTTTTTTCTTTAAAAAGTCTTCTCCTGCTGCCATCACATTGCCTTTTGCCAGATAACTCCCTCCTTTCTATCCCAGTAGAGAGATCCTGTGTTGTCACTGGTGCTACAGAGGAAATATCTGAGCAGAAGTGGAGCCCTGTCCAACACGGTGTCTCTTGCAGTCCTCTGGTGGTGCTGTCACCGCAGCTTCTGCTCTCTCCCCAGTGCCAGGTGGCATCATCAAGTCCAGCCCATGTTTCTGGGACCCACCCCAATGGTTTTTGGTACTCTGTTGCTCCTTGCTAGGTAGCCATATATTGGGGATGACCTACCTTGGGGTGTTATACTCAGTGTTACCAGAGAACCACTGACGTGGGAAAGAAACAGGTCCCTGTGTTGTTACCAATGTATGTGTCTGATTCCTACTTTTGGGCTCTTTGTCATACCTGGAAAAAATTGGATCTCCATGGTTCTCTGCGTCTTGGGGAAGGGAGGGAGGAGAGCTCTGCTTGGTTATACATGACAGGTCATTTAGCAGGGCATTCAAGTTCCAAGAAAAATCTTGAGTCTCTTTGTGTGTTGATTCATTTGCATGCGAGTTGCTCCTTTCCCTTTCATCTGTCCTTTCTTTCTCTCCCTTCAACGATTGCTCTCTGCTTCTCTCCCCGGTGCTCTGCTCCTACTTTGTGCACCTTCCAGAGGTTAAATGGCTTCATATGAATGTTCTTCCCTGTTGACACCAAGGGCATCCCTCTTCCGCGGTGCTGGCGGGGGAGGACTCCACAAACAAGGACTGCTCAGTCAAGTCCCGCTTTCCAGGCCAGGGAAGCCAGCCAGAAATCTCTTTTCTCTTGCTGTCCAGGAGGACGTTGTGGTTTCAGAGGGAAAATGAACATGACCATTACCCCAGTTCAAAAGCCATTGCCCTAAGCTGAGGACATCTTCCACAATTCTGTGCCGTGGAGGAGGTGGCTCTGGGCCTATTGTTCCCATCCTGAGGGAGCAGTAGGATGAGACTTTTCAATAAGGCAGGGTTAGGAAATGCCCATCTGAAAACAAAGCAGGAGGAGAATTTGGGGATCCGGTTGTATTGTTATAATGTTGAGCACATTAATGTGACCTGTTTAATTGATGAGCCTGGCTTTGATTGACCAGGCTATCTCTTCTTGTGCACAAGCACAAGAGACTGGCATGAGGGAAGAAGTCACCTACACATACTTGTCCCCCAGCTGGCTGGCTGCAAACAGTGTGCAACTCCTGAAGAGAGGGGGTGGAAGTGTCTATTGGAGAAGAACTTGCTCTGCCTGTGACCAGGGCTGTCTCTTTCCAATAAGATTGATATTTTAATGGCTCCCCAGGGAGGAAGGACATATTCATCCTAATGGGATAATGGAATAATATGAAGAGCATTTCAGCATTGAGCCAGGCCAGCTGGTGGCTACAGACACAAATAACCAAAGGAAAACAAATTTGAGATGGTTCAGAGAGCAGCGCAATGCATGAGGAGAGATGGGGAGCATGACTTGTGTGTAAAGAAGAAAACAGACCATCCCATTTGACCATATCCGGGGTGTCTCATGCATTCCTGGAAAGGGCCAGATTCCATCTGTAATGATGTCAGTCAGCTGACTGCAAATGTAGGCTTGTGTTCTCTGAATCCAACCTACCCCGATGGACTGGGGAGGTTTGTGTTCAGATCAAAGTGAAAATCTAGTTGGTGAACTGAGACTTTCGTTACCATTATTTATGATCGTTTGTTCAGAACCTTACCAGCACTTAAGTATCATTCAGTGGAAAAATAGCCTCCACTTCAGCCCCAGGCCCAGTGCATTTTGTTTCTTTGTCTCATTCTTTCTCAGTTTCTCTTGTGTCTCCCCTCCCTAGCTAGTTCCAGTTCTGCATTCCCTACTGGCTTCCCACTTCAAATGAAATAGTTAATGCTTCCATTTAAGAAAGTATCATGATCACGTCTTAGACATCAGGCACTGGAAATTCTAAGTGGGGAAAATTCACCCTTCTCAGAGCCTTTGTTTTAGGCTGTCTGTAGACTCAGGCAGACACACTGCGTCAGCTACACTACATTTGGAAAGGTTTCCTTAGCAACTCTGAGGGCTAGAAACTTACTTTTCTTGTTAAAAGAAAGCTGAGATCCTGTTGAATCTTGAATGTACCATGTTGGTCATGTAGATTAAACTGGACATCTGCACAGTCTGACCCTCTGGATAATACGATTCCCTCAGGGCTGGTCTACATTGCTGTGGTGCTAAGTTCCAGCACTAAGACCTAAGCATGCCCTGGCCACACCCTGCCTGTCCAACGCTATGCACACTCTCTAAACCCAGAAATGTATTGATGGGTCTGCTCTGGGCTCGTTCCCCTGATCTCACTCTCTAGTCTTCACTCCCCAGTGGATCTAAAACGGCTGCAGCAGCTGAGCACAGAGTAGGCTCATGGGTGAGCGTCAATGTTTGGAGCACGTCAACAAGTGTAAGTGAATAGATCATGCTTAGGCTCCCCCAAGCCCTGGACTTGCCACCCCAGCAGTGTAGATAAGCCCTCAGTAACTTTCTCAGCCCAAATCCCCATGCGTGGTGATTCTAGGTAATGTGTCACCTCCCGGACTTGGTTGTACCAGTTCTGTGCTTAGTGTCTTAACTGGCTAGACTCCAAGCACAGCTCTGCGGCACACATATGATGCTAGATTCACATCATGGCACCTGAGAATTTTTCCTATAGTAAGGACAAGGTATTCAAGAAGACATTGGTGAAGTAAAATGCCAATGTATCCAGCTTCAAGTTGTGGCAAGGCTGATCTTATCTGTCTACCCTCTCCCTGGAGTGTATAGGCTTGGGCTCACTCCTGCCCTGGCTCTCATTTCTGCCTGAGTTAACTCATGTCCTCATGAGCCAGCAGCCATTCTCGTGCCCTCAGACAGAAGCACGGGGAGCGGGGGGCCAGGAACATGCTGCACTTCTATAGCGGGAGCGTCTTTCCTCATTCCTCATTAGCCTTTAGCGTCAATAGCCAGTGCACTTTCTTTCAAGGGGATTGCTTTGGGTGAAAGGCACGCTGATGGGACTCACTCTACTGAAGAGTAATTTCTGGCACTGACAAAGCTGGGAGGAAGTCAGCATCACATACATGTTATTGCCTGGCCTTGGAAAGCCTGGGAACCCTTTAAACACTTGGCTCAGAAATGGCCCTCTCCCTTTTATCTGAAAGCTTTTTGCTGCCTGCTCCAAAACATACAGTACAACACTGGATTAATCCAGGAATTAAGTTAATTAAACTGCTATTTTGACTGCTATTTTGTCTTCCAGGTGCTCTCCTGCCAGCATCAAGTCTTTTTTGTCAGGGCATGAGTTTGGTAAGCATCACTTATGATGTCAGGCTTAGGTTGACTAATGTTTGCGTGCTGAATTCAGTTGCAATCATCTGTTCAATTCCATGCGTTACAGCTGTGACAGCTGTGGTAGCCTTAAGCAACTAAAGACAAATGACATGTGTTAGGTGCCTTCCCTCATGTGAATTTGGCTTTTAAAAGGTGTCATACTTTAATGGGTGTGATATTTAACCACTTCTTAAAAGGGAAGTTAACGCTGATTAATGGAAGGTATGAATTTAAAGCGGAATAGCTATTCCTGATTAAGACCCCATATGGATGCTTTTATGCTGGAACAAGAGTGCCTGTTCCTGAAATAGTTTAATCCACTTTGGAAGTAGCTTAGGTTATTTTAGAAGAGGGGCATTCGCACAGGATATGAATTGGATGTGGTTATTCTTACGTAATTCCTTGTATGGACAAGCACTATGAGTGAGTCAATGGTCTAGTTTTAATAGCCAGGAGCCTGGGAATTGGGGTTTCTGAGTATATGAACTCCTTGAGTGTTGACTAGTTCTTGAGAGTTAAATATTTATGGGTGGGTGTGGCGGGGCACTGGTTGAGCTGCCACTTTAAGGGCCTGGAGCTGGCAGCCACCAGGTGCCTGATGAGGGCAGCTATTTTGGGATCTGGGGCTGCCCATATAAACAGGGCAGTTTGGCTGCTAGAGGCCAGGCAACAACATTGCCTGGCTGGAGGGCTGCGGGTGTCATCTGGAGGTAAGGAAGGAGCTGTAGGGGATGGACAGGAGGCTTCTGGTCCTGGGTACGACCTAAAACTGCACCCTGCCGGGAGTGGGTGACTTGGTGGGACTCTCAGTGGCGTGGGAGCCCCCAGGAAATGTCAGGCCAGTTACCACCCTGGTGAAAGATGGGTTGCGGTGCCTTAACCCCTAGCCCCCACAACCGGATAGGTTACCCCCTTGTTAGAGGGCTCAGAGGGTGGACCCTCAGAGACTGAGAAAAGGGCCATAGACTCAGGCCTGTCTGGACTTCCCCTGACTGGCCCATGCTGAGGCCAGGACCAGAAGGGTTAAAGGGCTGGGGGCCATCACAAGGGACGCCCAAGAGCTGAGGGCCTGGCGTCCCAACTGGCCTGGACATGGGCCAGGGTTAGTGAGCCAATGGTCTCGGTGAGGGGACCACACCTGAAGGGGAACCAGCTCAGGGAGCTATGGTGCCCGGTATGATGGTGGAAGAGTCCGCCTGAGGGAAGGAATCCAGGTGGGGTTCAATCAGGAGGATTCTGGGGTCCAATTGGGGGCCGGTGACAATGAGAACACCTAGATGCCATCTGCGAGGCCTGGGCCACAGTGTAGGGGAGAAATGGAGTCACAGACAGCACCCCATGGCGTTGAGGCAGTCTCCTACTTAATTAACATCTATTAATTAATCATTTAACATCAAGACGTGGCAGACGAGAAGGCGGGTGGTTGGCTCAGGAACAGGCGGGCGGGCCATTCTGAGAATGGCCTTGAGCAGGCCCTCTGTTACAGTGGGCAATCAAAGGGGAGAGGTTTTAATCTGGATGGTCTACAAGAGAAGACTGCAGGTCCAAGCAATCATCAAGAGTGGACCTTCATTCATAAGTGCAGCTGAGGTTGCTTTTCCCTTCATGCCTATTGGTATCCAAGGGGTTAAGTGACACTGCTGTGGCTTGCAGGATACAGATATCCAATAGGAACTACTTGCAGAGGGCACTTGCTTATTGGTTCCTTGTTTCTTTGGTCACAGCTGAAGAGTCTTGGCAGCTGTCAGGGACCCCACTCTTCATTTCATGCAGTAAAAGGCATGCCTGGGGCTAATGAGGTCTGTGATTTAATTATCGATGTTTTCTCTGAGGTTGCCCCTGAGACATGGTTTGATGATGATGATGATGTGGCACCTCTGTTTGTCCAAATGTCATTCACTGGACATCTGGTTCAGAAGACAGGTCCCTGATGAGGGTTTGTTATGTTGATGCCAAATGTTTGCTCCCTTTGTGGGTACTTATGCACCAAAATCATGTTACTTCTCAATTGTCTTTTTTGATCAAATAAACAGATTGCCTTTGTCTAAGTCGCTCGCTATAAGCCCTCTGATAAACTGTGTGGCTCTTCTCTGCAATCTTTTCCCAATTTTCCAATTGTTTGAATTGGATTTGGCATTGCTCCAGTATCAGTTTTATCAGTGCTTCATGCAAAGGGAAAATTGCATCCTTATTCCTACTCGTTACTCTCTTTTTATATTCAAGGATTGCATTAGCTCTTTTTGGCCACAGCATTGCACTGGGAGCTCACGTTAAGTTGCTTCTTCACGATCACTCCTAAATTCTTTTCATAGTTGTTGCTTTCCAGGATGCAACATTTTTTTTGTGGATCCCCTTCCTTCTAGTTATATAACTTTGCATTTGGTGGTAATGAAATGTATTTTGTTTGAATTGGTCCAGCTTACCAAGTGATCCAGATCACTCAGCATGGGTGTCCTGCCCTCGGCCTTCGTGTTGTCTGCAAATATAAATTCAATGCTGATAAAATTCGTTTTCCAATAATTGCTGGACATGTTGAATAGCACTGGGTCTAGTACTGGTCTCTGTTTACTACGCTAGAAACAGCACTGATTGCTAACGATTCCTCACTGACAGCCATTTCTTGAGAGAGATTCTGTATCTGCTTGAACATACTCTTTATTAATATTGTACATTGCTAACTTTTTAATCAGAATGTCTTGTTGTATAAATTAAATGTCTTACAAAAGTCTGAGTATATTATCTCCCTAATTTCCTTTTACCGATCAAATTTGTAATCTCATCAAAAGGAAAAAATCAGGTTTCTTTGACAAGACTTATTTTTCATAAAACTGTGTTGACTGGCATGAATTGTAGCCCTATATTTTCATTCTCTCTTAATTAAATCCCAGATCAGGATTCCTGTTATTTGCGTGGGATTGATGTCAAGCTAACCAGATGCGTAGCATTGCTATAATAGTAATTGAAAAATTT
Organism: Caiman crocodilus; assembly: GCA_030014935.1. NCBI lineage: Eukaryota > Metazoa > Chordata > Crocodylia > Alligatoridae > Caiman > Caiman crocodilus. The sequence goes on from JAGPOW010001167.1 coordinate 10,308,624, forward strand.
CTCCTCTTTATAGTCTGCCCCAGTGATTCAGTTTATTTTTTTATTAAGGTGGTTTTAAACATGTATTGCTTTTACCTTCTTGGCACTGTTCCTTTGTGTTACTTGTTTAAAACCTCCTGGCTACTGCAGCACGTAATGTGCATATCTACTATCTGGGATGGATTTGTCTGTTGAATTGTTGCTGCTGTAGCATCTTGGAAATGGCTAAAACAGATTAGATTATTGTATAGGTTACACTAGATCAGAGATGCTCAACCAGCAAGCTGTGGGCCAGATCTAGCCTACGAAGTTGGAAATCTAGTGGTGGGAGAGCAGTGGAAGCATTAACTGCCATTTCCTTGTTGCCAAATTTCTGGATTCCTGGGAAACCCCAAGGGCTAGATAAAAGTGGCCCTGTGTGCCAGATTGCATCTGTGCATGGTTCCTACCTGGCACATGCACAGGGCCTGGCCCTCTGTGTGGGACCCCGCGTGGGATCTGGCCTGAGAACCAGCCCCATGTCACCCATTGAGCCTGCAGGGCCAAAAGGTGGGGCAGCATTGCACTAGATGGATGTAAAAAAACATTCACAGCGTCTCAGATCCGCTCCTGAGTTGACTGATTTTCCTTTTCATAGTGGCACAGAATCCTTCTTCACTGATTTCTCAAATTCAAAATTTCTCAATTCAGAAATGTAGGGTTGCCCTACCCACCATGGTCCATCTTAGTGGTTGTTATGGAGCATGGACATCTTCAACATTAACAGTTCCTACAGTTTATCCTGTAAGACAGCACAGTGTATGCTCAAATCCAAATCTAAAACATTCCCGACTCCACGATCACTTCAGGCTAAATAAGAGTTTCCCCTTTGAACTGAATAACAGGTGAATGGCTACTAAGAGCTGAGAAATGCCTAGTTCTGTTTGAAGCAGTGGAGGCTTCTGGACATGCTCACTCCACTCCAGGGAGTGAAATGGCACAGGTTTCAAGGGGCTTGGGTGGATTGCCAACCTGGATATGTGTAGAGAGCAACTTGGGGAGTTTCCCTGTTATCTACTTTAACGGTATTATTTGAGGTAACTCTATCGATACTAATTAGTCAAAAAATGCATGCAGCCAGAAACCCAGCATTATATCAGAAGCAAACTGGGGCTGGGGAATCCAACCCCCAATGTATATTGACTACTGCCCTGCTCCAAAACATACAGTACAACACTGGATTACTCCAGGAATTGGATGTCTTGGGCATTTTCATTCATCCAGGACAATAAAAAGGACCTGGGAGCTGTCTTGCTGAAAGCAGCTTTCTGAAAGTTCTCGTGATTGAGAGCAGCTCTTCCTTCGATGTTACCTGCTTTAAACTTGGCTACAAACGCATGTGAAAGCAGCTAGCTAAAATGGGTATTCAAGAGCCCCCTGCTGGTGGCAGAAAATAAGTATTTGGCTTGAGAAGAAAAAATGCTTTTATTTTGATTACTAAACTCACACAGTGCTTCAGCAAATACATTATTACTAGCAACTGTCAGCATCATACTGCTTTGGAGGACTGCTGTGACCTGTAAGATTATCCCCATTTTATGGGCAGGAAGACTAAGACAAACTTAACTTGTGACCGGCCCAAGGTCACCCAGGCAGAGTTAGAACCCTAAGCAGAGTTTCTATCTCTTAACCCTGTGCTAAGATGACTGCAGTATAATACCTTTCACTCCATCCTGACTAACTCGACTAAATCTTTTGCACTCCAGAAGGATCACGTGATTTTTCCAGGATGATTATCTACCCACCTCTGTGTATGGCTCACTATTTGGCTTCACCCTAAGCCAGTTTAGTTCATGACATTTTACTTTTCTCTAAGACATTTTTTTTTGCAGGGGATATTCCACTCTGCCATGTCCCCTGAGGGTCCATGGCTTGTCTCGTAACATCAGTTCCTCCCCATTTTGTAATGGGATAGATAGATGTCTCTCTCCTGTGTTCTCCTGTGCAATTTCTTGTTTCTCAGACACGCATTCAGAAAATTTACTGTCTAAACTCAATGTAGACATTCATGTATAACAACTCTAAGTCTTTTCATCAACCTCTTTATCTTTCTCCATGTTTCTTCCCTGTGTAACAAAACTGACCTTACAGTTGTATTAAAGGTCCAAATTTGGTTCTCAGTTGAATTTTGCTTTTCTTCCAAACTGATTTCAGGAGAGTAAAAACTACTTGTGTTTTCCAGTGTAGCACAGATCTCTCCCTTTCTACTATTGGACCACCTGCCAATATAAATGAAGCTCTCCATATTTTCAATACATATTCACATCTACAGGTCTTTTTGTTGTATTTACTCTCATTGATTTATTTTCTCTGACTAATCAACCTGATGTTTTTAGCTTGTTTTTCCAGGCTCTTGTCTTCTCAGTTATATCTTGCAATCTCTGGGCTATGAAACAGACGCTGTTGAAGAAGGCTGGATCTCCAAGTGTTGTATGTATCTAACCCGTACCTCTTTCTTTTCCTTAAGAACTGGGCTACTTGTTTTCCAGCCGATAGCTGTAAGTAATAACAAGCACAACAAAAGTCATGTTTGTTTCACATATCATGCCTGCATGTTAAATCCTCCAAAAGGGAGCCATGGTGGATTCCTTTTATCTTCACATCCAGTATCAAAAGCCTTTCAAGATATTAGCCTTCTTTTCCAGAATTCCAAAAGGTTCTGTTAGTTTTTGAAAGGCATCAAATGCCTTTTCAAAACCTGTGAAGTTTGTATACAGTGATGACTGCCACCAAATGCTCTGCAGAATGATCATTTGCAGGGTAGCAATATGCTCCAAACATAATTTCTATACCCTGAGGCCAGTTGCTTCATCTTTCAACTGGGTGCCCACTGCCCCTTTCTCCTCTCTAATAACTTTCTTGCCAGAATTTTGCTTGGTATTAAGAAAAGCATCTCTGGTTCTTAAAGTGTGGAAGACTGCCTTTCTTCAGGAATTTAACAACAAGACCTTCCTTCTAGTCATACAAAGGACATCTTTTTCTTCCTCTATTATGCCAAACAGCTCACTTCTACTAGTGCAGTCTAGCAAATGCTCAAATCATTTGCTGTGACAACTTATTTATATTAAGTGCCTAAATTTTGAGCTCCAGGCTCCCTGAACCCTTCTATGCGAAACAAATCCACCAGATTTATTCTTTTGTTCTTTTAATAAATTGCCCATGAAAGTCACCCCTCCCACTCCAAACCCCACTGGTATAGTCACGTTCTCAAGTGTTCAGTGTTTTTCCTTTCTGTCTTTATTCCAATTTATTAACAATTTATACACAGTATTTTTTTTCGCATCCCCCAGGATTTCAGCAACAAAAAAAACATTGAACTTTTGAGAGTGTAACGCAGTCTCAGTGGTGAGATGTTTGCAGAAAGTTACCAGAATGATCAAGGAATTAAGGTTCTTAGATGTGAGTTTATTAAAAGTGTTTGAGTGCTTAGAGCTGTCGTGATCTTACTGGATGTTGCTTTTTTAGGGAGGATGGAATATCACAAACAAAAATTTTGTAGAATTTTCAAGCTGATTTTTTGATATTCGCAAAATTAGTCTGAGATTGTGAAACTTTGGAAGGGGATTTATTTGAAACCAGGAAAACACTCTCTCTAGTGAGAAAAGCTGGCACTATAAACAAAAGGACTCTTCAGTAGCTCGGCTGGCATGAGTTAGGCCTGCTGCATCCTCTGAAGACTGTGAGCAGGATTGTTACAGCTGGCTAAGCTCCAGGGCTTGGGGAGAGGGAAAAGTGACCTTAAGTCACTTTTTCACTTACCAGTCCTAGGGACTGCTGGCAACTCATTTGGTCCCTGGGACATACGTACCAAAACTGAGCCTACATACCATGCTGAGTGACCATTTCCAAGGTGCCACAGCCCTCCTTTTGCCTTCTAAGTGTCTCTGATCCTGAGAGGGGCAACAGTCAGCAATGCCAGGATGATAACATGATTTCCCCCACCCAGAAAGAGTTTTGGTTGGGGCTTTAGTTTACTTATGATAAAGAGAAAGGTTGTGTGGAAAAACAAAAGCTGGGTTCAGATTTTGAAATTTCTGCCACAAAAAGATCAACAACAACAAAAACTCCTTTGTTAAATACACAGGGAGTATGAAGAAGGCACCGGGTAACATGGGGTCCCTGCAGGCTACCCTTGGCAATCTGGTGGTTGCACCAGAGGAAAAGGCAGACCTTTTTAACAATTTCTTTGCCTCCTCTTTTTTTTTTGTGCAAGGACTGGGACTCCCCCACTTAGATTCAAGACTGACTCAGGAGAGACTCCACCAGGCCTAGGGTCAGCGAGGACCTAGTTAGGGAACTTCTGGAGGGGCTGAACATGTTCAGATCAGCAGGCCCAGATGCTCTCCACCCCAGGGTGGGGTGAGGGAATTGGGGTCATCATGGGGCCCCTAGCACAGCTTTACGAGCACTTGTGGTGCTCTGGCCAGGCGCTAGACAACTGGAAGAAGGCCAAGGTGGTCCTTATTTTCAAAAAAGGGAGATCATATTTGACCTGGAGGGATGTGGGCAGTGGAGTCCCCCAGGGCTCGGTCCTCAGGCCCATACTGTTCAATTTCTTTATTAGAGATTTGGACAAGAGGGTAAAAAGCACCCTGTTCAAATTCTCTGACAACACCAAGATTTGGGGCGAGGTGGGGACACTAGAAGGGAGGGAAAGGATACAACTGGACCTGGACAGGTTACAGGGCTGGGCGACTGTGAATAGGATCGGATTTAATACTGACAATACTGACTATTTATCTAAACCCAAAACTCTTTCCTGCCATGCAGGGGGTCGGACTCAATGGTCTATTGAGGTCCTTTCTGACCCTAACATCTATGAATCTATGAAGTATAGGGTACTACACTTGGGCAGTAGGAACCAGCAACATGCCTATAGGCTGGGGAACTCCCTTCTCATAAGCACAGTGACAGAAAGGGATCTTGGAGTCATTATCGACTCCAAAATGAACACGGGCCCCCAGTGTGAGGACATGGTCAGTAAGACCAACCGCCCCTTGTCATGCATCCACAGATGCATCATGAGCAGGGCCAAGGAGATGATCCTCTCGCTCTGTGTGACACTGGTCAGGCCGCAGGTGGAGTACTGCATCCAGTTCTGGGCGCTGCACTTCAGGAAGGATGTGGACAGCATTGAGAGGGTCCAGAGGAGGGCCGCTCTCATGATCGGAGGACAGCAAGGCAGACCCTACAAGGAGAGGCTATGGGACCTGAACCTGTTTAGCCTCCACAAGAGAAGGTCGAAGGGGGACCTGGTGGCTGTCTTTAAACTCACCAGGGGGGACCAGCGGGGAATGGGAGAAACCCTGTTCCCCCGAGCACCTCCCAGAGTAACAATGAATAACGGCCATAAGCTGTTTGAGAGTAGGTTCAGGTTGGACATTAGAAAGCAATACTTCACTGTCAGAGCGGCTAGGATCTGGAACCAGCTTCCAACGAAAATGGTGCTGGCTCCTTACCTGGGGGGTCTTTAAGAGGAGGCTTGACAATTACTTAGCTGGGGTCATATGAGTCCAGTATTCACTCCTGCCCAGGGCAGGGGGTTGGACTTGATGATCTACTTAGGTCCCTTCCGACCCTACAGCTATGAAACTGCTAGCACTCTTCTGGTTTAATCTGATACAAATGCTTCTTATATGTGAAAAAAGTAGAACAAGGAGAAATGTCATTCAATAGTAGAGTGTATGAAGAAATCAACAATATACAGCAGAAGGGCCAATTTTAAATGGACAAAGACAATTTTCCCCTATCGCAACATCCCACAGAACCTCCCTAGGGTGGGTAAAAGAACCAAACGTGGGCAAGAAGGAAGCTGTTTAGCCTTAATCAAACATTTCTCTAATCCCTCTGACAATGTTTCCTTTGCTAATTCATCCACCCTTTTTACATCTGGAATTCTTTGGATCAGAAATTAGCTGTAAGAGTTTTCACTGCCAGATGGGAAGTAAGAGGGGGTCTTTCGGCCCCAGATGTTACTTATTAATCTATTACTAATAACAAGAGGCTTGCGAGATCAGGGAGTAGTCACAGGTTCCTGTTAATGCTTTAGCTGCTCTAGAGAGACCTTTGTGATCAGTATCAGGGAATGACAGTAAAAGAAATCGTCAGGAAACGTGATGTACGTGATAGCAGCAGGATCTGGGAGGAAGACAGACGTTCTGTGGAGAACGCACACACACAATAATTATGCAGGAAAGCAGAATTCTGCTTTATAAACACAAGCCTGCCTTCTAGCCCTGACCTGTTGCTATGTTCAGCTTTCATTTCTGTCTTGAGTTACAGTGGAAAGATTTTGCTTGTTTGTTTAAACCAGTCCTTGGGTCTTTCCCAGTCTTGGCCTAAATCCTGGATTTGCTTGGCTTTTAATTTCATTCTGTCTCTCGGAGTCTAGTGAGCTTCTCAGTTTTATGCCAGGGACACAAATGTGGAGCTGTTTGGGAATAATCTTCATAGCTTGTGTTGCATGACTATAGGGGTATAAGTAGCTGCTGGGAACAAGAGTCCTACAAGAATTGACTCTGGACTGTTTTCACCAAGATCCAGTTACAGGGATGCTGTTGGACTACCTACTCTGGGTAATGTGGTGAGGTGATTGCTGGGAAGATTGCAGCCAGGTGGGTACCCAGTTTTTTACTCTGGAACCTAGCATCTCCAGGCTTTTTCTTCTGGACCAGCACAGACAGCCCTGACATCCAGCTGTTTAATAAAAATGAGATGTTAAAAAACATATGCATCTTTTAGAATTTACTGTACGCTCATTGTAACATCCATTCTTGGGTCGGCTGTCTTCATCTGAGCAGCTTATCACAGCAATCTGCACTTATGTCAGGGGATTTAGTTATTCCACAGAATTCACCAGTCTTAGATGGTTTAGGTGATGCAGAACCTTGGTAAAGGGTGAATTGTAGACTTGGGATCAAGTATAAGATCTGGATTGGATGGTGTAAATCTGATCTCTCTCTAGAACAGGTTGAGTTGGAATGTTCACGTTTGCATCCAGGCGCTCTCTGTCCCTCGGTGATGCACCTTATTAGCTTGCCTTGCTGCTGAATGTAGTGCTTTGGAGGTTTGTTTTGCTGTCTGGAATGTGCCTTTATCCACACACAGCCCTAAAAAAAATAGCCTGATCTCCCTCCATTCTTATTATGACTTTGCGCCTTGTCATTTCCTATTCAATGCTGCCTGGGCTCTATTGATGCTGAGTTGTTTATGTGGTGCACAGGAAATGTATTGCATTGTTTTTTCAGGTCTTTTCTGTTCATGAATGTGTTTTTTTTCAGGGGCTTCAACTTTATTGCACTTAAGTCCATTTCCTACACACAGTACAACTCAAATGGGGCTAAATGACAAACAAACAAGCCACCAAAAGAAGTCATTAGAGGTTCATGCTAAGAATAGAAGAATTTGAAGAGTTCAGCTATGTGACCTCCTTCAGGAATTGAATACAACATGGACCTGCTGCTCTGTTTTTTCTTTTTTGTTTGCAGTGTAGACAGAAAAAAACCATGGTGAATTCCAAAACAAGGCCAGGCCTTTCTGCTTGTTCCCAGTGCTCCTGGCACAACAATGCTAAAGAATATTTTGGCTGTTAGCTCTGGGCATTGACGTGCAAATGAGCTATGCAACAGTCCTTTAATTTTCCTTGCAGTTTCAGCTTAGTATACCATTGATTTTCTGTTGTACAGGGCTTATAAATGCCTACCGTCTTTTCCCCCATAAAGTGGATGAAGTTATCTACTAGATACAGCCATTACAGCCTAGCTAGTAAAGCACTTTAAGATCTTCAGGTGAAAGCTGCTCTATCAGTGTCGGTCAGTCTTGTGTTGGTGAAACAAAAAATATGTCCTTCAAAATAGCTGGTTAAAAGCTAATGATATTCAATTACTGGTAACTGGTGTTGCCAAGTCTGATTGGCTTTGGAATTGGGCTTGTTTTTTGTTGGTTTTTTAAGTCGTTTTAATTTTTTGAGAGTCGTGAGTTGATAAGCACCACCACCCCCTTCTATTTGAAATGGATTGGGCTTGTTTTTAAAGGCAGTGACGCTTTTTTTTTTCCCATGAAACTTGGCAACACTGGTGGTAATTTAGGAGGTGAACAGAAACTCTTAGAGAAATGAGATATTATACTAACTAGTAACCATCTAGATGTTTTCTTAATTTTAAAACTGTTTTGTCACCTTTTCTTTTGCACCATAACGTCATCTTCATTACAGATCTTTAAAAAAAATCCCTAAAAGACTAGAGAATTAGTTACGGGCATTTCTGTGCCTTGCCTAAGTATTTTTCCCTGTTTCCAATGTAAACATCAAATCAGTGCATCTGCCCCTCCAGTATACTTTGCATATAAGGTATTGCTGTAACATTTTTGGATCAAGAAGTGCATTTGGGGACAAAAAGTACTGTTTTCCAGTAGCGTTTTGAAATGCCAGATTATTTCTGGATTCTTGCTGTTTAGATTAAAGTTAAATATTAGTCACTCTTCCCTGACAGACTTTAAGAGGCTTAATATTTAACTTGAAAGCCCTGGCAATCACAAACACTAAGTGCTGCGTGTTGCCATGTGCGGTAGGAGATGCAGACTCTCAAAATCATGATTTTGATCTATTTAGGTGTGTGTAACAGTCTCTGGGCTCAGTAACCTGTTTTCTCATTGGAGCAAAATACATGCACGTTATTCATTTCACAATAATACCTAGAAATGGAAAACTGTGGCCATTAGCTACTGACTGTAGTGAGAATAATGGGGTTGAAACAGGATGGCTTTCTGGTAGTCGCTGAAGGACAGATCCTTTCTTCATACCCAGTGTTCCTTGTCTCAGATTGGTGTCTAAATGGAGATTGGTACATTGCCTCCTGCTTCTGTTTGATCTGTCCTTTGTGTGGCAGGTTGATTCTCTCTGGTTCTGGGATGATTCTCCAGTGATAATATAGGGCTCAAAGCCAAGCTGAGAGGACTGGGTTAATCATTACTGTTCCTGGCTCCTGCAAAGTGTCTTATTGCAATTGAAAAGACCCATGTTCTGGAAACCACCACGTGTTACATAAAGCACGAACGTGTGAACATGTTCCTTTAGCTCCCTGCCATGCTGCAGCTGCACGGGCGGGCTAGCGCTCAAAGGCCTCAGTGGGACGTGGGGCCCAATGTCCCCCTGGGCAGCAGAGGCAGAGCCTGCCCTTCCCAAGGGACTCTAGCAATGCTAAGGGCCCCCTGCCATGGGGGTTGGCCAGAGCAGCAGGAGCCTCTTGCAACTTGTCCGGGTCCAGCTCAGGTTGGCTGCAGGCAAGCAGCAGCTGGGCCCTGCAGGAGGCTGGGACGGGCCCATCAGCCCTTTGGACACCTGCACCGGCCCGGGCCCCAGCTGGGCTAAGACAGGTGTCGGGGGGGGGGGGTCTGCCGGGGGCGTGGCCGAAGGGCCCGTGGGGTGTTCTGTTGGAGGCGTGGCGCGGCGGGGGGGGGGGCGCCGGGGGCGTGGCCGGCGGGTGGCCATGCCAGTGCCCGCAGCGGCCATGGCGGCGGAACTACGGTCGCTGGAGCGGTGCCTGGAGCAGCACGTCCCGCTCGCGGAGCTGCGCGAGGTGAAGCGGATCCTCTACGGCAGCTCCGCCAGGTGCGGGACGACCCCGCTCCCGGCAGCCCCCGCGGCGGCGGCGGCCTCAAGGGGTGCTGGGAGGCGGGGCTGGGGGCGCCTACGTGGGCGGGGCGGGGCCTGGCACGTGGTGGTGGGGAAGCCGGGGCGTGGGGGTCTCCCGCCTGAGTGGTGCAGGGAAGCCCGTGTGGGAGCTGGGCGGCCTCAGGAGGGCCAGGGGTTGGGAGTGGCAGGGGCAGGGTGCCTGGGTCGCAGGGTCATCAGCCAAGGGCAGGAGTTCGCTGGGGTTGAGAAGCGGCGAGGGCCGAGGTGCTCAACAGAGGGACCCTTTGAAGGGTGCCCCGAGGCGTGAGGTGAGAAGCAGATAAGTCCATGCAGGCTTGTCCCTGTCTGGTGGATCCTCAGCCCAGCCCCAGTGGTAGGAGGGGAGCCTGGTCACGTGTACACTCGGTTTTGAAACGGGGTGCCGCTCCACTCGCAAGGTTATGGAGGGAGCCTTGGGCCTGAAACGGTTGAGAGCTGCTGCTCCAGGGAGCTTTGCTGCCGCTTGTGAAGCTGTGCACTGAGGTGAAGCAGCAGGGAGTTACGATGGCTTCTGGGAGTGGCACCTGCTGTCCCGACCCTTCCTTGAAATCAGGTGCAAAGCGGGGAACGTCTCGGCAGGTAAACGTTTTCTGTCTGATTTCAGAGAACTCAATCTGCCAGCTGCTGCTGTATCCGCAGGAAGAGAGAAGGATTTTGAACTACAAGGCTATGGATTTGAAGCTGCAGCGGAACAGCTGAGAACGCCACACATTGTGCGAGTGGGACTGATTCAAAATAAAATCCCACTTCCCACAGATAGCCCAGTGGCAGAACAGGTACAGTGACCTGCACAGGGAGATCTGGGTCAACAGCCCCTTTTTTTTTCTATTCCATACACCAATTTTATGTGAAACACTGTGGTTCTTGTGTGACATCTGCTGCTAATTTGTTGGCTCATATTGCCCAATGCTCTTGGATTTTACTGTTTGAAGAGTAAACTGAAGGGAAGTGTCTTAACTAAATTAGAAGGTGTAGCTCTATCGGAAAATCCCCTGCGTGCTGTTTGCTTACTGAGTCACCCAACGTGTGTGCAACCTGTGCGTAGTTTCCGAAACTAAATATTTAGTTACTGGATTTTCTAAATGAAAGGCCTTTACCTGTTAGCTCCCAAGAAACTGAAAAGAGCTTCATCCTATAAAGGTCTTGTGACCTCTGTGGAATTGATTGTACTTGAAAGTGTGCATGAAAACAGGTATGGATTACTAAAGCAGAGTGGCACGGAGGTGAAATGTGGGGTGAACATTTTTATGATCATCTCAAATTCTTTAGACAGTAGTAAACTAAAGGTACTGCTGCTTGAGGAGTCTTCCAGTGTTCATTAGCTGGCATCTTTCTGTGACAACAGATGCACGTCATCACGTACACATTCTACATAGCTCTGTCCTGTTCACAGTCCTCAAAACCAAGGTAAATTTCACATTTATGAAAAGCTCTGGTAACCTCCAGTACAGGAAGAAATCCCCAGGCTTTTTTTGAAGAGATTGCTTCTAAGGAGTGAGAGTAGCGTATTCTATAGACTGTTCGTGTTCTTGGCTCTTCTGTGGAATTTGCGCAACCAGAGTATCACCTGCAGCCAGTTGTCATCTGGATGTGTATCCAGTAGAAACTGGCATGAGACCATCCATTCATTTTGCATAAACTCTTAGTTGTATCTGCTGGCCAGACGTCTATTGAATTTGAAATATGAACACATGTAAATGGCTTCTGATCTCAATACCTATTTTGTCTGTCCCTATGTCCATCTTTAATAAGAGCAGAGTTCCTATGCAAAAAATGTATATTGGGTAAAGAAAAATACAGTCTGTCCATTGTTAGTATCCTGGTTTTTGTTAGTAATGCACTGAGATTATGTTTTAGAGCAGTGTTTCTTAACCCATGGGTCGTGACCCAAAAGTGGGCTGCAAGAATATATGAAAGGATTGTGAATAAACTTTAAAAATGCATCAACAAACTTTAAAAATTGATTCTCCTTCAAAGGAGAAAACTGGGAAACTGGCTTTTCCCTTGCAGGCTGTCAGAGTTCAGTCTGCAAAGGGCTGCTTGGGCCCCCCTTTGCCCCACACACTGCGGGGCTGGGATCTGGGGGCAGAGGGCAGCAGGTCAGGATTGAGGGGCACTGGATCAGGACTGGCCATCAATGTTTACAAATGGATCTGCATCCAAAAAATGTTGAGAACCATTGCTTTAGAGGAAGGAACTTGGGAAAATTGATTGAAGTGTATGTTTTTTTTTATTAACTTTGTGTATTTGTGAGAAATAAAACTTCATAAAATGGATTGAAGCATGTATTAGAGAGAGAGAGAGTGTGGGGGAGGGTCCCATTCTAGGCTTGTAAATATGGTCTTTTCTCATGAGATCAACACATGTTCTAAAAGGAGCAGGTTGAACCTCAGAGTTAGCTATCCATGGGCATACCCTTTCTCCCAATCATCCCATGTCTCCTTATCCAAACAAAAATGGTTGTCCAAATCTTGAGCATGGTGGCCTTCCCATAAACTCTCCTGAACCCTAAACCCTTGTAAGAATTATCTATTTCATGGTGGTCAGAAGTGAATCAGCATACTCATTTGAGATGCATTTTGTCATTTCATGATAGTGCCCATCTCAGGGTGAAGAGGCTTCAGAATCTGTTTGTATTAGGATGATGCCTGGATGACGAGGTCAGTAGACTGGCCTTGCTAAGTAGTCTACTATTTGTCCTGAAATACTTTATTTTCCATTCAGATTTACCTTTTCATATTGCTAGGTGTCATACCTCAAGAGTCTGTAAAAGGTGATTTTATTGGTCCTTTTAAGGTTTATGGTACACTAATACACATCCAGGAACAGATTTTTAAACGTGTCTATTTTAAAAATCATACTACACAGTCGATTGTATCTTTATGCACCTATTTGTATAATGCCCCCAGTTCTTTAGAGCCTGATTCTGCCACTGTTTTGCTCGTGCTGACTAAGTACCTACCACTAAAATCGATGGGACTAAGCGTAGAGCAAGATATGACTTAATGTGAAGAGGAGGTAACAGAACCAGGCTGTTAATGTTCTATGTGAGTGATTATGTATGGCTTTTTACAGTTAAACTTATTGCAATCAGGTGGCTGCACTGCATAAACGAATAGAGGAGATTGTGGAGGTGGCAGCGAAATGCGGGGTCAATGTGGTCTGCTTTCAGGAGGCGTGGAGTGAGTATTTTCTGTTACCTTCCCAACTCCAGACTCTGCCTTGGCAAACGCAAACAGTCTTTCTCATAACCACGAGTCCCACTAGATCAAGTCAGCTGTGCTAAAGATTGCTCTGCTGTGATCATTAAGTGGAGAGATTTCAGGATACATTAATAAACCACTGTTAATTTCTATTTTCTGAAAGAAACCCTAAAGAACCCTAATTTATAGAATTGTGTGCAGGTCTCATGAAGCCTGCAGAGGATAGCATGCTTTTCACAGTCCTGTGACTCTTGATTATGTTACTCTCATATGTCCTTCCCCATTTATCTCCTTGGAAGTTTTGTTTAATTTAGGAAGATTCTCAATAAAAGAAAAATATTTAAATGAATGTGGAGGATGTACAGGGTTAGCTGTAGTGAAAATGAAAGGTCCCCTAAAGAACAGAGGTTGCCCATAGGTCATACAGGGCAGTAAATTGGGTGTACGCAAGGTCTATTCACAGTAGCTTCTTAACTAAACACATGTTGATTGATTACAAGGCACTTTATCTCTCTGCCACAGTGCCTAGTGCTTATACAAATCTCCTAGTCCAACGTGTGCCGTGGAATAAGATGCAGAATTCAGTCCTGGTCTGCTGCATGTTAGTGGTTAGCAGTCTGACAGCACAAACTGTATTTAGTTTTAGTGCCTTTGTGAGACCAGGCAATAGAAAACCTACATGAAATGCAATACTCTTAAGAATTAATGTCCTTTGCCTAGGAGGTGTGGGGGGAGAGGAACTCACTGTATCCTCCTCAGAACTGCGGTAACTATTTCTTAGTTTCATAAAAGCAGCTTCCAAACATAGTTTATAGCTTTCTCATATGTCTGAAGATTAGAACTAGCCCCGTATGCATTCAGTGACATGAAGCCTTTAATTGACTTGTGCTGGGTTTTTTTTCTTAGCCATGCCCTTTGCTTTCTGTACAAGAGAGAAGCTTCCTTGGACTGAATTTGCAGAGTCAGCAGAAGAGGGCCAAACCACCAAGTTCTGTCAGAAGGTAGAAAGTTGAATTCACACCTTTCTGTAGTGCCTTTTTAATATATGAATCTTGTCTCTATGCAAAAATTGAAGAACCAAATATAATTTTCCATCACATTCAGAATCTGTATTTTGCAACAGCTAGCAAACGTGCGAATGAATAACAGCTTGTGTGTTCAATTTAAAATGCTGATGAAGTGTCCTTGTTTTACATTCATGTAATGCCTTCCACCCTGGAGGGCACATAAAACTTCACATCCTTACATTTCCCAGATTTCATTAAGACAAACCAAGCCAAATACCTTTGATTTTCATTTTAATGGAATTTCTTGGCTAGAACAGACTATGCATTGATAAGCTTTACATAAAGAATATTACTGATGTGTTAACTAACCTTACAGCTTCTTACAGCTTTCTTCCAAGAGGTAATAGAAGATGCAGCATTTTTTGTGCTTAAGGGGAACCCTTTAGTAGCTCGTGGACATTTATCCTCTAAGTACAGAATAAAAGGGTGATTAGAATTATCTCCTTTTTATGAGTGATACTGTGTGTTGCTTTATTAAAATATTCTCTGATGTGATCAGGTTCATTATGGTCCTGAATCTGTCCATACCTGAGCTAATGTACTAAGGAAGTTTGGGTAGCCAGCTTCAAGCCAATCTAGGTCACATGTGGACCACTTTTCCAAGTGGATATAATGACTATGGCAGGGGTTTCCAAAGTTTTTTATGCTGTGGCCCAGCAAACCATGGCCCAGAAGTGGCCACAGCCTGGCAAACCATGGCCCAGCAGTCACAGCCGACCATGGCTGGTATTTCCGGCCAGAAAACAGGTAAGGATATCCCCACCCCTTGGGCCGTGGAGTGCTGCTGCAGGCCCTGCAGAAGGAGCTGCAGCCTCTCTGCCAAGCTCTGGGGGGCCGCAGTTTGCTGGTCTGCAGCCACTTCCAGACCAGCAGCCAACCCACCATGTCCCAGGGATTGAGAACCCCTGGACTAGGGTGCAGAAACTGCAGCAAGAATTCAGGCATATGGAAAAGTAAAATGACCTGAGGGGAAATAAGAGAAAATGTGTCATTGAACCCAAGATTAAAGATGCTCTGATTCTTGTGGATCAGGTGGCAACTGTTGTTTAATCATAAATATATTTAATATGCATTATATGTTTTTAAAACCATTCCCATTAAGGTTTTACCTCAGTTGGTCAGCGTTGCTATTAAGCTTAACCCACCCCAGCAAAATGCCTGAATGAAGGAAGGGGAGCAGCATCATTACGCCATGCTCCCCACCTACTCCTCACGCACCCAGTAATTGGGCTTGTCTGGCCCACTGGTTAAGAACTGCTGCTGTAGCATAATTCCTCCAGCTGGAACTTGGTGTCTCTGCCAGAATGGTTCAGACTGGAAAGGCCTAAGTGTTGTTTCCATCTCTGAGGAAAAAAGGCTGGTACTTAGGATGTCAGAATAGTGCACAGAGTGAAAACCTCTCTTGTATTTGTCTTGGGAACAAAAGATGAAAGCAGTTAAATGCAGAAGGCTTGTCTGTAACAAGCCTGTCCATTTTGTTCATTATAGCTAGCAAAGAAACACAATATGGTTGTGGTGTCTCCGATCTTGGAGCGAGATGATGTGCATGGAGGAACTCTGTGGAACACGGCTGTGGTGATTTCAAACTCTGGCTCTGTCCTTGGGAAGACCAGGAAAAACCACATTCCCAGGGTTGGAGATTTCAATGAGGTGAGATGAAATACTGATTATAATAAACATTATAGCTTTTGCTTGTCTCTATCTTGTCTGCTGTTAGCAACCATTGTGGAGAAAACGTAAAGTGTTCTGGAAAAATGTAGCTCCCTAGATATTCTGTCTGTGTTATCCATGTACAGTTATGTGGCTGCAGCACCACTGGGGGCTTTCTGGTGAGCTCATATATCAGAAGGGTAGAGTTTGATACCAGGATCTCCAAGATGCTATAGTAGCTTTGGTTTATTTTCAACTCACTTTGCATTATAGCCCCACAAACAAATTTCCCTGGCTCTTCTTTTCTTCAGGATGCTGTTTTCAAGGGCTGCTCTGTTAGAACAGCTGAAGCATCTTGACAAAACATTGAAGAACTGTGGTGTTGTGTGTGACAAGGCTTTGCTGAAGTCATCTGTGTGGTGACTTTCTCTTAAACTGGGGAGCCTTGGGTTGTAGTTGAAGGGAGACTCCTCTGAAGGGAGTTGAAGGGAGACTTATGACTCCTCTGTGGACACTTCTTTCAAAGAATGGGTCTACACCTTTGCTGCTCTCAGAATGGAGTCCTGTGATTCTCCGCACTTTTGACTGGACCAGCAGGTTACGTCCTCTCCTGTTTACCAACCGTATCGCTCCCAGCCGTGTTAACTGGGCTTGGACCCTGTTCTACAATCATCTGCAAGAAATGTGCAAACTGGCAAAAGCAATGACTGGAAATAGATTGCTCAAAATTTGGCCTACTCTATCCATCCATGGAAATATCACCATATTCACCAGAAAGCAAGCGTTAAAAAATAACAGAATCCAAAGCATACATCGTTTTAGTTCAGCTTAATCTTTTCTTGCCGTATTAAATAAGTTCTGCTTAAATTGGGTACCTCACCCAGACATTGAGGGTGGGTAAGGCAGGCTGCATCCCTTTACCTCATGATTCTCAAAGTCAGTTCTCAGTTTCAGCAACCGGTGCTTGACTTCTGTCTTTGATTATTTTGGGCTCCTACAAGATTTAAGCTTGTACTGCCTTTTAATCAGTAATACAGTAACCACCAAGCTATGATATATGTGCTGATATATATAAATGCTGATACAAATATTTGCAGCATTCCTCCTACCTTGTTTGACCTTTAAATCCATACCAAACCAATAATGTGTTCATGCTCTGTATACTTCCAGTGCTCTGCCTCATAGATTCCCGAATGGTGGATCACTGTTGCTCATTTCCAGCTGTGGAACCACAGTGAAAGGGAGCTAAAAATACATGAGCACTTTTAATTATCTAAGCCAGCAGCTGCTGTCATTGGCACAGGGATGCTGCACAATGAGCAGCAGGGAGTGGGTCCATGTGATCAGGCACATCACTGCAGATTATTTTCCCATACTTCCCTTGATGTGGTTGGCACAAAGAAACACATTTCAAAGTTAAAAATGGAACATAGGAATATCATAAGCAGAGAGAAAAACAGGCAAAAATAAGAAAAGCTTTAAACATACAATGTGCATCTATACATGCACTTTACTAAGGAGCTGACTAATTAGGTCTGCAGTATAGTATCACTGTCTGCACGTGTGCCCATATTAGGGTGCAATAACTTCATTAACTCAGCTGTAGGAAGTACTGTCCGGGACAAGTACTATCCTATAGCAGTGTAGTTATGTGAACTAAAATGCATGTGTAGACAGTGACTGGGGCTGGCTGTGGCACAAGAGTGCTACAGTATGAGGGCTGTCTGCTGGCTGGCCCTGCGCTGTAGCACCCTTGTGCCCCACCTAGCCCCTCCACAGCATGTTGAGCCAGGGTGGAGCACCTCCGGTCTAGTAAACTGGGCCCCAGACCCTCTGCCAGCCAGGGCTGCTCTGCCCAGGCTCAACGTGCTGTGATTCCAGGTGCACATGCTGCACCCAGGAGCAGTAAACTCCAGTGCAAACTGTGCCTGAGTTTATTGCTACATGATAATTGCATATGTAGATGCACTCGCATTGTCTTACATTAAATCTTTTTTTGTTGTCATCTTCAACAATTTCTGCTCTGTTTGGTCTGCTTTGATTTAACAGACTAGTAGTGTTTGTTTAAAATATTCCAGCTTGCTGGGCAGCATTTGTTCTGCTTTCTCTTCTTTTTAGTGATTTTACTGGACACCTGAGACATGTAGATGGCTGAGTGAGGGCTAAGCAATTGTGATAGAAGAACCCTAGAAGCAGCCAGGACTTGAGGGAAGGATTATGTGATCTTTGTTAATCAAGAAAACAACAATAAAATAACAAAGCCAGGCCCCAGGAAGGGGCTGAAGTTAGACTTCATGTACTATGAAATTGTCTTCGTGAAGAAGGTTGGAAAAATGATCGCCCATGATGAATCAATAAGAACTAAATGGAAAAGAGAAAAAAATTGGTCTCTGGCCTTTTCAGTCCTGTGTGGGAGGACATATAAATAAACAAAAATCAATCCTTCTTGAGACATCACAATTAGTTGCTGTGGAGATGATTATGACCGCTGGTGAGGAATAAAGAATAAGCGCTGATGAATTCCCCCAAGCAATTACAATCTTGTTTTTCTTCTACCACAGTAATAGAACAGAGGACAAGAATAAAAAGGAAAAAAATTAAAAATGCAGCAAGGGCAGAACTGTTTCATAACAGAATTATGTGAGCATCTACAATGTGGTGTGCTCGCTGTGAACACAAAAGGAGATTTAGCGTGTGCCCAAGGGAGTTTGCAATTTAATGGAACCCTTGCAGTCAGGAGATTGTCACAGTGACTGGACAAACTGCACCTCTTACCTTCTTGACCTCTGAGCATGGCCTTTTCAGGTCTCATAGTCTCTGTCAGCTTTGACTGCAATTCTAAGCATGACTGACTATATCTGCAGCTCTAATCTACTTCTGGCCTTGCAGGTCCATTCCCTCTCAGAGCATTGACAGGTAAATATAGTTGCCAAATACCTCTTTAAGGCAAAATTTTTTATTTGGAATAAATACATTTTAGAGAATACCTATTTAAGATGGCCCATATAGCTAACTGTTTCTTCATTCACTCCCTGAGTTCGGAGTTCTTCAGACTCCCTCCATAGAGTCTCTGTGTTCATCTATCTCCTTAGCTGACAAGTGATCCTCCTTTCACAAGCATCAAGACCCCTTTTAACTGTTTATAGACATTTGAATTAGTAACTTCCAGTTCCAGCAAAAAAGGTTTGCAGTTCATTGGAAATAGGATACTTGAAGATGCTAGCTTTCCTCAATTTCTTTCAAGGTCTGCTTGTCTGTCCCTATCTAGGTTTGTTTTGTGTTCTTCGTTGCTCTTTTCAAGCCCCCTAATCATTTAAATCAATACACACATTCATGAAGTTCTAAAAATCTATCACAACTACACAGTAACTTTGCCACACAAACTACATGCAGTATTCACTACATTATTACACATACATGCTCATAGATTAATATTCAGCAGTTCCACATTCCTCACAGAGGTTTCACAAGAAGGTATACTTGATCTCTGGTGTGCTTGTGTGTGGCCTCTAGGACCTTGACAAAAGAGACTTTGTCCTCCATTTCTGGGTTTGGTGCATGCTAACTGCAGAGGGTGGGCTAGAATGAGACACATCAAGGGTGTGTCTGTTGCTTCTCAGCCTCTTAAAGGCTCAGATCAAGTATAGATGTACCCTAACAAGTGTGCCTTTGCCAGTGATTTAATTCACACTTATTCCAGTATTGTCCTGTTCCCTTTCCCATCCAGACATGCAACTGATTCCCATTTGGAGGTGTTTTAAGCTCAAGTCAGCTTGCTGGGGATCTAAGCCAGAACTCGGGTGTCTTTCACTGCTGCTGATAATGGGCCCATTCTTCAATAAGAACATAGGCTAAAGCCTTCATGGGCTTGGTTTCTACAATTGCGATAGAAGAACCCCAGAAGCAGCCAAGATTTGAGGGGAGGATTATGTTGATCTTTGTCCCCTTTTGCGACCAGAAGGAGATGAGTTATCCCATAATAGATTTATAGAGTCAGAAGGGTCCTCAGTGGGCCATCTAGTCTGACCCCCTGCCCCGGCAGGCAAAAAAAGAGTCACCAACCCTGGGGTCACGTGATCCCAGCCAGGTGCCTGTCCAGTCTCCTCTTGAAGACACCCAAGGATGGGGTGAGCACCACGTCTCTTGGGAGCCCATTCCAGACTCTGGTAACCCTGACCATGAAGAACTTTCTCCTAATGTCCAGCCTAAACCTCGATAGTAGCTTATGACCATTGTTCCTTGTCATTCCAGGGTGTGCCCTGGTGAACAGATCGTTGCCTACTTCACGTTGCTCTCCCCTTATGAATCTGCATGCCACCACAAGGTCCCCCCTCAACCTTCTCTTGGAGAGGCTGAAGAGGTTAAGGTCCTTTAGCCTTTCCTTGTAGGGTCTTCCCTGCAGGTCTCTAATCAGGCAAGTGGTTCTTTGGACTCTCTCCAGGTTGTCCGTGTCCCATTTGAACTGCAGCGTTTAGAACTGGACACACTACTCCAGCTGCTGACCAGTGCTGCATAGAGGGGAAGAATCACTTCCCTGGACCTGTTCGTGAAGCACCTACGGATACACAACAAGGTGCAATTGGCTCTGCCAACTGCTTCATCATACTGGCAACTCATGTTTATCCTGGAGTCAACAGTGACTCCAAGATCTTTTTCTGCCTCAGTGGAGCTGAGAAGGTCGCCCCCCAGCCTGTAGGTATGATGGCTGTTCTTCCTCCCTAGATGCAGCACCTTGCATTTGTTCTTCTTGAATTGTATCCTGTTGCTCTCTAGCAAAGAATCAAAGAGCTCTAAAGCTCAGAACACAAACAATGCCAGGATATGCCTAGAAATCCTTGCGACTTGCACAGCTGAATGCAGCACCAGCAAAGACATTAATATGAGAGTGGATTTGCTATACAGTTACTCAGACCTGGGTTAGACTCACAAAGGTGCTTAGCCCTAGATGCTGATCGCCTGAGTTAACTGCAGTGAAGACCTACCCTAGCAGGTAGTTCTCATTTCTGTAAGAAAACAACAAGCACTATATGTGGCACTTAATGATGCCTGTTCCACAGTGGGAGGATAGGCTTTGTCACCATTTTCTAAGATTTTGGATCTACTTACTGTCTTTAAACTTGTAGAATGTATTTTGAAGAACAAAAGTTACAATCTATTGGTTGAAGATGGTGCTTTAAGACACCTTGATTTACACCCCCTATCCCCTTCCCCAGTCTACCTACTATATGGAAGGAAACAGAGGGCATCCAGTGTTCCAGACTCAGTTTGGGAGGATTGCTGTGAATATCTGCTTTGGGCGCCATCACCCACTCAACTGGCTCATGTACAGCATAAATGGAGCAGAGATTATCTTTAACCCTTCAGCAACTATTGGAGAGCTCAGGTAAGTGAAAAGCAGCTTTTGGGCTGTATCATGGTTTCTGTGTTAATTGTACTTTTCACCCTTTTACTGTTGCCTTAAATCCATCCCACATAAGTTTGGGATTATTCCTGACTCAATGAAGAGTGACTGCAGTCACTTTTGTCGACATGGAAATTTGTACTTTCAGACCAAATTTTAATACTACTGTGCAACTCACTGTGATTATCCCTTAGAAATCAGGGTTTAGTTCAGCACCTATAGCTCTGTTGTATCTCAGGGACAACAGCATAAATAACAGTATCCAGCCAGCTTTCACTAAACAAAAGACTGTTTATTTAAGACAAAAATGTTATAGTGAAAACAAAACAATAGACATTTCAGATGTGTGATTTGCTGATCAGGTGATTGTCCGTTCTCCATGGTACAGTACAGGTATGGTATCCAATTGGTCAGTGTTTGGTCAGTTTGCAGTTCTACAGGCCTCTTGAAACTGGTGCATCATCTGCATTAAGGATTTATATTAATGACCTCACGGTAATCTACATGAGATGCTACGTTGCTATAGCAATGAGCTATGGTGATGTAGCGTAAGCGGTCATGAACTGTGACATCAATGCTACTGTGCAGTAGCAATGAGTTACTGTGTGGTAGGGTTGGAAATGACCTGCATGCTGCCGGGACGGCGCAGTAATGCACAGTAACAACTGCGCAGTTGGACGCATGTATAGACATCCCCAATGCCCTTATTTCCTAGTGGAAGCTCCTCCATTGAGTTGGAAATAAAATTTCTAACCTGCCCATAAAAGTATATATCTAACACTTTAAGAAGTGATGGAAGAATCTTTGAACATACCGTTTGTGCCTACCATCCATCACATCTCAAGGTTATAGTCCTTGGTTGTTCCATGCTTCCAAAGCATTATTTCTGTCGCAGGTTGTATGCTGCTTGGGCTACTATACTGTGGTATGGAATAGTTGTTTATCCATCTTTACCAGGAGGTTGAACTTATTCTTTCTAGCTGCTATAGTTGGAAAACAACATTTAAAAATGTTTTCAGTTGCACATTATTCCTCTTTTTTGGGCTGTCTCTAGGGCACTTGCACATGCCCCAGGGATTAGAGGGGTGGTGCTTTAATTAGACTGGCTCCAAGAGCCTTTCTAAAGCACTTCTACATCTTGTGTATCTGCATCCCTGCTCTTTAAAATGGTGGTGGGTGCCTCTGCTCATGTATAAGCGCCAACTGTATTCTCAGTTTCTTCTATTTCTTGCCTTACAAACAATAGATATTTTGATTTTGTCATAGTTCTGAGGGTCCAGCATTCCAGAATGTGTCAAAGGATCATATTGACATGTATACTTTCTCCATTTATTCACATGATGGGAGGCTGTGAAAAGCAATCTAATTCTGTAGGACACACACTTCTACACACACAGACCATAGTGATACTTTCACCCTCTGTGCTGGAAATCTATCTAAATGTGCATTTTTTCCCAAGGATCTTTATTATATTATCTTTTCTCTTTTTCCTTGATGATGTTCTCTTTCCAATGCAGAGAAGCAATGTTTATAAAGTCTCTTAATTATAGCAGGAATAAGTTATCAAAAAAGTGTTATTTAACAAGCTTAAAGAGTTAGTTTTCTGCAAAGTAATGTGCATAAATGAATCTACTGAATTCCTTTTCCCTTTTCTTCTGCCTTTTCACCACATCTGAAACTGAGAGTCATGCTTGCTAAGTAAAAGCTGATATTAGTTGTGTACTCTTGGGGCAAGGACACAGTTTCGTATTGTAGTGTCCAGCAGATTGTAACTCCACTTTCAGTTTCTCTCTAGGTGTTACAGCAGTACCAATAAGAAAAGACGTTGTCACTTTTGATCCAAGTAGATCACCAGTTTTGCAGTCTCTGAGATGTTCCTGTTAGAAGGAGAAATATTGAGGGTGGAGCCAAGCATTTCGTTAAGCAATCATCCTTTTCTGAGCAACACAAAATCCATTTCCATTGTTGCAGAAGGAGTCAAACCCAAGGAAGAAGCTGTATTTGTTCTAAGCAAATGTCTCTTTGTTTAGGGCAACAGTAGTATAGATAAACATATAAAACTGGACATTTCAGAGGCATGCTTAGCGGTTGGGCACTTGTCCATTTTCCAGGTAGGAACTGTCAGGTACAGTATCGAGTTGGTTAGTTCTTAGATCCCAAGTAAGTGACCTCTGGGGAGAGATCTGGGAGGCTGCACTGGTGCATTTGCACCCTGTGGCAGAAGGCCACCTTTGTCTCTCCCCGAGGTCTCTGCTCTGTGACAATTTGATAAGGATGGGCCCAGCAGAGAGACACATCCTTACCCTATCTCTTTAGGTAACCTGAGATGGATACATTCCTGAGAGAGGAGGGAAACCTGCTCCCTCTGCCTATATGACTGACATCACATACCTGGGTGAGGGGCTTCTTTCCTGGTGGGCTAGAGTCTGTCCGGCAACTGGTGATGTATTTCAAATTGGTTGGCTGACAGCCAACAGGTGCTGGCCTCCATCAGATGAGGTAAATGAGGTCAAAAGGGCTATATAAGTTAAGGACCACCCAGGAGGAGGGGAGCAGCAGCCATGAGGGATACTCAGGAATAAAGAAGAGCGGTACCATCTGAAACCTGCTCTCTCAAATCTCATGATCAAGGAACCAACCACTTGCCTCCAGAGGGAATCTCCAACAGCCTCTGGATGATACTTGTGAGGAAGCTAACTGAGATCCAACTAGATATATAGCTTGCAGTAACTCAGATGCAAGATCAAAGGCTAACCCAGCAACAGGAGTTTGCTCTATGGGATTTCTCTGATATTGCTCTACCATGTACCCTAATCTAACCCTACCCTGTGTAATCAATAAAATTCTCCTTTGTTCCTAGTGTGGGAGACTTATTGAGGGGTGAGTTTAATTATGCCCAGGGGCCCCTTGGGTCAGCGGACTAAGGGAGACTATCCTTTTTGACTATCTCTCTCTTGGAAGTGCCCCAAGTTCTTGTATTGGGTCAAGTACCCATAGGACTATTAGGCCTATGTTTCCTTGAGGACACAGGACCCAGACAGTCCCTTCTTGGGTGGTGGCAGCACACATTACCCCTGGACTCTGTGGTGGGGCTCGAAAGGGGGTCTGCCAGGGCTTCGGCGCCCCGGAAGAGACGTGTGGAGTCCGGAAGGTGGATGGGCATAGTGAGGTGGGAGGCTCAATGCAAGAGCTCTCCCTACTGGCCTGCCACACACCTCACTTTGGTTCTTGCTCCACCCAAAGTTCAAGACCAGATACCTTCTAACCTCTTCATTCCATAGATTTTAACAACCCTCTCTTTTTTTGTTTTAATGGTGTTGAAGTTCCACCAATCACACTACCCTTTGTTCTGCAATTCTGCTGTCTACTAGCTGCTCCTGGTAATGGAATTCTTATTTCACAGCCCTGTAGACTGTTTTAACTAATTACAATGAAGTTGTATTTATTTTTGCTTCAATCTTAAACTGAATAATACAGCCCTAGGCCCCTAGCATATTAGTAAAGCTTCTAGTTTATTTTTAACTGGAGAAAAATGTGTTGTTTTATATATGATGCACCCCAGAAACTGCACCTCCCTTTTCAAAATTCTGAGTGTCCATGGTGACCTCCCTCCCAGACTTGACTTTTGTCTCTTACAGTTTTCAGTTCTTCAGGTGTTTTGAACTGGACAAAGAGTGCTGTTTCTCTCAGAGGGTGAAATCTAATATGCAAATCATAAATGAAAGAAGAAAATCTATTAAAAAAATTGACATTGCTAAAATAAGACGGGGCTCTCTTGATGTAACATATGTATGTGAACTATACAGGGAACCAAGAGTCTTGCTGACCAGGATGAGAGAGAAAAGAGGGTTTTAAAGCATGGATTGAGGAATCCTGTTTTAGAGTTTTGAGGTCCACATTTTCCATAGCTCATTCTTTCCCCTCTCTCTTTTCACGTATTTTTTTTTCCTCTGCTGAATACACCAACTAACCAGAACAGAGAGACTTTCATATTTGTAGTGTAATTATGACAAATGTTCAATGAAGGTAAATCACATGCCCATAAACAATCCCAGTCCAGGGGCAGAGAGTGACAATAATTCTGAAGTAGTATCCTGTCATTCAGGCTGTTTGAGGTAATTCTCTTTCTATATAAGAGCCGATAATGACTGTTTTAGATTGTTTAATGTTGGAAAAATTCTTAGAAATGAGTTTAATAAATACAATATCTCTTCTAGTGGCCTTCACAAATGCCACTTTTAGAAGAATATTTATGATGTTGATCCACTTACAGCCCATAAAGAAGAGAGTAAACAGAAATTATGTACCTTCATGAGGTACTTCATTGCTTCTCTGGGTGCTCCAGGGTAATTATTGGCTTTCTTCTCTTGATTGTTTTTTAAGGATATAATTTTTATTGCAAGAAGAGAACTCTTGAGTCTGATGCAAAAAAAATATTCCTGGGGAACTGGAAGAAAACTGTCTATGATAATATTATGGATATATTCTTTTTTCCTTTTTCTCTCTCCTTTCATGAAGTTATAATTTACAGGAGCTTTTCAGTAAAATCCCTTTTTCTTATAAGAGCTGGCAGCTTGGCTCAGAACCATAAACCATGTTGTTTTAGTAAACCAGTAATCATCTTTTATATGCCCGAGCCTCCTTGAGCGTTAGATTTATCCATCTATGCCCTTCTCAGTATCAGGGAGGTACGTGCTGTCATGAGAAGGATTTGCAGAAGATCATAACCAAGAGGACAGAGTGTTTCATGGAGTAGGGAATCTAAGGATCTGATTCCTGTGTTTTTATATGCTCAATGAGAAGAAGGCAGCCTGAATCTTAAGTGGCATCCAGAATTGGAACTCCTATTTCAGAAAAGAATGAAAGTTTAAATGGAGATGTCCTTTCCCATTTTTCTGTTTTTGGCTTTCTGTATAGTTTAAACACTAGATGAATGGATAATTATTAGAAGTTTACAGAGCTGCTTTTGTTAAGATGTCTGTCTTGTTTCCTTAGCCAAGGTTGAGGGAATGACTTGGAAATGATTGTGAAACCCCCAGATAGAAGGGAACGTGACGGGTGGAGATTTTTTTTTTCTTTGCATTCAGACAAATTTGATTTCTTATTACCTGTCTTAAAAGGTGGGGGAAACTCAAGATTGTGTACGTCCTCAACTTCATAAAGAATCCAAATTTTAGTTACCAGCTGCAAAAAGAAAGGCGAACCACCCCTTTTTGTTATTCTTCTGCAGTGAGTCAATGTGGCCAATTGAAGCAAGAAACGCAGCCATTGCTAACCACTGCTTTACGTGTGCCATAAACCGAGTAGGAACTGTAAGTAGCTTTGCAGCTTTAGATTTGTATTCCAGGTATCACAACACACCGTGCTCCTAGGTAATAAACTATATGATAGCACTAGGATACTCAGAAAATTCTAGTAGTTCTCTGTTCAGTCTGAGCTCTACTCTTCTAGTTGTTTGTGATGTGCTTTGAGGACTAGAAAGTGTTACTGTGATTCATAGTCAGCAGGGAGATTGAGCCGCTTTACTGCTGGCAGCCTGTTCTGCTGTGTGTAAATGTCTTCATTTAAATGTTTCTACATCAGAGTGTTGACTTGACACGTGTCAGATCAACACTGGGGATCCCAGTATTGCGCTGTTAGACAGCAGGGCGTAATACACAATTATATACACACACACACAAACACCACTGTGAGTTCACACACACATGTACAACACACACATGGCTGTGTTAACACTAGGAGGCGGGGTAATTTGGTGCTTGGGGTTACTCGAGGTCACTGGGGCTGAGGATTACTTAAGGTCACTGTGGCCCCTGGGATTACTCAAGGTCACTGGGGTTTAGGATTACTTAGGGTTAATGTGCCCTGGGGTTACTTAGGGTCACCTGGTGCTGGGGTGGAAGTGAGGGAAGAAGCCCAGTGGCAAGGAGGAGACAGCCAGGAAACAGGCGGAAAGCTGAGAGATTGGGGCTGAAAGGAGGGGCAGAAAGCTGGGAGATCAGGGCTGGAATGAGGCAGAAAAAACTGAGGGAGAAAGCTGGGAAATCGAGGAGGGTTGGGAGGTCAGTAAGCCAAAAACCCAATTTGGGGTTTCAAAATAACAGGTTTATTAAACAGACAACACACTTCACAGCCCCACAAAGGCATTGGTTCCTACACACACACATGAACTCACATACACACACATACAATGGTAGCAGGAGAGAAGAAGGCTTGGTGGAGGGATTGAAGTCGAGATGTATAGGGACAGAGTCCAGGTCCTTTGCTTGGGGAAGGAAAGTGGGTGATAGCTGTGAGTAGATCCTTGATGGCCAGTTGGAGTCATCTCCAGCAAGGTGTTGTCCAGAGGGGGTCACCAGCAGGGCCTCTGAGTGGATGGATGGCATAGTGTAGTACTGGTCCAGATGGAGAGGGTGTCCCAAGGAGGTCACACTCTACCACCCCTTTTATAGGGGTGGGCTACCTGCGTCTCCTGTGGGAGAGACGTGTCCAGGCAAGGACAGTCCTGCTCAGATGCCTACATGCAGATCCAGGTGTCCTTACTGTCTGCTAGGACACAATGGTGGGGTTGCTGGTTTCTGCAGGGTCTTTGTCTTTCAAATGCTGGATTTCTGTTCTGCTCCTGGATGAGGTCTGTGGTTCCTGGGTGAGTCAGTTCAAGGCAATGGTCCGGTCCTTGAGTTGATCGTTCAGTAGAGGCCTGCTACCTTTGTAACTCAAGCACCCTCATTCATTCCCATTCATTCAGGAACCAATTTACATGAGACTGGTTAGACGGGAGTCACAGTTACAACATGGGTTACACCTGGGCAGAGGACACAAGATGGAGGCTTGACATACAAAATGGAAACTTGACATTACTTTACAGACATAGGCCTAAATCATATAAATTCAATATAAAATAGTAAAAAATCAATACAAACATAATAGAATACTATTTACAATATAAAAGGGGCTTGTTACTATAAGGGAATATAAGAATTTAGCTTAGCTTACCTAGTACTACTTGTAATCACTTATAAGGGATAGAGAGGGCAGAAAGAAAGTTAGAAATGTTTGGGAAAGGGGAAGGAATACATTTTTAAGGGGTTGTTTTTTAAAAAGAAAAAAGAAAAACCTGGTGGTTTTGTTACAAGAGCTGTAATGTTTTGATATCACTATTTTAATGCCCCAGAGTTGCATGAATAATAGGCAGTTGCCCAAGTAAATGCTTATTTTCCAGGCTAGTCCATTATAACAGGACAATTACTATCTTGAATTGACAAACTAGGCCACTTCCAGCACTGTTGCTGGTAAGCCAGACAAGTCTTAATAGGTCCAGGCAAAGCATTCTAAACTCTTAGTTTATATAAGCTACCTTATTAAACATTACATCCCTTGTATTGCAAGTGTCTCTTGAATGAAGCAGCATTATAGTGCCATCTACAGATTCATTTCAAACTGTCCTTTGTTTCACAGGAACATTACATGAATGCGTTCACGTCTGGAGATGGTAGGAAAGGTATGTGTGGCAAACAGAGTCACTGGTACCTTAGAGCTGTTGATATCCCAGGTCTGAAGAAGTGGTTCTCTTTCTTGCTAACTACCTGTAGTTTCTATGATAGCATCTGATGGTTACCTTATTTCTTGTAAGTGTTGTTTCATGTGATGGGCATAGAAGGCACTTTTCTGACATACGTCACTGGAAGTCCCTTATTTGGAGCTGCTTTATCATTTATGTTTAGGCCACAAACTCTGAGGGTTGCAAGACAAAACCCCACAGATCTGCCATGATGTTGGTGTAGTGTATAATTAATGCTCTTATTTAAAATCTACAAAAGTCAGGGATTTCATTACCAATGACTATAGCTATATGGGTAAATTAATAGGAGAGATGGCTAGTTTTGAGTTGTCCAGATCCAGACTTATGTATGAGTCATTGAATCTCCTGTGTGAAAAGGTTAATATATAACTAGTCACATAACTTATAGTATATGAGGTACCTATGTTTGGGTTTCAGCTAAAATGTACTGGAAACTTTGGGCACCTATACACATGTTGGATATCTGCTCCAATGCGTGCTAATTAGTAGAGGTGTGCAAAGAGAGCAGTATTCGATTTGGGTTCAGCCCACTTTGGGGGACAGTGATTTAGTTCGCTGATCCGGATCACTGTTCCAATTCAATTCGGCTGAATCTGAAGATTTGATTCTGATTCAGAGAATCAGTGATTTGGCCATAGACACAGCTTTATATGTTTTTTTTTCTATGTACCTCAAGGTACCAGGCGCAGCTCGTGAATGCTGTGATGGTGGGGCGGACGGAGCCACCCATGGGAGCGTGGGGGGAATTCTTCATGCGCTTGGCGGTGGACCCAGAAGAGGACTACAAGTACTTCCTGCCAAGTGCATGGTAGACCCTCCCCCTGGCTCAGCGATTGGCCATGGGGGAAACCCAGGTGCCCCCCAGTCCCAGGACGCACCAGTTACCGGGGGGGCGGATTCAGAAGTGGACCGGAAGTACTTCTGGTCCCCTTATGGGTCTGCTGCCAAGCACGTCGGGGGGGTCCCCCACACGCCCGTGGGATGCTCCATGTGCCCTACCATCTCAGCGTTCACGGGCTGCATTTGGTACCTCAAGGTACATAGAAAAACCATATAAAGCTGTGTCTATAGCCAAATCGTCAGATCTCTCCGAATTGATTCGGAGGCTTCCGATTTGATTTGGAGAGATTAATGGGTCTCCTGATTTGATTTGATTTGGATTCGGAGATTCAGCTGCCAAATTGGGTCAGCTCTCTTCCAAATTGAATTGGTGACCAGAGCTTTGCACAGCCCTACTAATTAGTACATGTTGAAGCAGACTCGATTAATTGAGTCTGCGGGAGCATGCTAATTTGCCCACTCTAGCAGTCTCCACACATCATGTGTTTTCAGTGTCCCTGCCACCATTTAATTAAAGCGCCCCTGCCACCATTTTGAAGTGTGGGACATTGAATACGTGATGCTGTGGGTGCTTTAATTAGTGCAGTTTTCGGAGCAGTCCACCCTGGAGTAGGTGTAAAGATGTCCTATGTTACTGTACTCCTTTATTTTACTGTCTTTATAACTTTTTTCCTATTTTTTGTGGCAGTTGGCTATGAACACCTAGCTTATGCAGCTGTGTAATAATCCTAATGTCAGAAATGTGGTCTTATTGCTCCTTTCTTAATGCTTTCTCTACAAATAGTTCATGGGTGGAAAGCTAGACATTAGGGGTATGTCTGTCCTGCACATTTAACTTGAGTGATTTGCACCTGGGTGTGAGTGCAAAGCCAAATCAGGGTTACTCTGACTTGGTGAGTATTCTTAAGACTTCTAGAGGCACCCTCCATTCTTCCCTATTGCAGTAGGCTGAGACACTCTGTTTCTTTCCCAGTGTGTTTTGGGAGAAATTGTGTGTCCTTCTGAGAACATAAGATAAATTATAGGAAGGCAGTGGAGAACTGTGAACACTCGGTGGTCTAACCTGAACTCTCCCAGCAAAGTAGGCGGGTTAATAGTTTGGGTTAAAATAGCAGTCAAGGGCTTAACTCATAACTCCCAGCCAAACCAGTTAGCACAGACACCCTTAGGCCTGAGTGAGGTTGAAGGGGTTTTATGTGTGGGTAGAAGGGGTAAGAGCCTGAGCTAATTGTGGTAAAAGACTTCAGAGGCACTTTCACTAGAGCAAACTGAAATGTACTCAGCTAGTTTTCTTAAGTCCTTTACTTCTATAACATTATAAATGTTGGCTCCAGGGAATATCACAGGGAAAGACGAGCACTAGCAGTAAATGACATTTAAAAGAAAAAAACCCATAATAGATCACTTGCACTCACTGTAGGCATGAAAACAAAGAAGATGAATTCTGGAAGCCAAATCAACTCCTACTCTGCCAGGTCATCAAGTAATGTAGTCACAAATCCAGAGCAGCCTGTTCTGTCATGAGATCAGTGTCAGCAACATCCCAAACTCCAGAGCAGCCATCAGCATCTTTGACTTATCTGGCCTGGGCCTAAGCCTTAACCCTAACCAGCCCACTTCTACCAGGTCCTTGTCTTAGCCAGACATAAGAGTTTAAGTTTTGTGGCAGCTGTACCAGAGAGGCCAGCAGTATCTGTGTTTCAGTGAACAGTCCAGAACTGCAGACATGTCTGATGCATGTAGCTAACTTTTTGATCCTGCATTGGAGACCTAAAGCTGCGTGCTGTATTGGTGGCTTTGAAAAACATTGTGAAGTTGCCACCTGCATTTACTTAATTGTGCGATAAATGAGAGAAGATGCTAACTTAGGGCACCTATGCATGTGTCTGATGCATGCTCTTATGCATTCAAATTAGAACATATTGGAGTAGACTCAATCAAGTCTGCTGGAACATGCTAATTAAAGTGCACTCCCCCCGGGAGTGTGTGGAAAAACACACTAAGTTCCTGTTCAAATGCAAAGACTCTTAAACAGTAGCAAACAAAATAACATATTATGTAAAACTCACAAATTAGGTGGATTCCTACCTAAGTATGGCACACATGGAAGCTGTCCTCTACACGAGGACATCACTAAAGGTCAGGGAGACAATTTTATCCTATGGCCTTACGGTGGCTTGTTGAGTCGGACAATACCTAGCTTCAACAAGAGCCCAGCTAGGTAAGAACCAAGAGAAGCAGTCCTGAGGCGGTTTGGGAAAGGAACTTGTGAAGCATGTGACATGGACTGATCTGTTGTGGTTATAATTGTGACAAATATTGTTATTGTTGTTAAGCACACCATGACTTGGGTTATTTCTATGGCTCGAGTTACGTGGCTGCCCCAGATGGCAGTAGAACTCCTGGACTGTCCCGCACACAGGATGGGCTTTTGGTTGTCGAGATGGATCTAAACCTTTGCAGGCAAGTCAGTGACAAATGGAATTTTAAGGTGAGTCTTTATGTCCTGTAAAGAAGCCTGACCTAGTCCCTGGGACAGTGTGCTAGCTTCATTTGGAACAGAGTGAAGATAACCAGATTGTTAACTGATACAGTGCTGACTTCCAGAGTCTACAGACAGTCTGAAGCCCTGGATAACTGCCTCCATTCATTGCTTATATCTTTTAATTTAAAAATACAAGATTAAAAGACTGCTGAATGAAACTAAACCAAATATAGGCTTCTTCAGGTCTCGGTAAGAGGACCCACGCATAGATTTACTGTGACTTTTAAAAACATTTGTTTTAAAGTCTCAGTTTTTGTTGATTTGGATTCACCTTCTGAAGTATCTTTTGTAGACAAGCCCTGAGTTCTGAACCTTAGAACTGCTAAAGATCTGGAACGCAAGACTTCAGTCTTCCTCAAACCCAGCCTGCGTTTTGACTCCTGGCAACCAGGATGACAACCCCCCTGGGTAGTAACCGTTATACCCTGGTTCTCCCTGCCTGAGTGTTTCAGAGATATTCCACTTCAGTGTTCAGCATTTACTTCCAAGAAAAGAAATGGTAAATGCTGGCTGTGACATCACAGAAAGCAAAGGAAATACTTGTCTTTTCATATAGCATAATATACAACAGTGCTGGATCCTGTAGGCTGCAACATTCACTGTGCAGAAAAAGGTACTCTAATTTCAACTTGGGGAAAAACTGTAAGATTTTTACATTAATTTATAAACCTGCACCAACATATTGCACAACCAGTTTCATCTCAGGAACTGGTTTTTGGTAGCTATGAATAAAAGGGAAGTTAGGGCAACAGAGAATTGTACATCTTTGCCTATACAGAATTATATCCGGCTTTGAGCCATCACATTCTGCTCGTTGTTTATGCTTGTAACAGTTGAGCTCTTTTGATGCTTTGGAGCTATATTCTGTGCAAAGGAAGCCCTTTGCAGCTATATTCTGTGCAAAGGAAGTTTTCTGTGGGATGCTGGTGCTGAATTTTGCAGTACTTTTAAAATCAGGGGTCCTTTCTGTACAACGTGTGTCTAGTGTGTTAGGGAGTACATGAGGCTTGGCCCTGTAATAGCACAAATATTCATTCAAATGAAAAGGTAGTCATTTCTGTAAATAAGAAAATGAGTTGAATAATCCATTCAATATCCTAGGTACTATGTTTATATTGGATTCAGTTTGTTTTATGCTGCCTTCAAGTCTCGCATTTGCAGGATGCAGCAATTTAGTGTTGACAATGGAAACCAGGGTTGTAGGAAGTTTTAATAGCTGAGTAGCATATAACAAGGGCATTTGCCATTGAAGAGGGTGTAGGAAGGGGGCAGCTAATATTTTTGGCATCCATGAGAGCTGAGATTTTTGTCATGGCAGCACTTTCCTACCTGTGAGCAGGACAGGTGTTTTTTAACACTTCTGGTGGACATGAATTTGTTCCCCATCATGGACAATCCTTAACAGCAAGTAGATGCATGATCTGTTCTAGAATCTGCCACTACATCCAACTAAATGCTTCCACTAATACTATCAGAAGGAAAATAATTTAAAAATTGCCCTACTTGCATTTCATCATTCATTCAGACGAGAGGGAGCAGTTGACTCCTGTCAGGACCAATATTTCAGACTGTTTGTATGCTCTGAAAGGTGGTACTGTATTGAGTCATATTCAGAAAGATTTGGTCAAAAGCATAATGGCTAGACAGACACTTGCTGTGACAAGAATATTGTGGAATCTATACATGTGTGTCAATGATTTCCATATCAAATAGACTCATTTTCAGTATAAAAATTGTTCTTTCTAATGCCTAGAACCTGAAAATCAAACCGAGTTCTTGCCCTGCTGTGCCTCATCACCAGGTGACCATGATACCATCATCAAAGCTGTAAAAGTTCCTATGTGAATAAAGGTTCTACAGCACAAATGCCCTCAGTGGCACCCATGCAAAGTCACCAAAGGCAGTGGGGTCCCTCAGCTGTTACTGGGGTAATAGTTGAAAGTCTTCAATCACCCCTGCAATGTGATTGCCATAGTTCAAATTAAATAGATGCACAAAAAAGGAAGGAACACCGCTCCTTCTCTACCTGCACTGGGTCTGTGTGGTAAGAAAAGTAAACAGCTGAGAGCTCTTATTTTTATCAGTAATCAGAAGATATGACTGAACACACAGAGCGAGGAGAGTCGCTGTACACAAAGCAGTGACTAATGTTAAGTGCATTAGCTTCTGCAGTGTGCAGCTGTGCAGTAGCGTTTGTATCAGAGTGCTGGTAAAGTGTAGAAATCAGCTGAATTAAGACCTTACTATTTTTAAAAGCCTGTTATTTATCTGCCAAAAAAGCAGCGTTAATCGTTTTTTTCTATTCACCATCTGTAGTGGTCCTTGCTAGTGGTGAGGTGAAGCGAGACCTGGGAATTCAAGACTTCCCAAACTTGTATCAGCTGTGAGCCGTTTCTGAGCTCACAGCCCAGTTGCTAGTCAGCTTGTGAGGACTCTCAGTTTAACTCGTAGTCTGAACCCATCTGCAGTCATTGAATTTCTTTGCAGCCCACCTAGTTGTGAACTGTATTTTAGGAATTGCTGTGCTAATTGCAAACTGCTTTAATAGGCTAAAACTCTGCTTTTATTTTCCAGATGACGGGTAGATACGAAATGTACGCGGAGGAACTTGCTAAGGCAGTCCAGCCAGATTTTACACCCAACATCATTAGAGAGTAACCATGTTAGTGACAATAGCATCTTCCCTAAAAATACAAAAGGGATGTAGATAAGGTTGTCAGCCAAAGTCTTGTTACTGAAACTGAAATCTGATACAGGAAGTTATAATGATGTTCAGTCAAGAAGTTACCACACTACAGGTGGGATCTCCTTATGACATGCTTCAAAGGGTGCATCACATATTTTATAGCACTGAAATGCTATAATAGAGACTACAAATGAGGAATACTGTACACTCACATGATCTGAGACTTGCAAATTACATTTGTCTGTTCAGCTTTGTCACAGGACAGGTGTCCATTCTGTTTAACGGGACTGTTATGCATACAAGGACTGGAAAGGGTGTCTGTTGTAATGACTCTAGTAGTAATGGATTTTGTTTAAATATGATTCACTTGGAGCTATTTACTATGAGCCATTGACTTGGGCTTGGAAATATTTTCATTGTCCTGGAATTTTAATTGAAATGGAGTTTGTTACAATGCAATTCTACCCGCAGAAGTCAGAGTTATAGGTAACTTATTATGCTGCAAAGTGAAGAACAAATACTTAGAGAGCTGAGTGAGGAATATGCCTGGCTCAGATTTAAGTTCTGCAGCATATGTTAAAGTGCGTGTTGGTGAAATAGTATGTAGATGAGAGACTGCATGGCTCTCAGAAAATGCTAGTGTTGTCGGTGGAGGACTCCCTCACACCCATTATACTGGGATAAAAATGTTAGCACAAAACACCTTGTAGACTCTTTCCATGGGGTCTTCTGATATCAATAGTCTCTTCTTCCCATAATTTGAAATACCCCCTTTTTCAGTCAGTGATAGGCTGGATGTTGAATCAGTCAGATGATTCAGAAGAATAATGGCTACAAATGTTGCTCTTGCACTACTGAAAAGGAGAAGCTAGTTAGGATTGGACTAGGTCTTATTTCTCTACTTGTCCCTTTGCTTTCTGTGATAACTTTTTATTGTCCTATTGCCAAATTGCTTACATATTTCACATTATAGGCATGTCCCCTTTGGATGATTTATCTCACCAGGGAGACACTGTTCTACCCCTGACTCCTTGGAGAATTGTTGTCTGTGTTTATTGGCTTAAGATATTGGATGTCCTGTTCCTAGACTTACTCTCTCCCTCCCCGGGCCCTATGGAAGGGGTCAAAACATTTAAAACCCAGTATCTAAAATTAGGTTGCCAAATCATTAAGTGCCCAAATAAGGACCTCGGAGCCTAAGTTTTGGCACCCCTTTTAAAAAGATTTTGTGTCCTGTGGCATGGCTTAGAGAAGACTGTCTGGCTCTGGTAACAATTAACAAGCCTTTCTACAAGGACTTAGAAGAGGTAAAAATTAAGAAAAAGAGATATTGTTTAACTGGATTTCTGATGGCAGAAGCAAAGAGTAGACTTTTCTTCTCAGTGAAAATGCCCTTTTTGTAATGCTTCAGGCAAGTAAACAGTGTGAGGAAATAATCTTAGCAATGGCAGGATCAGCATGGATTACTGTAGTTTTTCCAGGTTTAGGACCATATTTTAGTCCATCATACCATTAAAGCTGGAGCAACTCCAGTGAAATCCATAGCATCATTTTAGATTGACACTGGTATAACTGAATTCAGGTTCTGTTCCTTAATGTCTGTTTGCATCTTAATGTTTTATAATTTAAAACTTCAGTCAAGCAGGAATAAACATTGCATGTTCTGTTAGGGCCTTATCTAACATTAACATTCATAAAACTATTGTGAATTGCATAGCTTTGATTAGATTTGCCACAAAAGTCAGCTTGCATCAAAACAGCTTTTTAAACTGTGGATAAACCAAAGGGATCTGAATCATGTTCAGTGATTTCAAATGGTATTTGTGTAAATGGATAATACTCTTGTAGATTGGCAGAAATCTCAGGATTTTGTCACCCTACTTTCCTGTATAGGGCTCAAAATGCTGCTAAGTAAAATGATTTTTCAAACAGTTTCATAGTATGTGGTTGTTTTCTTCCTACAGAAAAGATTAAAGGTTTTCAAACTTAAACCCTTTGACTCTTCTACTAGAAATGTAACTATTATGATGTGTGTGTACAAGGAATGGTGATAGCATTGATTCGGTATTGCATGCAGGGAGAGGACTATATGATGTGGGAGGGGTTAAATAGAGGGGAAAAAAGTAATATTTTGATAACTTAGTGTCTTGCTTGGATATATTTATTTGTCTCCTTTCCCCACCCTCACTTTAGATGCTTAATCCAAACAGACAAGGGAAAAAAAGTAAGAGGAACTCTAGTCCTTTAGAAAAGGTTAAGCAGCAAAACTGTTTCTCTTTAAAAATAAATGTTTTCTCCTACTCTATCTTGTTTCTTTTTGACTGTACAGGTTCCAGGTACAGATTTAGTCTTTTTTTTCACTTGACTCCAAGAACCTAGGCTTACTATATTCCTTTGAAAATAAAATGCACATTTTTAGGAAACTGTTTCTTTTAAAAATGGCCTAGCTTGTAAATTTGAGTTTTAAAAAAAAAGGAAAAAAGTTCATGATTATCTACTAATAATTTTAGTGCAGTGCTTTATTTTCTATCCTTCGTTATACTTTTGTCAGACCTAACTACTTTTGGGTCCATAATAGTTATATTCTCTTTCTAGTATATTATCTGCCTTTTTAATATTTTCTAAAATATGAGATGTCTTTCTAAAGAAAGACATCCAGTCCTAATTAGGTACACAGATGCCCCCTGAAGTTAACATTCTGTCATTAGTAGTTCCCTTAAGTATAAAGCTACCTTCCTTATCCATGTATTTTTCCTGTAGCTGAGAAGGTTTTGCTGTGCTAATTGCAACTCTTTTTTTTCAATTTACCTGGACATATACTGGGGAGGGGAAGGAAAGAAACCACTTACCTTTTATGTGTTTACTGTGTTCTTCTTTTAAGTGGGTTTCTTAAATGAAGCAAAATTCTGGTAATTCAGCTTTGGTCTAGAGCACCTTCCTCCATTCAATATTATTAAGACCCTTAACATTTATAGTGCAAAATGTGAGCTGATTAGACATCACAAGAATAGCAGGCTGCTATTTGTTGAATTGTTGGTTTTGGTGTGTCTACACAAAGTGTTTACTTGTGGAGTAGACTAATTAGCTCCACAATCAATGTCTCACATCCACACATGCATGACAGGCTGCAGTAAACTAATTAAATCCGCATTAGGATAATACTTGTAAATACACAAGTACTTACAAATACTATCTTGCTACAGTTTTTTTACTGCATGTGTAGGTGCTGACATGGCTGGCTGGGGCACACCCGGGAATGATGAACTCTGGTGCAATAAACACCAGAGTTTATTGTTTTGCATTAATAACATGGAGACACACTCTGTGGCCATGTAAGTGCAGCCGTGTGGCACCACATGCTGCGCATTCAGGTGTTTTCTATGCTGCATGATAGCAGTGCTGGGGGGTGGGGGGCACAAAAGCCATGCAAAGAACCATGTAAAAAAAAAAAAAAAAAAAGGGTGGCACATGCATGGGATAGTGCATGCTGCCCAAAACTGGAGCCTGGCCTATTGCAGCCATATTCCAGCTGCTGGCTAGGCTCCAAGCAGCAGGATTGCTGTTGCTGCAGCCCCAGGAGGCCCCCAGGTAAGGCTGCTGGGGCCAGCCCCCCACCCCTAGGGAAACCTGCTGTGTACCAGAGGGCACCTAGCACTTCCCGGGGACAAGGAGCAGTGGCACAAGATGCCCTGCTGCTGGTTGTCCCTGGGAAAACAAACTTGAGTGGACATGGTCTGTGTGTTTGTAGTTTTCACCTGATTTAGTGAATGCCTTCTCTGTGTACCAATGTTCAAATTCTGTCTTTAAGAATAAGTTCATTCTTTTCTGTGGATTTTTGGCAATTTTAAACTTTGTTTTGTTTTGTTTTTACCACCCCCTTTCTAGCACAGACCCTAAATCCTTCCTCCCACCCCTGCAACTCCTCCAGCTTCCACAAAGGCAAACAATACCTTTAACTTTATTCCTTGTGTTGTTTTAATTATAAACTATTTAATACAACCGATCTAGAAATGACCTGCCAAAGAAGTTACAACTGCCTACTAGGGAATGAATAGTGTGGACAAGATCTCTGTAGTAATTCCATTAAAGATGTACACATACAAATCAAGGAAACCATTGCAAAGACACTGATGAGAGATGCATGTTTAACACATCCATTTCCCTACACCATACAGACATTGCTAGCATAGTGCCTTTGAAGATGTCTCCGTCACTCTATAGTAGTGCTAGAGAGAGACAGGCTGTTATATAACCTCCAAAAGTCTATTGTTGTTTTGAAAGATGGAGTTGCACACAGCAGCTACATTTTTCAGTTGCAACTCTCATACCTTTATACCTACAATGCAGAGAAACTGTTGTGATTAGCTTACCACTGGTATAAAGCCCTCCCACATTGGATACTCAGTTGTTGTGAGGAATGCCTATGACACCTACAGCTGCATGCAGATTGCAAGCTCAAAGTGTTCCACATGTTCCATTATTATAGTTTCAATTTTAAATGGTCAGTTCTGTCTGGGAAAAGTGGCAGGAAACCAACCTAAATTCTAATGATGGTGGTTTAACAGCTGAAGTAAATGTTAAACTCAAGAGAGTTAAAAAATGGCAATTACAGTTAGTTGTTTCTCTTCTAGTTTAATATATAACACTTCCTTTAAAGATCTTGAGACACTTTTCCCCATAACAAACTCATGACAAACAGCTGTTACAGTATTTCATAGGGTTATCAGTGACTTTAAACCTTTATTGTGAATGGTTCAATTACAAACAAAAATATATTTATGTATAAAATATCTCTGCATGTAAAATATCCCTTTTTTGCTGTGGACAGTGAGGATAAAAAAGCATTAGACAAACATTCTCAGAGTGGACAAACTTCAAACAGAAAAAAATTAGGTATGTGTTACGAGAATTTTGACATTCTGAATTTTTGCCCAATCTCTTTTTAACCTAAAGTTTTAGTCCCTGCAAATACTCTGTATTAACTGTCTTCACATGGCTTCTGCCTCTTGTGTTTTCATTTCCCACATCAGTCTTTCAATTCACTTTAGGAGATTCTATTGCAATGGGTGTCCCATGTTTTTTTTCCCTTTGTCACTTGTTCAACAGATTTTTTTTTTATCATTACATTCTGTTAAACTGTTTGAAGTCCAGATACCCAAACACTTAATACAACAGCAGTAAAAAGTTATACCCACACTTATTTTTCAAACCCACTTATACTAGATACTTTCACAATGAAACAAGATTCAGTTTTGCCTCTGTAGTGATTCATGTACAATCTAGGGCTTCCCTCCCATGGTTTAATGCATGGTTCTCCATCTGATTAGCAAAACCAGTGGAGTCCAGTTCAGACTTGCTGCTTGGTGAAAGATATTACTCTTTTCTGTAATAACTGTTTTCATTGGGCTTAAAAGATCTTTTTTTAGAAAATAAATTCCATGGTGATTTGATGAGGTTGAATGAGTTACCTGACTGGAGAAAGTATGGATTAGAGAGGTATTGTATGAGTATGTAATTAGTTCACAGACGGGTTAATTAGTAATATAGCTAATAAGATCTTCTTAACTCAAACATCATACAGATGGACTTGGCCACAGAATTTTGTCAGTGGCCACATGGTGGTTTAGTTTGTAGAAATGATAAGGCAATACCTGTTTCTGGTTTTGGCCCCAGGACCACTGCACTAAGTCCTAACAATGGCACTGATGCCTCTATTGTGTTCCCCCCTCCCACATTTACATCCTAATTCCTGGTCACTTGCAGCAAGTGCCTCAATACATTCCAGTCTCAAAGAAATGGGAGTTCAAATGCATGGCTTCCTCATAGCACCTACTCACTGCTCATTTTTTTACACTTAAAAGCTGTATTTTACTCCTCTGTACCTATATTCCAAGCTTTGTAAGGAGGAGGCACTCAAGATTATACTGAACACACACATTACAGGTACTTCACTGGCATTCTGTAGTGTTTGCAAGCCAACTGACCATAGATATTTTTTTCCTTATAACTTTTGTCTTTATCATGTGATAAACACTGAATACCTCTTCAGTGTGTTTACCTGCAGAGAACAATGCTGTACTATTCTGCTCAATTAAGTTCTCCAGAACAACTTTAGAAAAGACAGTGGTTATAAGAAGCATACACTCTGTTGCTGGTCTGTATGCAAAATTATAACATAGACCCTACAGCACTGGTAATAATATTTCTTAAAAAAAAATCTTTGGAATTAGGAGGGCAGTTCTGATCAGTTGTTACCATTTTATGGGAGGTCACATTTTGGGCCATAAGTAGTTGACACTGTCTAGCTGAGCTCTACATACTAAAGGTCATCTAATCAAGCACATTTAGATTGTCGTGAACAAAATTCAGAACTGAATGTAAAGTGGCAAGACTTAGGAGTCAGTATTTCCAGGACTTCTACAGGTAAACTTGTGAACTTGGTAGCTCTTTTCTGCACCACACAGAGCTGCTAAGATAACTGACTACAAATAAGTATGTTGTAGCAGTCCGTGTGCAGCCCCCTAAACCCTAGTTTAGCTTAAAACACCATAATGGAGTGAAACTACTGCTGCTTAATTCAAAGCACAGAAGAGGTAGAAAGTCTGAGTTCCTGTCCTAATGTCTTTTTGATTTCAACCAAGAGAAGTCTGTACTCCTTGCACCTACTGGTGGGAGGTCCCAGCTGAATCTCAACAGCAAAATTTGGCCTCAAGTTACAGTGCAGCCTTTTGGCAAAGTCTGTTGTCTCTGTTCACACCTAGTATAAACCCCCTAGTGTGTCAGAGGTTACTTACTGCATTTGCTTAATCAGCTTAAAATGTGTACAAAGACTTGTTCCCTCTCCAAATACTGGAGAAAATTGCATATGTGGATGGCATCATGGGAGGAAAGGTGTTCTCGGGTCTTTGTTAAGGGACTCAAAAATCCCTAGACCCAAATAAAATGCCATTATTCAGTGTCCTGGGGTAATACAGACTCTGGGCAAGATATTCTGGAGGAGTTAAACTCATCTGATGTAGTAGGACAGGTGAAATAATGCTTCAAGTACTTAGTGCTGGGAAAGAGTATCCTGTAGCCCATCATGGGAAGAACTGTACATCTATTGAAGAGAAGATCATACTGCAAACTCAGCCCAGAAGTACAGGTGGTGAGGGCAGTCCAGCTGAGATTATACAGGAAATGAGCTACAGTAAATAGATTTCATTCTCATAATGTGACAGAACTAAAAAGATTCTGCCATTGTTGTGTCACAAGCTGACAAGTCACTTTCTTCCTTCAAGAAAAAAAAATCTGTTGGTTAGGTTAATCATCTTTTTTTTTTCTTCACTACATCTGACTGGCTCACTGCTATTTCGATCTCAGATGAAGATCAGGCCTTGCAGTTCTGAAGGCAAACCAGAGTGAAACAGGTATTTGCTCTCCTACTTTTCATTCTCTTTAGTAAAGCCTGTGCTTAAACTCCCAAATGATGATTTAGTTCATGTACTTGGTGTATCTTATTTTATATGTTTAATTCAGAAACAGGCAGCTGACAGAAAGCCTGACAGGTGGGACTACATTTTATAATGCTGTCAAATGTGCAACGTTAAAATGTAAAAGTGTGTATAATATATATATCTTGCAACATCAAATAATTCATCAGGAATAAAAAGATGAAGATAGCACTGCAATATAGTTCTACGAATGTCTATAAAGCATCCCTTATTTAAGATCCCACTGCAATGCAGGAGCAAAGTCTGTGCAGTGAGAGTCCTGAGACAAGCAGCCAGCTGCTATGCAGCTACTAGGTAGACTGTGCCTTGAATGACAGGAAGTACCAGACTTGGATGTCAGCTATCCTTGTAGATGAAGAGAATATCCTCATCTGTCCCATAACTTGTCCTGGCTTCCTCAAAGTTACTGATACTGGTGCTGCATGTTCCTGTGGGGCAAGAGCAAATTGTTAGTTAGACTCAGCCTGGAGAATTTGCTCATGAAGTGCTTAGCTTGGCTTGGGAAACCTGCACCAGGAAAACAACTACTAGTAGATCACTCTGAAACAGATCTGGGCTTTATCCAGCAATCCTTACTTCCAGTAGCAAGTCAAAGCAAATGTGTGGTCCAGTGATGGCTGTGAGGGGGCTATATATACTTAAAACACCATATGCTTACGGTTTTAGCTGTAGAACAACATACATAAGTTTTGCTTTGCCAAACCACATCCTTAATACTCAAAGCTTCTGAAATCTGAAATACAGTGGTGATGGGACCATACAAGAGCCTACTGAAAAGTGTACTTGCAACACAGAAACCAGTCTGAAATCATTAAATGCACCAGCTGCCATTTTAAACCTCATGATGTTGCTGCCTGATTCAGACTCCTGCTATCTTGGACACTCTTAGTACTACACCTTATTCATGTTCTAGAACGGGGGTGGGCAAAATACAGCCTGCAGGCCGGATCTCATCCACGAGGCCATTCTATCTGGCCCGCGAGGCCTCTAGAAAATTAACATTTATCTGCCCTTGGTTCCAGTAAAAAATGACAGGAGCCAGGGGCAGTAGGACCCAGGGGAAGCCCAGCAGGCTCCTGCAACAGCAGAGCCTGCCCAGCCCAGCCCCACCCCCCCAGCTGAAAGCCCCAGCAGGGGCTTCTGGCTTGGGACCATGCAGCTGCACTGGTGCCAGAAACTCAGCTAAGGGGAGGGCGAGAGGGCAGGGAAGGAGCCTGGGGAAAAGCTGAGCACAAGGAAAAGTGGCCCTTCCCCTGCTCCATGACTGGCGCTCCCTGCTGCAGCTGCTTACAGCCTGTGTGGGGCTGTCCTAAGCAGGCACAGGCAGCCCCAGGCAGGCTGCAAGCAAGTGCAGCATGCAGTGCCAGCCACAGGGCTGGCTCCAGGCTGCTTTTCCCCACCGGGCTCAGCACCAGCTTGTAACCTGCCCACGCAGCCAGCCTGGGGCCCTGCGCCAGCTCCAGTTTCACCCATCAGGGCGGCGCACGACAGCTGCAGCTGCAACCCCCCTGCTTGCTGCATTGGGCAGCATTTGCCACTGCCGCCTCTGTACTGCCCAGCATGCGAGCTCTGGGCAGGCAGCAGCAGCAATCTACCCAGCGTGGCAAATAGGGGGGCTGCAGCTGCTGCCACCGTAGTCCAGCCCCAGTGGGTGAGCGCGGGGCCCAGGCTGGCTGCAGAGGCAGGTTACAAGCTGGTGCTGAGCCCGGCAGGGGGAAGCAGCCCCTTGCCAGCCCCGTAGCTGGCACCCTGCGCTGCAGCTGCTCACAGCCTGCCTGGGGATGCCTGTACTGCTCAGGACAGCCCTGCACAGGGGTGTGCAGCTGCAACAGGAAGTACCAGCCATGGGGTGGGGGAAGGGCCACTTTTCCCTGCGCTCTGCAGCAGCTCATTCCCTGCAACAAGCAGGGGGTTGGGGCTGCACGCTGTCCCCCTGCTTGTACCATGGGGTTTGGAGGCACTGGGAGTGAGCGGGCAGGGAGCCAGCAGGAGCACGGGGCCTGCACCAGTGTGTCCTGGGGCCAGCGCCAGCAGGGGTACAGGGTTCCAGCCAGTAGGGGTTCCATAGAGCTGGGCCAGCTCCACAGACCCCTGCCAGCCTGTGCCCCCCCTATGGGCCCCATTGGTGCTGGCCCTGGGACACTGGTCCCAAGATGGTGACCAGGGGGCAGGACACCTGTAAACAGGCGGAGCTAGCCATACAGCCCTCTGCCCAAAATAATTACCTGCCCCTGTTCTAGAAAGAGGAGAGTAAGCCTCCACCCAGAATGAAGCAACATTTTTACTACTCACGGTCAGCGTAGGCAGGGTTGTTGTAGTAGATGCTCCCTGAGGCTTTGTTGTAGCCACACAAAACAACAAAATGGCCCTGGTAGTCAGGGTTCCTGCAGAAGCACTTCTGGCCAATGGGGAGGAAGCAACAATATTTGACGGGGCTTGAACAAAGTTCACATAGTAACAGGACTGCATTCACCAGAACAATGGCTACATGACCTTGGGACAGGTGCTTCTGTATGTCCTGGACAGTCACCGTGCTGCAGAGAGAAATTCAGACGCCCACATTCACAAGCACAGCCAGGAAAGGCATTTGTATTTGTTGGACTAACTTTAGCAAGCAGGTAAAAGTGGACAGTACC
This sequence comes from Caiman crocodilus, assembly GCA_030014935.1. Classification (NCBI taxonomy): domain Eukaryota; kingdom Metazoa; phylum Chordata; order Crocodylia; family Alligatoridae; genus Caiman; species Caiman crocodilus. The sequence goes on from JAGPOW010001167.1 coordinate 10,353,415, forward strand.
CATCTTGGTTAGTGGGTGGTATCGTTAATGGTAGGGACCTACCTAAATCGTGGTGGAAGTTCACAGTACAACAGCAACTTAAATCTTGCTCTTTTTGCCTCTTGGCCACTGAGCAGTAAGAGGGAAGGGACACACAGCAAAAAGAACAAGATTAAAAGGTGCTGCACCCTGAATTTCTGCCACGATTTAGGTAGGTCCCTATTTATAGGACTCAAGTACAAAATGTGTTGCTGAACTTCAAATAAGGATTCGGCTACATTTGGGGACCAACATGATCTCATTCAAACGTCATCATCCTGTCGCTGCCAATGAAATGCAGAACTGTTTTAGCTGCACTGATTTAAATGGAAGCTAAGAGTACAACTGGTGCTTAGAAGCAGCATGTTTGAAAGGTGGAGAGTAAATCATTCAACACCTGAGAAGCTACAGAAGTTATAGGAAAGTCAAGGCTGCTCTTAACTGGTACCGAATCCCCTTCCATCTACCTTGAACAACCCTAATTGCATTTTCTTTCTGAGGAATCAAGTTTTTACCAGCTGAGGATCTAGGGATCTTGTAACTTTGTAGTCATCTTCATCTCTGCACCCTAAGCTGCATCTGCCAAGTAGGAACATACAGCTTCTTTGGTTACAGGTCTGAATTGTTTGGCTCTGGATACCTGCCAGGATTATTGTACTAATACTTCATGATGCCTGGTATTAGAGGGGGAAATTTGCTCATGGCCAACCAGTAATTTTGCTTGTTTTAGCTTAAACCCTTCCCTCAGGGATAGACAGATGGTATGCTTATTCTCAGCCTGACTCTTGGATCGCATCCAGATGTTCAGGCCATGTGCAAGGCCTTGCTGAATTTATGTGCCATTTAAATGTTCCCAGTGTTACACAAATGCTTGTACAGCTTTCCCCAACTCTAATGCAAGCCAAAAGCTGGAGCTTTATTTGTATGCTAGAGATGACTCAATATTTTGCTGCTCCCTTCTTCCTAGGTATAACACTAGATGAATAGCAACAGGCACACAAACTTGATAAATTAGTTAATAAGTATGGTAAATGCACACTGAAAAAGCATATACATACGATAAGATCACAATTTCAAGTTACAAATGCCACCTTCCCTTGCTTCTTACTCATCCGTTCAGTAAACAACAAGAGAGAGCTAAATTCAGCCTTGCTGGAGGGGGTGCAACTCCTGACTTCTGTTTAGATGCTCATGTAGTTTCTACTCATTTTTTCCTTTGCAGTATCTCACAAATAATTACAAGGCTTTAAGCAAATCGCATCTGCTTTTCTTCTCCCACATTTGCAAGTGCTTTCATGGAGGTTCCATCTTCTGTGATGGAAACAGGGCTACATAATACAGAACACTCTTAAGATTGAAACTATTTGGTAACATTTATAGGGTTTCAAATAAAGCTGCCTTTTGCTTGCTTCTCCATCTAGGCAGCATTAATATAGTTCTAGAAGCAATGGGTTTCACATCGCACAATGCTTTCTTATGGATAGCAAAGTTACTTGAGAACAGCCAGTTAGAATACTGAGGGGTATTCTCCACTGGGTAGCCTTAATGGAAGACCAGATGAGGAACCTAATAAATAAGCATCCAATGAGTGATTCCAGAACACTCTTCCTGCCCTTTCATGGCCCTACATTTTTCTCCTCCTCTTCTTCTGAATCATCTCATTATTTGTCCTCTGCCTCCATCACAAAGGAAAGAGTAGAAGAGAGGTAGGGCCTGATTTTAATCTGATTCGCACCAGTATAAGTCAGAAGTAACTGATCATAGTCACACCAGTGAGAAGAGAATTAGACCTCCCAAAGAAAAACAGATGAACCAACATGCTTACCATTTCTCCACCAGCACCTTGCAGGCTTTGGCTTGTGCAAACAGCTGGTTCACTCGGTTCTCTTCCGTGTCAAAGTGCTTCCTGTAGAATGACTGAGGAAAGAAGAGACTTGAACATTTGCCAAAATTAAATTTATCCTCGGTTAATCTACAGGTTAAGAGACCCTGTTAGCATGGGACTGCCTGGGGCACAAGATTGCTAAAGGGATAAGAAATTTTCCTTCTTTATATCCCTGGGTGAGAATCTGCTCTAGGTCATCAGTTCAAATTCAGGCCAGGTAAGTAAGATGTAATTTCCATCTGATGGCTATTCAGCTGCCTATGTGAGGTGAGTCTGGTAGTCTCACACTGGTTCCTACTGGGCAGGCAAGTCCACATCAGAAAAGCCATCACAACTCTTGGCACTATTTAGCCCCCTTGTTGGCAGCCTCAACAAAGGCCAAGGATTGCATGGACATGGAGACTGAATTCCCCTCTCACCTCTAGAGGTGGTTCCTCCAGGTCAGGGTTGAGGCACGTTGGTGGGGAAAGAGTTGTGGAGGCTAGCACTGCCGCTGCCCGGGCTGTACCTGTTCTGTGGATAAATAGAGGGCTTCAGTCTCCAAGGCTGTCAGGCTGGAACCTTTCATGAACACTAAATTCATACTATTTTTTTTCACAAGCATATTTTGGAATCGAAGATGAAGAAATTCTGGGACTGCCCTAGCCTCAGCTCTGAAATGGTTTCATGGACCATGTGACAGTAGACAAACTCTTTTTACAGAACTGTGGGAACTGTAACAACAACACAGCATGTCTCCACCAGCATGACTCTGATGGACTGTTATTAAAACCACCTGCTCCTTCCCAGTGAATGAGGATGCCAACCTGGTTTTTATAGCCCTTGTCCACTCCAAGCGTCTGCGTGCAGAACCGATGCTTCACACCGAAGTGCCGCATTAGGTAGGCCAGATCAATGGTCCAGATGCTCTTTGTTAATCGAAGTTCCCGGATGGCCTTCTGAAACTCATCGTCATCCAAATGATTCATGTACCTGAGATATTGGGAGGAAGGGGAAACAGGTATTAGCAAAATGTGTCTGTTTCAGTTCAAGCCTCTTAAAATCACAGAAAGGAAAACCTGAAACAACAGGGTTTGGTTGAGAAATGATCACAATATAATGCACAAATGCATCACAAATTTCAAAGAAGGGAAAAGGGAAGGCAGGGGGGACTTGATTGGTTTTGTGACACGTGACTTTCTCTTTGAAATTTATTACTGTCTTGATTGTACGGTGCTAAAGGTGTACAGAATACTGCACAGTAAACTCTACTAAACAAATAATAAAGTCTTATCCGGAAGTTTACAGTCCAAGAACACACGTACAATATAAAGCAAGCACAACAGGGGTGGGAACTAGAGCTGGGTTGCTTCAAGAAATAGTTGGATTTCAAAATATTTTTTTAGGAGGAAGATGAAAGAAACTTTGTAAATATTTATGTATCTCAGGCATTGAGGCTTGTATGAAGAAGGTCACAAGGGAGAGAAAGGAACCAGTTGGGTGGCATTCTAACTGAAGTGGAAAAGGGTGCAAGAGACCAGGGATTTATTCAGGGGCAGTATTAGAAAGCTTTGTAAATGAGAAACAACTGAACTTGTACAGAAAAAAGGAGAAGCTGGAGGCATTCAGGGAGGGGAGGAAACAAGGTCACATTAGCAGGGTAAGAAGATAAAATTTTAGAAGCTGAGGTTGTAAATGGGGAGGAGAGGAAAAGAGGTGAAAGGGGAAGGAGAGGCAGAGGTTACAGTAGTCAAGATGGGAAATTACCAGCACACGGACTAACGTCTTGGCAGAAGGGATGGAGAGAAATGAAAATCTTCTGCTTCATAGCTACTAAGTGGACATCTAAATAGGTATTTCACTCTCCTGCACCTAAGCTCATGTTCCTCTGTGGAAGGAAAGACGAGTTCAGCAGGAAGCTAGCATGTTACAAACCGGGCAACACAGAGCATAGTCTTGAAACTCAAGCAATCTCTGGAATGTTAAATGTTTACCTGGCAGAGCAGATACCCTACTGGAGAATGGCAAGATACTAACATCTATTAATATGGGCTAGAACTCCTAGTTATTTGAAAAAGTACAGAAAGGACACTAAGTGAACTGCTGTGCCAAGTAACTGTCCCAGCAAGGAGGATGGATATAATCATGTAAAGTAAACCATGCTACTCTGCAGGGAAAACATTCTAGCAGGTTAAACATGCTGATCGGCAGAGTTCTTAATCAACTATTTTGCATCTATCAGAACACATGGTTAGTTACTTTAATCTTTCAGCTTTGTTTTTCTTTTCCTCTTGCTAGAGAGCTGGTGCTGTGCCTAGTCAGGCAGCCATAATTCTTGGGAGGGTATGGGAAGAATATGCTTGGATGGAGCTGGGAGGCTAGGTCACAGCCAGCTACCTCTACCAACTTCCGCCCTTAGCATTAAGTCCTGGTATATGGAAATGTCTGGCAGTATGAGTAATACTTTCCCCACCCTGTGCTCAAACCCACCCCCTCAACCCAAAACAATTACTTACTGCAAAACCATCCTGGAGCAGGCTAGCCCACAGTCCCAGTGGTACAGCTGCTGAATAACTGGCACTTTCAACTGGATGTAGTCAACTGTAGCAAAAACAATGCATTAATATTAAGAGCATAAGTAAATAAGCCCAGATGGGTATATCCTTCTATGCACTATTTCTTTTGCCAGCTCTCTGTGCTGTACTAGGGCACTTTAAAAAAAAATGAGGCTGAGAAGCAACTAGCTAATGGGAAAATAAGTGTTTCTAAAGAAGTCCATTTAGCAAGAAGTAAAACTAAGGTGTGGTTTAACCTGGCACTGTCTCTTCGCTGACAATTCTGCACCTTCCTCACACCACCTATCCATTTTTCTGGTTGGTGAAATCCCTGGTCAGGGCTTCTGTCTGAATTCCAGCAGAGCAGGGGAACCACAGATTTTTTATCTCTTATTGTGGTATGTTCAAAACATTCTTTTTACCAATGTTGTGACTTTGGAAACCTTCAACGTGTCAAAGAATACACCCAAACAGCAAGAGTATTCATCAGGCAAATGCAGCAGGTCATGCCAGAGGATATGCTAATCAAGACTGTAGTATAAACATAGGCAACAAAGCTCCACAGGAAAAGATCTCGAAGCCTTCCCTACAGATGCAGATCTTGTCGGTGACACACCCAGTGTATTACTGTTTATTCAAATAATGATTTTGCATTTAAAATCAACTCTTGGAAATTACGCTTCTTGGTCTTCTGCATTATGAGCTCACAACAACAGTGCCAAGTAAAACAGAAAAAAAATCCCTATAAGAAGGCTTCAGATTGTCGAGTTAACATACCGTGCAGCCATAAAATAAACTGCAAGGATGTCTGCCCCTCCCCCACAGGAGAAATTATAACAGCTTTCTACTGTCAAGGGTGATGATGAAACAGTTTCAACCTCACTTCCTTCTCCACTGCCTCAGAAGTTTTAAAGTATCCAGAGTCAGTATCAGCCCAAACAGGTTTGATGTCAAGGGCCTTGTGTCCTCAAGAACCTTCCTGCTTGAAGTAAGATGACTTGAGGAAGCTGTGTTAACACCACATTAATCAAGCCTTCACAAGTCTTCTGATGCAAAGACAAGAACAAGACGTGTTCACCGTCACACAAGCTAGTCATGATCAACATCAGCTTTTCAACATCATCATCCTTCTAACTTGCTGCAACTTTCCACTGAAGGCATGTCCTAGCTGGCATGCAACAGGAACAAGCAAACATGGATTTTGGGGGCTCCTTCCAAAATTCCCGTGCATCCTGCTGTTTTGAGACATCCCCCCGCATCTCTGAAAACTGGCATTCCTGCTGAGACCTGCCAGTCTCTCCTGTGAGCCTGCCTGGCTAGCACAGATCAGAGCGCTCAGTACTCGTTATGCTACAGGAAATATTAACCCCAGTCATCTTCTCATATCAGAAGATACGAATCATTTGTCACAAACTAAAACGAGTCGGTAGTCAGTTTTAAATGAACAGAAGGAAACTCGCTTTCGCAGGGTGGAGCACCCTGCCCAGGGCCAGGGGACAACGGGTCCTTGGAGGGAAGGGACAGAAGCCAGTCGCTACTGAGCCCGGGAGTGGCAACGGGTCCTTGGAGGGAAGGGACAGCAGCCAGTCGCTACTGAGCCCGGGAGCGGGGGCTGGCGGCTGTGAATCAGAGCTGCCTCGACCGCAAATCCTGGAGGCTACAAGTGGGAGAGGCATAGCGAGATATCAGACCCGGGCCGCCCTCCCCGTCAGCACCTGCTCTCTGCCCCGGCCTGACAGCAGGGACCGGGGGCTGACCCAGAGCGCGGGCTGCGCTGGCCGCGGACCCCGGCGCAGCGGACAAGCCTCGGCCCTGCAGCAGCGCGGGTCAGCAACAAGTGAAGCCCGAGGCTTGGCCGAGTCTCCTGGATGGGTGCCGGGAGCCTCCTGCCCGCGTCGCCGAGCCCGGGCGGGGCCGGCCGGCAGCAAGGCCGGAGGCGGAGCAGGCTGCGAACACAAATCCCCGGTCCCTCGGGGCCCGCGGCGCTAGAGGTCTCCCAGGGCCGGGCAGCGCCGGGAGCCGCCCGCAGCCGCTGCCCCATCTCGGCGGGCGGGACACACTGACCTGCGGGCGGCCCCGGCTGCGGTTCGGCGGGCGGCGGCCCGGCCTCCCGGGGGCTCTTCATGGCGCCACCTCAGTGGCCGGGGCCCGAGCCGGGCTGCGGGGGTCCCCTCATGCCGCCGCCACCGTCTCTTGCGCGCCCCGGCGCTGCTGTCGGGCGGGGCGGGACGGGGCGGGGTCGGAGGCGGCCCGGGCGGGAGGGGGAGGAGCGGGAAGGGGACCGTGCGCGCCCAGCTGCACCGGGACAGGTAGGGGGACCACGGGCGGTCGCCGACGGGGCTTCTCCCCGCGCCCCACGGGAAGAGGGGGCTTGGGGGGGGCTCCCATCCAAGCGCCCGGGGGGGAGGGCGCGCTGCTGCCGGGGGAAGCGTCCTGTCGCCAGTCGGCGGGGGGTGAGGCGGGAGCAGAACGTGGGCGGAACCTTCCCCCTCGCCACCGCGTCCCGCCGACCCCTCAGCGTGGGGACACCCGAGTAGCGCGTCCATGTTCGACTATAGAGCTGGGGCGCCGCGGATTAGAGCGGGACGCCGGACTTCCGGTTCCGGCTCGCGGGGCAGGGCGGGAAGTGCGAGGGGCCATTAGAGTACTACTGCGGGCCGCACGCTGTGAGCTTCGTGCTAACGGTGGGTGGGGGCCGGGGGAGCTGGTCGGGGTTGGGGTCTCGTAAGGGCAGTGTATTTGTTTCCCCGGAGCGCGTCGAGGTGCATTCTGCCGTGACAGGAGCCCGCGGGAGGCGCTGACCACCCCCCCACCCGGCCTTGTCTTGTTCTCGTCTCTCCCAGGGTAGAGCCGTGCCGCCGCCGGGATGTCAATCGGAGTGCCCATCAAGGTGCTGCACGAGGCCGAGGGCCACATCGTGACGTGCGAGACCAACACAGGGGAGGTGTATCGGGGCAAGCTCATCGAGGCCGAGGACAACATGAACTGCCAGGTAGGCTGGCCTGGGGTGGCCCCTACTCTACCTCAGGTGCTTGCCTAAGCGACGGGCTTAGGGTTGATAAAACACTGTAGTGCTGAAGCGGAAAGCAGGGAGCTGCACATCTGAGCCTGCCTCTGAGGCCACTTATGTTTCTACCATAAACAGCCATTTATCCTTTTACCAGGTCTGAGTATGTTGTGCTGCTGACAAGAGCTTCTTATATCATCAGCCAGTTTGAGTTCCTCCTTCCTTCCCCAGAAGAGATTTCCCCCCCCCCCCGAGTTTTTTCCCCTAAGTTTATTTTCTAATTGCCTTTTTTTAAAAAGTGTGCCAGATTGGGCTGGGGCTTCCCTGTGGCTGACTTGAGGCCAAGTGTTCACATTGAGCAAACTATTTACTTGGTTGATGGAAGTAATGAAGCATGAAAACTTCTTTTTCTATAAAGAATCCCATGTGGAGGTGGTTAGCCACATTAGCCTGAAGTCTCTGATTTGGTTAGTCGGAGGAACAGGATGTGTTGCAGTTACTCTAGTTAAAGTGTTAACACTTAAGCCAATATGTGGACAGTCTCCCTTCTTTGGGATACTGTGAATAGATGAGCGTGCAGATGACTTAAAATGCCCAGTCATTAACATGTAGAATATTTAAATACTCTTCTTTCTTCCTGCAAGGCAGTCTGTTGCTTTCAAGCTGGATTTCCAGCTGTGCAACACTTGGCTGTTCATTAAGTACTAGGCTATGTACGTTGGTCTCGTCTCTCTTTTCCCCATCATGTTATTTACATGCTCAACTAGTGTAAATCTGCTGTGTACTAGACCCAAATAGCTCTTCCTATTTGTAGACTCCACACCCTAATTCTGGAGGTAAAACTCATTGTGTTAGTGGTATTGAGTAGATTTTGTCTTCCAGATGTCCAATATCACAGTGACATACAGAGATGGGCGAGTGGCACAGCTGGAGCAGGTGTACATTAGGGGTAGCAAGATCCGGTTCCTCATTTTGCCAGACATGTTGAAAAATGCTCCTATGTTAAAGAGCATGAAGAATAAAAACCAGGGTTCAGGGGCTGGACGAGGCAAAGCAGCTATTCTCAAAGCCCAAGGTAGGTACTTCTAGTCGGTTCTTAGTTTTTCTGATACCTTACTGACATGGTAAAATGGATGCATCGAGACTACTTCAGCACAGATGGCTTGGTATAATTTATTACTAAAATATAAATGTTGGGAGTTTAGTTGCCAACCTGCAGTGCAAATTAAATGATTGAGTAGTTTGGACTTTAGTTTGTCAGTATAAATTTTGTAATGCTTCATTTATGTAAAAAAAAAAAAAAAAAAAAAAAAATTCCCCAGAAACAACCTAGGAGGTGCACTGATGGAGATTTTTTTTTTTTTTTTTTGAGGCCTCTACCAATAGCTAACTTTTAAGGAGGCATCTGTTGGTATTGATCAGACTTTTGATACCAGCCTGGCAGCTTGGAGAGCTGTGTGGAGCTAGTGAGTCTGGTGTGGTGGAAGGGGCCAGGGGGAGCACGTCAATGACCCTGCAGTGAGGGAAGGAGTAAATCTGGGGCTGGGGCAAGCACTGCCCAACCGGGGAGGGTGTGGGATGGAGCTGTGGCTTGTCCAGGAGCCACTGGGCTGGCACTTGCCTGGCAGCTCACACCACTGCTCCTGCCGCTTGTCTAGGGGGTGGAGGTGGCATATTCCCCCCCCCCCCCCGATCTGGGTGTGATGGGCTGGGAAGAGCCCCTCCCAGATCTGGGGGCACATGCCCCCCTTCCCCCATGCCCTCTTAGATGAGTGGTTGGAGCCACTGGGCAAATGCTGAACCAGTGAGTACTGGACAAGCAGCGTGCAATGGTGGGAGCTGCCCCATGCACCCAAGACAAACTGCAGCTCCATCCTGTGCCCGCTTTGTCCCGGCTGGGCACCTCCTTGCCCCAGCCTCACTCCTCCCTCACTGCAGGGACCTTTTGATCTGCTCCCCCATGCCCCTTCCCATCCCTTCTACCATACCAGACTTACTAGCTACACACAGCTCTCCAAGCTGCCAGTCTGTGCACCTTGCTGACTGCACTGCACTGCACTGTAGCTATGCGCACATACAGGCATTTATCAGCCAAATTATTGGTCACATCAAGGCAATTTCCGGTTTACATTCAATTTTCTTTATACCAGTGCTTATCCAATATTGGACCAATGTATCAGTGCACTTCTACAAAAAAACTTTTAAAATACCAATATTGGTTCTGAAACCGCTTTGGAAAGAGTCAGTTCTGGTGTCCAGTATAATCCACAATATCTTTGTACTTCCTAAATGTGTGCACACATTGTGAGGCAGTACTTTACACCACTTAAATCTTTTGCACAGTGATCCTTCTCTAGGCCTTCTGAAATAAATCTATTTCTGCTATTAGAGACCTTCATTTAAATATTAAAATGTCACACATCTACAGGTGCTTGTACTTACAAGCCACAAAATCAAGATTTTTCTCCTAGCTTGCTGGTTCTTTGTATTCCTAAATTATTGATATTTGTACATAGTGGGAAAGGAGCAAATATTCTTAAGCTGTGATGTTCTCATTTTACTTTAAGCAAAGATTATCCAGGGAATAAGTGGGAGGAGAGGAGGTACCTGGAATTCTGCTCAGTGCTCCTGTTTTTTTAAGTATGGCTGAACTAAAATATTATCTCTTCTTACTCTTGAGTATTCTCAGTTCAGTCCAGAGGTGAAGTGGAGTAGTGTGTAACATGCATCACTTAATCTGAAGAAAATGCTGGTCCTCAGTGTAAGGCTACTTCCAAGGAAAAATGGGGAAACTGTAAAGCAGTATGTCACTTCCTGAATGACAGAGAATGGCTTGACTTCTATCCTGCTAATCCAGTATGAGGCTCAGTAAAACAATGATACATAGCCCATAGAAGATATATTTTGATAGAAAGGATGCTTGCAGAAATCTGTGTCAGATCTATACAATTCTTTTATTTTCTTTCTCCAGTGGCTGCAAGAGGAAGAGGTCGTGGTATGGGCCGTGGCAACATTTTCCAGAAGCGAAGATAACTTTGGACTGGACTGGACTGACTTCTAGGGCGTTTTCTTTTAGTATTTGTGGACGAACTTTTTTTTTTTTAGTTTGTTACGGCTGCAATTAAATAAATCTGTTTGTGACAAAACAGGCATGTGTCTGTTGTGTATCAGGATGCCACTGTTGAAGCAATAGCTTTATAGTGGCAAGTGTATTGCACAGTGGTGCTGGATTCTGAAATAACTGCTTCATTTTTAAACAGGTCTCCATAACTTGGTTTTATTTTTCTCACAGATTCTGTCTTAAGTTTCAAATGCAGTTTCCTGCAGAATCCTGTTGCTGTCCACTGTAAAAGAATTAAAATTTTTCACTCTGCACTGTTTCTGCTGCAGTTCTTTTGCAGTCTCTAGTCCAGATGGACTTTCCCCTCCTCTGGATTCCAGGTTCTACAAGCCTGGCATGCCGTTCTGCACAAAGCTGATAAATAACTTAAACCTCACAGCAGCTTTGGTATTCAGTAACCTGATTTGTCCCCACATGGGTGTATTTAAGTGTTCCAGGGGGTTATTTTAGGGCTTATCTGTGTCCATGGGGGCTTGTCCAATGCTGTTATCCAAAATACTTTTAAAAAAAACAATCTTAAAAACACTTTCTAGGCATGGCAGTCCTGTCATGTGGACAGCCTGGCTCCAGGAAAAACATAATTAGCTAGATGAAGGCAGTAGTTTTGGTTTAAAAAGAATATTTAAGGAAATTTAATGGTTCCTTTAAGCACTTTAATGTCTCAGCCTGGGACGCTGCAAATACAGAATGCAGTCAGATGAGAGAATCCTGGCATGCATGCAGTTCCTCAGCACTGCACGGGTTAGAACGTTTGCCTTTACTGAGAAAAGCAATTTTGTTTTTAAGTACTGGAGAGTAAAGTTGCTCAACTTTTTTTCAGGGCAGAGGGTTGGGAATGGGTTGAGGGGGCTTTTTGTAAACTTTTCTTGTGGGAGAGAGGCCATCTGCTGTTTTCAGGTCTCCTCAGCAGCAAGGTTCTGTGTTTTCAGAGAACCATACTAGAAATATTTGTAAGTTCCCAACAGTGCATGTAAATGTAGTTTCCTGTATAACTCTGTAAGACAGACCTCATACTGTACACTTGTACAGCATATTTACTTCTTGGTTTTCATAAAGAAAAGGATCCCAATGCTAGACAGCAAACTTTTCATAGGTGAACATGAGGTGTCTTCCCAGCCACTTGCTTATGAAATGAAGGCCAGTACTGCATGCCTTGTTTAAGTCTAAGATGGCCCATTAGTATGTGCAATCAAACTTTGCTCTTTACATTACTGACTCTAGTTCTTGGTCTGCATACACTTCAGACTGGCACTTACAATGCTGACCTACCCTGAGTACTTGTTCCATGGAGTTTAAATGTCATGTTCTCAAGTATGCCAGTGCAAAGGGCCAACAGAAGTCAGGTAGATAGTTGTGATATAGGGTATGGGGGCTTCTGGCTTGAAAAAGTTGCTTTTAAATCTACAGGGCAAGTGCTCATCCTGACTGCTGGAATTGCCTTCCTCTTTCTCAAACAAGCAGCTGATGAAAACTGATTTGAATAGTGAACAGGTTGCCTTCAAAGAAACTTGGTTGGGGCAGTAGGGCTTTTGTTCCCTCCCAACTCAGATAAAGACATGGCCCATCTTTTTTAGTGGAGGGCAGGTGTGCCACAAATTAAGCCTAATGCCGTCTCTGACTGCCACTCCGATCTTCCCCTGCTTGATATGGTTGACTTTCTGCTCCCTGTTGTATCTGCTGTGTGGCCTGCCTTTTCCCCAATCTGCTGCATGCCACATGCAAAGACACTGCAACTTTTGGTGCTCATGCTGTAGGCTGACTACCCCTGTTCTTTTGCAGGTTAAAAATGTCATGATTGTGTAGTTGCCCAGGGAGCTAACCACTGCTTGTCATACTGCTTCATTCACCTTTTCCCTTCCCTTTTCTTTCATTTATTTACAAAAAAAATAATTATGAAGGGTGCTAGTGGCAGTGCTAGACAAAAATCAGAGAATTGACACTTAGTTGATAATTCTTTCTAAGAGGAACAATAGAGTGGGAGCTTAGATTTTGCAAATCTGTTCCTCATTGAAAAAGTGGAACCTTTCATCTTAATCCCAGGACAATCCAGTTTTCCCTTCCCATACCCATTTTGTTCTTAGGTTTATAGGAGGGTTCCCATTCTTCAATTAGCTCTATTCCAGTCAGAATAAATATTATGGATTCTAGCAATGCCACCTGGAAGTCAGTTTGTGGCTGGATACAATCAAACCCTGTTTAGCAGGATTTCCTTCCAACAGGTGATTGGGTTTTAAATTATAGAAGCTCTGCGCTGTAATTCTGGGAAGCGCTTGAGTTGAGGGCAGGGTATAAGTAGAAAAGTCAACCATTTTCAGGATGGGGAGAATCAGGGAGAGAGGGTTGCAGAGCTAAGCAGTGACATCAAATATCAAAAGGCCTTGAATCTGAACTTGTGACAAGGTGATATCTTCCTCACAAGGGAGAAGGGGGAAAGGGGCCAAGAGGCTTCCTTGGCTGAACAGAGAAATCCAGAGCAGCCTCAGGGAAAAAAGCAGTGGAAACAGGGAGAGATTGCTAAAGACGAGTATATCTCCTCAGCTCACAGTTGGAGGGAGGCAGTTAGAAAGGCCAAAGCTACCATAGAGCTGAGGATGGCATCCCAAGTTAAGGATAACAAAAAATTGTTTTTTCAGCTATATAGGGAGTAAGAGGAAGGCCCAGGGTGGAATAGGATCTCTACTGAATGGGCAAAAGCAACTGGTGACAGACGGGTTGACAAGGCTGAGCTCAATGAGTTCTTTGCCTCAGTGTTCCTAAACGGGGGGCAAGACGAGTCTCACAATGGGATCATAGCGAGACAACAGCAGGGCACCAGACTACCAAGCGTTGACCCTGAGATGTTGTAGAGTCACTTGGAAGGACTGGATGTGTTTAAGTTGGCAGGCCTGGATGAGCTCCATCCAAGGGTACTGAAGGCACTGGCCAACATCATTGCAACGTGGTGCACGGGCCAGGTCTCAGAGGACTGGAAAAGGGCCAATGTGGTCCCTATTTTCAAGAAGGGGGGAAGGAGGACCCAGGCAACTATAGGCCAGTCAGTCTCACCTCCATCCTTGGCAAAGTCTTTGAAAAGATTATTAAGGCTTATATATGTGAGAGTCCAGCAGGAAAAATTATGCTGAGGGAAACCAGCATGGGTTCATAGCAGGCAGATCATGCCTGACTAATCTAGTCTCTTTTTATGAGGTTACAAAACACCTGGATGCAGGACTAGGGGGTGATATCGTTTACTTAGACTTCAGGAAGGCCTTTGATATGGTATCCCATCCCATACTGGTGAACAAGTTAAGAGGCTGTGACTTGGATGATTACACAGTCCAGCGGGTGGCAAATTGGCTAGGGGGGTTGTACCCAGAGAGTGATGGTGGATGGGTTGGTATCGACCTGGAAGGACGTGGGCAGTGGGGTCCTGCAGGGCTCAGTCCTTGGACAAGAGAGTGAAGTAAGTGTACTCTGTCCAAGTCTGCGGATGATACAAAACTGTGGCGAGAAGTGGACACACCAGAGGGCAGGACAAGTTGGACAAATGGACAGAAAACAACAGAATGCAATTCAACAAGAAGAAATGCAAAGTGCTGCACTTAGGGAGGAAAAATGTCCAGCACACCTACTGCCTAGGAAATGACCTGCTCTGTAGCATGGAAGCAGAAAGGGATCTTGGAGTCCTAGTGGACTCCAGGATAAACATGAGTCGTCAGTGTGACGAAGTCATCAGAAAGGCTAACGGCACTTTATCATGCATCAGCAGATGCATGACAAACAGATCCAAGGAGGTGATACTTCCCCTCTATCGGGCGCTGGTCAGACTACAGTTGGAGTACTGCATGCAGTTTTGGGTGCCACACTTCAAGAGGGATGAGAATAACCTGGAGAGGATCCAGAGAATGGCCACTCATATGGCTAAGGGCTTGTAGGCCAAGCCCTATGAGGAGAGACTAGGGCACCTGGACCTCTTCAGCCTCCACAAGAGAAAGTTGAGAGGCAACCATGTGGCTGCCTATAAATTCATCATGGGAGCACAGAAGGGAATTGGTGAGGCTCTACTTACCAAGGTGCCCCTGGGGGTTACAAGAAATAATGGCCACAAGCTAGCAGAGAGCAGATTTAGACTGGACGTTAGGAAGAACTTCTTCACAGAGTGGCCAAGGTCTGGAATGGGCTCCCAAGGGAGGTGGTGCTCTCCCCTGCCCTGGAGGTCTTCAAGAGGAGGTTGATATCCATCTAGGTGGGGTCAGCTAAACCCAGCACTCTTTCCTGCCATGCAGGGGGTCAGACTCAATGATCTATTGAGGTCCCTTCCAACCCTAACATCTATGAATCTTTTATTAGACCAACTAGATATTTGCAAAAAAAAAATCTTTATTTGCAAGCTTTCAGATACACTTGCGCTTCGGCAAGCATAGGAAAATGCGAAGATTGTAAAAGTTCTCCTAGGTGGAAATGAAAATTCATATTTGACAGAAGTGCTGAAGGTGTTGTAAGATGTCCTGATTAGAATAGTTATATTTTTTGAGTGTAAATTAGGCTCAAATAAAAGTTGGAAGTCTTTTTTACCTCAAAGTTGTCTGGTGGCAAGCAGGATGTAAATTTTTTTTTTCCTTTTGGTTATTATGTTTCTTAACCTCAAAAAATGGGACTGAGGGTACATTCCTAAGCCCCTTGCCAAGCCTGTCATTTCACTGATTGTATCATTTCTGCCAATCAAAGTGGAACCTAATTTACCCTCTTCTTTTTTTTTTTTTTTAAGTGCTTCAATGTTAAAAGTTATAAACATGTTACAAATACAGTTAATTGTTCTAGCAAAAGCTCTGGTACCCACTAGGTGGCTCTGTGGGGAAACAAAAACAAGGAAGCAAGCTCTGGATCAAGGGGGGGGGGGCAGAAACAAGCCAAGGAATATATATAACTTTTACATAAAATCTCCAAATATATCAAGTTTTGCATCCAGAAATGCAGCTGGATTTTTTAAATTTCACAAAGGCGGATGGTGAACCCTAGAACTTGGGGTGTAGTTCAAGAGCCTTGCCTCCTGCACATGGATCACAGTCTTCTCTCAAGGCTTTATATCACCCCCAGTGTCATCCAATCTTGTATATGCAGTTAGTGAAAATGAGGTCTAGAGCCATTTAAATGCAAGTAGTTGCAGACAAATCAATTTAACTTGTTTGATGTAGGTAGAGAGGGTTTACACTAGAGCTGGTGGAATAATTGTGATTGATTGTTCTGGTGCAAAAGTGTTTTCCATTTTCCAACGTTTTTTTTGGAAACTTGAAACTGTTCCACCATACTTAGTTGGAAATAACAGTGGAACAGTGTTCAGAAGCATGCTAGAGAAAGTGAGTCAGATTCAGTATTAGGAAGAACTTTCTACCTGTGAAGGTGCTTTAGCACTGCAAAACATGACATAGAAGGGTGTAGAGACTTTGACACTGGAACTTCCAAAGCGCTGATGAGATAAACAGATATTTGGGATGGCTTAGACAGGGATGATCCTGTCCTGAGTTGGACTAAATCAGGGTGGCCAATCTGGCACACTTGCCAGAAGTGGCCTGTGTAGCTTCTGTGTGTGTGGCAGATCAGGGAGGAGACAGTAAGCATGGCAGCAGATAGGGCAGAGAATAGAAAGTAAAGCAGCAGGTTGGACAGGAACACAGGACTGGAGCAGGAAGCAGAGCAGCAGATCAAAAAGAAGAAAGGAATTGGAGTGGCAATCTGGGTGTGGGGCTAATTTGTGGCACACCTGCCAAATATGTTGGCCCCCACTCAACTAGATGACCTCTTGAGTTTACTTGCAGACTAATTTTCCCTTTGATGTCTAGTATTACATTCCCTTATTATATAGGAGTGAAATTTGTTTTGTAAATAAACAAACAGTAGGCAGCCTTTCCTTGTTCCAGTACAAATGGTTTGGTTTGTGTGAGGTGTGTTGTTTAACTTTATAACATTCAGCTGGAACAAAGTAGGGGGAGAACCTTCTAACCTAGCGTGAACTCTTTCAGATAACTGTAATATCTGTGTTTTATTTGATCAAAATATGGTAGGACACTTTGTTTCCAAACTTGGATCCTAATAGTTTGTCCTGTTTGTTAATACTGGGCCTTCAAACCATTGGGAAGGAGAGGATTGGAGATTTTAGTGGTGGGTTATGGAAGATTTAATGTTTCTTTCAAACTTTGCAGCCCACTCTGCCCTTAAAAAGTAAGGAAAAAAACAAGCGCATTTGCCCTCTGCATTCTCTCCTGCCACCTCAATTACACACAGAGCAGAAAATGTTTCCCCCAGAAATCTACCAAAGAACTGAGGCAAACTCTGTGTTTGAAAAGGAATACCTTTCTTTAAAAAATATTGCTGCAATGGTGCATGAAGATCATTAGGAAAATTACATGGCCAGCTTCACATCGCTTTTTAATACTATGAGGAAGACTATCATCTAGCTTTTTAGCATTCTCTTGCTTTCCTTGTATTTGTCCTTGGGTTGCTGCATTTTTTTTTTTAATTCTTAAAGTTGCATTACTGGTTTCTTTATGAAAGTTCTTCTATTTAGTAGGCTCTGATTAAATTCCCCACATAATTTCTTCCTGAAGACAGAAGTAGGCTGTTATTACCATGGTGTTTTGATATCGCTGGTAACCAGAGGATGAGTCCATAGAGATTCTGTTGAAGTATTAGTACGTGGAGCATGGAAAAGGAAACAGGAGTGCTGCTTCTTCAAACCTCTTCTCCAGTTGCTTGGAGTGGAAACTCATCCAGGCTTCTTGAATTAAGTTTGGGAAGAGAGAGTGTGCCTCTAGGACAAAAATGAAGGAGATCTCTGGTAGCAGCAAAGACCTGCACAAGATAGAAGTGGAGGGTAGATATTCAATTGCAAACACAACTCAGGGAGTGTGCTTGATCCTTCTTCACTGTTTCACTATCTGGACCAGCTGTGAGTCATCTTCAAGGCAGCTATGCACACGGATGACTTTCCTAGAGGAAATTTACACTCTTCCACAAGCCCTGCTTCTGAATATTTGCACTGTACTATCCTCAAAAAAGTAGAAAGGGTGCAAAATTAAATCAGTTCCAGCTTCAAAACTTGCTTAGAATAGCTTTGAACTGAAGGCCTGTTTAGGCAAGGCCATAAAAATGAATTTGCAGTTACAATGGATGCTGGCTCTGCCTCCCAGACTGAATGGAATATCCCAAGGGGAGGGCATGCCTCTGCTTATGAAAAAGCTACAAGATTGAGGAGCTGGTTTCAATACACTAGTACCTGACACAGCCAAAACACTGATTAACCCTGCCTGCTCTGCTGAACCAAGCTGTATTTTAAATGCCTTTGGGATCATGTTATCTCATCCTGTGATACAGTAGCCTTTAGTAGTCCTGCTGGAATTTCAGGTACTTAACCAATTAAATCTAATTAAACCCAATTTTGAAAAGAACCCCTCTAACCTAGCCATTTGCTAACAGCTAAAATGAAGAGGGAAAGAATGAGGCTTTTCTGAAGTGGGAGCCCAGGACAGCGGTCACATGTGGCCAGATTTTAGCCTACCTGATATTTGCAGTTAATAAGCATTCATACTTTGTGTGTGAATTGGCTGCTCCTGGGAGAGACAGACTGTAAGCCCTGGCTCAGGGCCAGGCTTTGCAAAGCCAGCATTGTTCAGCCTTCTACCTCTCAGCAAACATTTGTGAATAGGATGCCATGAAGAGTGGAGATTTTCCAGCATCATTAATTCAATGGCAAATGTGTCAGCCCTGCTAATAAAGGGGTTTAATAAATGTATCTGTTGGAAGAAGCTAAGAGAATCACAGGAAAGCATTTAATTGTCTCTCTGTTGGATCCTTGGCACTGAGCATTTAATTGCAGGGTCTTATTACTTTCTCTTGCTTGGAAGCCTCAAATACACTTTCTGCTACAGTAGCTGGCCCCCATTTCAGCTAAGGGGCCAGACACTAATTCAAGACCAAAGCAGCCATCAAGCAACAGGAGAGTAAGTTGCTCATGATGGTGCCACAGGCACTGCTTTTATACAGGTGAAATTACTACAACAGTGCAGGTTTCTAACTATGAAACTATGAAAGGTCCACTGATGACTGGCACTGGCACAGATCAAGCCTTTGTTACTTCAGTAGTGCCTGCCCTGTGATAAGTACTGCCTATGAACCTGAAGAGGTGTAGTGCCTGCCCAGAAGAACAGTTGGCCTCCAAAAAACGGTTTATTTGAACCCACTTACAGCAAGAGTGAGAGTTGAGACATTGTGATAAGCCAAAGCAGTGGGAGCCAGCTTGTCTTGCAGGCAGGCCATAAGTTGACCCTCCTCGAGTGCCACTCCACTCCCCTCCCCCTGCCTGATCGGCTGCTTCGGACAAATTGGAGAGAGTCCAGTGGAGGGCAACAAAAATGGTGAGAGGGCTGGGGGATGTGACTTAGGAGGAAAGACAGAGGAAACTGAGCTTATTTAGTCTAGAGAAGAGGAGCGTGAGAGGGGACTTGATAGCAGCCTTCAGCTACCTGAAGGGGGATTGGCAAGAGGATGACGCTAGACTGTTCTCAGTGGGGGCAGATGACAGTACAATGGTGTCAAGTTACAACGAGGGAAGTTTAGGTTAGATATTGGGAAGAATATTCTTACTAGAGGGTAGTAACACACTGGATCAGGTAATCCAGAGAGGTGGTGGGAGCTCCATCCTTAGAGGTTTTCAAAACCCAACTACACAAAGCTTTGGCTGGGATGAGCTAGTTGGTGATGGTCCTGTTTTGAGCAGCGGGTTGGACTAAATGACCTCCTGAGGTCCCTTCCAGCCCTAATTTCCTGATTCTGCTTGTTGCTCCCTGCCTGATCTGCTCCTCTGCTTGTTGCTCCCTGCCCCTCCCTGATCTATTGCATGCCACACACAAAGGCTGCCTCTGCCAGTTGTGGCATGCACGCTCCAGGTTGGCTACCTTTTTTATTATTATTAAAATATACTTCTAGAAAGAGAGAGAGAGTTACAGATATACATCCTCTATCATAAACGTTCTATCTTTCAAATACATTAAGAAACCCTCATTTCCTGGTACAATAAATGCACCTACTCGGCCGCACCCCCGCACACCCTCACCTCCCAATCACCGTCCTTTAGTTCAAACCCGATTTGGGTTTTACGTTCTCAGTTCATTCACTGTCCCTGGCACTGGCGCTGTCACTTCTGCTGCGGCTGACCCGGTGGTAGTCCTTCTCGCTGCCTCCAGTCCAGCTGCATCTTTGTCCTCTCCATTCTCCCTTTCCACCCACTTCCCCTCCCGGAGGGTCTTTGGACAACCTGTGCCAGGTGTCGCTTTTCCAGATGAGGTTGGCTGCGTCTTCTCCATCTTCACTCTGCAATTTCCAGTGGTAGGACTGAAGTTGGCTCAGAAACATTTTAACGCAGTGTTTCCTTCAGCTTGGCGAGCTGGTGTACCAGGAGGTTCCTGCGTTGCAACGGGGCGCTCCTGACACGGGACACAAACTGGTTGAAATGCTCCAGGCTGGCTGCCCTGGAGGTTAATGCTATGAATGACAACGGGAGCGTAGTGGGAAGCCTGGGTTCCTGAGGAGCGAGGAGGGGGGGGGAGGGGCCTCATTTTAATACCTGCTTATTGAGTGGTGATACAGGCGGTGCTAGAAGCATGGGGTCTCACACACTGAATCCCCCCACTGTACTGCCTGGACGCCTCATGCTTGTCAATACATATTTTTCCTCATAAAGCCATTGTGAGGTAGAAGAATATTATGCTCCCCGTTTTTTCAGCTCGGGGGTGAAAAAAACAAGGCGCAGCGAGACGAAAGCCCGTGCTTGTAGAGGTACGCAGGTCCCTAAAAGGTGTGAGTCAATGCTCTCAATGCCTTCGACCACACGGCCCCGTGGCGAGGCCCACCATGTCTTGGGAAGCCAGTTAGGAGTTTAATCCGGTTGCCATGAGTCCTAGCTAATGTCTTAACCACAGGAGCCTCCCTCAGAGCCAGTTTATTGCCAAGACCTTGACTTTGGTGAGGGGCAGGGACAGGCTTTGCCTCTGGGCCAGGCCCTGGGGAGGCAGGTGGTTGCTATGGAAACCTTGTAGGGAGGCAGGGGCCTGGGGGAGGCGGGGGCTCCCTGGGGACCAGCACGGGGGAACGGCCAGCAGGGGCTAGGCCCCATCTGCTCCTGCTAGGGGGCAGCTCGGGACCAGGCTTTTAAAACACTGCTAAGACGAGACATGGCAGTGACTAGAAGGCTCTCCCTGGCGTCTGCTAGCAAACAGGCAACGTCAATGCTGCCAAATGTGCCTGCAGCCAGGGCTCACCCTAACCGCGGCTGCGGCTGGCTGCGGTGGCATCGGATGTTTCCTGCGCCAGTCATGCTTTTTAAAGAGGAGGAAACAATCATGAGGAAATGGTTTGTTTCTGTGGCAAGGGAGCCACTATGAGGCAGCAGGTGGTTTTTCCACAGGGAGGGGGTAGCCACTGTGTGGCATGGGTTAGTACCCAGGCGGGGGTTGTGCATCGTTACCCTCCCACTTTAATTTCCAGTGGGAAAATCTTGGCTTTACACACACTTTATGAAACTGGGAGACTCCTCCTTGGCTCGCTGGTGCGGCCCTATGGCTGAGGGTAAGCAAAATCTGGGGGCATCCAAACCCCAAGCCTCCGGGCTTGGGCCTGCACGTAGGATACCTGGCAAAGGATGTGGAAACATCTGAAACCCCAGGTGGGGGCAGAGGATGTTTGTTGCTAGTCAGGCCACATACGCTTCTTGAATGATTCGTGAATTTGGATTTGATTCGGTCGATTTGGCTTGGAACACAAAATTTTCCTTGAAAAAAACGAGAAAAAAGAAGAATAGTTTCCTTCTGAGACAGGGACTTCCTTAAGGACTTCTAGTCTACTAGACTTCCAGTCCTCATGTGTATGGAAACAAGAAGAAAGGCTGCAACTTGAAAGCCTCCTTTCAGTGAGGAAATGGGTCCTAAATGCTACCTATCCCCCTTTAAACAGCTGGAGTGCGGGAGTGTATCCACTGCAGCGATAAGGGGGCTTGGCTGAAGATACGGAGAACTGCACTGAGGAGAGACTTCTGGCAAGGGCTTCCCTGCCTGGCACCAAAGCTGGGATAGGTGGTAGAGCCCCCAGAACCTGCGCAGCCCTCAGGGCAAGAAATGAGTCTGCCTACAACTGGGATTCCTCCAGGCCAGGACAACAAGTGGTAAGTGGGGGTAATAAGGGAAGGGAGGGAGTAGCGGTGAGTTTATCAGCCATTCACAGCTGTGGGAAGAGAAGGAATGGGGTTAGGGACTGTTCTCTAGGTGCTCCAGAGTGGGCAACTTGTCCACTGGTGATTTATTATGCAAAAATGTATCAAATCACTCTTTTACTGAATTCACCATTTCTGTCAGCATCATCATTGGGGCTTGTTGCTTGCTTGTGCTATCAGCTGCTCATTGTGAGCATCCAGGTGATGCCATTTTGTTTCATAGATTCATAGAAGTAGGGTCGGAAGGGACCTTGTAGATCTTCTAGTCTGACCCCTTGCCCTGGGCAGGAGAGAAACTGGGCTCAAATGGCCTCAACTAGGTAAATGTCAAGCCTCCTCTTAAAGACCCCCAGGGTAGGAGCCAGCACCACTTCCCTTGGAAGTTGGTTCCAGATCCTAGCCACCCTGACTGTGAAGTATTGCCTTCTAACATCTCATCTAAACCTACTTTCTAACAACTTATGACCGTTATTCCTTGTTACTCCGGGAGGCACTTGGGGGAACAAGGTCTCTCTCATTCCCCACTGGGTCCCCCTAGTAAGTATATATGGCCACCAAGTCCCCTCTCAGCCTTCTCTTGCAAAGGCTGAACAGGTTAAGGTCCCGTGGCCTCCCCTCATAGGGTCTGCCCTGCTGTCCCTGAATCATGTGAGTGGCCCTCCTTTGAACCCTCTGTGCTGTCCACATCCCTCCTGAAGTGCAGCGCCCAGAACTGAATGCAGTACTCCAGCTGCGGCTTGACCAGTGTTGCATAGAAGGGGAAGATCACCTCCTTGGCCCTGCTTGTGATGCATCTGTGGATGCATGACAAGGTATGGTTAGCCCTACTGACCATGTCCTCGCATTGTCAGCCCATGTTCATCTTGGAGTCAATAATGACTCCAAGATCTTTTTCTGCCACCGTGCTTTCGAGAAGGGAATTCCCCAGCCTATAGGTATGATGCTGGTTCCTACTGCCTAAGTACAGCACCCTGCACTTGTCAGTATTGAATTCCATCCTAGTCTCATTTGCCCACCCCTGTAACCTGTCCAGGTCCCACTATAATCTGTCCTTTCCTTCTAGCTTGCCCACCTCACCGCAAATCTTGGTGTCATCTGCGAATTTAAACAGGGTGCTTTTCACCCCATTGTCCAAGTCGCTAATAAAGAAATTGAACAGTGCGGGCCCAAGGACCGAGCCCTGGGGGACTCCACTGCTCACTTCCAGGCAGGGCTCCAGCGGGTATTATTTGAGTTTGTTAATAGTAACCCCAGAAAAGTGAAAGTGGCCCTTTGTCCTGCCAGACAGCACTGGGAACACTGATTGTTGCTCACAGACTCCTCAATAAATTCCCCACAGCAGAGCAGCTTCTTTCTCAGTAGGTTGTTTGCGCTGACACCTTTCAGGAGATTCAGGCAGCCTTACTGGAAGCCTGTGATAAGTCTTGGTAAACTGGAGTTTCACAAAGCCATCTGCTGCCTCTGTTGTGTTTGTTGTCATGTGTGTTTTTTCCTTACCCCTTTTTTCCCCTTGCTGATTAGTCAGATCTGCCAGAATCATTCATCTTCTTTGGGGGGTTCTGATAACACACCATTCTGCTCTTCCTTTGATTTATTTCTCTGACTCTTTCCACTTCCTTCCCTTTGCTTTCTAAATTGTTGGCCTTTTTCTGAGGGGCAAAGAGCAACATTTTGTTACTTGAAAGCAGGAAAGCATACGTCTTGCTGGATGTTACATGGTGCTGGTAAATGCTTCTCCAACTGTGCTGCAGAGCCCTGTACGTTTAGTGAAAGGTCTGAAAAGAAGGAGGATGGCTTTGTGGGAGAAGCAAGAGATTATGGTCATACCCCTTCATGTGCCGTAGGCTTCTGGGCAAGTAGCTTCCTACCCCCCGCCTATCATGGTAATAATAGTATTTCTCCCTTTCACCGGGATTTGGTGAACATGTGCATTAAAGATCATTGGACACTATGGTGAAGAACACTTTTTAAAAATTATTCTAACTAGATAAAAATTAAGACCATGACCCGAGGATTAATTTATATGTAACCATTACTCCAAAAGACCTGGCTACATTTCTAAGATATAAAGGCACCCTGTTTTACTAGATGTAGGTACCCTGTGTCTTTGTTTGGACTCTTTCCATTGCTAGTGGATATGCAGTGCCCTTCCAGTAGGCATGGTGACTAGAAGGTGTTAAAATAGCTCAGAGTCTAATCAGCTTAAATCCAGACCACCTTACTAGCAACCCTGGTCTGGTGCCCTTGAGAGTTTCGTATCACTTAGATGGTAATGTAGAGACATTTGGAAACTGCTCCAAACCTTATTGTTTTCCCTGGCCTTAGATTCCGTGATTCTGTGTTTAATCTAAGCTAGCCGGCAAGGCAACCAGCTATGGTGTCTTTTCCTTATGCTTCACTCCAAGGAAGGGTCAGAGGAAATAGAGATAGGTTTTGCTTCAGCCTTCCCCTTCCTTCCCATAATGATGCAACGTTTCAGCTGCTCCACACATATACCAGTCCCTGGGTCAGTGAGTTTCATATGCCATTAGGGCTGCACAGCTGGCTCAGAGTTCACCCAGACAGCAGCCCATATTCAGTACTGACTATAGCATATTAGATAAAAAGTCCAAACAACACAGGTAAGAACTTTTAGAATTGGACAAGAGGAGCATTTGTGCCCTTATGGGTATAAATAAGCACAGCAGCATGATACTCCCTGACCTTAAATTAGTAGGGGAAAGCAGCAATCTTCCCCACCTGCTGCCTCCATTAGAGATGCAGATTCTATTCCTGTGTGTGCAAGGCAAGATTTTAGCCCCAGGAGTGGAAGTCTTCTTGCTGTGCAATTAAGGCATCCCTCTGAGCCTGTGGTGAAGGAGCGTTCCTCATTAAAGCTCATGTGAATGCACTTCTGTGTTTCAGCATCCAAAAAGCACAGGGTAGGGTTCAGAGCTTGGCAACAAGGCTTGCTGCATATGAAAGTTTGAAAGAGAGGATGTAATTTCATCAGTGCCCATGTGAATTAACTGGATTATGTAGCCCCTTTCTAAAGGTTTTCCTCTTCAAATGTGCAGGGCCATAATCTACTCACATCTGCACCTGGGCAGCCCCCTTACATTTCAATGGATCAATGTAACTGAGAGCAGAAAATAGTTAATTATTCAACTAAGCTACTGCCAGCACCTCAATAAGGGAAGCCGGTAGAATTTTTCACTTTCCACAGAGGAGAAAATGTAAGCAGAAAAGTGCCAAGGTTTTGGAAGGGAGGAATAATTTATGTCCTATATGTACAGTTTCTACTTATTTGCAGTTTAGCTACAGGAAAGTTCCCTCCAAGCCTGCTGAGTGTGATGTAAGAGTGCCATGTTACACGTTGTGTACACATAGCAAATTCATTAGCCTGTGGATGGGGGACTCCAGGGGCTCTACTTTTCAGTTCTCCATTAGTGAACACAACTGCCAGCATCTTCCACACTAGGTTTCCTCATGCACTATGGTTGTGTTTTTTTCAAGACCCTGTACTGCCTAGTTGTGAAATTTGTACTATTGCTTCTGAGGGCCAGGGCTGAGGCCCATTTACTAACTAGCCAGGAGCTCTGAGTGCTGCTGAGCAGTCATATACATGCTATCGTATCTGCTGCCCTATCTACCAGTCTATGCATGCTTTGGTATTTTCTGTGTACCTCTAAGTAAAATACAATAACAAAGACCAGTTTGCACATGCTATGCTTTGTCTATAATGATGTGCAACAGCTAAAGGTGCAATGTCTAGAGATTTTAGTCTTTACAAAGCCAGATTTCAATGAGAAGATTTCAATTAAAATCTTGGCCAGGGTTCCCTGCCACCATGGTTTTCTGACACATGGTTTTTTCTGTTGGAAGGCTAGGTAAAGAAAGGGGAACTTATTGATCCCAAAGCACGTGTGTGTGTTTTGGATGTGCTTGTGACTGTTGCACACAGCTCAGCAAGGGGTACAATTTTGTTGCTGAAGAGATTGTATTACATGACTCCCTTCAGACCAGAGTTTTTGTTTGGCTCACACAAAAGAGAGCTTGTTTATGCCATTTCCCATCACACTTTTTCTTTCAATAGTTGATTCAAAAGATCTGAGCAAGGGGGAGTGATGAAACAGCCAACAGTTTCAGTGGATGAAGCAGAAAGGTAGGGGAGAGGAATAAGTCATTTGTAGAGGTGGGTACAAGCTAATTACTCTTTCTCCACTCAGCATTTGGATACTCCTAAAACTTTGAGTAGTTTAGAGTTTGGTCTGGATTCAGCTTAACAGATCTCTTTGTGTTGTGGCTGTGGAAGGGGCAGGGAGAACTATGGCTTTTAAGATATGAGGTACAGCTTTGATTATTAAAGAACGCTATTAGCCCAGCACAGAACTCTAGAGAGGAAGGATTACCTACCCAGGGATTACTCACTAGCCTAGGATCTGGGAGATTTCGGTTTAAGTTTGTGCTCAACCACATTTCCTGTTTGCTTTCTCCCTCTGTTCACTGAAAAATAGGGGCAATAGCATACAGTTGTTGTGAGAGTAAATGCACTAAAACAAAGATTGTGATGTGTTCAGATACTACAGTATCAGAAGTTCCACAGACAGGCAGTGCTCAATCTAATTTAGGTTGTGGTGATGTCTCTTGGGCATGAGAGCAACTGAGAGAAATCATTGCTGTTTATTTTAATATTATAAAAGCCTAAGGCTGGCTGTCTGTAACACTTTATTCACACTCTGACTGGCTAACAGAAGCAGCCAATCAATGTCCTCCAAGCATGGGGGAGTGCCACCGTAACTCTGAAGTCCTGCTGAAGACTGGACAGAGGGTGGGGGAGCTGAGGTCAGCAGCACTCCTTGCAAGCAGTGCCAAGGACCGGCTCCCCACCTGGCTAGAGGCAGAACAGTGACAGCATGGGGCATTAGGTGGTAGCACTCCATCCCAGCCCCCTCCTTCCTCTGCCCCCCATCATTCTTGATGAGATATTGGCTAGTTTCCTTATAAATGTAGAGTAACAGGACCTGAAATGCTGACCTTAACTGAAAAAGGAACAATAACACAATCAGTAAGCTAAGATCTCTAATCTGTAACAAGGTATAACAGTAATTTAAAAATAATAGCAGTTTGCACTCAAACAGTACACGTTTACATTTTTGGGTGCTTGACCTATTATGAAAGCACTAATTAATTCAGCTCTGCGTCACACCTGTGATGTTGTAAGTAACCATTGATCCTCTGAATCATGGCTGCTTTATGGTTATTGCTTGGTTGGAGAAGAGTTAAAGGACATCACCCTGACAGAAACATGCCCTTGTTGAGTTAGCAGTAGTTCTTATCTGTTCCTCTCTGGCAGAAGCTACCTGTGATGCAGATAAGGGTTATTTTCCTCCTCTTACTGATAGAAAAATTGAGTCACAGAAAGGGTAGGAATCATGGCAAAGATCTGGGAGTAAATCAGTGCTGCATCTTGGGGCTTCTGACTATCCACCATTGTCCTGCAACAGCAGTCCCACTTTGCTGCTTGTTTTCAGTGCAAAAAACCTCCAAAACAGTACCAAATAGTGTTTTGTTGGGGTTTTTTTAGATTGTTTTTGCCATTGCAGTGTACAATCCAGTAGAAACAAAGTATTGGTAAATGTAATCTTGGTGCAGCTCTACTATCCCTTACAGTTGGAGCTCATCCTAATTTGTTATCTCAGGGTAAAAAGGAGTGTGTTGTCTCCACTCTGATTTTACGCTGAGAGCTCTAATTCGTATGATCTTTGTCAGTGGAAGCATTTCACTCCTCTTCTGGACTGAAGACCAGTGTGTAGACTTACTGTTAAAGACAAAAATCCAAATGACAGAATTTTAGACCAAGGACCAAAGATGCCCTCACTACTCAGTGTGTTACTTCTAATGTTGTTAGGCCTGGTCTGACTTGCTCTTGAAGGAGCTTGGCTTGAAGGGGCTTGCTCTTGAAGGGGCTTGTGGTGGGAGGACAAAAGAGGTTTGAAGCTAGAGCAGTAAGTGTGTAGGAGGGAGTTTGGGCCCCCCCCCACCTTTTCATCTACTACATTTAATGTATAATTATCAGGAGGGGAGCAGCGAGGCTGCCACACAGGTTTCAGGTGAGGATATTGCCATTTCAGAGAAGCTGCAAGCACAGATCACTTATTTGGCCATCTCAAGTGCCTGACATTTTCTTTCTCTTGGAAAATTAATACCTGTGACTGGGGAGTGGTTGGATGCATCCTTTCCTGTTATCAGCCGGTGTTAGAGGGCCAGCATCATACTTGTTCCTTGTACTTAGGAAGCATTTGGACTTGGGTGGGTGCCTGTTTATGGTGAATCATTATGATGATGTAGAGTTCTAGGGTTATTCTGTCTTGACTTTTTTTTGGGGGGGATCACATGGGATGGAGATAGAAACAGTTAACAAAAGAGCTGTATGATTTGCTGCTCCAGCCCTTTAAAATGGCCTTTCTTGTGGATTTGAATGATGAAGTTCTGATGATGGGGGAAATAACTGAGACATTCAGAAGCTCAGCAGTGCTTGATGGTGCTGAAATGAGCTAGCAGTACTGGGGAATGATATCAAGGGACTCTAGTAGAGTAGTAATTAGCAATGCAAAAGATGACAGATCCTGGAGGCAGTCCTGCTCCCCACTCTGCTTTTGACCTCTCTGCTGAGAATGCCAGCCAGGGTGCCAATTAATGTCAGTCCTTGTGACACTATTTATGATTAGGGATGTGATACATTGGGGCTGATAGTGCCACTGAAACCCTAATTTGTCAAAGGCACTGAGTTGCTTTTACCGGACTCTCTACTGAAGGACAGATACAGGTTTCCCTCACTTTATGCTGTACATACGTTCCTGGAAAACAGCACATAACTTGAATTCACATAAAGGGAACCCACCTTATAATGTAACATAGGGATACGTTCTAAGACCTCAATTGTATTGACCCCCCAGACCCATTTCTACCACTTTTACAAGATAATGTTGATACTCAGCAACAGCAGACGGTACACACAAGCACAGGGTGGTGGTGAATGTTACTATAATGGCAACAACTACAGACACACATTTTGCAGAAGACAAGTGAGGAGCACAGACCCACACAGGACACTTTTGGTGCGCGTCACTCCCACAATGCACCACACAAAGCAGCTGACTGTGGGCTTCTACCACACTGGTTGCATAAGAGTGAATTTACTTTGCGTATTACAAATTTTTGGTATAAAAAGGGTCATTGCATATGAGTGAATTTGCACATACAGAACCCGCATAAAATGAGGGAAACCTGTATGTATATCAGAACAAAGAACAGGAATGATCCAGGACTTGAGCTGCAGTCCTGCATGCAAATGGATCCAAAATTAGGCTTATAATCTGTTCTGGGGGGTTTTGAACACCTGCCTGACTTAGAGGGCTCCTGTCTGTGGCTGCAGTTCAGCCTGAAAGCAAAGTCTGTTCCTGTAGCCTCTTTACTATCCTATCTCTCTCTCTCTGTGATTTGCAGTGTCTGGGTATTTGTAATCATGGGGTGGGGAACTTGATAAAATGAGGTATGGCTCTGCCCTCAAAATGTGCAAGGAAGGGTATATCTGTAAATGGTGAGGGGTCACGACACAGCTCTGTCAGTGCAGGAAGTTACAGGAAGGGGTTTCTTTAGACTATGAACATTTGCAGTCCTTCATCCTCTGTGTAGGAACCTTCAGAAACCTCCACGTATATCCTCTACCCCTGCCACCAACCCTTTCTCTAAGCCTCAGACTGCAGCCATAGGCTTCCCAGTCTTGTGGATTGGTCTGGAATCCCATCACAACTGCTCCTTGATTCTAGGGGTTGCTGTGTAAAGTAATGCAAAATTTTTCATTTTGGGACCAAGAAAATAGCCACTGTAGCTCTTCCTCTAGGGATAGGGCATATCTACATGTGCATTAACATGCTTTAGTTAATGCACATTAAATCTAGTACCGCTGATCATTTTTACATGTGCAAGCTGCGCAGCACAAGGTGCTCTGAGAAGCGTTTAGCACTGTAATGCTTGCAACTGAATAAGCAGCAAAATATGTACATCAGTATGAAGAAAATGGCATTGGGTGCACTTTTGAACTAACAAGCCTTAGAGATGCTTTAGTTCAAAAGCTCAACACTATAATTTTCTCCACAGTGACATGCTTTTTGCCACTTGTACAACTGCATGCAGTGCAGCATGGTGCACATGAGCTCCCATGCAGAACAGACTTGATTAATCTTAAAAATACATTAAGATTAATCTGAAGTGCTGGATCGCTAGTGCATCTAAGAACTAAAAGGTATGTGTATAAATGCCCTCTGTTGTGAGGTACTAGGAAAATGTGCATTAGCTTGGCTTAATGCATAATAACTAAAGAGCATACTTTTACAGTGACACTTAACACACATTAGCCTATATTATTGTGCATTAAATAAAAAACAGTGATGCTTTAATGTGCATGAAAATAGGCTAATGCACATTAAACTGCATGTGTAGGTGCACTCAGAAAAAGCTGCTTTCTCCCTCCAGAGGCAAAGAGTCTTTTTCATACCTGCAAAGTGGCTGAGCTGGGTTTGACTAGCAAATTATTTACAGATACCCATTCACCCACCAATCCAATTCTTGGGCACCTCAGATGTGAACTCACAGACCTATGGCTAGTTATTCCACCCAGACCTCCAGCCACCATATCTGACATCTAGGAGTCTGGCAACTATCAACTGAGTCTACTGCATACAGATCCAAGAAATCCTGACGTAGAGCAGGAAAACATCTACCAGAAAACCTTGTTCATCTAGATGGAGGAAGTTCTCCATGTAAGCAGCCCAACATCACCTGGACTTTATGGAGATCTTAATACCAAAGATCTTTAACTGGTTTTGCACTTAAAGCAAGCTGGTATTTTTTCAATTGTATTATTATTTGTTATCAGTATCATTATTAATAGGTAACCATTAGTGCCCATTAAATATTATCTGTACATACTATGTAGGGCTGTGACTGAGATCAGAAACTCTTTATGCTAGACGCTTCTCTGGACAGGGCCTAAAATCTTATTAAAAGACCAGACATGATGGGAGAAGGGGAAATGTACAGAGACAAAGTGATCTTCCCAAGGTGACTTGCTAGGTCTAAGGCAAAACAGAAAATACAGACCACTTAAATAAGGTCCATGTTTTGGTGGGTGCAGTGGGGTAATCTGCACAGAAGCAGAACTCCTTCAGAATGAACTCTAGTAATCAGAAATATTTTTCTTCCACTCCCATCCTCTCCTTAGGTCCTTAGTGCAGTGATGCACTCTAGAATGTCCTGATATTTTGGCTGGATCTTCAAACTAGTGTGGCGCATACAAATTGGGCAGCTGGCATAGTCTGAGAAACCTGTAATAGAAAATGGGGTGCAATGCAAAGGTGGGTTTACTACACCAGTTGGTGCTTGCTTGGTCTATAGCTGCTTGCCCTGTACCGGTAGCTGTGGCTACTGCAGCTACTCTGGGCCAAGTTAGCACAGCATTCATAGGACTAATCATATCCCTCCCAAGGAGCAAATATTTTATTTCATGAAACTGAAAAAACAATTGCATTTGTCTATTAATCATCATCCCTGACTGCCTGGCTACCTGGCAGCTGCCATCAGCTGTCTTGCCACCACTGCCAGCAAGACATGAGTGACAAAACGAAGCAGTGAGTACAGGAGGTTTTGACTAACCTAGTGTTTTTTCCTTGTACCTGTTACCATAGGCATGATTCACTTAGGCAGGAGGAGGAGGTGGCTTCCAAAAGCAATCTGCTGGTTTCTCCCTTGTTTGTTATGAGAAGAAACCAATAGGAGTTAATTAGAGCCTTTATGAACAACCCTCCAATAACAAACCAGTGAACCAGCCCAACAGGGGAAACCATTGGGTTTGGCCTCCCCATTATTTGATCTGAATGATATGTTTAAATAAATCAATCCTTGTAGAAGTGTTGTTGGGCAGTGGGGGCCCTTGACAGGTTTAATTCTGAGGTACAAAGGATGAACATAACTCATCCAAGCTGGTGCTCCCAGTTGCTCTTTGTGTTCTTATCACTGTGCGGCTCACTAATTATGTGGAGCCATTGGAGTCAAAGGGTCTTGAAGGCTAGAAAATGGCCCAGTAGTTTGGCATGGGGGAAGGAAGAAAGGGCAAAATGGTGGAAAGGGTTGTCCAGGTCTGCCCAGTAGGGGTGGGCATACTAACTCAGCGGCACAGGGAACCAGCCTTTGCCTAAGCCTCATGTTCTAGTTAATGCCTTGTTTGCAGTTCTGACACTCTTTGAATGCCTGGGTGCTTCTTTGCCCAGCTTGAATAGCTCAGCAGCACCAGGTTCTTAGTTCCGATTTTAGTTACCAGGCTTTGCTCACCTGAGTCCCTAGAGCTCTCTCCTCCCAGGTAGCTTGTACAGACACTCACCAGCATCATAAACAAGACCTGCTCTGTTACTGTAAATGGCCACATCTCCCTTGGGCCCTAAGAGAAGGCAGACAGAAGGGTTTGCTGGTTTGCTCTAAAGTACCAAGAGAAAAGCTGCTTCCAGCCTTCTGTAGCTTCTTCTGCAACCTGCCATGTGAAAGGAATAGGGATGGAAGCTGCATTCTCAGTGCAGAGGGTGTGTTTATGCTTTATAGCAGCAAAGTCCATCTTTTTTATTCTGAAAGCTCCAGGAAGAGAATTTTAGGGCTAGTTAAGAAAAGAAGTGAGGGAGGGATTGATCAAAGAAAAGAACATCTGCAGCAATCATGACTAGGTATCTCAGTTTTCTTTGTTTAAAAATTGCAAATGCTCTGACTTAAAAACAACAAACCAAAATCCACAATTAAAATTAAATTACACTATATACATAGGTATCAATTGAATGCAAGGTTTTATTAATATATTTACAATTTTAAAGCAATTTGGAAGCCTACCAGTGCTTCAATCACTAAAATAAAATAAATTCTAAGTACCTATAAATGTAGGTATTTGATTTGGGTTTTTTTATCATGGAAAATTAGAGCTCCCCCTGCCCCCTTTACCCACCAGGCTGCAGGTCCAGCCCCCAGGTCCTGCTAGTGCTGTTCATTCTCTACCCACAGCCACTGGGGGGCCCCCAGCTGCCAGGGTCCACAGCTCTGGGCCCTGCAAGCAATGCCCAAGCCCTGGCTGCCATCCATAGGAGGCAGTGGCTGCTGTGCTCCTCCCGCTGCCCCCAGCTCCTTGCAGGCTGGAACTCTGCCAGCCTGCAGAAAGCTCTTTGCAAAAGTGGAAAATACATGTGTTTCTCCATTTAAAAGGAAAAATCCACATTTTTCTTAGTTAAAAGGGGAAAATCATGTTCTTTTCTCTTTTTCTGTGGGAAATGAAAAACCTGGATCCCTGATCATGATTGATATTGCGAGCATGGTACTTAAACCTGCTCCTTGATCTTCTGTCAGAGAGATGTTTCTGGAGGATCTGCTTTTTCCTCTGCTTTTGTGATCTGAACAGGTTTACAGTAAGGGTGCACTGATAAAAATTTTCTTGGCCAATACTGGTAGCCAATTTATTAACCAGCCACGTCAGTTGATACTGATCTGATAACCAATTCAGAGGAATACAGCCGAACCGAGTGAAGAGCAGCTCCCTTCAAGTAAAGTCTGTGGAGGAGAAGGAGCAACAGGGAGGGAAGGTATGGGCCCCTCCACCACCCTGGTGATGGAGGAAGTCAGGCTAGGGCAGGGGGTGCTACCCAGCCAGGGCAGTGAATGGGACTCAGGGTTGGGGCAGGGAGCAGGATGGAGCCATAGGCAGCTCATCCAGGGGATCAGTGTCTTGGTGCTTAAAATGGCAGCAGGGGTGCTAGAGCTAAAGCTCATTGAATAAACTTTAGTTCAAGTACCACCACCACCATTTTTAAGCACAGGGATGCTTTTAACTGGAGTAGAGCCAAGTGGGGTGAGGGCAGATGTTTGCTGCCCACTGGGCTCAGGGCTTTCCATCCTGCTGCCATTGCCCTGGAATCCCTGGATTGGTTGCATGCCCCCAGCCCACCAAACAGCAAGGAGCACAACTCACCACCCCCACTGCTGCTGGGCAGGCAGGGGGCATGCACGTGGCCAGCACAGGGCTCCCAGGCGAGAGGCAGCAGGGCAGAGAGCCTCGAGCCCAAAGTGTTCACTTTGCATCTGTCCTGCGCACAAATCTGGGGGAGCACATGCCCCCCATGCTTCCCCAGGGGGTGCGTGCAGGAGCAGGAAGCCATCCCTCCCCACGCCCTCTGGATGAGTTGCCCCATGGTTCAGTTCCACTCAAGAGCCCTGCCCCTGTCCTGGGTCCTACTCACTGCCCTGGCTGGGGGGGCCTCAATCTGCCCCTTCCTCTCCACAGACTTACCTGCAGGGAGATGCTGCCCAGCGGCATTCCTGGCAACGTGCATGCATGCAGCTGCACATGTGCATGCCGTGTCCAGGGACCCCAGCTAGAAGGCATAATTTATTATATTGAATGGTGAACATTATCAGCTACACCAACCAAAAAAAAGCTGACAGCCAGTAATGTAAACTTCCTTTTTATTGATGCTGATCTGATATGCAACTGATATATTGGTGCACCTCTAGTTTACACCAAAGTGGACTTGACTCTGCCAGCAGGTGCTCAGGCAAGAAGCAGGAACAAGCATAGCAAGAACTAGCCTAACATGCAGTGCTGTTGTGGGGAAAGGTCTCCCTCGGGTAGCAAAAGGTAGAGAGGGATGGATCCTTCCTGTAGGCAGCGCCTGCCATGGGTTCTGTCAGGCCAAATGTGGGCTTGATGGTGGCTCTGGATACATCTGTTTCAATCTTTTCTATGAAACTTCCAGAAAATAGTCTCTGCTGCAAGGAGAGTAAGTATTAACATATGGTCAGTCTCAGGCCTCCTGCATTGCATGAGCCTTAGTGCTGCTTTGGATCATACATTTCTCTCATGTATATGAATGCAGCTTGCCTTGGGTTCAGTTTGAATGTGCATTGCTGCAAGGATGCATTAGCCCTCTACCTGTGATCTCCATGGCCCTCTTCCAGGGAGCCAAGAGGTCATAAAGATTTCTCATGTTCTAGGACTGCTCTACCTCGTGATTTGTAACTTAATGTCATGTGCTTGCTGGCTGATTGACCATCTCTCCACAGGGTGAGTCCAGTTTTCTGTGACAGGTCACCCAAGTAGATACCTGTGAGTAAACACTGAACTGGCAGTGGCTCAGACAAACCCATCCATTGCAAGCCATGTGTATCTTCAGCTATTGGTAGCCATACGTCAGAGCTGACTTAATTAGCAGACCCCCTTCAGCAGCACTGGCTCGCAGGCAATCAAGAGGCTCTTTGGAGCTGAGCCACTTGGAGCTCCAGTGGGAAGCTCATCTCACCTGCAGGCTACTTCCTGCAGCTCCTGCTTTGTTCAGCATTTACCAGGAAACTGCAAAAATCCTTCAGTGCACTAAGGTTAGCAGTGCAGAGGGCAGGCAGGGGGGAGTTGGGGGAGCAGGAGGACTGGGGACTAGCTCAGCAGTACTTGGACTGAAGTGGAGATTTGGAAAGCGCTTTGGATTCCCAGAGGAAAGGGGCTTTGGTAGAGAAGATATTACTGTGCTGGAGGGAGAAAAGTTGAAAGAAAAATACCATGCTCCCTCCCATGCATGGAGACTGCTGCATGGCTGGAGGAAAAAATGAGCCAAGTGTGGCCACATAGCTGTACTGAGGGGTTTGCGAAGCTCCATTGCTCGTAAAATGGAGACACTCTTTGAATTTGCTTCTCTGTCTGAGAAATCGGCTTGTTCTGCTCTACCTGGAGGGCTGGAGGATAGCTTTGGAAGCCTGTTCACATCACAGGTCAGTTGTGAAATGCACTGCTCTGCACGCTGCCTCAGCTCAGCCTACAGTGCCCCCTTGGGACCGCACTGAAGCCCAGCTAAAACAAAACACCCTTTTACACACCAGGGATTCTTGCCGCCTCTGGGACCTTGTCTTTCTCATCCTCATCTACCTGGGGCAGCCAGAATCTGCCCTCAGATATGTATGCTTGAGCCTGCTGTATCTTCAGTATGACTGAGCCAATAGGGCACAGTCTGTGTTAACATTAGGAGTTCATGAAACAGAGCATTTCTAACAGCATTTAATTCCTGCTCCATTTAAGGTCAGTGGCAAAACTCCCATTAAATTCAATTAAAGTATGTTTGGGTCCAGGGCTTGGTTAACTCCCACTTTCAGGCATCCAGGAAGGTAGGATAAACTTTGACAAATAAAATTGAAATTGAGATTGAAGAGGAAGTGCGCATCTGTGTACTATGAAAACAAACACCCCTTCTGGGACTTGGCTTTATTAGCAAAGGAATCAACACTAAGACAATAAAGTTCAGGTAAAGCCATTTCTCCAGGGTTAGGTGCTCCTAGGATTCTTCATTCATCCGAGATTCTCTCCCTCCAGCATCCCTGTCACGTCACTTAATATATAACTGGAATAAAGAGTGCCCTGCCTCATTGGGAGCTTAACATTTTTTTGGAAGAATTCGTACCTGATTCTCAGTAGACAGGCAGTGTGCTGTTTTAGGGACACAGATAAAAAAAACTGAGAGATCGTTGGGCTCTGATCATACTTTGAAGTCCCTATATTACTTACGACTATTTTGAGGTCTGTGGATAAATAGGTTAAAACACAGATGACGCTATCTTGAGTTAACTTGGCCAATAGGAGCTGAGAGGTCAAAAAGATTCTCCACAGGTTTCCTGACCTCTGCCCTTTTTCATTTGCATAATAGGATTAAACAAAAGCAATTGTTTCCCTAATGTTTAGCTTAGGCTGTATCTGCT
Source organism: Caiman crocodilus (assembly GCA_030014935.1). Classification (NCBI taxonomy): domain Eukaryota; kingdom Metazoa; phylum Chordata; order Crocodylia; family Alligatoridae; genus Caiman; species Caiman crocodilus. The sequence goes on from JAGPOW010001167.1 coordinate 10,390,027, forward strand.
TCTTTCCCAGACCTGAGGAAGGGTATTTTGCACTCAAAAACTTGTCTAACATTTAAACCAACTGTATACTTGGTCCAAGAAAAGAAATAATCGACAAATCTTGCTCCTCATCAAAGAGGAGTAAGTTTGCAAGTCAGAGTTCTCTGACACTAGGAAACATTTGCAGATGTTGCAATGTTGTCTAGTGATTCAAACAAGAGGCTGGAAGGCATAACTGCTTGATTCCATTTCTGTCAGGCCTACTAATTTGCTGTGTGACAATGGAAAAATCACTTAACCTCTTTGTATCACCTGAAGAATAAGGATAATAATTATCTAGCTCCCATGAGGTGGTGAGGCCTTATGGATGAGTATTTCTCTTGTGTAGAGAGAAAACGAGCTAGAGAAAGATTGGGGGTTAGAGACAGCCAGAGGTCAAGCTCACAGGCCCTCCTGAGCTTAGCAGCCCATAGAGCTGGTATGATTTTAGGTGCACTCAACTAACCAACAGCCCATGAGGGAGCAATGGGACTGGCATCATTTGACTTCACAGCTGCATTTACATCGGAGTTGTTTGAGGACAGCCTTCATGTGAATTCTTAGCCCTCAAGCCAAAATAAGACACCTTAACCACTCCTGCTGTGCTTTAGTGGCAGGTTTAAATTTCTATTAAATACAACTGCACTGTGAAACCCTCACTGTCTCTGAGCTGGGAAGCACTGCTTGGCTAAGAGGCCTTGGCTGATCAGTAGCATTTGGATCTGTGCTTGTACTGCAACTGGCACATTCTAGTCCTGTTTGGGGCTTCCGGGAGTCCAAGGACTCTGTTCTGCAAACAGCAGCAGAATGCTCTGGTTTACGCGGCTAGCATGCATGGGGGACCTCTCCTGGGCTGCATGGGCGTTGCATCAGGGCTGCTGGTCTGTGATTTGCCATGCCTTCTCTGCTACCTAGACATACAAATAACTCAGATGCTCACACACAGCATTAGTGCTTCACTCTTGTGTCCAAGAGAACTATTTATTGTGTTTACATACAGCATGGGCAATATGGAAAACACTGGAAATATTGCATCACTGGCTTGGTTTCCTAGACAGTGCTAAAAACAGTGACTCAACTGTTCACATCGCATCTCTGTTATGAGACCACCCTGGCTACAGATGGTCGGATGGACTGCAGTGTCTCACAAGGAGCAACCCGAAGTTCTGCTGCAGTTTAGGACATCCCCATAGGTGTTTCCGCATCTCATTCCTCTGGCCCCGAAGACTGGCCTTTTCCCTGGGAGCTTTCTCCCTGGGTCAGGTTGGTTTTGCTTTTTCGTTGGTTTAGTGTTTGTACAAAAGCCACAGTTTGTAAAACTGCTCTTCTTAATCTGTGAGGATACCTCCTCCCCTACACTCCAGCCCCTCCATGTTCCTGTCAGCACACACATACCCTGTTCCCAGATATCCTGACACTGCAGTTTTGTGTCACGTGTTCTCCCTGGGCCTGACCACTGCATTGGGTCTCTGACTGCAATTCCTTTTGTTTGGACATTAATACAAAACACACAATGGGAAAAAAAAATTGAGCCAGGCATAAGGGGAGACACGCTCTGCTGGGCTCTGGCTCCAGTCTCTGATGCATCTGACAAAGCCCGAGAGCAGCTCGACCCTTGGGGCAGCTCCTTTCGCACGGCTCAAGGCCACAGGCCTTAGGGTTTACAGAACGAAGAGAAAACGGAAGGAAGGGAATAACTTAGGACCAAGCGTTTCTTCCCCTCCCCTCAGCCCAGTTGCTTCTGGAGAATATTTCGAATCCAACAACTCGTTCCCCATCCTCCAATGAGATCCTGCTCCGAGGCCAGGTTCGCTGTAAGTAACTGGTTCCTGTTTGGAATGTCAGCAATGTGCTTGGCTGGCAGTGCGTGTAGGGAGATAGGGTTTCATTGAGAACGTGGCAAGGCTGAGATGTCGGGAAGGCAAGAGAAGCACCAAAGGAAGCCGGTGAAGCTGGCCCTCTGCTTTGTGTTTGCACGCAGAGCTCTCCTTGCTGCGGCTTCAGTCTGGCAGCTGAGGCTCATCATCCAATCACCTCTCACAGCACTGCTGGGGGAAGTCACGTGGGGTGGCTTTGTCTTTGGTCACTGGCTGAATGCCTTCTATTCCCTCCTCCTCCTCGTCCTCTTGCTGGCTGCCCTCATGTCCACTGGAGAGCTCAGAGTCGCAGTCGAGTGACTCATAGATGGTGGGCAGTGTGGTTTGCTGACTGAGGCGCTTGCGCAGGCCCACCAGCAATGGCTGCGGCATGGAGGAGACATCCACATTGTTGCCAAGGTCCACCCAGGCCAAGCATGGGAACTTGTTCATGTCTTTCATCGTATCGGTCAGCTCCTTCATGGTGGCTCTGGTCAGCCGGTTGCCATTCAGGGAGAGATGAGTGAGCTTGGGCAGTGCCCAGAGGAATGGCAGGAGCATGCGCACCATCTCATCGTTTAGCTCAGTGAAGCTCAGGTCCACTGAGGTGAGGTTGTTCCCATTGTTCTGCAGGTAGTAGGCCATGCGGTGGACATCTCTCATGGTCAGGGGGATCCCAGATAAATCCATGGAGTCTTGGCTTGGCTTCTTCTGCAGGCTGTTCTTCAGGCTGACAAGGAGAGAGGACATGGAGCTTGTTAAAACAGTGCCAATCAGTACAGATCTTGTAAAGTTTCAGTGGGCAGAGTAGTCACTGTCTAGATGCCTCTTGTGTTTGGCTGTCCTCTGGGACAAATGGGACTGGAGGGTCTGGTTTTAGGTGTGGGGGTCTGAACTAATCAAGTTCCAAAGCAACTTTAATGAGTAGATTTAAAATGTTTTTATCTAGGATTCTTTAAAAAAAATGTATATTGATAGAAACAACCAACCTAAAAACCCTCTCAAATTCACTGGTTTATACTTGCTGGCTCCCAGTTTTAGTGCAGAGTGCTCCCATGTCTCTGGTAGGGTGGCCATCATAGAGGACAGTCCAGTTGTCCTCTGTCCTCTATTGATACGAAACTCTTTTTCATGAAGAGAAACATAGAGGACATAAAGGCGTTGTATTTCGTATCAATAGAAGACAAAGTAGCAGAAAACCATAATGTCCTCTGTGATGGCCACCCTAGTCTCTGGTGTCCTCAGGGTAACCTGCAATGAAGCTGTTCCCCCATCTTAGGGCTCAGATACAGTAAAATACTTAGAGATGAGTCTAACTTAAGCACATGAGGAATGAAATCAATGGGATTATTTGCATGTTTCATGCCAAGTTGCATGCTTTAAGTACCTTGCTGAACTGGGGCCTAAGAATAAACAAACCATGTCAGCCTCTTGCCTCCTCTGAAAGGCTGCTCCCAAGGCGGCAATGAGAGAAGATTAAGCGTTTGGCTTGTTTAGCGTAACAAAACAAAGACTGAGAGGGGATATGATTACTCTTTTATAAATCCATTTGCAGGGCAAATATCAGGGAGGGAGAATGGCTATGTAACTTAAAGAATTATTTTGGCATAAGACCAAATGGATCTAAACCAGTCACAAGTGAATTAGAAATCAGAAGGAGGTTTTTAACCACTGGAGAAGTCCAATTCTGGAGTGGTCTTCGGAGCAAGTTGTGGCGACTAGAAATTGGAGTTGCTTAAAGATGGAACATGAGAGGTTCATGGAAAGGGCCTGTATGACATGTCTACTTGGTGTAGCAATTGAATGGTTCATGAAGATTTAAATATGGGTATCCCCATGGAGAGACTGAAAGGAAACTTGAACCCTATGTGGAAAGCATCTGGAAAGTCCTTTTTTTTAGGACTTCCGTCAGTCACCTGCAAGTACCAGGACAAAATCCGCTCCCCACTCAGAAGGACTGGCTTCTGAGCTTTTCTCTGCTTTTTGCTGAAGCTTTGGGCATTGGCCAAAGCTACAGGTGGATGCTGGCTTGGGTGTGCTGACACTATGCAGGCACCAGGGAGTGTTCCCAATCTCTGTCTGGTAATCCTGGCTCATGTTTTCAGAGTAAAGTAATTGTAGAGCTGGGGGTAGTATTTTTCCTAGGACAGACTATTGTGGACTGTGGCATTTTTGCCCTTTGCTGTAGGGCAGGACATGGTTATCTTCCCAGGTCATTTCAGCATACTTTAACCAACCTAATTTCCTTTCACTCTAGTAGCCAAGACATTGGGGGTACACTTGCCTCTTCAGCTGTTCACATGTGACATGCTGTATAGCTTTTGACAAGGTGCTTTCTGACTGTGGTGTGCAAGGGGGCTCCTAGTAGATGATCTTGTGGACCTTTTTGGAAAACCGTGTGCCTGCACATGGAGGAGACTGGTCCCAGTGGCCTGGAAAGCCCCCGCAAATCCTATGCTCCTAAGTGGCGAAGTTCTGTGCATACCATGCCTTAAAGCAATTCCTAGCAGTGGGCAGATGGGGATGAAATGCAACACACTGTAGACACCAGGACAGTCAAAGCAGCCCTGACACTAGATGGGAATGTTCTCACTCGCTGTTCTTGGAGATATGGGAAATACTTTCCTGAAGCAATAGTTAAACTATGGTACTAGGGCCGTGCGAAATCTCACTGGCCATTTCGTTTTGACACTTTCAATTCATTTCAAGGTCGAAACAGCAAAATCGAAACAAAACAAAGGGCTTCGAAACAGCCTCGAAGCAAAACTGCATTGGGCCAGGGCCAGGAAGTCAGTCCAGCTGGGCTGACTTCCCATCCCTGGCACCGGATCAGGCAGGGGTCTGTCCCCGATCTAGCGAAATGTCAAAACAGCCTCACTGTTTCGACGAAGTAAAACAGATCAGCTATTTCGAATCTAAATGAAATTCAATATGAAACGCTGTTCCATGCAAACTTCGGAACGCAAAGCGAAACACAATGGTGCCATTTTGCACAGTCCTATATGGCACCCCTTTGTATAGCTCTGCTCCACGTTCCATTGCTAATGCTCTTATCCCTTGTATTCTACCTTATAAAATTCATCAGGAACATAAATTTATATAAGTCTTAATGGATATGCTGACACCTCCAGGACCCATTTGACTGATAGACCTTCCTGTGTTGTCGAGCAGTTGCTTCATAGAAATGTGAGATGGAGAAGACCTCCCAAGTATCTAATCCATTTTCTCACCAACACCTAATTACCATATTAACTCAAATATAAGATCAGTTTTTTCCGCACAGTCAGCATGTGGGGGACCCTTGTTTGGTATTCACATACAAAACAACCTCATTAAATACACTATCATTAAACTACTGTCAGAAGCAGCATGTGCTTGGTAATAGAAACCAACCATGAATGCAGCCCACACTGAGCATGCCTATAAAACACATGGCCCATATTGTTTTGTTTTGGGGGGGTATTTAAAAACAAACAACCCCCCCTGAAAACAAAACAAAAAACTAGGCAGTTATTCCCCAAGGGGGGAACAAGCTCTGAGCCAGCACTCCGAGAGGCTGAAGCAAGCTCTGCCCTCCCCTGGCCCAAAAAATGCTGGTGGGACCCTTTTTTGTGTGTGGTGCTTAATTTTCCAGTTGTTCCCCCTGGAAAATTGTAACAAGTTTATAATTTTCCCCCAATATAAAGCCTAATTAGTTTGAAGGGTTGCCTTACATTCAGGATCATCTTAGATTCAAGAAAATATGGTAGTTCCTACCCTTCCCTTACTAGCCCTTTCTCTCACCTGGTTTTACACATCTGTGTTCATCTTCCATAGCCCTTGGGAGATTTCCATATATAAGGCCATATATGGAAACTAAGATGCCATACTGAATATACAACAGCAATAACAATAACTGATAATGTCTCACATTTTATGTGGTACTGTTCAGCTGGAAGACCCCAGAGTGCCTTATGACTTATATGCCAAGTGCTACCCTCAGTTACATTCTGTCTGGCCCCCGTCTGGCTATGCAGTGGGTTAGCTGAGTGTAGAGGAGGGTTGAATTGGCCTGTATTTACACTGTACTCACAAGAAGCCCAATACTTCACCGTCTGGGAGCAGCTTCTAGAAGACATGGGCACAGGAACAGATTACCACAGGACAAAGGAGGATGAGGGTTTTACAAAGCATCCACTGCCCTGCAATAACTGTCAGTGTGCATGTTCTCATCCTGCTATGGTAAAATGAACCAGCAGTACCTTACTTTTTTCTTCTCTGTGGACTAAGCTGCTTCAGGTTTGTTTTCATTTGTTGCAGGATAAGACTGTGCATACAGGTAGTTAAAGCAGAGAAATGGATGCACTATAAAGCCCCTTGCCCACTTTGTGGTGAGCTGTTCCTGGACCCATGCCCTCAATCATTTGCAGTTGTATAAAGTCTGTGTGAGATGATACCAAGTTGAAGCCTTTTGTCCCACAAATTCAATGCTGGGGTCTGGCCCCCACTTTGTACAGAGGTATGTGACTATGAAAAATCAGGACCACAGACTGTAGCATCTTGTTACGGATACGTAGGCAACTGAGTCAGACATAGCAATAGGAATACAGAGGGGCAGGAGGTAACTCTGGAATCGGGTCAAGAGAAGAGGAGTTAGCCCCTTTCATCTTGTGAAACCCATGATCATCTTTGCTTAGTCTACCACTAAAACATTGGCAGAAGCAGCAAAATAGTACTTCCCCCAAGGGGGGCTGACCTAGGCAGGTAGAGTTGGTAGAAGATTTTTTTTATTTGGGACTAGACTATAAGAGCATCGATACACATGCTCCAGGGTGTGTGGGGACACTTTAATTAAAGTGGGCATTCTAATTAAAGCACCTGCAACATCATGTATTCAGTGTCCCATGCTTCAAAATGGTGGCAGGGGTGCTTGAACTAAAGCTCATTTGACAAGTTTTAGTTCAAATGCCCCTGCTGTCATTTTGAAGTGTGCGGATGCTGACTAGAGGTGTCAGGAGGCTGCTGGAGCATGTTAATTAACTCAGTTAATCAGATCTGCTCTGACTCAATTAGCAAATGTTAGTACGCTTCAGAGCAGACATCTGGCACAAGTATAGGTAACCAAAGACAGAAAAGAAAGAGGCATTTTATGTTCTTTAACCTCTTCAGCTGAGCTAGCAGCTCTTCTGGGCAGTAGTATTCAGTTCCCGCTGATGTATCTAAACTGAATGTCCTGCACAAGCTATAGAGCTGGGTGCTCTGGCCACAGGAAGGGAATGTACCAGACTCTGGGGCAAAGATGACAGGGTGTTTCCCGGATGTGCCAGGTAGGCAAGATTGGCATTTCCAGCACTAGTAAGATTTGGATGGAGAGATGCCTGCTGGCTGTACAGGAGGCAACAAGACTGAGCAGAGCAGGCTCAAGTCTATTCTTGTCTATGCTGGTGTAAATCAGGAACTCCTTTCCTTTAAATGCATTTTTGCACTGCAGTGGATTCCCTTTGCAGAGATGAGCCCTGCTGCCCAAATGCCCTGGTGCATAAGGCACTAGGGTGACAAGAGCTGAGGGGTGCAGCACTGCTCAACCCATAGACTAGAAAGCCTACAGAAAATGCTTAGTGGGGCAAAGCTTTCTCTGCACATCCCATCACTCTTTGTAATGAGCCAAAGAGTTCCCAGAGCCTGGCAGAGGTGGGGGATGGGCACTGACAACGCAGTGTGAGGTTGGAAGCTATGTCCCCCTTTCCCCTTGCTCCTTTCTGTATCAGGGAATTGGGGTTCAGGCAGCCCCCTGCCCAAGGACTTTCCCTAGAGGGTGAAAGGTTTGATTTTGTCAGTGGCCCTTGGGGTATTCAGTCTTCTCCTGTCAGAAGGTTCTGCTGTGACCCCAGGTAGCAGAGAAGCCAGAAGTGGAGCTGAGGTGGAAGATGATAGGATTCTGAAGGTGACCAGTATCTTTCTTCTCTTATAAAGAGATTTGCTTGTCTTTATTCATCCATTAATTCCCACCCCTGGTTGATCCCTCTGAAGAGACTGCAGTAATAAGTCACGGATCCTGCTCCAACCAGATCAGGTACTTTCTGTCTCTCTCCCCAGCAACAAGTCAATGCCCAGAGGAGGCCTTAAGCAAGCAGACAAATTATCTTCCTATAATTGATTCTCCAGACAGAGAGAATACTGGCTGCATGTGCCGAGCTTGCTTCACTCTTGGTCCTGTCTCTCCCTGCTTTGCATTTCTCTTACTCTTGCTCTCTCTCTTTCCCTCTTTCATGGTGGCTTTGAGCTGCTGTGCTCCAGCCTGCTGGGGTCCTCCCTCTGACATTCCCTGGCACAGTAGCCTCCTTCCTTCTCTAATAGAGTTTCTCCTGCACCCTAAAAAGGCTTGTTTAAAAGGGAGGGATGTTGAACCTGTAGCATGGAATCAGTTAAGTGTGTGCACTGTAGCTGATAGCCCCTGCACCACAGCCATGCACAAAGCCAAGATGTTGGGCAGGAACTGCTTGACCTCAAGCACCTAATAAACCAACAGAGAGGTTGCTAGTCTTTAGGCATTTTTCCCTCACTTGCTTAAAGGAGTACAGCCCAGTTCTTAAAAACACTGAAAAGAAGCTTGCCTCCTTCCACCCCTGCTGGTGCTGGTCATGGGTCCAGTATTGCACTCATGTGGGAAAGCAAACCCCATAAAGAATCTGAGTGCAAAAGAAAAGGGGCTGAAAAGGGTGCTGTAAGAAGTTCAACTCTGAAGTGCCTACAGATGATTTAGTTGGGAATGGTCCTGCTTTGTGCATTGGCTGGGATGATCTAGTTGGGGATGGTCCTGCTTTGAGCAGGGGGTTGGACTAGATGTGACCAACCTCCTGAGATCCCTTCCACCCCTAATTTCCTATGATTCTAAACCAGCTACCACCTTAACAATACATTCCTCTCAAAATGATCCCTGAATGCTCCTGTTCATGTGCAGATGAGAAAAATGCCAGGTTATTCACAGAGAAATGGGTCATCTATTATTTTCTAATTTCTCAATAAATTGGCTGAAAAATTGCCACCACAGAAAGCTTTTGTGTGAGACGAAATAGCTGCATAATGGCATGGCCGGCCATTCTCCCAGGACTCGCCTGTGAGGACAGCAAAGGCAGTGTTTGGCCAGACTCTCAGCTGGTATAAACTGACAGAACCCTGCTGGAGTCAGTGGGCTACTTTCTGCCTGCTGAGGAGCTGGTCTGTGAATGCAGAGAGCTCTTGTGAGCTCTGCAAGGGGCTGAGGGGGGAAAGAGTTCCACTCCCAGCACCCCCGGGCTGTGGCTGCATCCCTGCGGGGCAGTTGTGGATGGAACTGTGTATTGTTGCATCTCTTGGTTCTACAATGTCTCCAACGGTCCTTCTCTGTGCCTGGCCCTGTGTTATATAACCCCTGCACAGCTTCATAAGATCCTGTAGAGAACAATGACGTTTTCTTGAGTAGCTGTAAGCAAGGAGCAAAGGCAGCAAGGAGCAGCCTGCCTTGTCAGGAGCAAGAGCCAGCGCCCTAGCAGAAATGCCTTCTGCCCTTGGTGCTTGCACAGAGCTCGTCTTTACAGCAGGAAATGTGTGAGAGGTTAATGCTGGCATGTGTGACCCTGTGATGTGTACAATGCCATGCCATTAGGTGGGCTCTCCTCCATTTGCAGTGTTGTGGCTCCCTCCTGATACACCATTCAAAACACTGGCAAATAGGGTCTATATTCCCTTTGGTTCCTCTCCCTGGGAATGGACCCAACTCTCATAGGCTTCCTACTTAGGGTCCAATCCTGCTCCCACCAAAATGATTGGGAATGTTGTCATTGGTGCAGTTGGGAGCATCCCTCTAATGTAACTTAATTCACGTACTCTACTAGCCCTGTGTAGCCTCCCTTCCAAATGCTGACTGTCCTGTGACAGGGTGCCTGGTCTTTGCCAGACTTGCTTTTCAGCTGGTGTTTCCCAGCTCCACAAACTTGGCAGTATAGTTCAAGTTATGCAAGGCCCCTGCCCTGATTTCTAGGAAAATAACAGAACCCCATGTAAACATTCATCCTGCAGTGCATCTAGGGAAATGCTGCCTTGCCTTCAGCCAGGGATACATGCAGGCCGATATGTGCTGAGTACTGTGCATTGAAAGCTCCTGGTAGGGAGATCTGGTCTCAGTAGAAGAACTACAAGAGACAAGCTTCAGTACATCCGCATTCCCCCCGCCTCCCTCAGTTTCTCTCCTGGATAATAAACATCCTCGCTACACGCGGCCTCAGCCAGTGCTTCTGCTTCCTGGGAACTGATGCTTAACTAATGCAGGAGGCTTCAGAGCTGTCTAGATGAAAGACTCCTAAGACACAAAATTAATCTCGTCTATTAGAAATTGCCTGGCATTTGCCTTCAGATTCTTGTCCCTGGGGCCCAGCCCTCATTTTTTAATGCATCAGAGTCTGGGAGAATGGCTCAGCCCATTTCCATCTGAGCTGAATCCACCTCCTCCCCTCTCAACTTTCTTTTTTTCTTGTCAGCTGCACTCTTCAGCGTTCATGGTGAAATGCTGCATAGGCGCTCGGCTGCACTGGCACTCTGAGAGGACAGCACTGAGCAGCCTTTTCCCACAACCAGAGGCCATCTTGGCCTTCTCATCAGCTCTGCAGGGTTGAAAGAGCTAATTTCTTTGGGGAAGGAATACCTAAACAGTGCCCACTTTCAGGCTGCATTGGCAGCTTGCCAGGCACCCAGGTCTCACACTGCTTTTGTATAAAATGGAGAAATTTACAACTATCCTCAACTTTAATACAGAGGTATCCAATACAATAGGTTCTAGCATGCAGTGCTTCAAGAGTCCTACCCTAATATGGCAGCTGATATCACTTCTGCTGAGGAAGACTGGATAGGATTCCCCAGCAGATAGACTGACTTCCATCCTAGTCTGAAGAAGGGTTGGGAGGTGAAAGCAGATCTCCTGTGAGTCCCTAATCTACCCATCCATGGGATGTTTGGGTTTCACAATGTGTGTGTCCTGCTAAGGCACTCCCAGCTCCCAGCACAGCCCCTGCCAGCTGTGATTTCAGCAGTATGCTGCAGCACTGCTTGAGGAATTACCAGCCATCTCCCTTTGCATCCAGCCTGTAAACATTTCCCAGCATTTCCCTGTGCTGCCTGGTACAAGTGCATAGCTTACGCTCATTAGGGGGAGCTTCCCCTGGTGGCTCAAACTGGGATTTGGAAGCTCTTTTCCATTTAGAGTCCAGGAAAAGGCAAAGATGATTGACTGTGCTGTTTTTGGATCACATAAGGGGTAGACAATGGCCTTTTCTTAATTACCGACACAGCTTAATCTGCCTTCTCTTGGGTTCCTTGTGGTGCCGGACACTGCATCACGGGGCAGTTCAGCATCTTCTTAAGGCAGAGTATGAAAGTTATAAGAAAAGCCCTGTTGGTGCAGCTCTGCTGGCTCCTTGTGGACAGAGCTGCTGGGGTAGTTGATTTACCTTGACCTCTGGAGGAGTGAGAAGTGGCAGTATTTATTTCTCCCAGTTCAGTGCTGGTCACTGTGAGCCATCTTGCCATCCCACTGTCCAGGCTGTTTGGCATATGCCATTGCCCCAACTGATGCTGGTGACCTTGACCACTATACTCTAAGGTGGAGGGACAGCCCTACAGCAGTAAATTCTACCTCTCTGTACTGCCACATCCTAGACATATTTATCTGTTTAATATCTTGGCCCTGGTCTGTAGTGTACCTGAAGGGATGCTCACTGGTTCATGGGTTAGCATGTCCTGTTTCCGTAACACAAATCATCCCATGAAGACAGCTATTTTTGTCTCTCAGAAAAGCTTCCATAGGGGCAATTTTCCAACCAATTTATTGAGAAATTATGAAATTACAAATGACACATTTCTCTGTGAATCAGCTGGATCTCTTTGGAGAAGAGACTTTTATTCACTGCCTCAGTTTCCCATCTACAAAATTAGCATGAAGCAAATTCTTTTTCCTTCTGCCTAGGAATGCTTGAAGATCCTCTAGTTATTATTCTGTTGGCACCATGTAACTGCTAAAACTTATTCCGATCTGCCAAAACTGTCACCTAGGGTATTGAGTGATGTTCTTGGAGAACAACGAAAATATATAAAGCGGTTATGAATTGTTTTTCTGCACCACTTCTAGACTTTCTCTGCATTTCTAAATGTTTCTAGCACTGCAGTGCCTGGGCACTGCACATAAATTAGAGAGAAACAGTGAGATGTGTCCAGAAGGGCCAGTCAATTCTCTATCCTACTCTTTGATTTAGCAAAAGTGATTCAGTAGGAAGATTCCTTTAGTGAGTGATCCTGACACAGCAACGAACATTGCCAAAGGAAGGAGCCAAATGTGCACAGGTTTGGAATCCAGGGTCCATATTTGGCCTGTGTCTTCAAATACCAATGTATTGGGCAGCTGCACGCATGCAACAAGCAAGTGCTGCAACTTCAAAAAATATAGCTGCAATTGTATGTGCCAGTACCCATGTCCACAGTTACCCATTCCACATGTGCAAATTCCCATTGCATGCACTGCTCTCGGGCTGTGTGTGCTGCCTGCATATTTTATTAATCCAATTTAGTCTGTTGCCTTTGAAAACAAGATGCGGACAGAATCAGCCAGCTCCAGGAACAATTCAGGTTCATGATACGTTAGATTCCCTGACATAGCTCTGCTAAGGCACCTCAGTCTTAATCGGTAGCTTCTTCAAGACATTCCTGGGCTATGACCCAAGTCTGCAAATGCACGTTAGCTGTGGCCTGCAGATTCTAATCCCCTTCTGTTCCAAGCCTCAGTTCTCACAAGGTGCTAATAGTGCATGTTGTAGTGCCCCTGCTATTCTAGCATCAATCCCCACTGCCAGGGCACCTTTCTTATGAGAGAGACATATATGCTGTTAATCCAACCCTGTATTTCTCTTAAACAGAAACTGTCATTTGGGCCAGACTGTAGAGTGCTTCTGCAACAATAAATTAATGAGGCTTCAAAACCTCTGAAAACAATAGTTAATAATGCTAGAAATTCCACATCTATCAAACTGCCATAGCAGTAGCATTGTGATAACCCAGCAAGTCAATAACCCAAGGTATAGCCTGTTAGAGACAAAAGGTTGTCTTAACCCATTATTCTTTATGCTAGAAACATCAATTTAAAAACAAAGGGAAATGGGAGTTATACAGCTTTCCAGGATGTATTGTTCTTATTCTGAGTGAATGATATCCATATGCTGTAAAACATGTGGCTATAAAAGACGTTTTATTAGCTTACAAGGATTGTCATATTCCTCAGGGGCTGAATTGAGCTGTCTCACCCTGGCTCATTTGAGCTGTGCTTTTTCCTGCTGGAGATACCTTGTGCTCCAGGAGCTGAGCTTTCCATTTAAAAGCAGAAGTGACATCCTAAAGATTGTGACTTCTGTGTTTGCTGGGAGTCAAAATACAAATCAAATGTAAACTGATGTAATTCTTCAGGCCTGGAAGATGTGAGAAACAGGTTTGTGAAAGGGGTGAACCATCCTTCTGCTTTTTTAGGTTTTTTTAAAACTCTGAAGCCTAGTGGTGATGATGTTTTAAATGTGAGTGGTCTTAACAGTTTCACTGTGGATTGGAGAGACAACTGCATTACACAGATTTGTGCAGGCTGTTGCGATGGGCATCTTTAACTGATGACATGAGGGTATTGAGTTTGAAAGAGAATTTTCCTTCATTTAGACTACTGGCATCTTCATTTATCAACAACTTAATGATCACGGAAACAGTCCTAATCTTGACATCATTTACACCTGTTCTGCACCAGAATAACACCACTCACTTCGGTGAAAGCAGAACAAAGTGCAGGAGCTCTCAGGGAAGCAAACTTGTTTAAACATCCCATTCTGGAGTAGGTCTCTATTCTTTGAAACTGTGCTACTCAGTGCACTGGCTAACTACTCGGATCAGGAAATCTGCCTCTTGACACAGAAAGTCTCAAGAGTGTGTGTATGTATGTATTTGTGCATGTACATGTGTGTCATGGGGGACATGGAGGGGGAAAGAGGGCCGCACACACAGTCTACCCATTATTTTAGCCAAGCAGATAAGCCAAATGTAATACATGAAATTAAGAACAGGCTGGACATCTTCTGTGGTGTCCTACGTATTTCAGGACTAGGTGCTTGGGACTGAAAGAAGCATCCTGTTTTTGTTACCTTGCAGTTGGCTTGAGGAAAATACAGCAGGTAATAGCCACAGGCCCTGACCCTCAGTGCTGTGCTGTGCTGTGCTGTGCGCTGACTCTTCCCCCAGATTCAGAATCAAATGCTATATTACAAGTGCTGTTGGTTTACTACCTAACAAAGGAATGCCATGCCATATGGATTAAAGCCTATGGATTATCCTGAATGATCAACACATTGTATTTTAGCACCTGTGGTTTAGTAGGGTTTTACAGCAATACCTTGGAAGAGAGTGCAGATATTAAAAACAACACTGTATCCTTTCACTGGTATAGGACAGGGGTGGACAAAATGTGGCCCGGGAGCCGGATGTGACCTACCAGGCCATTCTATCTGGCCCATAGGACCCCTAAAAAATTTAGAAAATAAATATTAATCTGCCCTGGGCTGCCTATCATGCAGTCCTCAATGGCTTGCTGAAACTCAGTAAGTGGTTCTCTGCCCAAAATAATTGCCCGCCCCTGGTATAGGATGTAGCACCTTGACTTATGGCTGTAACCTGTATTTTGAGCAGCAAAGCAGTGCAAGTAGATGAAAATTAGGGCTCTTATTGAAAACAATAGGGGGATTGCCTTTGACTTCAGTGGAAGCAGGGCTTGGTCTTTAATGAACCCAGATCAAGAGTTCTGTGTGCTTTAAGGGTCTGCTACTCCTTGAACTAGTTAGCATGTTACTAACCTAGTGTTATTGGAAGTACACAATTGGGTTTCATAGAAACATGGGCAACATATTACAGTTACTACAAGGTACAAGCCTGATCTATAGTTGAAAGGCTGTACAAGTCCAACTTGACTGTACTGGCACATGTGTAAAGAGAACTGGATTCAGGCTTGTATTCTGTCCAGTGCTGGATTTAGGCATAAGCTAACTAAGTTTCAGCTTGGAGCCTCACATTATGAGCAGCCTCTAAAGCAACCTCAGGCTGCAAAGGGTCAGCTGCTGGACTAGAAGTGACTGTGGACCAGCAAACCACAGCCCTGCAGAGTCGGGTGGAGAGGCCCCAACACCTTCCACAGGACCTGCAGCTGCCATGGTTAATGCTTGGGCCCACCCCCCACCAAGGGGCAGAAGTATTTTTACTTGTGTTCTGGCAGGAAATTCTGGCTGCGGGGCACTGCATGGTGGGCTGCAGTTTGCTGGGCTGCAGCTATTTCCAGCCTCCAGTTTGCAGGCCATGGCATAGAAAAGTTGGGAACCCCTAACTTAGTGCCCCAGGCCAGCATGCCATAATCCATCCCTAATTCTGTCCCTTGTGCATTCTGACTTCCAGATTGTTCAGTATTTGATTACTAGGCCTGTGCGAGTTGGCAGCAATCCGATCCGGCTTCAGATCTGGCCACTTCAGATGGCAGTGATTCAATCCAGAGCTCCAGACCAAGTTTCCACCTTGATCTGGCCGAAGCAGCTCCAAAGCTTCGGAGCTGCCTCGGAGATCCGGCACTAGGATATAATAGGAAATCAATTAAATATCTATAATTCTGTTGTTTCTTGTCTGGTTTGGATGGAGCTTGCAGGGATGGTAGCCTCTGCTGAGAGCATGAAGCCTGGCAAGTTTCAAGAATATCGGTGCAGTGGTTTGGGGGGAACTGTACCTCAAATTTTTGAAAGCCAAACTCATGTCACCGCCATATGTTACACCACAGATGGGGCCAAAACTGCAGGGGTGGTAGCTGTTACTGAAGCCACAAAGCCTGCCAAGTTTCAAGGAGATAGGTACAGAGGTTTGGGGGGAACTGCACTTCAAGCTGCAGACAAGCAAAACTCATGCCATGGGTGACACTACGTGTGCTAAGGCACAGTGGGGTGACAGCTGCAGGGATGGTGGCCCCTGCTGTGGCCACAATGCCTTGCAGCTGTCAAGGGGGTCGGTGCAGGGTTGTTCTGGAGCCTTCACCCCTAGCTGCTGACAGGCAAAACTCGTGCCAAGACTGTCTCTTTCTTGGGGCAGTTGATTGTCTGTCTTGATTCTTTCCTCTCCTTAGCCTGGTTTTGTAGGTGCTAATTGACGCTTGTTTAGCCCTTCTATAGTAGCTAGGTCCTGTGTATTGAGCTGGTCCCTGAGTGAATCATGATTGGTTGATTGGTAACTGGTAACACAGTAGCTTAGCAGCCAGGCCTGCAGTAGTGTCTCCCCACAAGACAGAGACAGTCCCACAAGCACCCATGTCACGAGTTTCGCTTGTCTGCAGCTAGAGGTGCAGTTCCTCCCAAATCCCTGCATTGACCTTGAAACTTGGCAGGCTTTGTGGCCTCCACAGGAGCTACCAGCCCTGCAGTTTTGACCCCTCTGTGTTGTAACACATAGACATGACAGGAGTTTTGTTTTCAACAATTTGGGGTACAGTTGCCCCAAAACGCCTCCACCTATCTTCTCGAAACTTAGTATGTTTCATTCTCTCTCTAGAGTCTACCACTCCTGAAAATTTAATCCAAATCAGACAAAAAATAACAAAGTTATAGATATTTGATTGTTTTCCCCATTATATCCTATGGCCGGATCTCTGAGGCGGCTCCGAAGCGCTTCAGAAGCTCTGAACTTCTTTGGGAAGCCGAATGAGGCCGGCACTTCGACCCGGATGTGCTGCTTCGGACCCCAAAGCATCCAAAATGTCTCCGGATCCGAAGATGTGTCCAAAGCCTCGCACAGCCCTACTGATTACCTAAGCAGTGTAGAGCCCTCTTGACAGAATGCACTGGGGCTGGACTTGTACCTAGCAGGTCTCCACCATACTGGGGCGTTCATTGAGATGAAAAGTGAGCTCATGATACAGTTGTAGTTTTCTTTTCTCTTCCACCTCACCTAACCACATTTCCATGGCAGCCTAAACCTACCGGTAATTAAAATCTGGCAGATGTTCCCAGTTCTCTGTGGCTGGGCACATTAATTATCTTCTGGGTCTATCTAACATACTGCCAGAAAGTGGAAACAGCATTTCAAAAGAGAACAAGGGATTTCTGCATATGTTCCATGAAAATTAGCTACCACCCAGGCCAGGAGATGGGTTTGGCAAGAGAACAGTTTGATCCCTGAATGTGATTTCTGTGCCCTCATTTTCCCCAGCTGTCTTACACTGGATTAAGTGGAAGTGGTCACTTTTCCTGTTTTGGGCTGTGCAGTAGGCCTGTGTGAAGTGGCTAGTATTTGCTTCATATTTGGCCAATTTGGGGAATAGTGATTCGATTTGGTGATTTGAATCACTGTCCCAAATCAATTGGCTGAATCTGATTTGGAGAATCACCCAGGTCCATTCCCCACCCGTTCTCCCAGCCCCAGCTTCCAGCACTTTGGCGAGGGTGGGTGGGTGGGGTCCTGACTCAGCAGGTGCTGCTGGGTGGAGGGATGATCCCTGCTGCCCCGGAGCTGGAGTGGGCAGGCAGCCATGCAGGGGGGGCAGGAGATGGGGGGACTCATACAGAGCCTCCCCATGCAGCATGGGGTAGCGGGGGGCAGCAGAGATGGCCCCCTTGCCCAGCAGGACCTGGTGAGTAGGGGCTTTTTTTTAAAGCACCAGTTGCTGGGGCAGGTGAGGCAGCCATGGGGAGGGTTGGGGGGGCTGGGGGAGCAGGCAGGGGATGGGGCCTGGCAGGGGTCCCCCCCACAGTCCTCTCCCCCCTTCTCCAGCCCCCTACATACCTCCTCTGAGTCTGGCTCCAGCTCCCTGCTGCAGCCACCAGGGACTGCCCAAATCATTGAAGCTCTCTGAATCTTTTCCGAAGATTCAGAGAGCTTTGAATCGATTTGGATCTTTTATTGATTCCCTTATTTGATTTTGGAAATTCAGCCACCGAATTGGGACAAATCTCCTTCGAATCAAATCAGCACCTGAAGCTTCGCACAGCCCTACACTGCAGCTGTTTGGTAGGAAGGACTCATGTCATCAGACCCAGATTGCAGAGGGTCTGATTCTGCACATTCTGTCAAACACTGCTATTGGCAGATTCACTATTGAAGTTCAGTGGTAGAATCATGTCTGCCATGCATGAGACCCCAGTTTGAATCCTGATAAGCATATAACTATGGCCATTGAGGCACCAAGCTTCCAGACTGGGTCTGGCCTTTGGATTCTAAGTCTCAATGATCTAAAGTGGGGGGCAGAAGGTCTGGGCAGTTTCCACTTCTCCATACTCCTTCCTGGTGACTTCTCACATATACACTGTGATACAGAAGAATTGATGGTTGCCTACTACTATTGGTGTGAGTGAGTGTGGGGGGATTTGCAAGTGGGGGGTGTTTTACACTCAACCTGCAGAGATGGGAATGCTGGCAGTACAGAATCAGGTCCACTGTTTTAAAGCAAAGTGGATATTTCTAAGCCTTCTGATGAGATTATCCATTTTGCTGCAGTGACTCAATAGTAAGGTTTAAAAAGCAAAGTGCTGTTTCACATTTAATCAAGCAAAAGGCAGTTCAGGGTGTCCCCTTAGAGCCAAACCAGTTCAGAGAACTTATATAATGCATCTTGGCTTGTGTCTGATGATTACAAAGCAATGCTGCCTATGTCAGACCTCAGCTACCCTCCCATTACATGCAAGCTTTTGGTTACTTCACTGCTTATCACTGGGAGTGACTGGCCACAGAGATGCTACAGTTGTTTGTGCAAAACAAAGTTCTGTAAAGCGCTGTAACCTCCAGCTTGGGCCTCAGTTTTGCATTTGGGTCTTGGGAAACTGAGAGCCCCGTTGTTACGAGCAGCTTTCTGCTTCCAACTCAATGCTGTAGACAGTCAGTTAAAGTCTTGCCGCTGAGAGCTGCTCTCTGTTCTCCCTGTAAGAGAACAGTATGTCCCCCAGCTCTAGTCCTTGTAGAATTGCACCAGAGCTAAGGTCTGATGTAGAAATCTCACAAGGGAGCGTCCTGATTCTACCTGGAAGCTGAGACTGAGGGCACATTTCACATGAAAAGGTGGATCAAGCCAGGTTCACCAGGTTTCAGGTTCTTAAGCAGAAAAAAACTTGAGAGGAATCAGGCTAATTTACCCCTCCACAGACTCTTGAAACTCCCCCTGACTTGTACCGCTGCCCCCCATAGAGCCCTCGGTTATATCTTGTCTCTTCAGAACAAAGAAGCAGTCATCCACATATCTTTTGATTGCTTCCCTCCATCTCCCATCCTCAGGAGGTCCCAGGGCACTGCATGCATTTTCAGGCAGGGGAGGCTGTCTACCTTGCTGATGCTGATTCACTCCTGGAAAGTCTCTCTAGTTTGGCTGTTCACTGTACTAATAGCTCTTACTTGGGGCCAGCTGCTGGCTACAATGAAATAGCAATTAGGTCAGTAAGCTTTAGGCTTAGGACAAATAGCCTTAGCAGCAGCAGAGCATTCCCCCATCAGGACCTTCACTGCAGAGAGGGAGCAGGTTTGCAGGTCCCCTCACAGATGCAGGATGCAACAAGCCAGCTGGTCCCTGGGTTCTTCCCAGTGATCAGAAGCCCTGATGAGACGCAGAACTCTATGGCTGGGTGGTAAGGAAGGGCTGGTTGGGCTTTTTTTGTATCCCTGTATTTTAAAAGGAGCAGTGTTACACAGGTGTGCTGACTCCTTGTGCCTTGTCCTCAGTTGCACAGAGAGTGAGGCAGCTGATGACAGAACTGGGAAAACCACATTATAAAAAGGTGTCCAGGCTACTACATTAGGACTTTGAAGAACTAAGTTCAAGTCCCTGCTGTACTAGTTTTCTTGTGTGACCTTGGGTGAATTCCTTGGCCTCAATGTGCCTCAGTAAAATGGGGCTAGTTGCATGTGTATCTCTGCCTCATGGAGGTGTTGTGAATATAAATATACTACCGAACAGGAGGTATCTGGGTAATGTGGTGATGGGGGCCCATGTTGGTTCTATATGTAGAGGGGCTTAGAATCATAACCCCAGGAAACTAGCGGGGTTTTGAAGTTAACTGGTCTAGAAGAGTGACTGTTTCTAGGATTTGGAGCCTTTCGCTGTGATGTTTAAATCCACTTGTAACTGCCAGTTGTTGCTATTTGAGTGTTTGCTGACCCATGGCAGAGAGCTCTGTGGTCTTGCTTCAGTTGTCTGTGGATCAGGATCCCCACCAAGTCAGACCCCTGCCTCCTTGGCAGCAGCATGTAGCTGCCAATAGCAACAGTCTCCTTAAAAGTACAGAGACAGATTATCAAAGCCCCCTTCCACTAATGGTATTAGCTGGAGATAGGGTCTCAGAGGGGAATAAGATGGTCTTGGGGAGCCATCTCCCCTTCCCATTCTTGGAGGTGGTTCTAACTGGGTAGGACACTTATGCTTGGGTGGCACTGTGGCTCTTGCTCTATTTTCACTTATACAAATAACTCCACAGAAAAATATAGCTGGTGTACACAAGATCAGAAATCAGAATTTGGGAGCTTACATATCTGCTAATCCTATGCTGGATCAGTAAAGGGATGTGTTTTTGGGTTTGTGTGAAGTCTGACTTGGAGAGGCTTCTGGGAGGAGGCCAAGCTGACACCCCAAAGTGGGGGTCAGCTCTTCAGAACCTGGAGGCCACAGGATAACGACCTAATGCATCTGTTGACTTGATGGTATCAGAAAGGGGAACTGCTCCTGCATGACCTAATGACTCTAGAAAAGGAAACTGTGGCTTGGCCTAGAAGTAACCTTGTTTTTCAGCACACAACAATGCTTGCCCTAACCTGTAAAAGGTAATATGGCTAGAAGCTTTTTTGTGATTAGAGGATCCAGTGGGAATAGGAAGGAGTAACGGTATAAAGGTCATAAGAACTAGGCTCTGGGTGGAGCTACTTCAGGGAGGACAAGGCTGAGGACCTGATAAAGGAGGTAGTCTTGCCACCCTGGACACAGGATGGGGTTCCCGAGACCCATCAGGTAAGAACTCAAAGTACGGGTAGGGAATGCCTTTCCTCCAGCCCAAATTGCTTGCAACTTGAAGTTTTCTTTTGTGCTGTTTTATGTAGTCTGTCTTTATCTTTTTTTAATAGAGAAAGTTATACTTGTTGTTTTGCCTTAGTGTGCAACCTGTAAACTACTCACCTTCCCTGGGGAAGGGGTGGAGCCCTGACAGTGTGTCCATCTGGCAGCTTCTACCAGTACCAGCTTCATGCAAAATTACAGCCTTGGGAGGTTCATGTCTTACTTGGCCTGCAGGAAGAATTGTCTATCATGGGAGTTCAGCATTATTGAATGGAACATGCCTTGCAGGGCAGGAGGAGCTTTAGAGACTATAAAAAAATACATAATAAATCAGGGTCACTGTACCCTGCACAGTTTGGACTGAGGTTCCTTTAAGAGAACAGGACTCAAATGAAGCATTTGGTTATAGTTTAAATATTTGAATGTAGCATTTCTCTTGGTGGGGTGTAGGCAGGGCTGGGAAAACACCAGGCCATGGTAATGATATATTTGAGCTGCTGGAATAGTTGCTGTGTCTGGCGCGACTGGGAGGGACTCTGGGAGGTTGCTTCTTTTCCATCCCTTCCCCCTCCAGGACTCACCATGCTTGGGACTTCCTCCGTGGCATGCCATGTCTGTGCCATTTCGAATGAGGGGTCAAATGGTAAATCAGCTGCCTGCAGATTCTGTCCGAGGACTTCCAAGGATCATATTCCTGAAACAAAAAGGACAACTCAGCCTTGGACTGTGCAGCTCTGGTACATCTTGTCAATGTACCTGGGCTCACTGGGCCAGCAGTGAACTGGAGATGAAATAAAGGATTGTGTGGATGAGTAAGAAACTAGAGATGAAGAACATGGAATAAAGAGACAGAAGTGCCAGGGCCTGAAGGAGGAAGTGGCTGGTATTTAGAAAGGCATTACTGCTCAGAAGCAGCCATCTGAGAGGTAGACCTGTTCTGGCCAAGGGTGTGCAGTGGACTGGTGCTTGTATTTTAACCATTAGAGGGCTCCCAGCTTTTGGGAGACATTTAGATTTTCCCCGCTTCAGCCTGGTTGGTTCTCTGGATACCTGACTGCTTGTCTTGTCATTCATTTTCCTCTTGTTGCTCCTCTGTTTTTATAAGTCATTCTATTTTCTTAGACATAGCTGCTTCCAGTCCTTTGTCATACTTTCAAAATACCTGCACTTTTAAAAAGCTCAAAGACATGACCATCTCGAACTGAATGGTTCTGAGGTCCTGGCCAGTTTCCCACTGCCATATTAATAGCTCACCTTTGAGATCAGGTCTGAAAATCTGCAGTCCCTTACAAAAAGTTCCTAGTCAAGAATTCCTCAGGAAAGCCGTGTGCTGTAACTCTACAAAGGGTTCCATCTCCAACACACTATAATACACAACCTTACTCACTCCAAAAAACAACATATGTTAGTTGCTATACAATACAGTTAAAAATATAAACTTGCAGGCTTACATAATCCTGAAAGCGCATGTAACCAACACACTTCAGAATGACAAACAAATCTCTGTATAAAAATACTCTTCCATCCAACAGTGTCATAAAGGAATGTGCTGGGAGACTTGATTCTCTTTGCAGTGCTGCAATCAGCAGTACTCCTCCAATGGTATATTTCCATTGCAGAACAGTGCACCAGGGCAATGGTGATGCTGCCTGGATTAAGTGGACAGATGGAGTAAGAGGTCGGTGATGATGGGTTATATGTCAGTGGGGAATTGGCTTTTTCCTTTTACTATTTATTTCCAGAATTTCACAATGTTTAGCTTATGAAGGTGTAGAATTCTTATTTATGCAATTTATATGCTGCCCTTTCCAGTAAAGGCTCCTGGTGGCTTGCAGTAAGAAAACAGAATGACTTATAAAACAGGAGAGGAACAAGAGGAAATGGGGTGATAAGAAAACAAAACCACTTAAAAGGGGAATTAGAATATCAACATAAAACACAGACCCACTAAATAATATATTGATCTAGCTTTGCTTGCTAAATGTCTGCCCAAATGCAAAGGTCTTACAGCACTTCCTAAAGATGTCCCGACTCCGGCTCTAGCAGATTGTAAGACGGAGTTCTAGAGCTGCTTGATAAGTGCTTCTTGTTAATACTTGTTAAAAGAATAACATGACTAGTCAAAAATATGATTTTAGATTGGAAATGGCTTTTCAACTAAATGAAAACTTTCACCTGGAAAAGGAATTTACATTAACATTAAAAGCTAAGGGAGAAATGTAGAAAGCCAAAGACACTTCTGAAGGGAAAATTCCTGTTTTTTCTTTTGGTTGCAAACATTGGGAATTTTTTTCCAGGACTAAAAAATCCCCAAATATTGCTGAAATTTTTTAATAAACACTTGAAATTGTTCAAAGAGAACTCTTGTCCCGCCCTGCTGTAGAAAGCATAATGTGGGGACTGTGGCAGAGATTCTCAGAGCAAGTGAGTAGCTCCTGGTGGGATGAAATTTGAGTAATGTGTAGGAGAGTCTTTCAGGGGCAGAATGAAATCCTTGAAGATCCTCTGCCTCAGGGAGTCCCTACAGTGGCTGTTGCTGGCTGAGCCTGGAACTGGACTATCCAGATGCTCCCTGCATAGCTGGCACTTACACACCATTCCCTGGAAGGCTGGAGCTTCTCACAGCTAGTAACTTCACTAACTCCTGCTGGTAAAAGATGGCCTTGAAATACTTATGCTTCCAAGCTTATTTTTGCACATGTTCTAACTGTTCTCGCCTTTGAATAGTCCTTGGCTTCCCCTGTCAAAGCTGAATGACAAACAGATCTAAAGGCTACCCAAGTGCCAGGCTGTTGATTTCATCAGGTGAAGGGTTTGCAGTATCTCTAGTTATCTTGTTATAAAAGCCCTCCTGGCTGTCTGCATTCCCATCCCTCAGCCTTGTGACTGCTACACAACATATGTGTAATTAGGGATTTATAGCTAAACATACAGTAAAGCTGTCAGAAAATATGCTAATTCCATTCTTTATCGTAAGTGATTAGAGGACTGTACTTCTGGACAAACAGCTGTGCTGGAACTTTCCTAGGAAGAAGCTGAAGCTTAAGACATGGTCTGTATGTGATGCTACTGTATGGCTTTACACATCAGTTGGTGACAAGCAGCTGGCAAGGTGTATTAGCCACGCCTGCTCACAGGCCCCATTGCACTGTGCAGTGCCAGTGGGACTGGCATGATCTCTGGGGTCTAGCTGTGTCAGCTTGTTTCTCTGCTGCCCGCTGCTGTGCTGAACATCTCCAAGTCACTCTTTAGCTTTAGTGCTTGTCAGGTTGCTTTTGAGAGCCTGGCACAGGGCTCTGCAAGTGTTCCTCTAGTTTATGCCTGAGGCAGCTCTAAATCTGCCTCTTCTACCTCAGATGCCCTTAGAATCGGAGACCTGATTTTATTGTAACTGGCAGAATGGAAATTGTGCTTGCTTTTTGCTTAATAGCTGTAATCCAGATTTCCACCCTGCCAGGTGTCCAGGTGGAAAGCAGAAAGAAACTGAGGAGGAGACGGAGTGCTACTATTTTATTCCTTTTTGTACATGGGAGACCTGATCCTTTGAAGTGCTGAGTCTGTTCCACCCCTCAACTTAAATTCCATTGACATCAAGAGCAACTAAGGTGTTTAGTGTCTTCAGAAACAGGGGGGTGTTTCTAAACACACACAGGTGTATGCAGCTCTCTCTATAATGGTGTATAGAGTAGACTCTGCCTGCCAAACACCATGTCATAGTAGCTCACCTGGGATATCTTATACTTTGTGAGACTGAGGCACCAGTCAAAACAGAGGAATTAGAACTCCAAAGCCTCTGATCATGGCAGGTGTAGCTGAACAGGTGTTTACATTGGAAGCCCCTGTTTTCAGATGCTTATAATCTTTAAGGTGCAATCACCCTCTGGATGGAGATTTTTCGTGCAACCTCCCCACTGGAGAACTGGCTGGGGTTTGGTACAGGAAGGAAAGAAAAACTCTTTTCTTTTTGCCTTAGATCCTTTAGCATGAGTATGTCTGAGCATTTACATGCATCTAAACAGGGGTGATATGTAGGGGATGCACAGCAGTGCACCCTCTACAAAAAGGCAGTACTCTCACTGTCAGAGGCGCCTGTGGGTGGTTCATGATTCCCATTTACCGCTGCCTCATGCCTACTGCCACTATGCCCCCCCAGCTGCCAGGGGCTTACGCTGTTCATGGAGCAGGGCATACATAGCTGGAATGGACAGTGCCTGGCACAGAGGGCCACATTCTGCACAGGTTTTGAGGCACTAAAAAAGCAGAGTAGTAGCACATTGTCAGTTAGTTGGGCTTTGCTATAAACACCCTTACTTGTCCAGAAGAACTTCTCTTGCTTAAAAAAAACCCGGATCTTTTTGATCAAGAGCTTTCCTTCCACAGCAACCCAAACACAGCAGGGACTGGGCTATAGCACCAGGAGCCCTTGGGTGAAAAAGGACCAGTCTACTTGCATGACCCCAGCTAAGAAAATATCTAGAAGTAAACAGCAAAAATGGTGAGAAATCTGCTTGTTTTACTGATCCACAGGCCCCTTTAACTCTCCCCTTCTAAGAAAAGATGTCTGGTTGTACAAATTGCTGATGGTAGAAGTGAAAGCAGTGGATCATGATACCCTACAAAGCTGTTCATTTAGAGCCACACCCTTTAAGACTCAAGAGTCACCATTCCTTCCCCAGACTGTTGTGCCTTCCCACAGCTGGGGGAGATTTAGCTCCATACTGAGGGGGCCTTGGATAATAAAAGAGTCTGTCTGGAACTAGTGCATGAATTGGGAAACAAAATGAGGGAAACAGTAGGTAGAGACTTCCTGTTAACCAGTGGTGATGAATAGGGGGTGCATGTGCACCCCTTGACCAGCCATGCTTGCCACTTAGGCAGTGGGCAGGAGGGGCAGGCAAGAGTGCTCGTGCTCCCCCTGCAAACACTGGACGGAGAGTGTGGAGCACCGTGGCACACTGCAGTGATTGGCCACGGGGGACAACCCCTCACCCCTGCCCCGGTCAGCGGGATTGGCTGCAGGGGGAGAAGGTCCCTGGTGGGGGCATGTGCCCCCCCTCCCCTCCCCGACTAAGTGGGCACCAGTCGTCCATGCATCTGAACAAGGCTAGATATTGGAAGCTCTGCCTGATTCCATTTGTACACATCAGCACTTAATTGCAGCAAATACAGAGCCCTAGAGGTATTTATGAGACGGCAGGACTGGATTTGGAGCTTCAGTCTCTCCCTCCGTAATAATAATAGCAAGGTTCCCTGTTATACATATGAAGTGGTAGAGAATTGAGCCCAGGATATTTTGACTCAAATGCATTGGTTCCTTTGCATCTTTGGAAAGTACTAGTGAATGTGATCCATAATTTGATGCATCTGTACATGCAAATTGCAGCTGTTTACCGTCTCTGTGAGAATGAATTTCCTACGTTCTGTACATTTAACACATCAACCCTGAAGCTGCTTGATTTTAAATTGGCTCCTATATAAATATGTGGGATTGTATATCATTTCATTCTGTAGGAGTGTATTGGTTGTTTTGGGAGAACTACAGCACTTCCATTAACCCAGGGGAAAATAGGGAGACCTTGATCAGTTAATTAGGTTCATTTCTGTGTCAACTTTTTATCCCAAGGAGGGTTTTACCCTTGACCATTGTATTAGAAATCTTCACCTTTTTTGGGCACTGCAGATCTCTAGCTAGGCTCATCAGGAGGTCATGGGAGATAGGATCCACTAAGTTGAGGAAGGTAGCATTCTTGTAGAGAACTTCACTGAGGAATGTTCCTTCTAATCCAAGGTCCTATAATAAGGAAACATACACTGTTAGACTCGAGGGCCCTTGGGAGTATAAAAATGATACATTTTGCAGCAGCTCTTTGAACAACCATGTTAGGGACCAACCAAATCTGGTTGCACAATGGAGGAAGCCTTCTAACACAAAGCAAAGCAAAAATGTAGAGGGGGGGAGGGAAGGAGGGGAGGGAGTAGATAAATTACATAATAAAAGTTGAGTATGTATCTGCTGTTACAGGAATTGGCAGTACAGAAACACAAACTGGGAACAGACAGGATTGAAGGCTTGTAAATAAAGTATTTAATTGGCCTCAGGTTAGAGTAGGGGTGGGTAATTATTTGGGCTGCAAGGTCACTTAACAAGTTTTGGTCAGCTGTTGAGGGGAGTGGGGCAGAGCATGGCCCTGGCCTCAGACCCTGTCACAGCTGCTTACACTATCTGGCACAGTTGGAGGTGGGGAAGCAAGGGGCTGGGGACATGCCAATTGATCCTATTCAACCCCAGGCCTGTCTGAGCTGCACCCACCACTAGGAACACTGTACGGAGTAGGCAGGTAGGTAGGAAGGGTCTCCATGGAGACCTTCCCAGGACCACCATGGGCAGGGCATGCTTGGCTGGACAGATAAAATGGGGCTGCAGGGAGGTGAGAAGTAGCATCTGGGAGCAGGACAGGGGGGCTGGACTGGGGTTGGAGCCAGGGCTAGGATTGCAGGACAGTGACAGCACAGGGCTGGGGCCCAGGGCAGAGCTGCTATCCACTCCTCACACATCCATTGCAATGGGTGCCAGTTCTGCCCCAGGTCTTGGCCCCATGCTGCCACTATCCCATGATTCTGGCCCTGGACCAGTTCACCTATTGCATTCCTGGACACTGCTTCCCACTTGCCTGTGGCCCTGTCCCATCCACCCGGCCAAGCATGGGGGCCCCACAGGGGGTCCCAGGCTGGTCTCCATGGAGACCCTGCCTTCCTGGACTGCTCCATCCAGTGCTCCTAGCAGTGGGCATGGGGTGGATGGCTGGGGTGCCCAGGCAGCACGTCTGGATCTGGCAGTGGTGGTGGAGACACAGGCAACAGCAGTTAGAAGTGTGAGGGCAGAGCAAACTGCTGCCACAAGGGGTGCTAGGAAGCCGAGTCTGGATACCACGTCACCACCACCCTGCCACCAGATCCCATGGACTACAGCTCCTGCTGTGCCTGAGAGCCACACATGGGGACAGGGTGGGTTGTACTCTGCACCAGGCAGTACCTCTACACATGGCTGTGACCACACATGCCACAGCCTGGACTGCCGCCCGCACCTGAGCTCATGGGTCATATTTTGTCCACCCCTGGGTTACAGCTTAATTGCCAAGAATAGGTAACCAGTGTTTAAAATCTACCCATAAAACTACAAAATGCTAAACAACTTCCTAGGATAACTGATAAATTTTCCATCTTTTCAGAATAAGTGTTTTTCATGTGGTGTATCTTATGGGAAGTACATGTACTAGTTGTTGCAAGTTTTAACATTTTAACCACTGTTTATGGTAAATTCTTGGTATGAGACGGACATAAATGCAAAAAAATAGATAACATTAAGATTTAGTAGCCTATTAAATTATAGGTATCCTTCAGTTTGTAGGGTGAAAAGCACGATCTTGGACATAGTTTTATGCATATATAAAGCTGTGCCATGGGAAATTATTTGCCTGGGGGTGATGGAGGAGAGAGAGAGGAAGATGTTCCAAGTATGTTCTCCTACTTCAGTTCTGCTACTACCTCTAGCAGGAACCCATGAGTAGGTAATGGATCAACCAACCATTGTTAATTGTATCTTATTGCTTATTTATAATACAGGCTACTAAATTTGATTTCAGTGATTTCTGAATTAAGTCTGAAAGCTGATTTGTGGGGGAACAGCCTTCTCTCAGCTATCTTGAACCTCATGAATACTTGTTACATTGTTACTCAGGGTGGACTCAGCCTGGCTCAACTGTTCACACCTCATTCAGGCTTCTTACCTTGTTACTCAGAGGCCTGACATCTAAGAACGCCTGTGAAATTGACAGGACCTAATCAATTTTATCATAGCTAATAATACAACACTGACAGCAGTTGAGAGAGACTAGAAGTAACAGCTCAATTCATATGTCAGGCAATTTTTTGACTGGCAGAGCAACCTGCTTATATGGCTTAGACCATACTTCCCAATTTGCAGCTGCAACATTTATTTGGTGGTTTATTAAAAGAAATATGTTCAAGTTACCTGTCCTGACTGGCTTCCTTGTGCAGGCGGCTGCAGTCATTACACATCTCTAGCAACTGCAGCTAAGTCTAATAATATCCCTGAATCTTGGGGACTGCTTCCATTCTTAGGCTACTGATTGGTTTAGCAAGACTAGAGATTGGCTACCTTATAGGCATGTGTTGTGAGTAGGTTTTACTAAGGAAAAGTGAAAGACACTCCATCCCAACAGGAGCTATAGAAGGGTCAGCAGTGGGGAAGTTTACTGCTGTTCCAGCCTCAGTGGGCATGTCAACACCCCATCTCTGGCACATCTGGGGAGGAACACTCCCAAGTATGCCTCTCCTCTCCATTCCAACTACATGTGCCAAACCCAGCACCGCTGCAGGAAAGATCCTCCTGGGCTGCAGCCCCAATGGCCACTCTCAAAATGTTGGTGCCTGATGTTCTTGAAGGTGATCTCAGGATCAAAGCCAGTGCAATTGCACCAACACCTTCCAGATGCAGAGTGTGCCCCTCTCCAGACATGCCAGGGACAGTCTGGCCGTAGCTGATGTGTGCTGGGATACCTCTCTATGGATAATGGCACAGGAGCATAAGATCTGTGGGACCAGGTGGCTAGTCCTGGCCTTCCCCCAGGACACCTTGGCCCGGCTCCTTAACAGTACTTAGATGCCTCTATACTATTGATTTCATTGGGAGTTGGATATCTAAGGGATTTTTTAAAAACTGGCCCTTTGTTGTCTGCTAGTCAGCATCCAGGTAGTGTTTTGCAGCACTGTGTAATTACTAAGTTTCAACACTTGTATCTCTAACAGCAAGTTTGCATGTAGCTTGTTGGAGGGGGAAGCTGCAGGGATTCCTTTTTCACCTTGCCTCCCAGGGCAAGAGCAGGATACAGGACTGCATGCAGTTCCTCTGTAGCACGAACATACCTGGTAATTTTCATGATCCCAGACTAACTGGGAACTGTGGGAGCCCCTTGGAAATATTTTGTAAAAAACCTCAGCAGGTAGGAGGACTTTTCTATGCTATAGGGGGGAGGCTCAAGTCTTGTCTGGGACTGAGGGTAACTCTGATTGTAATAAATGTAAATGGAAAGGACACCAGATGCTGGGGATGGGGAAAGGAAACAGATCAGGAAGATGGAAACCTGACAAGGAAATTAACATTGCTGAAAAGAAACTTCACTGAGAGGGCAGGAGGGAGAGTTCACAAATGGAAGGGGAGAGAGTGGATGACAAAGGTTCCTCTGGGAAGGACTCTTCTGGGGCTTGATTCTATCAATGTGAAGGATTCTGATGAGGGAATAAACAAATAATTTGTCCAGTTTTTGCTCTGCTGTCAGAGGAAATGAATAAGCAAATGGGTGCCCCATATGTTCTCATTACTTTGCTGAATCTGTTCTTTTGCACATGGAGTGAAAGATGCATGGACAGCTCTGAAAGGGAAAGCAGCAAACAAAGCCCCTGCAAAGATGGAACCATGGAAGGGACAGGGGCGAGTGCTAGAATAGATTTTGACCCTGGAGAGCAGCAAAAGAAAGGGCAATACCTTCTACTCCCCACCCCTAAAGACTCACACCAAGCAGAGAGCAGGGTACAAAAGTCACCAGCTACCAAGCCAATGGGCAGAAGTAGAAGAGATCACATGCATTCCAGCCCCAGTGCAGTGAATGTTAGCTGATTTTACGTACATAGATGATGCATAGGATAGCTGCAAGCAATGGAGGAACCTAGTTTATGGATCAACCATAGACGGATGTGTTATCATGTGAGGATGCTATGGTGGCCACCTGCATGTGGGCTGGAAACATGTCAGGGCATTATGCCATTTTCTAGCTTGACCATTAGACCTGGGGGAAGCTGACAGGCTCACCAGTCATCTCTGTCTCCTGAATGCGACATAACACATACGGAAGTGGAAGGCTTTTGAAAGGGCGACATGGCTGGAAGCAGCAGCATATATCACAGCAGTAATTAAACTCTGTAGTTCAGCAGCACCATTTGGAGTTGTGCATTAAAGATGAATCTGCATCCCCATTACAAATCCCTTATGGAATAGCTTTATAAATAATGTAGCTGTAAATATTCACTTCACATTGATAGTCTCTAAATTCTCAGCCCAGAAGAAACCTTCTCTAGTGCATCTTCTCACTGCCTCTCTGTGTGTGCATGTGCATTTTTCTTCTCATAAAATACAGTGTTAAACAAGTTTGGTTCACAGATAAAAGAAAGCACAGAACCAGGACCTTGACCATTTTTTCTGTATGATCCATTATGTTAAAAATGATGGCACTAGTTTCCAAGCTGATATGAATCAGATTAGCTCAAATAGGCCAAAAACTGCTCCACTGACAGACATTGCACAATACTTATTTATACCAGTGGAGGGGCTGGCCCCTTGTTTTTAAAATACCCTTTATGTCAGTTAACAGTGCTGTCAGCACTGACACGCAGAGGCCCCACTTGGGCCATATGTCCTGGGATATGAACAGTTCCACTCCAGGGGCATCATGTGCCCTTTGCACATGTTGGTGCAGGATCACAGAACTGCCAGGATTAGGCTAAAATGCAGTGCCCTCCTGGAGGTAGGAAGGGGCAGGCACTACTTTAGCTATGGCTGAAGGAGGTGGAATTCCTTTTGGAGCTTTAGGAGGGGGAATGCACACAGGAGCAGCATCTCTGCTTCTGTATCCAAGGCTGAAAGTACCCATTTCCTCCGCCTTGTCTCCTGCCAGAGACTGGGGTCCAGGCCACACCCCGTCTCATCTCCTTTGAGATGGCTTGCTTTGCTCTGCCACCACAACTAGGGGCTCCCTAAGCCTTCTCCCCATCTCCTTGCACAGGGAGAGCTTTATAATTACAAGTCATGATCTGCAGTGAAGCTAACCTCCAGCTACAAGCAAATGGTGACTGTCTCTCACTACCTTCCAATAGCCAGCAGTCCCCTTCCCTGGCATGCTCTATTGTTCTGGCAGCATGCTCCAGCTACTGTTAGACTCCCAGTGCAACCAGCACTGTATCTAGACTCCTGGCGGCACCAGGCAAACTTTTAGTATCAGGTCCCCCTTCGCCAGAGGTGATGATAATAATGATAATGGGACAAACAAATTACCATTGTAGGCTTCTTTTCTGTTTGGGCTCTGGGCAGCTGCCTGGTTTGCCTATTCCTGTGTCCGGCCCTGCATGCAACAGAGCACCTATGGGGCAAAATGGAGCTGAGAGCTACAATAGGCAAGATAAATGGAGGAGTATTCTGCCATGCCCAGGCAGGGAAGGAAACTGGGAAGACTTAAAAGGGCAAAGCAGGAGCAAATGGGAGTGTTGGATGGATCCCCTCCATTTTATGCAGCCAAATTAAATCACTTTGTGATTAGTGGATACATGTTCAGTTCCTGTATAAGCACACAGCAAAGATGCTTGTGAATGAGCCTCTGTCCTTCAAAGTAAACACAGTAACAATCAGAAAGCCTGAGATGGGGACTGGGGACTAGAGGGGGAAAAGTAAATTTGAAAGTTAAACAGGCAATTCAGTAAGGTGTTCTTCTCCTTACTGGAGAGGAAGTGTAGACGAAGGTGACGGATGGCTTAGCTGGATCTGAAAAAAGTTGAAAGGCTATGTCAAAAAAATAGGTTTCCTCTCTGTCGTCCTCTCCAGATGGTCCAGTGATTTAGCAGTGAAATCCCAGCTGTCATTCAGTGGACCTTCTGGAGACTTCAAGACCAACAGAGATTGAAATGCTTTGGTCTGGGCATTCTAGGAGATGACATTTTATAATTCTGGCCTCTGGCAACCCCTGGGAAAGTCCATTCACGTAACATCACCATGTTTGCGAAGCAAATCACTGCCTCTTTTTCCACAAGCTTCTGGTGATAATGCATCTTGTGTCCTCTGTGACCTTTGTCTAAATTAAACACACACATGTGCACACAGAGGTTTTCTGTAGAAGACGTACTCTTCTATCATATTTCAGGTTAAGGAACTGAATCTGTATGTATGGCAACTCACAGATGAATACTTAGGGTGCAGAAGTGAATGGTCCTAGTATAAATACTACTGCAAGGAGATGCAATAAAATTAATAAATCACAATTTTGGGGCCCAATATTGCAAAGTCTTATTCATATAAATGTCATTCCCATGAATAATCCTATTTGCTTGGACTATTTGTTTGAGTAGAGCTACTCATAGAACTAGGTATATGGCGGTTTACATGAATCCAAGTAAATAATCTGCATCTGATACCCAACAAATCTATGGAACTTGCTGCTACCAGTGGTGCTGCTGCCTGCTGTGGTTGTACTATTGTAAAATGATGCCCTAATCTCATAACTCTAGGGCAGGGTTGTCAAGCATAGGGCCTGCAGAGCCATGACATCTAGTTCACAGGGTTACAAGATAGGATGGGAACTTGGGGGCACAGTAAGCAGGAACAATGCCCGCCATCAAAACCAGGAGCTCTGCTGCGGATGCATATCAGTGGCAGGGGCAAGTGATAGCTGTTAACCCCCAGGGCTGCCTCTGGCCTAGGAAAAGCCCCATAATCTGGATGCAGGCTGCAAGGAAAGCTGAGTCTGACACCCCTGTTCTAGGAAATGTACTCATGTAACAGAGCTAGGTGCTGCCCCAAAGACTTTACATGCTTATTAAACTTGTGAATCAGATGGAGTGAGGCAAACCATTCAGCATGTTTCCAGTGGGGATTAGGCCCTTATATGAATGGGCATAAGCCTTGCTGGGTGCAGAACTATAGAGGCCTTTAAATCTCCTGTTTCATGCAATGCAACCGCTGGGGTTGAGAAGAAACGTCCCCAGTTGCAAAGCCAACTGCCTTTTGAGGATACTGCTCACAGTACCAGTATCTGGCCATTGCCCAAGGCAGGGCTAAAGGGAATGGGCTGGTTCCAGGGTAGTGATGGCTCTTCCCTTCTGCACAGTTTGGCACCACACTGTCTGCACATTTGCTTTTATTTCCTGGATGGAGACAGCCACAATGAGTTTGCCCCTAAGATACTGACCTGCTCACCTTCCCTTCCCTGCCTGGAACATCCTCAAAGAGATATTTGGTCTGCAAATGCTGCTCTGGGGCCAGCAGCCCCAGGGGCTGCCAGTTTGAATAGATGGAGCCAATTCCTGGAAGCCATCTGTTGGCATCAGGGACTGAGGAGGGGTCCTGAGCACCATGCAGCTTCCAGGGGCCTTGCTGGAGGAGGATCTTCTGCCTCTTGGAGTTCAGCTCGAAGCTCCCTGTTGCTGCACAGTCCCAGGCCCCCACCAGCCTGAGCGAGGGAGCTGGGAGCCTGTCCCCTGCTCAGCCCTTTGTGCTAAGGAACTTGGCTAACCTCTTCCCCAGACTCGGATCCCGGCAGAGACGAGAAACCGCGGATCTGGAAACTGACAGTTTCCCCCTGCCTGGGCAGCGCCTCCCGCCGCTCCTTTCTGTCACTATTGTTGTAGGGGAACAAAGAGGAGAGGCCGCCTCCCTCTCCCCACGTACACACCTAAGGACTGCTGAGCCAGCGCTGCCTGCCCGATGGTGGAGCCGCACAAAGCGCCCGACCCGGCCCTGCCCCGCCCAGGCTCGCTGCTCAGATCAGCGTTTAAAGGGACCCCTGGGAGGGGGCGACCCGAGCCACGCCTTGTCGCTCCGCTGAATGGCCTGGCCTGGGCGAGCATGTGATGCAGTGGGGACAGAGCAAAGGACCTGGCTCCAAAGCGAGGAGCCCGCTGCCTCCCCGGGGCGCGCTACTCGCGGGCCTTGCTCCGTGCAGCCTCACTTGATCCCAGTGCAAAGGTACCACGGCACGTTTCCTTCCAAGAGGTGGAAAAAAAGCACCCCCCCCCAGTGTCCAGTCCGGCTGGACCAAGGAGGATGATGTGGCCGGGCACTCCGTGCGCCCCAGTATCTAACAGCCCAGTCCAGCGAGACCCTCTGCCCGACTGGGGATGTGTGCGTGTGTGTGTTACTGGGGGGGGGGGTCTAGCCCAGCCCAGGTGACCCCCTGGCCCGATGCGGGGTGGGAATGGGTGTGCCCGTCCCAATGTAGCCCAGCTCAGCATCATACCCCCCTGCTCCGATCTGGGTGTGTGTGTCTGTGAGCCCAGCCCAGCTTGACCTCTGCCCCGATTGAAGGGGGATATGGGTGTGTGTCCCAGCACAGTCCGCGGGAGGGGGGTGTCCGTCCCAGTCTAGCCCAGCCCAGTGTGACCCCCTTCTCGGATCTGGGTGTGTGTACGTGTGTGTCCCAGCAGAGCCCAGTCCAGTGTGACCCCCTGCCCCGATTGTGTGTGTGTGTGTGTGTGTGTGTGTGTGTGTTTGGGGGGGGGGTCCTGTCTTTACCAGGCCACTTGCGTGGCCGCTGTCTGGATGCCCCCGGCCCCATGTGCTTTTCCCTTCGGTGGCTACGGCGCTGCCCGCGGCCCCAGCCCTGCCGCCGCCTTTGTGTCGGCCCGGGGCCGGCGGCGTGTTGCGGTGCTCGCCCCCGCGTTGCACCCCAGTCCCCCGTTACCTTTCGGAGCAGCCGGAGGATGTGCACCGCGTGCTCGCGCTTGTGCTCGCGGACGGTGGCCTGGATCTCCCGCAGCCAGCCCACCCGCCGCACATAGGGCGCCGGACTGCTCCTCCTCAGCACCCCGGACAGCTTCTCGGAGCTCAGCAGCAGGGAAGCGAACTGAAAGTCGCCTCGGCCGCTCTCCCCGCGCCGCTGCGGCTCCTTCCGAGCTGCCCTGGGACCCGCGTCCTCCCCCGAGGCGCCCTCTTCCTCCAGGCTGCTCTGCCTGCTGAGCCGGGAGCCCATGGCCCCGGCCGGCACAGAGATCGCCCCGCGGGGGCAATAGGGGCGTGGGGTGGGCCCCGGGCCGGGTGTCTCAACCGGGGCGATCTCACGGCAGCGGGACCCGCCGGGGAGCCGCGGGCATCGCCGCCGCCCAAAGTGAAAAACAAAAAAGCAGACGGTGGTTTGCCCGGAGCCTTTCTACGCTCGGGGGCTGTTCCCGGATCGGGGGCAGCTGCCCTGCCTCGGCCGGGGCGCTGGGGGCCAGGAGGTGCCCAGCCCGCGTCTTGCAGCCCCTCTTGCTTTGTGCCGCCTGCTCCAGCCCGGCCGCAGCGAGCTCCGCGCGGGCACCACCGCTCCCGCGCGCGCCCCCCGCCTGCCCCGCCCTCGCCCCCTCCCCCGCCCGCGCCCGCCCCTTTGCCTCCCCGGGCCCAGCTCGGCTTTTGCGAGACGCCTGTCCCTTCCCTTCCCTGTGCACGCCAGTGTACGCCCAGCTCTGTGTGCGCGCGCGTGTGTGTGCTGGGGGGGTGCGCGCGTGTGTATATGTGTGTGTGCTGGGGCGATGTCTTTGTGCTGGGGTGTGTATACGTGTGTGTTTACTGGGGTGCACGTGTGTGTATGTGTTTGTACTGGGGGGGAGGCTGTGCGTGTGTGCGTGCGGGGCTGTGGGATCCCTGTGTATGCAGCAGACACGCAGCGCTGAGACCCGCTGCCGTAGCATCCATGCAGCCTTGGCTCTTTATGCATTCAAGCGCAGTACAGACAGTCTTGTGATTCCAGGCGCTGTTAAGCAGCGGCGGCTGCTGCCACCTGGATCCCCAGAAGAAGGGACGTCCCTTACATGGCTGATGTGCCCGGGCTGCCTTTCACTGCCAAGTCCAGCTCCTTAGGACACAGCCTCACACCCCTGCCTACAGCCTGAGCGCAGGTGCTGTCTGCCGGGCTTGCCTCTTTTCCGGGTTGTCCTGGAGTACTTGAATCGCTGGGTGTTTATTCTGCTGCTTAATGCAGATCCCCAGCTGCATCTCACCGGGGGAATTCATTTGTTTTTAACCTAAGGGCTGCACTCTTTGGTTAGAGCTCAGCCCTTAGGTTAAAAACAAATCCATTCAGTGTTTTCTGTGTTTTTCACCTCTCTGATCAGTGCCTGGGATTTCCACAGCCAGAGCTGGGGATATTGTGACATACATCACAGGTCAGGGATCATATCTGCTTGCCCTTTTACCTTGTCCATCCATTTGGCTGTTAGAAACAGTGGCAAGGTCTGGGTTATCCCAGAGCAGGGTGAGAATTACACC
Source organism: Caiman crocodilus (assembly GCA_030014935.1). NCBI lineage: Eukaryota > Metazoa > Chordata > Crocodylia > Alligatoridae > Caiman > Caiman crocodilus. The sequence goes on from JAGPOW010001167.1 coordinate 10,427,072, forward strand.
AGCAGTCTGTAACTGTTGGCCAGATCCTGGCGTGTTTCTGTGGGTGGCGTGGATAGACCAATAGATTTTTTCCCTCTTTGTTAGCCATACCATGCGATAGACACTCCCATTCACATCCCCTCCACCTCCCTGCTGCAGGCTGTCAAGAACAAGTTTATTACTGCTTTTTATCAGCCAAAATGATTTCTATCCATTTGAGGGTGGTGAAATGATGCTAGGACCCCACTAGCCACAGCCACATAGCTCTCACAGTTCTCATGCAAAACTGGGTGAGGCCTCACTATGACCTTCCCTGGTAAGGGCTACTGGACTCTCTCCCAGAGCTGAGTCTACCCTGGCCCAGCTCCACCACTGAGTGTAGGTCAGCAAGGATGAGGATGTGCTTGTGCTCAGAGTGGGTGTTTCTGGGCAGCTGGGACCATGTGGATGAAAGGAACATGCACACACTATATGCAAGTCTGGGTGCAGGGGCCTATACTGCCACCCGCTTGTGCACACACAGATGGTGTAAGGACAGCTCTGTATTCCCATTGCGATTGAGACATTTTGCATTCACTTTAAGAGAAGCAGAAGTGGGCCTGGAGTAGACACCTTTCACACCATGGTAGTGAATGATCATTTGTCCTTGTTATTGTTTATTTTTGGCATTGTGAGATATTACACAGCACTGTGAAAACGTTACAGATAGGCTCCCTTCCCTGAATCTCATACTCTCGGAGGTCTGGTCTACACTGCAACATTTTGCTAGCACATCAGTGCTGGCTGAGGTGGAAGAAGATGATAACCACTACCTGAGGTGCCTATGCCAGGAGACCTCCTGGTTGGGGTGCAGCTTTGCTGATAGAGGAAGGTTTCTCTTAGCACCTGTGGTTGGAAGTAGTGGTGTAGCTATGCTGGCAGAAAAACTTCTTCTGTCTGCATGTATCTTGTCTCTGCTGGCAAAGCTATCAGGGGCAGAACTGTCCCTTGTCCCACAGGCTTTCTTAATTTTGTCAGAGGAGCAGAGCAGAGGATGGTGATGGAATTTTGCCTTCTTGCTGTGCCTGTATGGTGCAGAAAAGGAAAGGATTCCAGACTGCAGGCTGGGAGCTGTGCTGGTTGGGGAGAGTTGCACGGGTGTGCATTTCTGGTGCATTGTTTCGGGAAGAAGGATGGCTCCATGTTGGTAGGCACCTGCTCCAAATGACCTTTTCTCTTCTGCCATCTGCGTTTCCATTCTCTCCCGCAATCTTGTCATCTCAATTATGCTCAATCAGACACCCATGTTCCACAGAGCCCTTCCTGGTAGCCTGCAACAGCAGTTGGCAAGGAGGGGAGGTAGGGTGTGGATACGAGATTATTGCAAAGGGGCTCATAGAATGGAGAGATTAGATAACCTCCATTTTAGGAGCTTCTTCCCTTTTGTTCCTGTGGAGAAGTGATAGACTGATGGTCCTGGAAGCTGAAGGCTCATATTTATCCACAGAGCAAAGACTACTCCAAAGGTTACCCCTCAGGCCACTTTATTGGCATAAAGAGCACTCACTATGCATGCCCAGGCAGGACTCAGCTTCTCTGGTAAGACACAAAAAAAAAATAACTTAGGATGTATCTGTTAGTCCAGGGGTGTTCAACTCCTAGTTTGTGGGCTAGATCCACCCTGGGAACCATATCAGCCAGCCTGCAGGATTCCCTGAGGGTCCAGAAATTTGGCAGCAGGGGTCAGTGGCAGCGTAATTTGCCGCTCCAGGGTGGTAGGCAGCTGGATTGGGTTGGATTGTGGTGGGCCCACAGACCAATGCTGTGCAGAATCCAACCCACAGACTGACTTGCACCACCCATCTAGCCCATAAACATGCTAGTCTGCAGCAGACCACAGTATTTATAGGGCTAGAATAATCTCTGAGTGGAGTAGAAGGGTGTGATTTGTACTGGGGCAGTGGCAACACTAAGGGGATTCATCCCAGGAGAAAGGAGGAGAGATCTTCAGACTCCCCTCAGGCATGGACAGCATCTGCATATCACTCAGGCATCTTACCCTGCTTTCCACCCCTATCTAGTTCCTGTGCTGTGCTGCCCAGCTCCAGGACCCTGGGCAAGGAGGGACTGTAGGTAGCTTGTATCACTAGGACCTCTTTCAGATGCACTTTCCCTCCAGAGGTCTCAGCCTGGGTTCTGCAGGAAGAAATGAATCAGAGCTGAAATGCCTATTCAGTGTGTCAGCATTGTCGTTAATAGGGCTTTAATTATGGTGGGCCAAACCCAGATTCTTATCTCAGATTCTACTCTGCCATCAGCCTGGGGAAATTCCCCCTGGGCTGAGCACCTGTAACAAAAGTTCAAACTGACAAACCCCAGAGATGCTGATCAGTCCAGTCCCTGACAAACCCCATTTTGAGTGAAATAGTGCTGAGTCAGCAGTTCAGGTTTTGGTTTGATGATGCTAAGAAATATCTGATCAAAACTGAATTGTCTCTTGCGCTGAATCCTTAGAGCTCTAGTTACGTCTACAATCAGAGGGGCTGATCATGTCAGCAGTCAGAGTAGCAAGCAAAAAAATTACCAATGTGGAGGAGGTGGGGAAGGTGCCACCCTGAGATCAAACTTGGCATTTCCCAGTCTTCTGAGGCTAGATCCAGCATTTCAGCTCTGTGTTCCTATCTGTCCTGTCCCCTGGGTACCATTAGAAGGAACCACATGGGCAGCATTTGTGACTGAAGGATCAGTTTAATAAAGGAGTAATTTTTATGACTATTGTTTCCATGCCTTATCTTGGTGGCCAGGGAAAGGGAGCATAATCTGCAGTTCACATTATAATAGGATGAAATCTGCATGTATTATTCCAAAGCTGTGGCAGAACTGATGAGACTTAACTATTAAAGGGCTAGTATCATTACTAGATGTGAATACACATCTTCTGTGTATTCAACATGAAAATATCCCCCCCTCCCTCCGAGATCAAATCTTCTTAACAAGCAAATAGTCACAGGGGAAGTTTGGCTGCCTGCTGGAGGAATAGTCTGTGTGCTTTAAAATAGGAGACACAATAGAAGGAATAATGGGCACTAATTAGAAATGCAGAAATGCTGGGCTGGATTTTAGCAAGGGTGAATGGGTAGCTAATGGAACAAAGGACTGGAAGGGACTTCCTGGATCACCATGTCCAGTCTTGTAATTGCAGGCACCACATCATGTGATCCCTTCCCTTAGAAGCTATTTTATCAAGCTATTTTAGACTAAATTGCGGTAAATGTTGCACTGTCTGTGTGCGGTCACAAAGGCCAGGCTAGAAGTAGGTATACAATCAGGAGAAGACTCCTATCCAAGTGTCCTGAAAACTGTTGCGCAGTGGAAAGGAACTGGAGCAGGTCAAGGGAAGGACAGGACCAATCAGCACATGGACCCCCTGGTCCTTCCTAGCTACTGGCTATTTCAGTCAGTAGTTTAGAACATCGGCTCTCACCCCAAGGGTGCCAATCCCCAGAGGTGCTGTGCTCATGTCCCAAAGATTGCCCTGAGTTTTGGGCTAGATAGGGAAATCCTGATTCTGTGCAAGCCATGGGAGGGCTGAGAGAATAAAATGACTGCATTCTTGTGACCTTAGGAAAAGGCTTTTTTTTGTGCTATCTTTTACTGGATCATTGTATAATTGAGAGAGAAGTTTGACAAACTGTCAAGCACAAAGTGCCCATCCTCACTTCCAGGCAGAACAAAGTTCCACCTTATAGACTGACTAATTCAGAGATATACTGAGCTCTGAGGGAGAAGCAGACATAGCTTGAGCTCAAAAGGAGATAAAACAAAAATATGGAAAACATTTGGCTTAAAGGAAGAGAGGAGGCGCATGTCCGTGAGGGGCCAGCAGAGGAGATTATGCTTAGGGGCAACTAATATGGGTTCATTAGAAGGAGGTCCTGTCAGACCAACCTGGTGGCCTTCTATGGACAGGTCACAAAATCCTTAGACACAGGGGTAGCAGTATACGTAGTCTTTCTGAACTTTAGGAAGGCCTTTGACACTGTCTCTCACCCCATTCTCATTAAAAAACTGGGGGATTGTGGCATCAACACCTACACGGTCAAATGGGTCACTAACTGGCTGGAGGGCCGCACCCAGAGAGTGGTGGTGGACAGGTCTTATTCGACCTGGAAGGATGTGGGCCGTGGGGTCTCCCAAGGCTCAGTCTTCGGGCCTGCACTGTTCGACATCTTCATCAGCGACTTGGATGAGGGGGTAAAAAGCACCCTGTTCAAGTTCACAAATGACACTAAGATGTGGGGGGAAGTGGGCACGCTAGAAGGGAGGAATAGGCTGCAATTGGACCTAGACAGGTTACAGGGGTAGGCGGATGTGAACAGGCTGGGTTTCAACACTGACAAGTGCAAGGTGCTGCACCTGGGGAGGAAGAACCAGCAGCATACCTACAGGCTGGGGACCTCCCTTCTCACTGGTGCAGGGGCAGAAAATCTTGGAGTCATTATTGATGCCAAAATGAACATGGGCTGACAGCATGGGGATGCGGTCAGGAAGGCCAATGGTACCTTGTCATGTATCCACAGATGCATCTCAAGCAGGTCCCAGGAGGTGATCCTCCCCCTGTATGCGACACTGGTCAGGACGCAGTTGGAGTATTGCATCCAGTTCTGGGCTCCATACTTCAGGAGGGATGTGGACAACATGGAGAGGGTCCAGAGGAAGGCCACTCACATGATCGGAGGCAGCAGGGCAGGCCCTACGAGGCAAGGGTACAAGACCTGAATCTGTTCAGCCTCCACAAGAGAAGGCTGAGGGGGGATCTAGTGGCCTGTTACAAACTAGTCAGAGGGGACCAGCAGGCATTGGGGGAGTCC
>JAGPOW010001167.1:10432000-10482744 GCA_030014935.1 Caiman crocodilus
GATCTAGTGGCCTGTTACAAACTAGTCAGAGGGGACCAGCAGGCATTGGGGGAGTCCCTGTTCCCCCGAGCACTACCAGGAGTGACTAGAAATAACAGTCACGAGCTGGCAGAGGGTAGATATAGAGTAGACATCAGGAGGCACTACTTCACTGTCAGGGTGGCTAGGATCTGGAACCAGCTTCCAAGAGAAGTGTGCTGGCTCCTACCCTGGGGGTATTTAAAAGGAGGCTGGATGAGCACCTTGCTGGGGTCGTTTGACCCCAACACTCTTTCCTGCCATAGCAGAGGGTCAGACTTGATGATCTGCTCAGGTTCCTTCTGACCCTACCAACTATGAAACTATGAAACTAGGAGGGCTGTACCATAGGAAGAAAGAGACATTAGCAGGAGTGGCTACAAAATGAGGTAAGTGCAGTAAAATAAATAATCAAATGAATGGACGAGCACAACCGTTCACAAAGGAAACACGTTTTTTCCTGGAGTGAAGGGAAATTAGCAAAAGTAGCAGGTAGAGACTAATAAGCCATAACTCCATTGTTGAGGTTTAGCCCATGTTTTTTAGTATCCCGTAAGGCTATATGACTTTATGTTCCTAGGCTTGTCTTCTGGTGTTTTGTAGACTTCCCTTGAGCTTGAGGGTTGTGAGGTAAGAAAAAAAAGTGCTTTTCTGTGAAAAGTATTCTCCAACCCCTGTTCACATGTCTCTGCCTTTACGTTTTTTTTCCTGTGAGTTCATTTTTGTGCACTCTTTCTCTAGTTTCACCCACATGGTTTCCATGAGGGTACTTAGTTCATTGGATGAGATAAACCTTGCTCTGTGATAGACACATGTAGGAGCTATGGATTCTGATGGTTTCCTTGGCAGGATTTGTGAGCTGGCATTTGAGTAGGGATTCTTCCTTCTCACTTCAGTAGAGCTCCCTTGAGCCCAACTGAATGACACCAACCTGCTTGGAGCCCGAGTATGGATGGAGGTCATGCTGCTTTTGCAGCAATTCTGCCAGCTGGGGGCATGTGAGTAGAGTTGGAAAATGCCCTTGGGGCATGTCTACACTGCATCGGACAGTGCTAGGGAGCACCCTGAAAATATGCCCCCCTTGCTCGTTCCTCTTCCATGTGTGCCACTTGCTGCCAATAGAACAGTGCTGGTTTTGTTCTGCATACACACCAAAAAGTGGTCATGTGACATTTTTTCACCATTTAGCAACCATGGATGGAGCAGGAGCAAGAGGTTTGCATGGTTGTGCTCCTTAGTATGTCCTGTGCAGGATACATACACCCCAAAAGTCTCCCTTAAAATTTGTAGTGAATAAACCAGCAGAAATTCTGCTCTGGACTCAAATTCAACTGTGCAAGTCCTTCCTCTTTGCAGCCCCTGGATGGTCTGTGGCAGTTGTGGCTCAGTCCCAGTTTTCTTCTGTTAGTCCATATGGACTAGGTAGGTAGAACTCAAGGTTAGAATCAGAGAGCTCTGGTGTGCCAGTCTTGCCATTAGTACAAAGGGGATAATCAACCTTGCTTCCCTCTTTGGGTGGCTGAGAGAGCTGATCTCAGTGCAGTGCTTTTCATGCTATCAAGGGACATGATGTTTGTACCTTTTCTTCCCACACTATGTCCTGCAACAGTCACGGGGCTGGGGCAAATACAAACAAGGAACTGGGGTCTGTGCCCTATGGTTTCCTCCCTTACCCCACTGGTTGGCTGTCTACAGTTTGTAGTGTCATTTGTCCTCTTCTCCCTATCCTGCTAGACAGTGCCTTGAGCCTCAGTACTCCCTGCGGAGACAGCAGTGCTATTTTACTGCAAGCAGAATTCAGTTTGTTTTCTATTTGTTCTCCCCAGCCCTTCCCTATCCTGTCCTGGGGTGCCTGTGTTGTGACTGCAATTTCAATTGCCCTTGCTTGGAGAAGACAGTCACACGCACACACCCACACACACATACTCACTGTGAGTGTCCTGATTTGTATGCTGTTCCAGCTGGATTTGGAAGACAATGCTAATTATATTTGCCTCTTGTTATGGAGGTTACATTTTGTACTGTCCTAGCTGGACAGGAAATGTAATTGATTAATTTAGGACTTAAGAAGGGAAAGGAGATCAGGAATCTGGAGAGGCGGCTTGGCCAAACACTGACCTGGCTGCTTCATGGTTTCACAGCATCATCTTTTGTTTGCCTGGAAACTGGCTGGTGAGGGTGTAAGTGTGGTTGGCTCCTCAGAGGTTGCTCCTGGGGAGGAACTGGCTCTTTGGCAGAGTGGTCCAAGTGGGGGGGTGCAAAAAAAAGCAAATGCTGGTGGCAGCTACACGATCACAGTTGTGATCATGGCAACAACAACCAGAAATCGTCACAGCCTCATGCCCTGGGCACCCAACTGCATCCCTACACTGCTTCACTAGACTTTCACTCCCTTCCCCTCATGCATCCTCTGGCAGGCTGGGAGGAAGCCATCCCAAGTCTAGTTTAGAAGGGGCACTGCAGGCTATGTTGGCTAAATCTGAGTGTGTGGGTGTAGTTGACCTGGGTGATTTTGGATGGCTCTTGGTTGGCCTAAGTATGGCCAGTTGCTAGGTTCAGCACCATACTTGATATCCATCTATGATTTATAACAGGGTCGTGAAGCCAGGGGTGGCTGTGAAGCCCTTGGAGTCAATTCAGCCCTTACCTACTCTGCTGCCTTTGGGCAGTCACCCCTTCTCTTGTCTGCCATGCCTTGATGTGTCTATGTTATTATACGGAAGACTGCCCCAGGACTTTCCAGACTTGGTCACATCCTAGTGAATGCCAGGTGTCTGTGGTCATTGCCTTAAGGGCTGATTGTATGGCTCTGTCTACCCCTACACCATGCCCCATACCTCACAAGTGTTATTGCACCATCATTCACTATGTAGGGGTCTTGGCTTTATTGCCCTTCTATGCTCTCATTATCTTCCTATGCTCTCACTGGGCCTTCTATGCTGTAGGGCAGGCCCGCAGAACAGGACCTGGCTTCTTGGTTTCAGCCTCCCTGCCTGCAGGTCCTCAATCCTATCAGCCTCTAGTGGTGGCCCCTCTCAGACCTTTGACCCCTTCTAGGCTCTGGCTCAACTCCCAGGCCAGTAGAGATCTCTAGGCTCCCTAGCTCAGGCCGGCTGTGGTCTCTCCTGGATGTTTAGCTCCTCTTGGGCTCTGGCCCCATCCTCAGGCCAATTGAGACCTCCAGGCTCTCTGGAACAACTTGTCCCCCCTGGACTTGGTCTCTTGCTTTGGTCCCTCTTGGAGTTTTGGCCCTTCCTGGGCTCTGGTCCTGCTCCTGGTCTAGTCAGGATTGGCAGGCTCCCTAGCTTTGGCAGTTTCTGGCTACAGCTCCTCCTGTGGGCTCACGGACCCTCTGGTTCCTTGATCAGTCCCTCTTTGGGCTCATGGACCTCTCTGGGTCCTCTAGCCCCTGATCGCACATGCAGCCCCTCTCTGGGCTTTTGGTTCTCTGAGTAGCTCTTGAGCCTGCTCCAGCAGGGCTCAAGGCTGAACCAGCAGTGCAACTTAATAAAAACAGTTATGTTCTCTGGGAGACAGTCAAACCCTCTCTGGGTTTGACATAAAATAAAGGCCACCTGCCTGCATAAACAAGCCTTTCTCTCTGCCCTAGTTAACTACCCCTTGTCCCTAGACTTGCAGAGTTGCTTACCCAGCTGCCACCCATTCAGGAGCCTTGCTGCTTTGCTGCCAGGAGTTCCTCGCTTCAGAGCTCCCAGGGTCAGCTTGCCTGACCATCTCAGGCCCAGGGCTTGTATGGTTCAAGCCTGGCCCTCTTCTGGTCAGACAAATCTCTAGTTAGATCCCCTCGACACCTGAAAGCTGCCTCTCAGGTTGCTTGCCATCTTAAAGGGACAGGGTGCACCAGTCATCCTGTCACACGCTTATATTTACTTGGGGTACTTATGTGACAAACAATGCAAAAGCATACCACCATCTTCTGCTTGAGTTTATAGACAGATTATCTCAGAAGTTTTGCATCTGTGAAGGGTTTTCTGCCAATATTGTATGGATTTGATGTTTACACAAGTCATTAAATGCCAGAATGTGGTTTCTCTGAATCATAGAAGAATAGGTTTGGATGGGACATTAAAAGGTCACCCAGTCCAATCCCTTGCTCCAGGAAGGATTATTCCTGTCTAAACCACCCCAGATAAGTGTCAGTCATATCTGCTCTTAGAAACTTCCACAGATAGAGGTTCTACAGCCTAAGTTATCTGTTCCAGTGCTTAACCACCCTCACAGTTAGAAAATTCTTTCTAATCTCTAACTCAAATTCCCCTTGCTGCAGTTTAAGGTGTTATTTCTTGTGCTGTCCCTGGCAGCCACAGAGAGTAGTCTGTCACTATCATCTTTATAAGTACACTTCATGTATTTGAAGACTGTTACCAAGTCCCCCCCCACGTCTTTGCTTCTTACAATTAAATAATCTCAGTTCTTCCTACGTTTTTTCGTACGTTTTGCAGACACCTAATCATTTTTGTTGCTGTTGGTTGGACTCCTTTCAATTTGTCTACATCTTTCTTGCAGTACAGTACCCCAGACTGGACACTTTTCATCAGATGAAGCCTCACTAGTGCTAAGTACAGTGGAAGTTTGGTAGACAGTAGTAAACACAGATGGAGTGGTTAAACCATCTAGCAGTCTAGTAACAGCTTTTGCAGTACAGGTAGTATATGTTTACAGGTAGCTAAACAGGAGGGAGTTAGAGAGCATGGTGGATTCAGAGACACTTCTGCTTCTAGTGTGATCACTTTTCTCTGCCAAATTCCCCAGCCAAGTGTAGGTGAGACTTGCTTTTTCTTGTCACAGGTAGCCAGATATACCAAGAGAAAAGTGTATATTTTGTTGCTTTGGGTGCAGCCAATGAGTTAAACTATGGACTTGTCTCCTGTCTCTCTGACCAATGACCCTATCCAGCTGCAGGTCCCAGCAGGGTGCAGTAGGATTGTACTCCCCACTCTGGCTGTGCCACACATGTGCAGTGAGCTCTGAGCTTGCTGCCTGGTCAGTGTGGGCTGCTGCCAGGGCTCTCCATGAGTAGGGAGCCATGCTCACCCCTCAGGGTAGGAGTTGGCCAAAGCTGCTGCTTTCACATGGGTCTGGAGACCAGGGGTGAATGCTGCTGCTGTTGACTCTTCCTTTCCTTCTCCCTTCTTAGTGGATTCAGCAAAGAAAAGGCTCACAAGCAGCGCAGCCAAAGGGAGTGTGACTGCACTGATGAATCTCCCCTAAATTTGCCCCTGAGCCATCCCATGCACCTGAAAGCAGGTAAAGTAGGTACCTGCAGTTTGGCCACAGAGCAGAAGAGAGTAGTTTGGGGGGTAGGGGTTTCTGGGGACACTTCATGCTAGCACATATGCAAGCAAATGCACCAGGAAAGCAAAGCAGCACTGGACTGAGGTGAGGTGGGCTGGGGGTATTCCTAGTTGTTGGGGGAAAATAGGAGATTCCCCCGTTGCAGATGAAGGTGCATGGGGGAGAAATCTTTCAGTGGGGGGAGGCATGGTGGGGATACTCTCCATGGTGGCCCAGGTTTCAGGGCTAGGGGAGAGTCTTCCTGGTTCTCGTGGTGATTCATGAATTAAAAAATGAAGGATCCACTTGTGCAGCATGATGGAGTTTGGAGGGAAGGAGTGGGGCACCCCTATGGCAGCACATGCTTTGGAGAAGGGAGGTCTGATATATCTGGAGTGGGGAGGTGCAGGGCAGTGAGGAGGCCATCCTTGCTAGCATCAGCTGGACTAAAGGCTTGCAGAGCTCCTCTCTCCAGACCTGAGTTCCTACTAGCAACAGTGACAGCTCCATGCAGAGATGCAGCTGAGACTTTGGACAAGATGGAGTGCTTCCAGCCATGTCCCATGTAATATTCATGAACTCTTAAGGCTTCTTCCTGCTCTCACAGCTGAGGCTCCCTTTGCAACCCACACGACCTCCTAAACACTGTGGTGCTGCCTACCCTGCCTGAGGAGTACATCTGTTCAGTGCGTAGTTGTTAGATTTCAGAAATGATGGAGTTAGACTAACTGGTTATGAGTGAAATTCTGCTAATTCCATGCAAAATAACCAAATTGTAGCTAATGCACCCAAAAGACTGGTTTGTTGGCCTCCAAAGTGCCTATTAGTGACAAATTTGTGATGCTAAAGTCACATAAAATGTGAGACACGACTGCAAGCACAAGACAAATTGTAGACCCTTTCCAGTGACACATGGCATTTAACCATGAACTGCTCACAGGGAACCTTTCTATATAAACAGTGACCCATTTATAGATAAGAAGTAATTTAACCAGCAGTAAGAGGTGGGTGTCTGCCTCCCATATTTGGGTTAACATTTCTACAGCAGTATTGGCCCCATCCACTCTGGAAGGACCTTGTCAGCTGGCCTGTTACTTGAAACAGCTAACTCTACGCACAGCTTTGTAGTGAGGATTTATATTATGTTAGGAGGGAAAAAATCATCCTCACAACAGCCTTTCAAATAAACCCTGGACAGTGGTACTAACTACAGCAGTAGTGGAAATGTATGATGCTAGAATCCAAGGGAGCAGTCAGAATGGGGACCCATGGTGCTAGATTATTTTGTCCTGTAAAAGCTCAGAACACGGATGCCAGGACATGACCCTTTCCAGTCATGAGGTGCCAGGAGATGCCCCTGGAACAAGGCCTCTGGTGCAGCACTTCTACTCAGGCCCTTCCAAAACACTGACTGTCACTTGCCTCTAGTACAGTTGAACTCATCCTAGATTTGGTCAGCTAATTAATGCTGCATGGACAGACAAGAGCATGCCCAGACTCTCAGACAAAAGCCCCTCTCCAACTACAAGCCCACTTAGGAAAGTATCATTTTCTGTTGTTAGCATAGCTTCTGGTGTTTGTTTGCAAATGAAACCCCTGCCCCTCCTGCCCCTTTGCAGATGGGGTTCCTATGTGCCTTGTAAGAGAAGCCTGGTTTTCCCTCCTCTGCTCCTGGCTGTTCAGCCTGGTTGCTTTTTTGATTCAAGTATTCCTGACATTTAACAGAGGAGGAAACAGCATCCTTTGGAACTTAAGTTGTTTTTTTACATGAAGTTACATAATGCAAAGCCCTATGTGCACTGGCTTAATTCAGTTTGAGAGCAGTTCATTTCAGTTGTGTTTAAACCTACTGTCAGCTGACTTCAGCAAAACAGATAAAAGCCCAAGAAAGTGCACAGGGGAGGGGTTGTACCAATTGGGCTAAACCAGTTTAAACTCATCTTCCTGACAGCCTTATAATACTTTCCAGAGGCTCACAAGACACCCTCTCCTGACCCAGCATGCCCCAGCAAGTAGTCCTGGATTAGCTAAATCTGGTTTGTCAGCAATGTATCCAGACTAGCTAGGGACAGTCCTGATGGTTGACATAGGCTCCCTGGAAAGGGAGGAGAGGATTTGCCATTCTACACCCACAGTGAAGCTCCTCCCCTCTGCCCTTGATCTGGGACTCCTCATGTTCAGACTTCCCCACCTTGCTAATCTTACGAACAGCTGCAGGGCTAAGGGGTGAAATTTGCCTCCGTATAGATGACCAGCTTGAGGACTATGTACTACCAAGCCATTGAGCCAGGGTCCTACATCAAGAGCAGGGCTGGAGATTGTTATCCCCTTGGACAGAATTGGGGGTGAATTTTCTGTGCCAAGACAGCATTATTATGTGTGCTTTTGAAAGCCAGATAGATAGATGGAGAGAGATCCCATAGTTAGATTGTACACATTAACTGCATATGTATCTAAGACCTTCCAACCTAGGTGGAGACCTCCAGAAAAGGCTGAATAACATTTCTCATCAGAGGCACTTTTGTGTAGGGATTTCTCAGTATCTTAGTTGCCATATCAACCTTTTTGTGGTTCATTGCAGGCTGGAAACAGGACTAGCTGACTTTATTTCTTCTCAATCGATCCATTTCTCTCTCCCTTAATATCTGGAGATAATTTCTTTGAAGAAACTTCAATAAGATAAGAAAAAAAACTTAATAAATATTTTATAGCAATAGGCAATCAGGACTGGTAGTAGAGATGATACCTTTTATTAGACCAACAAGATTTTTGCAAAAAAAATTCTTTCATTGCAAACTTTTGGGCACAAAAACCCTTCATCAGGCATTGAAGAAAAGATTGTAGGAAGAACTTCAATCTGCAAAAATCTTGTTGGTCTAATTAAAAGTATCATCTTTACTACCAGTCCTGATTGCCTTTTCCTCTAGACCAATATGGCTACAACCTGGATACCTTATAACAATAGGGGCTCAAAGTTGCAGAATTGAAGATGAAAGTATTTTCTGAAGTATCTCCTTCTCTAAGGACTGGGAAGATTTTAGAGGGAGGTCCCTTCCACACCTGCAGGTGAAAACTCCTCATCTAAAGGGGTTTTCCATTGCTGATCTATATTTCTAGGCTAGGCTCTAGAATGCTCTTTCTTACATGTTTCACAAGGCAGAAGAGACCTGTTGATTGTTTTCATGCATCACATATAGCTCTGTAACCAAAGGAGCCATGGTCTGATGTTGGTAAATGAAACAGAATGACCTCTTCTGAAACCTCTTGGTCTAACAATTGGGCCTGGAAGGAATTGTGCTGAATGGAACCAGTGTTTGGGGAAAGACAGTGCATTAGCCATGTGCAGGCACTTCCTGCATGTTGCACATGCCTTTGGATTTGTAGCAGTTTCACTCTCCGGTTGTACTTCCCTGGGGTTTACTGAACTCCTGAAACTGAGGTTACCCAAGATGATCTGCCAACAGGGGGAAGACATTGGACCTGTGCCCTTTGGTTACTTGCTCTAGTGCTTTGAAATGGCCTGTTTCATTTTTCTTTCTTTAGACATTTGAGCTGTGTCTAGGCTAGAAGACTTGAGGATGTCTGGAGTGTTAGTGGAATGGTGAGATCACAAGTGCCAACAGAGAAATAATTAAGCCACTGAACAAGGTAGGGATATTTAAAAGCCATCTGTTCTCTATCGGTCCATTTTTTACTTCAGTGACTACTTCCACTTGGGATAAAGGATGTCTTAGTCAATTCGAGAGTTTACCTTACACATCTCCTGAGACAGATCATAGGTCTTTTGGTAAAGACAGGGAAAAATTTAGCTGGCACTCTTGATACTGACAAGGGGGAAAACCAGGAGAAAAAATCCTTCTTGTGTCTTTTTTTACTTACCATAAAGAAGCAATGGAGGTTCACCTAGAAGGAAGTTTCATATGACTCCCAGTTCCCCTGAAGCAGAGGAAGGGAGCAGAGAGTGTGGGATTTGGGGTTGGAACATACAGAGCAATGGATTGACTCCTTTCCACATGGCAGACACTGTGGGAGCTAATATGCACCCCGGTGCCCTCTTTCCCAAAAACATGGAGTATAGAACTGTGTGGGACAGCCTGGGTCCAATTCCCTGCTATTGCAGGCACCACGTCATATTGTAAACAAATCCATCTCTGTCTTAAAATCTGCAATTTCTTTCTCCTCAGTATGCCTAATGGGCATGTTATTATCCCCAAGCTTCAGTCTTCTGATGGTTCAAAACAGGCTCTTATTTTGCACTTGAAATGGACCTTTAGACAGTTTATATCCATTTGCTCATGTGCCAAGATTAAATAGCTTAAATAGCTCATTTTCCTTCCTGGCATGTATCTAACATACAACTAAATTGTAGGCACAGTGTGGGCACCTTGCATGGGAAAGAAGAGATCCCCATCAGTACCAGCCCTGACTTGTTTGCAGGTACTTTGAGATCCAAAGTGACACTTGGATATCTCTGCCAGCACTGCCAGGAGCCCCAGAGAAGCATGTTTCAACAGGGTGAGGGAAAAGTCATGGCCCACCTGTTCCTTGTCAGGGCTGCAGTTGGAAAACACTGGCAACTCTGCTTTGCAGGTGCAGGAAACACCACTGTCTACTGCAGCATAACTGCCCCTGTAGATTTTTATTGCTGTACTACCCAGCCAAGGACCATGGCCCCATTGTGTCAGGTGCTGTACAAACAGAGAACAAAAAGATGGTTTCTCCCTCCAGAAGTCTGATATTCTAGGGCAGAGGTCAGCAACATATTCTGGTTGGGGCTGGAGTGACCCAGCATGAATCTGAGGTAGTTCCCCACCCCTCTTAGCCAAAGCCCATGCTGATTGCAGCACAGCACAAGGAGAGCTTTTCCCTCTGCTGAAGCTCTGGCCACCTGGCTACAATGCAGCATAAGCACAGTCTCCACTACAAATGCTGCTGAAACCACAGCTCTGCAGACCAGCTCCAGCCCATGGCTCATAGGCTGCCACCCCACAACTCACTTCCAGGCTAGGGCCTGGTCTATCCTACTCAAGTTCTGTCAGCAAAGCTGTGAATGTGTCCATGCTTGCAGCTTTTCATTGGCAGTGGCACCTCTTCTTCCTACCAACAGAGCAAAGCCAGGCCTGTCTTGCAAACAACAGGAGGCTTCTGTCACTACAGGGAGCCGTCCTTTCTGCTGGCAGCTGCAGTGTCAGCGACTGCCCCAGTATGCATTGTGGTCCTGGCTGACACTGCTGGCTGCTAAAGGCTGCAAGGGCAAGGCCATGCTTTGGCATCTTCCCTGTGGCAGCAGCTGTCTGCTGGCAGGGGGCTTGTCACAGAGCAAACCCTAAGAGCAGAGACAATGGACAAGTGCAGATAGATGCATACGGGAACAGACAGGAAACTAGGATGATATTGGTACATAAGGGCTGGGCTTAGCTGCCCCAGTGCTGGAGCATTGTCAAGTTTTTTGTAGGTATCACAGCCAAAAGGAGCTTTTAAGGTGGGGCTGGGAGGAGGGCAGTGAAGCCTTGTGGGTGTGTGTAGGAACCTTGCCCCGAGTCTGAGAGCCAGTTTGGGAGAAAGCACAGAAGTGCTTCATTGAAGCATTAAAACTGGTCCCCAAACCTTGTGTATAAATGCCATCTTTCAACAGGTTAATTCTGCTATTTCTGTACAGTCATTCCATAGATCCCATATATCCTGCAGTCAGCTGAGCCTGCTCTTAGTCACCTAAATTATGTGCAGCTGCCAACTCCTGCATCCTGAGTTCTGGCCCTGACGCTCTTGCTTAGAGAGACTAGAGACACTGAGCCACACTTAGTGCTGGAGCAAACTCCTCTGGAACCAAAGGGGTTGTGCCTGCTTTCAAGGGGGTTAAATTTGGCCCCTGCTATCAGCAGTAGGATCCTGTTTTCTTCCAAGTCTTACGTTTTGTCTCCTGTGCAGGATACCCAGAAGCATTTGCTAAGTGGGTTTTTAAACCACCACAGAACCATGAAGGTAAGTGAACCATGGCTCCCCTTGGTTTGCAGCATTGATGCTGTTAGCTGGAGCATGAAATGTGTTATTTCCATGTGGGATTCCACTCCCTGTCCTGGTTGGGATGAGTCTCTTCTGCAGGCCTTTTCCCAGCAAAGCCTCTTGCACTATTCAGAGCTAGCTCCATTTGTATTAGCATCCCCTTTGTGCACACTTTCCACAGCAATGCCATGCACAGAGCCCATTCTCAACACTGTCAGAACATATGACACTCAGCAGCTACATTAGCTGTGCAGACCTTTGGAGTAAAGTACATTTTTAGTTTTAGAATAACAGAAGCCCATGTACTGCCTCTTTGTGGTAGGCTATAAAAATACATTGTACTTTTCTGTTGTTTTTTGTATGTCAGGCCACACGTGCCCTGTAGCACCCATTGCTAAAAATCATTCATTAGTAATTTAAATTTTTGGGAGGAAAGAAAGTTGTTACCTCAAGCACTAGTGTCAATGCACTTTTCTCCTTCCTCCTGGTGGGCTTGTGCCATTTCTTGAAATGGGTCAAACAGATCTGAGCCAGTTAGAAGTAGATTAATTCTTCTCCTTTTATTAGTACAGCACAGCCATGAACACCCAGCTGCTCTGATGTTGGCATATTCTGCATAATAGTTGTGAAGTTATACACACACACACACAGAGCAGGAATGATCTAAACATGAAGATCCCTTATAAATATGAAGACTGTACAGCATTCTGTAGCTATGCTATGGAATGCCACAGCTAATGGCTGGGTTCCTTCAGTGCTAAGGGAATGCCTTTTGCATTTAGGGCTGATTGAAAATTTTCTGATAGAACACTTTTGTCCATTGGAAAATGCTAATTTATTGAAATCAACACATTCCCCAAGAATGTGGTGCTTTCAATTTTGTTCTCATGGAACCTGCCATTTGCACATCCAGTTCCTTGGCAGCCAGCCTGGCGAGCTGATGGGGAACCCAGCCTTCCAGAAGTGGGGTGATTATGTTTAAATGCCACTCACCAGCAGTATTGCATGACAGCTGTGACATCATAGCACAAGGCAGGTTGGGATGTGGTAATGTGGGCAAGCAGCCAGTCTCGCTTCAGGAAACTTGAAACAAAGTCAAAGGCAATTTGGCCTTCTTCTCTGTTGTCTGGCACTTTGTTTAGTCATTTACACAAGCACAAAGTAGGTGAAAAACTCTGCTTATGTTATCAGCTCTTTGGGTCAGGAAACTCATTTTGTTCTGTGTTTGTATAGTGCCTATCCTATGGGGTTCTGCCTCGCTGACCTTAGTCCTCCATCATAATGCCAGTGCTGAATAGTGTATTACATCTGCTTTACATAGGTGCAAACAGCCATGCAAGGGACAGGGCAAAGGCAATTTGGACCTGGTTGTACAGAATGTCCTGTTCTAACCTGTCTCATGGGGGAGGCCTTTGATATATTACCTTCTTTCATTCAGAACATTGCAGGTCACCTTTAAATTTCTTACAACTCAGAGCGCATGCCATCTAGCGCCCAGGAAAGGAATTGCTACTTATTTAAGACACTTTTACCTACAGGAGAGCAGACTGAAGGAAGTAGCTCTGAAGAACTTTGCTTTCTATCCGAGGAGGCACATCATACAAACTGCTTGTGAAGTGATGTGCTGAAAACACCTATGAGATGCCACACAGACTGCATGGGAAATCAACCCTTGTTCCAGGTATGCTTGTATGTGTCCAGGTGTGTTTGTAGGGCTAGATGGAAAGGGGAAAAGCATTGGTATAATGTGAGGTTGCAGGTACTTTACCAACAGCACACATAGCTGAAGTGACCAGGATAGTACCACACTGCTGGAATTAGGAAGAGCTATTTTCAGTGGCAGCTCTTATCTTTGCCTTTTAGCTCTTAAATTACCTTCACACGGTCTGAGAATTTCAGCCACAGGTGCCTGTTTTAATAAATGAAATTACCTACCTTGGTTTGATCTTGAATTGTTCTGTTTGGTTAGATATAATTTCTGCTCCACACTGATCTCCCAGCAGCTCTTCCCATGTGAATGCCTTAGACTGCAAAACTCTTTGTTTTTTAAACAAGAGTACAGGGTTCCCAGCACAGTCCTTATGTTATACTGTTCCCTGCATAGACTGCCCATGCTGAGTTATGTCATTATTTTTCAGCGCTGCGCTCCAGTGGTTGTTGGTGGATTTATGTGTTCTCATCCCTGATTCTGCCTCTTTCTTCTTTATCTTTTTCAGAGAAATATCCTTTCCCCTTTACAAGACAACATTTAATTTATAAATTGTAAATTAAAGGAAGTGAATTAGGAACCATCATGGTTTTCATGGCATGTGTCAGTGTTTCTGCCACAGTTTTGTGCTTCATTTTTTCCTCAGATTTAAAGAGAGAAATTTTTGTGCCACTGTTTCAGATCTAGATGAAAAATGCCACTGATCCAGCCCCACCTGTGTGCACTGGGACTTTACATTACACTTTCCATCTGGCATTACTACTGTGTGCTTATCCACGCTGAGTTTCATCTGCCATCCATCATATAATACCTTTAACAGCTCCTTGCAAAGTTTCCCTTGATCTTCACAAATCTAAGTGCTAATTAATGCTCCCACTTCCAGATCATTAATAAATGTTCACCTCTTTTTGATCCATAGGCCACCTCACTCTGAACTTCTCTCTCTGCTTCCTTTTGGATGTTCCTTCCTAATACTCTTTTATTTCCTATCTTTTAATCCAGGACTGGTCTTTATCTCATGGCCCATGGTTATTAAGTACCTTTAATAGCCCTCATAGAAGCTGGTTTGGTCCTATCAGATTGGACTGATAGGTCGAGTGTCATAATCCTGTCAACAAGGTTCCTTGGGTGAATTTGATATATTTTATTAGACCAACCCAAATAATTGGAGAATAGTTATTAAGCAAGCTTTTGAGTTCAAAAACCCTTTGTCAGGCTAAGGAAGTTTCAGCAGTCAGTGTGTGCTCTTCCTGGATGAAATGAAAAGTAAAGAAGCCAGGGGCTGGGCTGGGCTGGGCTGGGCTGGGGAGTCAGTTGCCAGGCAGATTATAATGTGTCAAAAGTCCAATATCTATGTTTAGTCCATGATCTCTAGTATCCAGGAGGTTGATGAAATGGAGCTCATAGGCTTGTCTCTGGGAAGTGTTGTGTAAGTTTCCCTTGAGGATCCAGTTGAATAATTTTTCACTTATTTTTCTCAGTATTTTAAGACTAACTGCCTAAAAATGTATAGTCAGTCTCACTGCCCTTATTAACCCGTTATAAAACTACAAAATAGGCTACCTGCTAAACTCTGGGTTCAGTGATCCTTCAGTAATTTCCTATGCTGCTGCTTTCATGGTTCTCACAGGCAGGCTGTTGGGTCCTGGTGATTTCTTGTAGTTGGAATCACTGATCTCACAAGGAGAGGATACCTGTTTAGGAAATACTTAAGTATGTGCTCAAGTTTCACTGATTTAGGAAAGCACCATTGGTTTCAGTGGGACTTAAACCCACTCTGAAAATGTGGTTATAGGCTTCCTGGAATCAGGGCCTTGTTTTACTGTGCGTGAGGTCTTATTGATGTACAGTGAGCTATTCAGAGCAGCAAGTGCCATGCCCTTTAGCAAATGCTTGGAGGAATGGGTCCTGGTTTCTCAAGGTGTTTCATCACCTCTTTGCTGATCTCTCTATCTTTGATGAAGCCTTACTCTTTTTGTCTGGAAAGTATAACCTCAGGATAGGTGTATCTCTGTGATCGACTCTGATGCAAAGAAATACATTAATTCATCTGCAATTGCTGAGGCCTCTTTGATGGTTCCCCTAACACCTGCATGGTACCATGATACAGTTTTCTTACTGCCTTTATATTATCCTCTTGATAATTCATAGATTTCATAGATTTCATGAACATTAAGGCTGGAAGGGACCTCAGAAGATCATCAAGTCCAGCCCCCTGCCCCAGGGGCAGGAAGTCAGCTAGGGTCAAAGTATCCTAGCAAGGTAGGCGTCCAAATGTTTCTTAAATGAGTCCAGAGTAGGTGCTTGCACCACATCTGGAGGGAGTCTATTCCAGGCCTTGGGGGCTTGGACAGTAAAGAAGTTTTTCCTTATGTCTAGCCTTGGAGGAGTTTGTGAGCGTTTGACCTTGTTATCCCTTGCGGCACTCAGGTGAACAGATTCCCTCAGATCCTTATGTACACCCCTTCTATACTTATAGGTAGCCACCAGGTCACCCCCTTTGTTCTCCATGATCCCTCTCAGATCTCATAATCTCCCCTGTCCAATAGGCACTTTAACTTGTCCAAGCCTCCAGAAGATCTAAAGTAGTGGGGAACCATATAGCAGCAGCAGAGGTCTTCCTCTCCAGCACCCAGTTGTCTCTTTTATGGCACTCTTCATGAGGAGAGCTCCAAGAGCTTCATATATCTCCACGATACACATGTGGGCAAAATGACTTGTCCCAGGTCCCTCAGGGGCAGAGACAGGAAGAGAAACCCCCACACTCAGCTCAGGCCTCTAGCTTCTAGTCTACAGCCAAAATAGAAAACCAGTAGCATTGTCTAGCTGTAATTGAGGGCAGCATTTGGCAGGGAGAGGCCATTTCCAGTGTTGACAAGGTGTTTTGCTTTGGATACTGCTGTGGGTGTGAAGGAATGAGAGATGGTGCTTGAGCTGAAGGCAGGGTTAGTTGCTAAATTCAAATCCAGTTCAACTTTTTTCCTCATGAAGGTACAAGGAAGCACCTTGTAGTTCTTTATAGCCAGCCACATTCTAGCCAGGGTATGCACCTTGAATGATGGCATCCTCCCAGACTTAATTATAGTGTGCTTCTCTCTTGCTGTAAATAGTAGTTGGAAAATTACAGGTGTGATGTTAATAAGGTAAGAGTAACATAACTTACCTTTGCGTAACAGATTTTCCATAAAAGAAAACTATAATTAATAAGTCTAAATATATCAAACAAAGAAGCTGTGCATGAGGGTGTGGTATGTAGCCACGTGCTCTATGTGTGCTCCATGTTATATGTGTTTTGCTTGTACATATTGGGCCTAGCGCTGAGGTCTTAGCTCAGTCTCAGGTATAAGGCTGTCACAGATTTTGCAGTGGTTCTGCCTTGAGATGCTGCCCTTTATATAGTCTCTCTAGTGCTCCTGAAATACAGTCCCAGGCATGGCTGCTATGTAAGAGTGAATGGCATGACTCCTTCAGGCCTTTGGGTCAGAGACTGCTGCCTGTCTCCATGGCCACAGCAGCAAGCCCAAATTAACTCAGCTGCTTAGGGAGAGTTTTGAGGAAAAACACATATTAAAGTGTGGAAGGAGGCAGCTTTGGCAGCCCAAGGCAGCATGCCTTCGGTCAGAACGTAGGGTTGCCCACCCTCCTGGACTGGCTGGGAGTCTACCAGAATGGGCATCGATCTCTTGGTGACTTAGAAAGCAATCTAGGAGATTGATATTGTGAATGGGTTGAACAGTACAATTAATGACATTACGTCATACCATAGGACATACTAGTGTGGGGGTTCTCAACCTTTTAAGACTCAAGGTCCTCCTCAGTAGATTCAAGGCCACCCTTGGAAAATGTCAGCACTTGTCTACAAGTGATTGTGTCAGTTGTTTCTTGACTACCGAAAAATTAATAGAGCAATTCTTCTATTGCAAAGAACTTAGAAAGGCCATGGCAGGTCAGAATGGTTTTGACACTATGGATTCCTGTTTGAAATCTCTGAGTTTACCTTGTGAATCATGTGTGCACACCTAACAGTGTGAATTCTAAAATGATTTCATGGCATCCCAGGGTGCCATGGCACACTAATTGACAATCATGGTAAGTAGCCCCAAATACCCCTGTAGCAGGGCCACAGACTGTGGGAGTGCTTCCTGACCAGCATGACTTCCTTCTCTACCAGAGTCTGGAGGAAGGCACTCTTGTGAAGGGGCCCCTGAGACAGGCCCTGTCCTATACCTCATCCCACCAAGCCCCATTGACTACACACAAATGCTTCCCTGCCCTCCCCTCTACCCCATAGAGGTTGCTCCCCTGGGGAGGGACCTGGTGGCACTTACTGGCTGGGTCTTGGCTGTCACAGAACTGAGGGAGCTGCCATGAGTGGCAAGTGAGTGTGGAGGCCTCCGTGAGGATTGATGCATTTCTTGGGAGTGTGCAAGGTCTGGTCATTAAGCCCTCTGCCCATTCTGCATTTTCACCTCAAGAGGCTGAGGCCAGACGAATCCTTCACAGATGCCAATGTCTGCCCAGGGCCCAAAGAGAGCAAGGCAATGTTAGCACCTGCATATGTGTACTCTTTCACACTGCTTGGGAATACCAGGGGGAGAATCAACAAAAGTTGCCAGCTGACAGTACAGAGCTGAAGACAGGTTGTACTCTAGCATTTTCATTTCTCCTCTAGGTCTGCAGTGCAGGTGGGACTAGCATGCTCCCTGCCAGCTAATCACAGCCCTGGCAAACAGTTTGCTGCAAAGTCCTCCCCAGAGATCAAATTACTGTTGGTAAAGAGATCTGCACTCCCCTACTGGCAACAGAAACAACAGCAATAAGTATGGATAACAAGATGGGGCTGTTGCACTGTGCAGACAGGCCTGCCAGATGGACTGTAGTTTATAGCACCACAGTGGCCCTCTCATCTGGGCTGCAGTGCTCTGGCCCGGCTGTGGCCGTTGCAGGTGAACCTGGCACCACCACTTGCTTTAGAGGCAGCCAGGGTGTTACCATTTCTGTTTTGTGCTGTACGAGGGATTCTCACATGCCTGATAAAACAAAAGGCAAAGTCTAGAAAGCAATAGGATCATGTGTAGGGCTTACATTCATCAGCCCTTACTCTATCCAGGACTGGATTAAGGGCATCAAATAGCATGGGTCCTCTTTTGTTGCTTATTCCATAAGACGAGAGCTTTCTGTCTGTTTGCATACTTGTGGTGCTAGATATGGGTGTTCTCTAGCAAAATCAGATCATTTCAGCTTACAAGGTTCTTAAAGCAATAACTGCCTTTGCTCACTAGGTAAAGTACATTGTGATGCTATAGTGTTCTGTATAGTTGCTAAATGAATGAGAATAAAGACAGATGGGTAAAGAGAGTGGGTAGAGTACAGACAGATGCACTGCAGTGTGTCTTCTCCTGTTTTGAGAGCTGGCATATGTGTTACTCTTGTCTGTGTGTCAGTCCTCTCACAGAGAGCTGACATGCTCCTATATGCATTAACCCTTTCACCTTCTACATTCTTTTGTCATGGTCTTCCTAAGGGAAACAGCTGTAGGCCTCACTGGAACATTGGTCAATATATACTGCTCACACAAAGTCTTTGCCAAAGCATTGGCCAGAGTAGGCCTGACTGATTCATAAACTCCTTACATGAGCAAAACATGGCATGTGGGCCTGGTGGACATGCTGTCAGAAGATAAGAAAGGTGATGGCTGTACAAGAAGTAGGATACTCCAGTACCAGTATGATAAGATTAGAACAGAAACACCCAGGTCAGGATATGAAACAAGCCCATGGTACAGGATGGTTTGACATATTCAGGATATGGATGGAATGCAATTTTTATAACTTTTATAATTTGTATAATTTTTTGATCATTTTATAAAAAGAGAATTGGAAAGTATGGAAACTTTGTAGCGACTTAGGAGAGCCTAAATGGTGTTGTGCCAACTACCTTGTTACAGGTACAAATGCCTTAACTTCTGGTCTGATGTACTTGTTAATCCAAAATGTGTTAGAGTTGTGCTTGTAGGCTATTCATCTGGCCAAATCTTTGCCACAAACCAAACCTGTGGTCATTCTTTAAGACAAATTTGGTGTTGGGATCACCTGGCTGCAACTTTTGCTGGTGCTAAAATTCCTGAGACTTGGACACTAACAACACATCAATAACACCTAATGAGGACAACAGCAACTGATAACACTGGATGACACTGGCTGGCCACAGATTCCAAGTCTGAGTGGTTTGTGCAGTTAGATTGATGTTTCACCTCCTAGGTCCAAGTTTTCTACACTCTAGTTCTACATTTCTTTTCAAAGATCTGTGTGGGCTATAGCCCTAGAAAAGTGCTTATATAACTTCAGGAAGGGAAGACAAGCCGTTTTAATCTGTTATTATTTGTGCCTACAAATATCAGTGTTCCTATCCCAGGAAGAAACCAAATACAATGATTAAATCTGTACCAGAGTCCCACAGGAATTGAGTGGAGTTAAGTGTGTGCTGGATGTTATGTGCCTATTTAAGTGTTTTGCTGAATCATGACACTGGTACCGATTCTGCCTCTGTTACAAGATGCAACTCATCCAGTGTGGTTTGAGGGCACTGGCAAGCAAACATTGTCTTTGCTAAATGCTTACCTGTACTGTTTACACTCTTCCTTGGGTTAGCAGCTTCTGATTGTGAATGAGAATAGTTTGTGATTCTAATAGGTACATCTTGTATGTACTGTGATATGTATATCTTTAAGAGAATATTACTATTTGTCTTAGTAGCAAGAATGGGTGAAATTTTTGTGAAAAGCAATCATATTTACTGCAAATAGCTCTTTAAGACAGAGAATCAGAGGAGGGCAGTAGTGCCTAGAAGCCGTTCTAATAATGGCTAGTAGTTATACTGAGGTCCCCTTATAACATTCTGGAAATTAAATCTAGAATGAACATGTGTGAGATAGTGCAAACATAATGCTATGTAAATTACATTGGCAGCCACTCTTAGATCCCCTGTTATATAGCCCCAGCAGCATAAATGGACCTTGGCCCAACAGCTTTACATAAGGTAGGCAGGGCCAAAGCAAAGACAGGTGTTTTCCCAACACACATATTTAATGTCAGGCCACAGAGTAGACTGGTCTCTTGGAAACTACCAGTACTATAGAAGTGGTTTGTGTGGCATTTTCTCCTTCCCCACTTGGCACATTATCTAAAGCTGTTTAATTAATTCAGGTAAAACTCTATCCACATGGCAACCCAGCCATTCTCAACAGGCTTCTGCTCAGACTGCACCCTCATATATATGATCTTAAGCAGGTGGTGGAGCAAATGCTTAAGGTAGATACAGGCAAACAAGGTTCCTTGGGTGAATTTGATATGGTGGATACAAAAGTTTTCATTTTGTGTCACTCAACCTTGACATGAACACAGCAGGTCCCTCATCCTGTGAGAGAGAAAGGGTCCAGGACACATTGCCTGTGCCCAGTCAGACTTTAGATCAACTTCTGAGACTGACAGCTGCAGAGGCTGTGGGTTGACATGTGCAGCTGCTTAGCATGGACTTTGGTTACCCCTGGTAATAGCCCTCATCTTGTGGTTCAAGTGCCTTCTTGTCTTGGTTAGACTTTAACAGGAATCAGTCACGAAACAACTCTCTCTGTCAATCTTAAAGTTTTATATTAAGAGAAAAATACTTTGAACCTCCTTCCAGCACTTTTTCTACATTCCAATCTGTAATTTTTCACAAGTCTGAGTTGCCTTTATGTTTTATTCATTTCCTGTTTACACTGGAGGCGAAACCAAAGCCAGAAGAACCAGGAAAAACAACAGCCCACACGGAATTGGCATTGTGCAGTTAAATCACAGCCATCATTTGCAGTAGCTGTTTCCAACTTTGTCTGCTTATAATGACTACGCTAGCTAAAAGACAGGATAAGTTTTGCCTAGGAATTTGTGCACAGGAGTTGAGAGAAAGAAACCTTTGAGATCAAATTCTAGCTCTGATACTGACTTGCTGTATGGCCTTAGTCAAGACAAGGTTCCTTGGGGGAATTTGATATCTTTTATTAGACCAACCCACGAAGTTGGAGAATAGTTATTAAGCAAGCTTTCGAGTTCAAAAACCCTCTGTCAGGCTAAGGAAGTTTCAGCAGTCGGTGTGTGCTCTTCCTGGATGGAATGAAAAGTAAAGAACCCGGGGGCTGGGCTGGGCTGGGGAGTCAGTTGCCAGGCAGATTATAATGTATCAGAAATCCAATGTCTATGTTTAGTCCATGACCTCTAGTATCCAGGAGGCTGATGAAATTATGAGGTTGATGATCCATTTCATCAACCTCCTGGATATTAGAGATCATGGACTAAACATAGACATTGGATTTTTGATGAGCTCTATTTCATCAACCTCCTGGATTCTATATCTAATAAAAGATACCAAATTCACCCAAGGAACCTTGTCTGCTTATGTCCTTAGACCAACACTGCTACAGCCTAAAACCCTGGGCTTAGTCAAGACACTTTAAAGCATTTTGCCTCAGTTTTCCTATCTTTAAAATGGGGATGATAACACTTTCCTCATGCAGTGTTGAAAGGATTAACTGACCCTGTTTATGAAAGGCTTTGAAGCTAAAAAGTGCAGTGTCAATGCTGAACATGGCTACCATTATCAAAGCAATATTGAAATGTGTAGCAGCTCATGCTTTTATTTGTAGAAGGCCTCCATTTAGGCACCCCTGCCCCCCCGCCTGATTTGGCTAAGATGGAAGTTGTATTGTTCAGTAATCACTCAGAGCAAGTAGCCTGAGAGATGTCTGCTTCATTTAGTGTCTGAGTTCTAACTGATCAGCACTGACCCTCTGCACAGCGGAAGAACATGTTTCATGGGCTATTATGAGACACAAGTTCCCCTGAATCTTCCTTCTCAAGCCAAACAACAATTAACAATTGGCATTAGTGTAATACAGAATTTCAAATGTATGTAAGCAAAAAACTAACTAATACTGTTTGATCAGTCCCTGAGACAGTCTGTGCTGTCACATGGATCTGCATTTTGCTCTTGAAAAACCAACCACTGCCATCAAAGTGGTAGGTCCATTATTTCTGATTGTGTCACCTCCTGGTGCTCAGCTTTTTAACTCTGGAGTGGTTGTTGTTTCTTTTTGACCATCTCAGGCAAGATAGACAATTCAGTGCCCCTTATCTCTTCCCCTTCTGGACTGCAGCGCTCTCATGAGTTCCTTGTCAGTACATATCCATCTGCAGTGATGTCCTTCTAGGAATATGGGGTTACCTTTTGTGATACCACAGCTATTTCCCACCATTTTTCCTCACTGAGGAGACATGCAGTGTCTTTTTCTCAAATTATGACAGATTCCATGTTCCTGAATTGTATCAAACTTTTAGTTTTGCTTTATCCCTCTCTCTATATACCTGCAAGTCCTAGTGACTCTTACATCAGCTTGTAATAGCTCAGGCATTCTTGTTTTCAGGTTGCTGTTATGCAGAATGTCAGCCAGCAGTAACCCAGATTTCATTGATAGCATTTTGAAATTTAATAGGAATAATACATACAGATCAGAGTTTGACTCTGCATTATTTTTTAGTAGATGCTTTACTATTTTGATGTTGAGAGACGAACCCATACTTCCCTGCAAATTGCTTATGCTCATGCCCATTACACTGTAGTATACTGTCAGACATTACAAGATCAGGTGTGTCATGTCTAGCAAAAAGGGATGTGATATGTAGCGTCACTAATTTAGCTGTAGTATTCTGGTAAGATGGTCTCAGGAAAGTGAGAATAATGGTACATAGGTTTTCCAAATGACATAAACTAATGTATGCCTGCTTTGCTCCAAGGCCCCGAAGTTTCCACTGATACCAACAAGGCTTCTTTGCTGGGCTTAGCCACTCTTTTTGACATATGTGGCAAGCTTTAATAGCTTCTTCCATGTCACTATCCATTTAAATCAACATAAAACATCTTTGGTGCTTGTTTTCAATTTCTCAATCCCTAAATTACCTTGGTGTGTCCTTTTTAACATATTCTCTATAACACCAAAGGTATCAGCATCCTGAAGCCTTTAAACAAAACATTACCTTGTTTTGAGAACTCCTTTAAATTGATACAGAGCTAAGGATAAGGCTGTCTCTATCACCTTGTGCTAAGAGCCTAAACTTCTTGCTTCAAGGTCTCAGCCTTAGAAGTAGTTATGGCAGTCAATCCACATTCCATCTGAGACTACAGAGTTTTTTTTCAGATTTACATGTACATGAATTAGTTCTGCACTTTGCGTCATTGTAATTTTCATAGACATTAAGGCTGGAAGGGAACTCAGAAGATCATCAATTCCATTCCCTTGCCCCAGGTGCAAGAAGTCAGTTGGGGTCACAGGATCTCAGCAAGATAAATGACTTGCTGTGGCTGACTGTTCAAGGTCTTGGGGGCTCAGACTGTAAAGAACCTCTTCCTTATGTCCAGCGTGAAACGGTTTTGGAGAAGTTTGTGACCATTTGACTTTGTCACCCCATGGGGCGCTCTGGTAAACAGATGTTCCTCTAGATCCTGATGTACACCCCTTATATACTTATAGGCAGCCACCAGGTCCCCCCTGAGCCTGTGCTTTTCCAGGCTGAAGAGTCCTGTAGCTCTCAGCCGCTCATGATAAGGCCTGTTTTCCTACCCTCTAATCACGCACATGGCTTTCCTCGGACTCTCTTCTCCACATCCTTTTTAAATTGTGGAGCCCAGAATTGGATACAATACTCCAGCTGCGGCCACACCAAGGCTGAGTACAGTGAGAGGACATCCTGGGATTTGCTAGAGAAGCATCTATGAATGCAAGCCAGAATTTTGCTCACTTTGCCGGCTGCAGCATCACATTGGTGGCTCATATTCATCTTGTGGTCAATCATGACCCCAAGTCCCTTTTGGCCATGGTGCTAGCAAGCATAGCACTGCCGAGCCTATAAGCAGGCTGCAGGTTTTTCTTCCCAAGGTAGAGTACCTTGCATTTTTTGGAGTTGAAGGCCTTCAGGTTTTCATCCGCCCATTTTCCAAGCCTGTCAGCATCAGCTTGGATCACCATCCTGCCCTTGGGTGTGGACACTTTATCCCAAAATTTGGTGTCATCAGCAAACTTGGACAGTCCACTCCTGACACCAATGTCCACATCATTAATGAAGATGTTAAAGAGTATAGGCCCAAAGACGGAGCCTCAGGGGACGCCACTGGTCACGGTTCACCACAATGATTGATTTCCATCAACTACCACTCTCTGGGTCTGACCTCAAAGCCAATTTCCTAGCCAGCAGACTGTGATGTAGCCGAGGCCACAGTTAGCCAGTTTTTCTATAAGACTGTTGTGGGATACCAGATTGAAAGCTTTTTAAAGTCAAGTTATATGATGTCAATCTCTTCTCCCTTGTCCAGGTGATATGTCACCTGATCATAGAAGGAGATGAGATTGGTCAGGCAAGACCTACCTGTAACAAACCAGTGCTGGCTATCCCTCAAGAAGTTGCCTTCAGCCAGTTTGTCAAGAATGATCTCTTTGATGATTTTCTCCAAGATCTTCCCAGGAATGGAGGTAAGGCTGAGGGGCCTGTAGTTCCCCAATTCTTTCCTCCCTTTCTTGAAGATAGGCACTACATTGGTCTTCTTTTAATCCTTAGGCACTTCACCTGAGCTCTATGAGTTCTTGAAGATCTGTGCCAGTGGCCGAGCTATGATGCTTGCCAGCTCCTTAAGAACCCTGGGGTGTAAGCTGTGTGGGCCAGCTGACTTGAAGGTGTCCAGCCTCTCAAGGTGTTCCTTCATATGGTCAACATTGATGTGGGGTAATAGTTCTCCCTCACCCTGGCCATCCCATCCTATATTGGACAGGCCATCCCTTGGGGCTGGTGAAAAACTGATGCAAAATACTTGTTGAGCAGGTTGGCTTTTTCCTGGGCATTGGTTGTCAGTTGACCTATATGGTTTAGCAGGGGTTCAATGTTGCCCTTGCTTTTCCTCTGGCTCCCCACATATCTAAAAAAGGACTTTTTATTGTCCTTGATACGTGTAGCCAGTTGGAGTTCAGTTGCAGCCTTGTTTTTCCTGATTCACTCCCTACAGATCTGGACCAGTGCAGAATACTCCTCCTTTGGGATGGATCCAGCCTTCCATCCTTTATAGGCCTTTCTTTTTAGATGCAGGAGGTCCACTAGTTCCCTGCTGTGCCCTTTTGCTGCCTTTCCTCCAAGACGGAATAGACATTGCTTGTGCTTGCAGGATCGCTCCTTTGAGGAGCACCCACTCTTCCTGAACACCCCTCCCCTTTGAGTCATGGTCCCTTAGGGCCTTACCAACTAGCCTCCTGAGCTTGTCAAAGTCAGCTTTCCTGAAGTTGAGGACTTCTGCTTTGCTGAATGACTTGCCTGCTTTACAGCGGATGATGAAGGTGATCGGCTCATGGTTACTGGCTCCCAGCTTCGCTTTGATCATTAAGTCACTGATTAAGTCATCCCCCATTGCCCGTACCAGGTTGAGCAGCGCTTTGCCTCTTGTTGGTCCATAGACTTCTTGAGTCAGATAGAGCTGATCCACACACGAGGAAGCTTTGCGACTGTTCGGATGTGGCCAAGTGCTCTTCCCACGAGATGTCAGGGTAGTTGAAATCTCCCATGACAACCGTGCACCAGGAGCATCAAGCCTCAGCTAGTTCCCTGGTGAATTCCTGATCAAGCTTTTGACCAGGTGCTTTAGCAAGCATGTCTTCAAGCACCAAATGCCTTAAGTTTGTAATTGGTTTGCAATTTATGCTTGGTAGCTGAAAAAAATAATCTTGGTATCCTTGATATATTTTGTCCCAGGCCCCTTTTGGCAATGACTGTAAGTGGATTGTACTCAGTTTCAGCTAATCCTGGGTTCCCAGAAATAAAGACATATGGAATAGAACCAAAGCCACTTTCTCTGTTTGCATGAATCGACCATTCAGATTTTGCTTGCCCTGCTATAAGGTGTCCATTGACAACTTAGACAATGCTTACTGCCATAGCATCTCAAAACAGGGCCCTCTTTTCTTAACTTTGTCCATGTTTCCAATGCTTCATTAAGATTTGCATCCTATCTCCAGTAGGCATCTATGCATTCTCATGCTCTCAGGTGGCTTATTTGGGCAGCAGGGTAAGGCACATTTTTAACTATTCCAAAGACTCTTTCTGTCTCTTCCCTACTCTGCTGGGGATGGCTCATTGATGATGATTTCAGCCTAGCTGTAGTCTGGCTGTACTCCTTGATGCCTTAACTTTTCTCCGTGGATTGTTATTACCAGAGTATGGAATTTCTATGTTAATTTGTTTAGGTCTGCCCTGATATCTCTGGCTCCTTCCAGAGCTTCTCAGAGCCTGTGCTCATGCTATCCTACTCTTTTCTTCAGTGTAAAATGATATCTTAGTATACCTTAGTACCCTTTAAATTAGAGGTTCTCAACCTCAGTAGACTCAAGGCATGCCTCAGAAAATCTCAGATCTTAGTTTTCACCTTTCTTGACTACAGAAAAATAGAGCAATTCTTCTGTTGCAGAGAACTCAAAAAGACCACAACAGGTCAGAATGTTTTTAATGCTATAAATTCCTATTTGAAATCTCTGGGTTTATCTTGTGAATTATGTTTGTACACCTAACAGTGCTAACATTGCGTGGCAGCTCACAGCACCCTTGAAAGGATTTTATGATACTCCAGGGTGCCATGGCTCCCTGATTAAGAGTCAGTGCTCTAGACCATCCATTTTTATATTCTCCTCTGGTGGTGAACACAGCCTTAATTGTAGGGTGTGACAACACTGTCCCCAAAAGGGTATAAAACAAGGGTAGGCAATTATTTTGGGTGAGGGTCACTTACTGTGTTTTGGCAAGCCATCGAGGGCTGCATGACAGGCAGCCAGGAGCAGATGAATATTAATTTTCTAATTTTTTTAGGGGCTCTGTGGGCTGGATAGAATGGCCTGGAAGGCCACATCTGGCCCACGGGCTGCATTTTGCCCACTCCTGGTATAGAACATGCACAAACATGGGACTGTTTCCTCTTGACCTGCCAGAACCCTGTTGGCACATTCATACTAGAAATAAATTTGGCCTGACTGCCTTTCATATTTTTTCTTCCTTGTAGGTAATGGAAAATATTTTCTTTTTAAACATAATTATGTAGTTCTGTGGGGACCATACATAATGGAGGAGTACCATCAATTTTTTTTGCCAATGACTACCCTGCTCATTCTTTTAGTTGCTCTGTGACTCAGATAAATGAACCTGTCTATCTTCCCTTTTAGCCTCTGCCTCTGGGTGAAAGGAACTTTCCTAGGTTCAAGAATTGTGAGATAACTTGTTTTTTTTCAGTTTTATTATTATACTTTGTTGAGACATTCCCTAGTCCAGGGGCAGACAATTCTTTCGGGTGGAGGGCCGCTTATTGAGTTTTGGCAAGCCTTTGAGGGCCGGGTGACAGGCTGCCAGGGGCAGATAAATATGAATTTTCTAAATTTTTTAGTGGTCTCACAGGCCAGATGGAATGGCCTGGCAGGCTGCCTCCAGCCCGCGGGCCACATTTTGCCCACCCCTGCCCTACTCACTCGAAAATGTCCTCAACCCCTTTTTTCAATTGTTTTGGTCCCCTGCCTTTTCAATGAGTTTACCACTTGATGAGACTTAATATATTTTAACCAGTAATGAGTCATTTTCTCCCTACCATAATTGCAATGTATATCTTTTCCAGTGTGTTGCTTGTCCATTCTAATATCATATTCTTATAATTGGGGCTAAAATCACCACGAGAAACCTTGGTAGTGTTGAGTCGATGTTGTTGCCATGGATGGCCTAGATGATCTGCTTTGTCTCAGAGGACTGAGGAAGGGTACCATGGTACCTGAAAGCTTGCCTTTTATTGGA
The DNA here is from genome assembly GCA_030014935.1 of Caiman crocodilus. Taxonomy (NCBI): domain Eukaryota; kingdom Metazoa; phylum Chordata; order Crocodylia; family Alligatoridae; genus Caiman; species Caiman crocodilus. The sequence goes on from JAGPOW010001167.1 coordinate 10,459,919, forward strand.
CCAACTGTATGGTTGGTATCGTCCACCAGAATTCTTGGCTTTTGCACTATAAACCTTTAGTTTTTAGCCTTTTATGTTCTACAGTCAGCACTAATATTCCTGTTTTTGGAACCACATCACTTATGTCTAACTTAGTATTAACAAATGTGCTGTTTGTTGTCAGGCCATTCCTCCCATGAAGGATTCCTCTGAGCTAGTGGTACTGTTGTTAGCTTTTTTTGTCCATGGCCTGCACACTTTGTTGGTGCTTGCAAATTCTTACAAAGTGACACTTACTGCATCTTTTTCAAATGCTAGCCACTGTCTTGCTTCATGTTGTTTGCCACAGTGGTAGTGGGTCCTGGGGTGCTTTTTGTCAGCTCTGACATTGAGCTCTTCTTCCATTTCTGCCTTAGGACTCTTCTTGTGCTATTTTGGATTCTCCCATATACAGTGTCAGAGCACACTCAGCCCTCCATAAGGTTTGGTCTGGACTGGATAGCTTTCTTTGCTTGGCCATTTCTAATAGTTCTGTTAAGGATTATTTTTGGCTTTTCCACTGGTCTTTCTTTGAGTTTTTCATACAAGATTCTAGTGACAATCTGCTCTCTTATCAGTGACTCAAATCTTCAAAATTGCAAGATTGGTGCATCAGTCAAAAACTGTTCCTTGTTTTCATTTTTTGTATTTTGTTTAAAAATATACTATGTAATTGTTTCATTTTCATAGAGTGCAATTTGCTGTGGATGCCTTTATTATAGGTGGTTTCATCTGCTTAAGCTTACTGGAAAATATTAAAAACATCAGATGCTTCAGAACTAGCTGTTGTCAGAAATAAGACTGCCTCCTGTCTGCCTTCCCTTTTGCTTGCAGATACAGTGTTGTGCTTTTCAAACCATCTCCAGTTGGCTTCCAGTGTGTCCAAAATAACAAAACTTTTGTGGGACTTTTGACTTTTCCATTCTTCCACTCAGGGAATTTTCTGAGTTTGCTTTTTCCTCCTGGTGCCATGTATTGTTCTGAGTCAAAGATTCTGAACAGGCCTATTTCAGTCAAGGTATGATTCCCACCTGGTCCACATTATATAACATGAGCCTCTGCCTAACATAACTACTCATTCCACTTGTTTCTTGAGAGCGCCTTCAAAACGCATTCTCCACAGTGGTCATAACATAATTAAGAAGCCATCTGCAGTGCACAACAGTGATAATTGTATTGGGCCCACAAATATAGAAAAAGGGGTTTTTTTTTTACTAAAAGTGATTTTTCTGAATGGAAAAGAAGCAAGGAGCAGTGTGGGTTTAATAGTATTAAAGGCTGGCTTCCCAATGATTCTTAGAGCTGTGGAAGGCCACATTTTTGTCCCCTCTCCCACTCTGAACACTCATGTGCACCAAAGGTAGCAAAACCTGCTGTTTTTAATGAGTTCAAAAGCGTGGGAAAAATAGACTCATCCCCCCTCAGCTCATGTTTGCAGGGGTGGGAGTTTGGGGGAGATGATCTAATTCATAGGTTGTTCAGCTTTTAGAGGTAAGAGGGTGAAAGATGGTACAGAACCATGCTTTTAGTATGCTGTGGCAATAAATCACCCTTCATGTATTAGAAGCACCTAAATGTAAGCAGTACATTGTCACATGAGCAACACATCATGCTCGTTTAGACTCTTCTGCCACAGTAGTTTGAAGTGTCTTACTAAAGCCTCACACTCTCTCAGTGAGTTAGAAGGCATTTATAGATGGGATAAGGGTGCCATGCCCAAGATCAGAGTAAAACAGTGGCAGAGCCAGGAATAGAACTTGAGTCTCCTGACTCCAAGGTCTATGCAAAAGCAACAAGGACATCCTTACCTTCAAGAATGTTTAAACTAGCTGTGCTGTAGACACTGTTCAGGCCACATCTATTATAAGTGAGATGCAATGTGCACAGGACATAAAACTGGCCCTAAATGGCTTATACTCCATAAGCACAAATACGTATGCTATAGACAGGGGTCATGTAGGCTTGGCTGCCATATTCAGATGCCTCGTTTTCTAATGGGTTTGTTTAGTACTACTACTCTTACTGGTTGATACAAGCCATATCCCCTGTAGAAGTTTCTTGGGGTGGGGAACAGCAACTTCCAGTGATTGGCTGGGTGGCATTGTTAGTCCAGAGTTAGTCCAGGTCAACTGAGCTGTGTACTTTCTGTCCAGGCCTTAGGCAGTTGCCCGGTTTTTCCATGCCTGTGTTTGTCCCTGTGCATTTCCCATCTAGGAATGTCACCAGAGGGGTTGGTCAGAGTGGTTCCTTTGTGGAAACAGGGTTCTGACCCTGTCACAGCCCCTCTTGTATCCATACCCATGACCTTTAAAATTAAAGTCTGAGACAAAGTTCAGAGTAAAGGGCTGCAGACACCACAGAGAAGGGAGTTGGAAATGACTTCCTAGTAAGTTGTGAGCTCTTAGAAAGTTCTGGTTGTCTGGTGTCTTTGGTGAGTACCTCTCCCCTAGCTGAAAAGGGCAGAATATATCTCCCTTTGGAGCTGCTTGGAGCACTGATTTGGGACAATACACCAATACTTGAGCAGTGTCTCAGGGAGCTAGCACACTGTCTCTTCCTCCATTTCTTCTTAGGTAGCAAGAGAAGGATAGCTCTCTGACATGTGGGATGCCTTTCTCAGCAAGCACTTCCCCATGGGGTTGCAAGGGTGGGTGGGGTAGGTAAAGCTAACAGTTAGCAGAGCATGGCTATTAGGCCTGTGCGAGTTGGCAGCAATCTGATCCAGCTTTGGATCTGTCCACTTTGGATGCCAGGGATCCAATTGGGAGCTCCGGACCAGGTTTCTGCTTTGATCTGGCCAAAGTGGCTCCAAAGCTTCAGAGCTGCCTTGGAGATCTGGCCACTGGGTATAATGGGAAATCAATGAAATATCTATAACTTTGTTGTTTGTTGTCTGATTTGAATAAAACTTGCAGAGATGGTAGCTCCTGCTGAGAGCATGAAGTCTACCAAGCTACAAGAAGATCAGTGCAGGGGTTTGAGGGGAACTGTACCCCAAATTCTTGAAAGCAAAACTCATGTCATATCTATATGGTATAACACAGGGAGGTTAAAACTGCAGGGATGGTAGCTCCTGGTGAGGCCAAAAAGCCTGACAAGTTTCAAGAAGTTCAGTGCAGGGGTTTGGGGGGGAACTGCACCTCAAGCTGCTGACAAGCAAAACTCATGACATGGATGACCCTGTGTGTCTTAAGGCGCAGCAGGATTAAAACTGCAGGGATTAAAGCTGCAGGCCTGCTGAGGCCACGCTGCCTGCTAGCTGTTAGGGGGATTGGTGCAGGAGGGTTCTGGGGCTCTGCACCCCTAGATGCTGTTGGACAAAACTTGTGACATGGGTGCTGGTGCAACTGACTGTCTCTGTCTCGGGGCAGTCGATTGTCTGTATTGATTATTTCTTCTTCTTAGTCTCTGCTTTTGTAGGTGTTAATTGATGGTAATTAACTGGCTACATTAGCTAGGTTCTGTGTATTGAGCTGGTCCCTGAGTGAATCATGACTGATTGGTAACTGGTAAGACAATAGCTTAGCAGTCAGGTCTGCAGTAGTGTCTCCCATGCCCCAAGACAGACACAGTCAGTTGCACAAGCACCCATGTCACAAGTTTTGTCCAACAGCAGCTCGGGGTGCAGGGCCCCAGAACCCTCCTGCACCAATCCCCCTAACAGCTAGCAGGCAGCGTGGCCTCAGCAGGGGCCACCATCCCTGCAGTTTTCACCCTGCTGTGCCTTAATACACACAGTGTCACCCATGTCTCAAGTTTTGCTTGTCTGCAGCTTGAGGTGCAGTTCCCCCCAAACCCCTGCAACAATCTTCTTGAAACTTGCGGCCTCACCAGGGGCTATTACCCCTGAAGTTTTTATTCCCCCCTGCCCCATGTGATGTAACAGATCAACATGACACGAGTTTTGCTTTCATGAATTTGGGGTGCAGTTCCCTCCAATCCCCTGCATTGATCTTCTTTAAACATGGCAGGCTCTGTGACCTCAGCCAGAGCCACCACTCCTGCAGTTTTCATCCCCCTGTGATGTAACACATACACAACATCAGCTTTGCTTTCAAGAATTTGGGGTGCAATTCCTCCCAAACCCCTGCACTGATCTTCTTGAAACTTGGCAGGCTTTGTGCTCTCAGCAGAGGCTACAATTTCTGCAAATTTCATCAAAATCAGACAAAAAGCTACAAAGCTATAGATATTTCATTTTTTCCCCATTATATCCTATGGCTGGAGCTCCAAAGTGGCTCCGAAGCTTTTCCGAACTGCTTCAGAAAGCCTAAAGAAGCCAGTGCTTTGATACAGACATGCTGCTTTGGACACCGAAGCATCCAAAGCTTCTCTGGATCCAAAGCTCTGTCTGAAGCCTCGCACCGCCCTAATGGCCATTATGCAAACAAACACCTCTTCCAGTTGGGGATTTCAGCCCTGGAGCAACCCCTTTCCAAGGGGCCATCTCAGTCTAAGAGAGCACTTTGTCCTTTTGCTGTGCTATATACCTCTGTCCCTATCATGAGAAAATGCAGCCAGAAAAAACCTGACCATTTTGTTCTCAGATTTCCCCTATAATCAGATAATTAGCTGAGGGGAAAGGGAGAGAGAAAAGGAACAAGGAAAAGAAAATGAGTGAAAAGCAATTTTCTACCAGCAGCTTTGGTGCCAAGACCTGCAAACTCATTGCATCATGCACTGGAGTTCCTGTCTGACCACTCCCATTTATAAAGTTTAACTCGTAGCACTGTGTTCTTGAAGGACCTTTCTTCAGAAATCTCCTTGAGAGCAACTGAGGCAAGACAGGTGGCTGCAGGGCCTCCCAGGGTGCAGGTGAACTGAACACCTCCCAGCTGACGTCCCACCTTTCACAAGGGTAAGTAACCACATAGATTTATTTCCTTAATTCCAACTTTCTGTTGGATTTCATCCTGTCTTGAGCACCGCGTGAAACTTTTGTTCCTTTTCCTACTGAAACTCCTTCCCATGCTGGTGTAATAACATTTCATTAAAGTGTCTTTGCTTCATAATCCTGTAGATAAGGATTTAGAGAGGGAGTGTGGTTTAGGGAGATTGCAGTTGTTAGCCGTGTGGATAGTGGCAGTGGGGCAGAGAGAGAGCCTAAGAGTCAGGTGTCTTGTGTTCTTTCTCAGCTTTACCACTGGCTCATTGCATGGCCAAGAACAAGACATACTACTGCTTTGTGATGCTTTTGCCTGTCTGTCTGTTAATGGTGCTGCTTGCTTACCATGCAGTGTGGTTTGAGAGTCTTCATTAATTAATAGATATGGATTGAAACTCCTTTGGAAGTACCAAGTTTTTGTGTTGGACCAGTTTGACTTTGGTAGGGTTACCATACATCTGGGTTTTCCCAGACATGTCCTCTTTTTGAGTCCTCCCATTTCTGTCCGAGCATTTTTTTTAAATATGATCAAATGTACAGGATTTTGGTCAGCTCAGTTTCAAAGTTTTTCCTAGCTTGCCTTAGCAAGGAGCTGCTTGGGGTTGGGGGAAAGGTGACTGGAAACAGAGCACACATGCATGTAGCTGGCATGCAGCCAGACAGGGGGGTGGGAGCACCCCTGGCAGCTGCATAGTTGTAAGTCTGTGGGGGGCGTGGGTTGGAGCCCCAGGGCTTGGGAACAGTCTAGGGGGTGTGAGTGTGTGCCTATGGCAGGGGTATGTGGCAGGAATGTGTGGAGGGGATGGATGTGGGGGTAGGTGCCTGCTGGCACTCTGGGAAGGTGTCTGAGCACTGGGGCTGCAGCAGGGGAGGGGAGCTGGGCAGGAGGCACCTGTAACTCCAGCAGGGGAAGGGGGGGCACCTTTAGGGACAGCAGGGAGCTGTGTGTCCCAACTGATGGCACTGGGGCTGGTGCCCTTGCTCACAGGGGTGGGGTAGCTGGGAGACGCTGAAGGGCTGGAGGGAGCAGGGGAATGCCGGTCAGGAATGAGGGGCACTGGCAGGGCTGGGGAGGCTGTGGCTCGGGAGTGAGGAGTACCGGGCGGGGGGCAGGGGACTGTGGGTTGGGAGTGCAAGGCACTAGCAGCACCAGGGGGCTGCACACCGGGCATGAGGGGCACCAGCATGGCCCAGGAGGGCAGTATACTATGGGTTGGGAGCGAGACACACTGGTAGGACCAGTGGTCTGTGGGCTAGGAGTGAGGGGCAACAGAATGGGCAGGGGCAGAGTACTGGCATATCATTGCCCCACCGATCATCTCTCCCCTCACCCTTGTGTGACAGGTGTCCCTTTTTTTGGAACTGGAAATATAGTAACCCTAGACTTTGGTCCTTGATATATTGTGGGGAATGAGGGAGGCTGTGGGAAGGAAGGTCACTTTGATGACTTCACTGACATGAACAAATGTCAAGAACTCCAGGAGGGAGTTTATTGCTAGATGAATAGTGGTGGGTCAGGGCTTTGAAAGAAGAGAGAAATTCTTGGTCTGCTAAGGACTCTTCAGTGAAAAGCACCCCCCTTTCATTCATAGGAAACTCAACTACCTGGTTTTCAAGCCCCTGATTCCAACAACATATACTTAATTATTTGGGGCTTGAGAAGCCACTGTGGGGTATTCAACTGGTGGGCTGGAAGGATGGGGCAGATTAGGGAAACTGGGTGTACTGAATCCAATCCTATCTGTTCCTTACCCTTCTTTTCCATCATTTTGTGTTCCTGTGTGACCAACTGCTACTTCTGCTAGTTCCTGCCTCTTGGCTCAGGAACCAGTTGGAGGAGATTTAGCCTGAAAAAGCACAGGCTCAGGGGTGATCTGATGGCCACCTATAAGTTTATTGGGGTGACTATCAGTATCTGGGGGAACGTTTGTTCACCAGAGCACCCCAAGGGATGATAAGGTTGAATGATTATAAACTACTGCAAAACCATTTCAGGCTGGACATAAGGAAGAATTTCTTTACTGTCCACGCCCCTAAGGTCTGGAATAGCCGGCCATCGGAGGTGGTTCAAGCACCTACATTGAACACCTTCAAGAGTAAATTGGATGCTTATGTTGCTGGGATCCTATGACCCCAGTTGACTTCCTGCCTTTCAGGCTGGGGGCTGGACTCGATGATCTCCTGAGGTCTCTTCCAGCCCTAATGTCTATGAAATCTATGAGAGGGACCTGGTCAGGATGAGAAGTCAAGTACTGGCAGGAACTGGATACAACATGTGGTACCAGGAGGAAAAGCCAGCAGGCAGGCAGGGAACTGAGAGCCATCAGTAGGAGTAGGGGTATTATCATTATTGTATTTTATTTTTTGAAATGTCATGTATTGTGCCAAATCAGCTCCAAATGTTATTGACTGAACAGAGCTCAATCGTTCAAGTCTGTGTGCTTACTGGAAGGATGGAGGGGACAGAGGGAGGTGAGAGATGTTGCCTTCTGTCTAGATTAGGGGGGCAGACGAGAAAAGAGGTGAGAAGAGAGTAAATTTGTTGTAGAGCAAGGAAAGGTTTGGGCAGGTGGGTGAGATGCTAATAGCTGCCAAGAACACCTCAGTGCTGAGTGCTCTGGAGCAAGGGCAGATACTGAGGGGCTGCATTTTCCCCCTTCCCTTCCCAAATATTCCTGCCAGTATGTCAACTGAAGAAGTGGCCACATCAAAACCTCTCCCCACTGCAGCATTCAGCCCCATTCTGCTCTAGGCTGCTAGCCTACTCCCAGGGTGCCCCTGCTCACATTCTGGTTCTGGGAAGGCTAATATTTCCCCTCCCTGCCAGCAAAGCATCTGGCTCGGTTTCTTCCCCTACCCCTACTCACCTCCCTGACTTTTCAGCTCTTCCAATCCAGAGCATCTTCTTGTGTTTCTCTCTTGGCTTAAGGATCTACCTGGACTCCCCACAGTGAAATCTCTAGCCCTGTGTCTGCCCAGTGGACTGCATATTAGGAAGTTAGGAAGGCATACAAGTGAGGGTGTTGAGGTAGGAGGAAACTGCCCTGTGGAGCAGAGTTGGATCAGCGTGATTTTAGGTTAATAAGCTAAACTACAAGGAACCACTTGAGGGCAAATGCAGTCACAAAGATCAGGGGTGAGGCATCGGCACAGCACCCAGGAAGCTGTTTGCTTGCAGGTAGAACCAGCTGCCCATAGGCCACACTGAACACCCAGTAAGGAACAAATAACTTTAGGGTTGGTAGCAGCAAATTTTCTATTGGTTCCACTCTTTGCAAGTGAGGATTTTTTTACCTTCTTTCCCCATCATGGTGCTTGTTACTATCCCTTTTCTTTTTCATCTGTGCATATGGTTTTCACTGACAAGGTAGCTTTGTTTTTTGAGTGTATTTAATAAACTTAACACAGATCTATCTGTTATAGCAAAACTACATCTAATATACTTAGTTACAGCCAACAATTTTAAAGTAAAGCTATGATATGCTCTACTTGACCTTTTATATAATGTTTTTCTTTAGGCCTTTTGTTCTGTTTGACTTGACCTTTGCTGACCAGGCTAATGGTCTTGTTCACTCAATAGTCATTCAGAAACAGGCCTTAGGACCTTTTGCTTCAGTTGCATCTTTGCAGCTTAACATAAGCCTTTCCTCCATCCAAAACAGGTGGTCATATAGGTAGTTATACATTTCCACTTTATACTCAGTTAGTGAGGACATCCTATTGTCTCAGTAGGATTTCAGCTGACCATACACAATTCAAGCCCTCCTATTGAAATCTAAAAACACCAAGTTACTGGAGCTATTACCTCTAACTACTATTCACAAAAGCTATTAGCCACACCGGTCCTAACTTGTTACAGGTTGCCTCAACTAGCAGGTTTTGACTCTACTTTCCCAGGCAGCTGCTTATTGATTCTGTGTGGAACACTTCAATCTAGACAAGTCTAAGCCCATATTATGTATAATTTAGGCTCATGATAGTTCTGCAACCTATACCAGTCATTGTGATTCTTCAGTTATTGACTATATCTACAGCCTGTAGGTCCCACATGCCAGTTTCCTTCTCTAAGGCCACTATTTGAAGAAACACCAAAGCATGTGGGTAGTTTCCTTTAAAGACAGTGGGACAGATGCAGGTGTGTAAGGTTTCCTGAACTAAGGTCTGATCTCTCTGTTTCTCTTCTGAGGATTTGTGGGGCTGGAGGAAGCCCAGAGGGACTTTACATGCTGCACAGGCCTTTGGTTGGCTGTGGTTAGATGTGGCAGCCAAGTTGCACTGGAAAAGTAGCTTCCATGAGGTGACTGCCAGCTGGTTTCAAGATGGTAGAAAGGCTTATTATCAAGTACTGCAAGGTTTAAAAATTACATAGCAGGACTTAACATTAGGAGTAAGAGATGAACTTGGGTCAAAGGATAATTACCAAACTATAAAGTAGAGAGAGTCTGTGATACTGGCACAGAACATTTGAACTCAAGAGACACCAGCTCTTTCTGGAGAGGAGTTGGCAGGTTCCCAGGGATGGGATTAAGTCTAACTCACAACAGGCCATAGGGCAGAATGTTTACTGACCTGGTAGAAAAAAAAACGTTAAAAATCCTTCCTTTTGCAGATTAGCTTTCATCACCTGTTTGTCCTGAGCCCATCCAGGGGAGCTCAGCTGGGGTGATTACTCCATTAGGGAGGGAACTCAGAGATTATAAAACAAGAGCACAAGATCTGTGTGGTTCTGTCTTGGAGCAGGATAGTACTAGGAGCTGGCTGCCTCCCAGGGTGAGCATGAGTCCAGGTATGAGGTATCTATCCTTTGTCTATTGAGCTTCAGCTGTAACACCAGATTCTTGACCATTTTAGGTTTGCATTTCATGCACTTGGTCTCAGTTTACTCAACCTATCCCCAGTCTGGTAATCTCTTCTTGTTCTCAACGTTTCTTCTTTCCATAGGATCTAATCTACAAGTTTGCTTTCTACGGCTTTGTCAGCAATATCAGGAACATAAAACATTTTCACACTTCTGTTTACTGGGGGAGCCAAAATTGCCTTGTAGATGCACCAGTGTACCTAGAACCAGGTCTGAAACGTTTTGACCCCTTCACCTCCTTCTACCGCCTTCTCTATTCTTACAAAATTTCTGGGGTTTGCCTTGTACCTCAAACCTTTGCCAGCTTTGTATTTGGAGAGCCTGAGAGTGCAGGAGCAGCACATTAAACCTCTGTTACTGGAGTCTGAAAACAGGTAAAATATTTCCTGGGAGGAGAGAGTCAAGTCATTCCCAACATAGAACATCACTAGGAAACAAAGAGGTGGCTTGGGAGAAAGTGAAGCTTTTAAAATGCATAGCTTGAATGTCAATTGGCAGGTATGTTTTAGGTTCTCTTTTCTGTTTGTGCTCTTGTTTGTAAAGATGAATGATCTACAGGAACTGCTTTTGCTGTGGGGATATGCACAGGCCTGATGTCAGAGGAAGCCTGCTGCTGCCTTTTCCCCAGCCATGCACATTCTCCAGGTGCGATTCTGATCTTGCATGTGTTGATGGGATTCCCTGGTCTGTGGAGTTGCTTCCAGGTTGAGATGATAATGGGTGAGAGGGGAATCGAACCCAAGAGTCTACAGCAGCTCACCCCAGCCAGCTCTTCCTTGGAAAAGGGAAGACTCCTTGGGCATCTTGCCAAGTCCAAGGGCTTTTGCTGCTAAGGGAATCGCTGTGAGCAAAAGGGTTTCATGATTATATGTAGGTATGTAGTGGCAGTTGCTTATCCCTTTTTCTTCATGTTACATGTAGGAAAGTATCATGATAGTTGCAGAGAAGATGCTGAATTGGACCTGGGAGCTGAGGAGATGCATCTTTAGTCTAAATGCTCCTGACCTGTAGCAGTAGTTGGCATGTCAGGCTATGTAATATAATCCTGGTTCATAGTTCGAGCTCAGTATCATGCATGGTTTCTTGGCTTGAATAAAAGAAATACGTTTATAGTTAATTCTTTGCTTACCCAGGGAAATCTCACCAGCTGCTCTCATCTTCTTTAGCAATAATAAGTCATTTTTTATAACCCTCCGGGATACACTGCACTGATGTGCCTCAGGGATGCATTCTGCTGAACTCCATACTTGTAGTAAAAAATGACCCAGAAAAATATTCAGCGGAAGAAAGAAAATAAACTGTCCCTAGGTAGCTCTAGGAGGAAGAGTGTGAGGTGACATGTACTTGGGGTTCTTGAGATGTAGATGTCTGAGTGCATTGGGGTGACCACCTTTCTAATTGTGCGGGACAGTCCCAAAATGTAAACATCAAGTCCCAGTCCTGGGCTGAATGACTCCAGGGCTGTCTTGTCCCAGATTCCCCTCAACACGATCAAACTATAGCAACTATTATTCCAGAATCATGTGCAGAGGACTGGGTTTTCTGTTCATCATGGAAAAAACATGGATTTTCTCTTTGAAGGAGAAAATCACAGCTTTTTTTCTTTAAAGGAGAAAAAACACAGGAGACTGCTGGGGGTGTCATGTGCATGTTTGCACATGCATGTTACCAGCAATACCACCAGGCAGCGGTGGAGAGCAGCTCCCCTAGCTGCCTGCAGATAAGTCTGGGGGGGAGGGGAGGAGCATGGGAAGGGTGGGAAGCTTCAGGCTTCCAATGTTGCCTAAGTGAGAGAGAGAGTGGGGCAGGGTTGGCATCTGGGGCTGGGGCTGCAGCCCAGCCAGGGCAGTGCATGGGGCCCAGGATGGGAATGCATAGCTGCAAGGCCCAGCTGGGGAGCAGGTGGGGGCCACGGGTGGCTCATCCATGGGGAGTGGGGGGGAGGCGGCAGCAAGGGGCCATGTATCCTACTCCGACATGTTTGAAAAGGTGGTCACCCTATAGCATGTGCATCTCAAAGGGTGGTTCTGTCCATTCACTGTAGAGGCTTGTCTTGCCTTGCTCTCAGGTGGAGAAAGACCTGACTTCATTTAAAACAAGACTGCAGGTTGGTAGCTGGTATTACTTCATATGGAAAGCTTTCCCTGTATAAAATGGAGTCACTCCTATTCTTGACCCTAGAAAAATGAAATCTCCCCAAGGATGCCTTTCAGATGCATAGCTTTGTACTTGTCCACTGCAACCATAGCAGCACTCTGCTGATACAGCTCTCTACATGGGCTGATCCCAGGGAGGCTACAGGAGGCCAGGGTCTGACTGGCTAAATGAGGGTGTTATGGTTCTTTCTCTGAAGGTGCTTCTTTCAAATAATCTTAGACATTTTGTCTAAATCAGTTTAATATTGTTGCTGTTAGAGGATGCTCTTGTCTTCAGGTTAAAATGAAAGGGCCCTTTTATATCGGACCACATCAGCTTATAATAGAAGGGTTAGAAGGAAAGAATCTTTTTAATGAGGAAATCAAATGCTGTATATTAAGCACAGATCTGACAACTGACACTGGGGTAGCAGAAACCAGAAAAGCAGGAAGGTAGAGACATTTTTCATTCCTACATTGTCTTGGCTCTGGACAGAAGGTCTGTTTACTTATGGTGTCTTATCAGTGACCCCCAGATGGTGCCTCTTGGAGCTTTTGTGGCAAATTCTATCACCTTGGATTGATTGCATGTTGGTGGAAGGCTGTTCTGAGAAGCTGCAGAGATGAGGACCCTGCACTGAAAAGCAACTATTTAAAAACGTCCACACCAAGGTGCTTGATGTTGTACAGGCAAGACAGAGCAGGGAAAAATGTGGTGGGGGAGCACTCTACATCAAAGAGCAATATATGTGCTCACTGATCAGGATGGGGTCAGAGGAGGGGCAAACTGAGGCGCTCTGGGTAAGAGGGCAAGGGGTTGTGGGCAAAGGGACTTGATAATGGGCATCTGCTACAGACCGCCTCCCCAGGAGGATGAGCTGGACCTGGAATTCTCAGGTCAGCTAATGGAGGCTGTACAGTCGAGGGACGTGGTCATCAAGGAGGCTGTACAGTCAAAAGACATGGTCATCGTGGGTGACCTAAACTACTCAGACATCTGCTGGGAGGAGCAGTCAGCCAGGTCCAACTGCTCACATAGGTTCCGAATCGAGATACAGGACCTCCACCTAAACCAGGAGGTGCGTAGTCCCACCAGGGGAAATGCCTTTCTGGACTTGGTTCTTGCTACAGGTGATGACCTGGTGAGGGGTCTGCAGGTACTCGACCACCTGGGTGACAGTGAGCATTGCCTGCTAGAATTTATTATCCAGTGCAGGGTGGTGAAAGCAAGCAGTAAGGCAAAAGTCCTCCACTTCAGGAGGGCCAACTTCAATGAACTAATTAAATTAGTAGAAGATGTATTGGAATCTTGGAGCTTCAATGAGATGGGAGTCTAAGACGGGTGGTTGTTCCTCAAGGAGATGATCCTCTGAGCTCAAAGGGAGTCAGTTCCGATGTTCACCAAGGGGGCAGAGTGCTAAAAAAAACCCCCATGGCTCAGCAAAGGCATCCAGGAATGTCTGAGGGCAAAAAAGGAGGTGTACAAACAGTGGAAGCAAGGGGGTATCACCAAGGAGGATTACCTCTGTTGCTCATGATTGCAGGGAGGCTGTTAGAAAGGCCAAGACAGAGATGGAGCTAGGGATAGCGACCAAAATTGAGGATAACAAAAAGTCCTTTTTCAAATGCATAGGGAGTAAGAAGGTGGCACCAGGTAACATGAGGCCTCTACAGGACAGGCTTGACAATTTGGTGATTGCAGCAAATGAAAAAGCTGACCTCTTTAACAAATTATTTGCCTCCATATTTCTGAACAGGGAATGGGACATTCCCCCAACTAGGATTATGGACAGACCCAGGGGAGGCACTGTCATGCCTAGGGTCAGGGATGACCTAGTTGGGGAACTTTTAGAGGGGCTAGATATGTTTAAATCAGTAGGTCCAGATGCTCTTTACCCAAGGGTGCTGAGGGAATTGGTGGGGGTCATAGCAAGGCTCCTAGCACAGCTGTATGACCATTTGTGGGGCTCTGGTCAGGTACCAGAGGATTGGAAAAGGGCCAATGTGGTCCTTATTTACAAGAAGGGGAGAAAGGAGGACCCTGGCAATTTTAGGCCAGTCAGTCTTACCTCGGTCCTTGGGAAAATCTTTGAGAAAATTATCAAGGAGCACATCTGCAGGGGCCCAGCATGGGAGGTAATGCTCAAGGGCAACCAACATGGGTTCAATGAGGACAGATCCTGCCTGACTAACTTGGTTTCCTTTTATGATCAGGTCACAAAGTCGCTGGACGAGGGTGTTGAGGTGGACTTTAAGAAGGCCTTTGACACTTCCACCACGTTCTCTTAAAAAACAACCCCAAAAAAACAAAACAAAAAACCCCACCCACCTAGGTGGCTGCAGCACTGATGTCTACACAGTCGGATGGGTGGCAAATTGGCTCGATGGTCGCACCCAGAGCGTGGTGGTGGACTGGTTGTTTTCGACCTGGAGGGATGTGGGCAGTGGAGTCCTGCAGGGCTTGGTCCTGGGGTCTGTACTGTTCAACATCTTTATAAGCAATCTGGATGTGGGTGTGGAAAGCACACTGTCCAAATTTGCTGACGACACCAAGTTATGGGATGAGGTGGGCACACTGGAGGGGAGGGACAGAATCTAGCTAGATCTAGACAGGTTACAGAGGTGGGCGGATGAGAATAGGATGACATTCAGTGCAGGCAAGTGCAGGGTACTACATCTAGGGAAAAGGAATCTGCAACACCCCTTTTGTCAACACGGTGGCAGAAAGGGATCTTGGAGTCATTGACTCCAGGATAAACATGAGCTGCCAATGCGACGAAGCGGTCAGTAAGGCTCGCTGCACCTTGTTGTGCATCTGCAGATGCATCACAAGCAGGTCCAGGTAGGTGATTCTTCCCCTCTCTGTGGTGTTGGTCAGGCCACAGTTGGAGTACTGCATTCAATTCTGGACACCGTCCAGAGGAGGGCCACTCACATGGTCAAGGGGCAGCAGGTCAGGCCCTACGAAGAGAAGCTAAAGGGCTTGAAACTATTCAACTTCCACAAGAGAAGGCTGAGAGTGGATCTGGTGGCCATTTACAAACTCATCAGGGGGGACCAGCGGAAATTGGGTGAGGCTGTTTCCCCTGGGCACGACTGGGGCTTACTAGGAGTAACGACCACAAATTGTTAGAGAGAAGGTTCAGGCTGGACATCGGGAGACATTACTTTACAATTAGGGCTGCCAGGCTCTGCAATGGGCTCCCAAGGGAGGTGGTGCTGTCTCCTACCTTGGGCATCTTCATGAAGAGGCTGGACAGAGATTTGACTGGGGTGTTATGACCCCAGCACTCATTCCTGCCCAGGGCAGGGGGTCAGACTTGATGATCTGTTTAGGCCCCTTCTTACCATAAGCACTATGAAACTATGTATTTCACCATCAGCAAATTGTCTTTGAAGCAAAGAATTGAAAGAAAACATGCCTAATGTACTCACGGATACCGCCTCCACCTACCTCTCCCTGCTGCAGGGGAAAGGGCAAGTGGCAGGAAATAATTTTGTACTTTGTATCTGTGTAACCTTTAGGACTTTGGTTTTGAGGCACAGTGAAATTGGATATAGTAATGTTTGTGGTAGAGAAAAGAGGTGACCAACGTGTCAGTGTGTCCTTCCTTGTCAGTTGATTGAGATGTAATCCATTTGAGATGAGCAAGGAAGCAGTAATATTTTCCGTGTTGACTGTGAGATTTGTGTGTTTGTTCAGTATGCAGTATTGTAATTCAGTTTTGCTTCTTGAAAGGAGAAGACCTAAGCAAACAGAAACATTATAGGCATGTTAGTTGCACTGTTTACATACACTAACATTGGTTTAGTTTGACAGCAGTCAAAACAATAAATGCCACTACTTGCGTCACTAAAAAAAACCCAAAAAAAACCAAACCCCTTGAAACTGGAAACTCCAACTTCAGTATGTATTTCTAACATCAGCCTTAGCTCCCAGTGTACGCAAGTAGAGGAGGTATTGCTGACCAGGGTCCAACCCTCTTCAGATTTGAATCTGTAAAAACACACCCCAGATCTGCAGACTAATCCTTCTTATACAGCTGCCTGGCAGCTTTTAACTCCATGTTAGTGATGGTATTTGTTACAATTCCAGCCCTTTCAACTCCAGTACAAAATCTACAGAATGAAAGATCTTATTGTAGACCTTTAGAATAGATTAGGTTATGTTATCAATAATGTCGTATTTTAGTAGGCCTTAACTACTGTTAAGTTAGCATAAGTTAGGCTAAGAAAAAGTAGCATAAGAGAAATGGAACTGGTCCCCTGGTGTGAAATACTTCTTGGACAGTTAGCCAGTCTCAGGCCCTCTAATCCTGATAAAGGGATTAAGTCCGTGTATACTATCTTGGTTGATAGAATGACATAATGACACCTTTCATTACCATATTTGTCCAAGTTTCTATCAGGTCATTTTGTAAGTCTTTATGGTGGGGAAGGAGAGGGAGGGAATAAAAAAGGGGTCAGCAATCCAAAATATTTTCTTTATGTATCCTGTGCTAAGGTTCCCATTGGCAAGAATTCTGAGGATCCTGCACCTCTTTGAACTTAGTCTCTATTTTGAATAAGATCCTCTTGGTGGGTTGGTGACCTATTTGGGTTTTTAGGATTTGGAGTTTTAGATGATACTCAGTTGCAAGACTGCTTATTTCTGTTAAGTTTATAAGTGGTTGTAGAGCATATCTAGATATTCATGTAATGCATTATCTGCATTACATTCTCATTTATTTGCTAGCCATATTTATTTTTGCAGAGGTTTTAATGAAGTTTGCCATGTGATCGCTACATAGACACTTTTCTTTGTTGGGTCCAAAGCACTGACTTAACGTTATTCCTTGGACCCTAGCTCCCCTGGGGTGGGGATGAGAGTTTAATACTACAACAATTTGGAACCACATGTATGTCCTATAAATTGCAGTGCTTTTCCTTTAAGGAAAATTTCATAGACATTAGGGCTGGAAGGCGCCCTGGAGGATCATCAAGTCCAGCTCCCTGCCCTAGGGGCAGGAAGTCAGTTGGGGTCATAGGATCCCATCAAGATTGAATGCCTTCAAGATGCATTTGGATGCCTAAGTGGGTGCTTGAACCACCTCTGGCAGCGGTCAATGTCAAACCTCGGGGACTCGGACAGTAAAGAAGTTTTTTCTTATGTCCAGTCTGAATCAGTTGCAGCAGAGTTTGTGACTGTTTGTTCTTGTCATCCCTTGGGGTGTTCTGGTGAACACACGTTCCCCCAGATCCTGATGAGCACCCCGATAAGCTTATAGGTGGCCACCAGATCACCCCTGAGCCTGTGCTTTTCCAGGCTGAAGAGCCCCATGGCTCTCAGCCTGTCAGCATAAGGTCTGTTTTCCTGACCTCCGATGCGTGTGGCTCTCCTCTGCACCCTCTCAAGCTTCTCCACATCCTTTTCGAATTGTGGAGCCCAAAACTGGATGCAGTACTCCAGCTGTGGCCTCACCAAGGCCGAGTACAATGGGAAAACGATGTCTAAAACACCATCACCTAAAACAGTTCATCTGTGGCTGTCAGATGCCTAGAATGACAAGGAAGGATTTCCAAATCAATGGAAAGGGTTACCTTGGGTATGAAGGGGATTTTTTCAGTCTTGGTCTCTTGATTCTCTAAATGTTATGGGTAGGGATCTGCTTAATTCCTGTTGAGGTGAGGGGAAAAATCATGGGTTTCTTACAGCACCTGGTACCATTTCTGTGGTCTTTCTGTGACAGCTCACTGTTGCTGCTGAGTGGCCAAAGGGGCCCTGGCAGCCTTACCTCTTGCTTGGCCAAGAGGGCTGCCCATCGTGTATCCCTACTCCTCACTGCTGATTGGTAGGGGGGGGAAGGAGGGGGCAGGGTTACATGGCAGGCAGCTCTCTCCACCAATCAATAGTGGGGGGGAGGGTGGGTGGCTACCACTTTTGCTGCTCCCCTTCATACTGGAGGCTTCCTCTCTGCCCCATGGATTGTGAGGCTGGGCCATAGTGGCCCCAAGAACTCGGGTGGATAAAAATCTACAAAAAAAAAAACCAAAACAGGTTTCTTATTTAAATCAGATTTCTTAGATAATTTTTTTTAAGTTGCTTTTTTTTTTTTTTTTTTTAAACAAACCTATATGAAGATAGTTTTAATTTAAGATGTTAAATTTCAAGTATATTATCACGGAATACGGATAATAACTCCTAATTGTATACTACTGAAGACGACATATTCATGTAACCGTCTTAGAAATCTTATGAACAGGTTATAACGGGCATGGACTATATTAGGGGCCCAATTTTATGGGGCTCCCAGAGACTACTCTATAGATTAGTAAAGATTAAAAGAAACCACTCTACCCAATGGGACTCAGTGCTCGTCTAGACCAGAGGTTCTCAACCACTTTTGTACTAGGACCCATTTGTAAACACGGATGGCCAGTTTCAATCCAGTAAACAGCCCTGCTGGTGGCCCTCACTCCCAATCTTCTGCCCCCCACGTCCAGGCTCTGGTCTCCCAGTGTATGGGGAAGGGGGTAGGGATCAGGTGGCCATCATAGAGGATGTTCCGGTTTTCTGCTACTCTGCCCTCTATTGATATGAAATCCAAAGCCTTTATGTCCTCTATTTTTCTCTTCAAGACATAAAGGCATTGGGTTTCATATCAATAGAGAACAGAGGACAACTGGACTGTCCTCTATGATGGCTACCCTTGATTGGGGGGGGGGGGATGACAACTGGGGGTAGGGGCCCAAGCAGCCCCTCACAAACTGGGACTCTGCCAGCCTGTAAGGGAAACCCCAGTTTTTTCTACTTTAAGGAAGAATTCATTTTTAAAGTTTGTTGATTCATTTTTAAAACTTGTTTGTGACCCTTTCATATACTTTTGTGACCCACTTTTGGGTAGAGAAATGCTGGTCTAGAAGATCCCATGAAGCATTCCTGTGATGCTTGGTTTCAGTTATCAAACTGTGGATTTGTCTCTAGAGATAACATCCTTGTTAACAGCAGTATGTGGAGATGAGACAGCATAGATCTGATTACCTACCATCGGTTCTATTGTCTCTCTGCAAGTTTGTGTACACAATCAAGCCCTTATCTCTCTCTAAAAGTGCAAAGCTTCAAGAAGTTAAATGAATATTGCAACCTGTCCTTTCTCCAATTGTCCCATTTTGTGTATGCAACCTGAGCTGCTTTGAATAGCTGTTGTGACCACACTGGAGTTGTGAAAGGCAGAGCTTTCTCATTCAGAGAGACTTGTAGCCCAAGGAGCAGGTTAGGTTGCATCTTGAGCGACAGAACCTGATTGTGGGGAGGAAATTGGAGAAGGCCAGACAGGGCAACGTATGGGGGAACAGGCCTTGAAATGCACATGTAATCTTGGAGGAGTTTCTCCTCTTAGCTGTGCCTCAACTTGCCCACCTGTAAAATGGGGAGAATTTCTTCCTTTCTGAAAAGGCTGGAGATCTGGGGATGAAATGGGGTGAGTGCTGAGTGCCATTATAGTCCCTCCTTCCGGCCAACAGTTCCTGTTGCTCTGTTACTCTCTCCAGTTCCTCCAAACTTGGGCCTGCAAGGGGAATTATTCCAAAGCGCTATGTGCTGGGTGATTCCTCCATTGGAAGCCCAATGGAGGGACAAGCTTCTTCTCTCAAAATATGCCTGTAGGGTGGGATTCACAAAGCTGCTGGCATAGTTCTGCTTTTGCTGAAGTCAAGGGTGACACAGCCATAGAACCCAGGGGCCACAAGGTTCAGGTAGGGGGCCACGTATTGGACTGCACCCTCTGTAGAGTGCTGTGCAGCTGTGGGTTTCAGCTGGGCCAACAGCAGCACCTCTCCATCCTACCTAACTTGGAGGTCTTCAAGGGAAGGCTTGACAGTCACCTGGCTGGGGTCATCTTACCTCGGTTCTTTCTCCTGCCACGGGCAGGGAGTCGGACACAATGATCCATTGGGTCCCTTCCAACTATATAATCTATGAAATAGAGGATCCTTGGGTGTGGAGTACATTGGGGCAAGGAGGAAGTGTCTGGAGATAAATGAAAGGAAGGAGGGGCAGTAGAAAAACAAAAAAAAGAAACATTCTGAGCAGAGTATTCCAGAAGTCTTGAAGGATACATTTCTGAGTATACCCTCTCCATTGATTTTTGAGATCTAGTGAGGGAATAGTATGGTAGAAGGGAACGCCTATCATGGGAGCAGGCTTGCCAGGCTGTAGAAGAGAAAAAATCAAAGATGAGAAGAAAGTGAAGAAAGGCCCAAGATGATAATATGTTATGCTACAGCAGTCATTTGATGTCCTCCTAATACAGCGTGCTAAAAATACCCCCTTACCCCTCAAATATCCATGATTAATCTAGTGAATTGCAGATAGTTCACCTCCCAATGACTTCACAAGTATCTGCTTCACTCAGTTTTGGTAAATAAAATAACCACATCACAATCTAGTTTTTTGATGTAGCTGCAATGTTAATCTGAAAAAAAAAAAAGATCAAAACAAATCACTGTATAGTGTGTACCTTCTAAAAATGAAACCTACATCTATCTCCCAGTAGTGAAGAATATGTATTAAAGTTGTATCAAACAACAAGAATGCACTTTTTGTAGAAAACAGCAATTTAAATCAAACTGAGGCAAAAAAGGCATTGAGCACTTCAGCCTTTTCTCCATCCTCGGTCACACTGTTGCCTCCTCTGTTCAATAAGGAACCCACACATTCCCTGATCCTCCTCTTGCTACCAACATACTTGTAGAAACCCCTGTTATTACCTTTCACATCCCTTGTTAGCTGCACCTCCAATTGTGCTTTGGCCTTCCTGACTTCATCCCTGCATGCCTGAGCAATGTTCTTATATTCTTCCCTAGTTATTTGTCCAAGTTTCCGTTTATTATAAGCTTGCTTTTTGTGATTTTAGTTTACTGAAGAGTCCCTTGTTAAGCCGAGCTGGTCTTCTGCCATGCTTGCTAGTCTTCCTGCGCATTGGGGTGGTTTGTTCCTGCATTCTCAGTAAGGCTTCTTTAAAGTACAGAAGCTCCATCCCTGGAGGTTTTCAAAACCCAGGTAGACAAAGCTTTGGCTGGGATGATCTAGTTGGGGATGGTCCTATTTTGAGCAGAAGGTTGGACTAGATGACCTTCTGAGGTCCCTTCCAATCCTAACTTTCTATGATTTTCACGGAGTTTGTGGAAACCACTTTTTCACAGTTTCTGTGAAAAACGCAACATCGCAAATAGCGTAGCCCCCTAGTTATGGAAGAAGCTGTCATGGACGTGGCCTAAAACTAGCGTGAAAGCATGTCATGCAAGATCATAAAACTACATCCTTGTTCAAAATAACCACTGATAGTGTTGTGCCAAATCATCACACTTGGTGCTGTGTTACAAGCATTTGCCTACACCATGCCATGGAAAAGCTCTGTGCAGCAAATCCTATCTTCCATTTCCTAGAAAATGGACTTCATACTTAATAGTGAGAGGTCAAATAAGAAGTCCACAGGAGAAGACTTAAATGTGTATAGGTGCTAGACAGGCGTTTGTTCTTCTGAAAGAGGAGAGAGAATGGGAGGAGAAGCATATTCAACAGTGTTCATCACAGCCTAGTCTATGGAAGCACAGTTGACATATCTGTAACTTTTTAGATGCGTTTACTACAGGAAGTGCACATGGCCAGACAGGGTTACATGGTAACACCAGTTACTCCATACCTTTCTCAATCTGCAATACAGCAGTTTGCAATTTTATGGGGCAGCATTTGGTCTCTTTTGGTACTTTCCAAAGAAGCCTCCTTTTTCTCCCAAGCCAGCTCTCATTTTACACAATCCCAATATTTATGCAGTAGAACTGGTACATGTACCAAATGGACAGACTTCACATTTCTGATGTGTTGTAGAACTCGAGGCATATGCTTGAAATGAAAATCATATTCTACATCATTTGAGATAATAGTAGTTACATACTTTTCAGATGGCTTCTGTGCATCTCCACGGCTAGAAATAGATCACTGCTTTCCAGTATAAATATACTGGCACCAAATGTAAATGTTTAATAAAACTGTAGCCTTTGCTACTTTGGGCCATGTTTTCCTTCAGAAAAGGGCTTACCATTTCAATCTAGGAAGCACAGAACCTATTCTAGAATGACTTTTACAGAAATCTGACCCAGTTGCAACATTAATGTTTCATTGTAATCCAGCCAGCATAATTGTTATGCTTGCCTCTTGCCTTGATGTCAGAAAACTGGCTCAGAAATGTAGAAAGGGAATTTTGGAGTCTTTAACTGTTAGGTTTCTAGTTGGAATTCTATCCCCGTGGGTAGAGGGAAAATGTTAATATTTGATGGCCAGCTAACAACCTAACAGTATTTAACTTTAGCTCTTTGCCATGTTTCCAGAAGGATGGTTTGATGGTTAGGGATCAAGCCTGGGACACTTGGGTTCAGTTCCCTGCTGTTGCAAATTTCCCAGGAGGGCTGGGTGGCCATGTGAGTTGTTTAGGCTGTTGGCCAGATGTGCAGTTCTACATGTGCATACCTACAGTTACCTTTATACTGGTCCCTGAGTAAGCTAGTTTAAACTGCAGCAGCATGAGCATCAGGTACCAAACATGGGGTCCCCAGCTGGCTTATGTGGCCTCAACTAGTTAGTTTAAAATCAACTCAAGTGTTCATGTAAGCTGCCATCATACCTCTAGACTATAGTGCATGCAGACCCTTAAACTTTCTGACTTGGTTCCCAGTCTGTAAACATGTACTCTTGCTTTACATACCATACAGGTTAAATGCTTCAATGTTTGTGATGGTGTAGGTTGTAGCCGTGTTGGTCTAAGGACATAGGCAGACAACGTTCCTTGGGTGAACCAACCCAAATAGTTGGAGAATAGTTATTAAGCAAGCTTTCGAGTTCAAAAACCCTTTGTCAGGCTAAGGAAGTTTCAGCAGTTGGTGTGTGCTCTTC
>JAGPOW010001167.1:10482844-10493186 GCA_030014935.1 Caiman crocodilus
AACTGCTGAAACTTCCTTAGCCTGACAAAGGGTTTTTGAACCCAAAAGCTTGCTTAATAACTATTCTCCATCTATTTGGGTTGGTCTAATAAAAGATATCAAATTCACCCAAGGAACCTTGTCTGTCAGTGTTTGTGAGGTGCTTGTTGGCACTGGATTTAGGACCCAGATGCCTTGTTCTGGGCAGACCTAAATCCTCAGACCAACTATGACCTCTCCATTCTATAATAGGCAGATTTTATTGATACACAGTGATAGCAGATAAAAAATAATGCAAACAATTCTATATTTACCTATCTTAGAGCTGTCACAGAGGGAAGGCACATCTGGCCAGTATGTGAGCTTCACCCTGAGGTCCTTTCTTGAATGCCAGATATCAGCAGACCAGAGGCCAAAGGCAGAGGCCCATCCCACAGCAGGGTGGATGAGATGGGCTAGTGGTATGCCCTCTGTTCATGGTGGCCTCAGGTTCCCCTCTCTGGGACCATTTGTTGCTCTGAAATATCTCCTTTTGTATTCTTTCTCTCCTCTGACTCCATCTCTGGGCATGACTGATTGGTCTTTCTGTGGTGGTCAAACTGTCCACATTCTATTGTGTCAGCATGTTCCTTTGTTCCAACAAACCCCTTACATGCTTACAACTCAAGTTGGTTACTTACCCAGCCTCTTAATTTGGTGTGTTTACCAAAACTGGAAATCCCAAGGGCCCTGCAGTTGGGAACTATGACCTGGCGCCAATGCTGCAGAGTCCCTTATCTGGGTATACTGTTCATATCTTCAACTTCCCAGCCTGTATGTCTAATGGCTTCAGACCTGGGCCCTGAAGGATACTTTGTCACAAACAGGCTTTAAGAAATCTGTTAACCCTTGCCATTGCCCTGGACCATTTTTTCTAATGCATATCTACTTTACCTACAAGCCAATTCCCAAAAGCAAACCTTTAAATAACACTTTCTAGCCATCAGTGCTGAGCTAGTAGGTAATTATGGCCATGTGGGTACCTAAAATTACCATATCTCTCATCCTTTCAATCTGAACTGAGTCAAAGAGACTTAGTATGGGAAGTTTTAGTCCTGTAATGTTGAGCTCTCAGTCTCTAGGACTATTGATGCAGCACCTTTCAGAAGTACTAAAGAAATGTTAAGATGTGGGTTCTTGATTCTTCAGCCAGTCAATGACTACTTATGTATTCCTCTGAGACTGCTGATTCAAAAGTAACTGTATGGAACCCATTTATCTTAATGATCAAGGCTACACAAAACATCAAAAACACTGGAATGCATCACAGAGCTTTTGAGGTAAGTGGTTCTTGCTAGCAATAAGTGGATGTGTGCATTTAGTAGGGAAATCTCTGTTAAAAAAGGCACGAAAGGACTGCAGCAAACAGGATTTGCATGGAAGCACAGGAGCTGATAGATTTGTAAGCACTTGTGAGAGCTAAAAGTAACAGAGAGCACCCTTGGTAAAGAATTACCTGGTGCTTGCAGGTGTCAAACACTGTAGGCTTTCTCTAAGATGAGTAACTGAGCCAACTACAGTTGTCTGCTCCTGAGACTGAGGAGCCTGACTTTAAAAGCTGATTTTATATACACTTTTTAAAATCAGATATTTTTATGACTCAAATATTATTTATTTAAATACCAAAGACTCTTTTTATAGTGATTTTTGTTTTAATAAATACATTTGATGCGCTGTTTCGGACATTAAAATCCAGTTAGAAAGCAGGGCACTTTCTAGACTAATTTAATCAGAGATGCATAAGCTTTTGTAAGCAGTGGCTTATATCAACAGGTGCTATTTCCTCAAATTGTTAGCATCTAATTTTTTTTCTTTTGAAGAATCCTTTTGATTTGACAGTTGGAAATCTAAATGAGAATTCATTTTGAAGCACCGCCTCTAAACTTTTCATTTTATCCTTAATTTCATGTTGGATTTTGGGAAATAGAAACCTTGTTTTCTCATTTCCAGTCTTGCATGTTGGTGGTCGTCAACTAGAAATCATCAGGGTGCATAGTGTAAAAGGTAGATTTTTCTATGCTTACTTTGCAATAGTATTCACTATGCACTATCCACTTGAAAACCAATTGTGACTTACTGCTTCTGGCAGCATTGTAGCCAGTTATCTTGCATGTTGTTCATACTGAATTCTTTGGTTCTAATCAATACATTTCAAGATAAGCAGGTGATAGGCTACCTCTGGACTTTGTTATATTCTCTTACCTATTTATGGAGGGCATATCTTTACTTCACTGAAGGCCATCCCTCCTTTTAGTATGGATGCAAAGATATTGGTCCAAGTTCCAACCTTGACATGTAAGAGCTATTTCAAATGTCATTCAAAAGAAATTAGATTATATTAGGGGAAAGTGGTCAGCAGGTCTGGCAGTACAGACTGCCTGTTATTTATTCAGCTTACCATATATAGTAAGAAATAACTTGGATTTGTTCATCTGTGAGAAGTTATTGACTGGGTTGAGAAGGTCTCCTAATTTAAAATACTGAAGAAGGTATTGAGCTCAATTTAGGACTTGATCTTACATCCCAAAAGGCAAGAAGTACATACTAGTGACTAAAACTGGAGGTTGTGAGTCTGTCACTGGGCCTTTCTTTGTACATCTCAAAGCTGCTTGCTTAAGCTTGCTGCCTTAGGATAGTGATGCCAATCTCTCAAGAGTCCAAGGCCTAAGGCTTATAAAAATCTATTGATCTTTGGCTGAAGGGCATTATTGGAAAATAAGTTACCTTTTAATATGTAAAAATCCAACAGCTGAAGTCCTGGTGCATAATTGCCACCTCATGGTGGACCTGGGCTGACTTGCATCTAACCTTTTTGCTTGTGTTGAATCGAAAGTGAAACCATTCCTTTACAACTTTCTTAGTCCATGGGGATGAGGAAACCGAATGCAGATCTCACTGTTTTCTGCTTGATAAATATTGGCTCTTGACTAACAAGTAGAAACCAACTGCCAGGGAGAGAGGAAGCAGATTTAGCTTTCTGGTGCTTGGGCATGGTTACACATGGGAGCTGCATGTTGGACAAATTGAAGATGCGAGGAGAAATGCCACAAGATCTACTCCAAAGACCAGTATTTGGTCAAGAAGCCCACTGGGTAAGGGACTGTGCTTTCCTATTTGGTAGCACAGTAGAGCCACATGACAGAAGCCCTTTTTGTGCTACTACCTCAAAAGTAAATGTTGAGGTTGGTTGGGGATTAAGCTGTCCCTTCTAACACATTATTGGTTGCAAAGCAGGGTTGCCCTGTCCCACACATGGACTTGTTCAGTCAGCAAAGTCCCATTTACCTGGGAGAATATTAAGGAAAGAATGGTTAGTAAAGCAAATGCTTCTCATTTGTGTTGCTTGACTGTGTTGAGAAAGGGAGGTGTCTTTTTGGTTGGGTTATTGTGTCTTTGTGCTTCTGATTTATGGGATACCCAAATCTAAATGTTTGTGCAGACAAAAGTATGTTTGTAGTAAAGCCATGGCTACTTAAGACTTTAGGGCTACAGGCTCAATAGAAAGCCAGTTCTCTGTCTAAAAGGTAAGCACATATTACGTGGAGGAAAGAGAATATCCATTAACTGCTCACAATATTGGCCTTTTGACAGACATGAATTACACCTGTTCCTACTAGCTTCTTACAAGTCCCTTATTGGTCTGGGGTCACTAGTTTTTGTGCGACTATCAAGGAATCTGAAGTACATACTTCAAGGAATCTGTTTCCTCTGTTGGAGACAGTGTCACTGGTGAAATGACATGACTGAAGGCTTGGTCTGTGGATCTGGCATGTCCTGGTCACTCCTGCCCTGCTTCATCCAGGGCTGTGGGGAGGTTACACAGGCAGCCAGGTTTGTTTTGGAGACAGCAGCGGTGGCAGGCAGAATCCCCCTCCCCGAGCCTGCTCCCAGGCTGGCAGAGAGCACCTGCAGGACTGAGTAGGGAGGAGACACTTGCCTGCAACTGCCAACACTGTTCCCTGCTGAGTCCAGCCCCTGTGCAGACTGGCTAGAGCAGGGCAGGAGCAGCTCTGGAGTTTCCACCACCTCCAGGGCAGCTGGATACAGCAAGGACATCAGTAGTACTGGGCAAAACTGTGGGAGAGGGCTTTGGAGGGGGGGGGGGGGGGATGTGCTGCTAAGTACAGAAGGGAAGGGAGACGGTGCTGAGGGGGCATGGGGTTCTTAACCTGCTCCAGGGACTCAGAGTCCCTGCTGCTGTTCCCGTGGCACAGGTTGCCTACCCCATGGCAGAAAAAGTCTTGGAGTTGGGGGTGTAGTCACTGCTCCTGCTCCTAGATGATCAAAAGATGACCTGAAACCTTAAGTTGCATGCATTTGCATAGAGGCCCTGCTGATGCCCTGGGGAAATACTAAATTCTTAAATGTTTAACTCTGTGGAGCAGAAGAGTGCATGAATCCATCTGGATTCCTCTCCCTTCTGGAAGTCTCTGTGTGTAGTGACCTGTCCCCTGGCACAGAGCGGGCTGGCTGCAGCTCTTGTCAGAGCTCTTTGTTGTTCCTTCTGCTTGGCTAGAAGAGAGTACCGTGGCATGTTTCCTTTCTCTACAGTGTTCCCAGCATTTTGGACACAGATGCTAAGGACCTGAACTTGGATTCTCTGCCTGACATTCATTAGGCTGCTGCTCTGAGATGTTTCTAATTCGCAAGCTACTCCATGTTTGAACAAGGCTGTATCACAGACTAATGCAACTTATTCAAGTTGCTTATCCAGGCAAACTGGGTTACTTGCTCTTCTCCTGTTACCTCCCCATGGACTAAGACAGAATGCCAACCTAGGTTTTGAATTTCCTGGATGGTGTCAGACCCAAACATCAGTGAGAAGTAATTGTATTGCCTTTAATTGCTTTATAGCCCCTCTGTTTCCAAGTCTCCCTGCTGCTGAGCTATGGTATCTGACTGAAATACTAACAGCATTTCCAAAGAGCTGGATACAGGAAGAGGGTCAAGAGGTTAAAACCAATTGTAAAAGACAATATGCTAGAGAGTCTAAGTGCTGACTGCTTCAGAGACAGGCACACAGCAGTGGTACTTGATGGCCATCGTAATAAATCTTTGCAGAATGGAGCTCAGTTCAGAAGGGACACACTAGACTGTTTGCATGATGTGCCTGTCCCCACCATGAGGCCATATGGACAAGTAAGTACAGAATGAGTGGCCATAACACTGGATGGGACTTGAAGCATTTTTGACCATCAGCACAAAGTAAAGAAAACCTTTCTGCTCCTTTCTTGGCTGGGTAGGACCATGTGGGACATACACAGGACAGCCTGCATATCTGCCGCTATCTGAGGGATGGTTTTCTGTAGTGGCTGAGCTCAAACAAGCAAAGCACCTTAGATAAAACATACATGGCCTAAGAAAGGGGGCTGTTCTACCAGACTTGCAAACCTCTTTCCAGTCTTGGTTTCGCTCGTGAGTGCCTCTTTCCCCTGTAACTTGCTCCTCTGTGCCATCCTCTGTCTCTCTTCAGCTGCCAACTTTTTCTCTTTGCACTCTTCCTTGGAATGATTCTTCTCTCACAGCCTCATTTTTAACATGATGGCTCCCATTTCTTCTGGATGTCAGTCCATGTCTGCTCAGTGCCCTGCTCCTCCCTTCCTTCCACGTGCTTATAGAGGAAGGGACCTCAATAGATTGAGTCCGACCCCCTGCCTAGGCAGGCACCACCTCCCTTGGGAGCCCATTCCAGACCTTGGCCACTCTGACTGTGAAGAAGTTCTTCCTAATGTCCAGTCTAAATCTGCTCTCTGCTAGCTTATGACCATTATTTCTTGTGACCCCCAGGGGCGCCTTGGTGAGTAAAGCATCACCAGTTCCCTTCTGTGCCCCTGTGATTATAGGCAGCCACAAGGTCACCTCTCAACCTCCTAATGTCCAGTCTAAATCTTTGCTTGTGTACTGTACCTGCTTCCCCAGGATTCTCTTGTTAGATCATATTAGTCAATAAAAGAAGATGACCATTTGGATCCCATCATACCTTCCCTACATGGGCAAGACCTTGGTGTCATATCGGAACATACCAAGCACTCGCTTGTGAACTGAATTAGAGTCGGTAGGCAGGGTGCTGGAATGGGTTTGACAGTAATGCTTCATAACGGATCTTGACTGAGTCTGACGGCCCCAGCCCTGAGAAGTGTTGGGAAGCACAGTTGCCAGCAAGTTCTCCTAGGTACATAGGCAAGGTATTACCCTGCCATCCCTGTCTCTCTCTCTCTCCAGCTCTGCTCCCCTGGGAGTAATGGCAATGGAGGGGTCATGTCTTAGTTTCATTCCTCCTTCCCCTTGAGGTGGCCGTCTATAGAGGGACTGGTTGTACCCAACCCATGTGTATTAGATTTTTTTACTCCCTGTGCAGTCACACAGCAGCTGGATATAATCTAGTTCTTCATGGTTTGGGGAAGATGCATATTGATTTGGTATTTGCATGGCTTACATCAACTGTGAGAAGCATTAAAGAAGTCCCTTTAAAGAACCTAATAATATAAAATGCTCCTCACCTCATGTGAGTGGGATTCTTCTGCCCATCAAAGTCTATCTGATCAGGACAGGTGCATCTTATCCTGTGTCTTGCTGTTTGCTGAACCCAGGAGTCCTGCTACATCAGATCTGCCTGCCCCTCCTTCCCCTGCCCCCAAACCAAAAGCTTATGGGTTAAAGTTCCAGTATTTGGGCCAGCAAATATACTGGTGCTGATGCTGTGAGATTAGTGACATTGTCCTTCAGATGACACACATTGCTTTCTGCCTTGGGTGCAGATAAAGATCCCCTGGTGTTTCCTGTGAAGCTGGGAGGTTGCTGCCAGAGCTGTAGCTGAACACTCCCTGCCAATAAACAAAACTGTCTTTAAAATCCAAGGCTGTGTGGGAGCTATTGTTGGAGAAATAATGGCTGCTCTGTTTCCCTGCATTATAGTCTCTGCGCTAGAAACATGCCTCTAATTTTTAAATCAAGCTCTGAACCTAGGAAGAGAAGCTTCCTCCATTCACCATTAACTGCCCAAAGTTAAAATTCATGGGCATAACTGTGAATGCAGTAGATTAAAGTCCGGTAATGAGCTGTGTTACCCAAAGATGGAAAACTCTCAGCACAGCAAATGGGATTAACAGAATAATTGCTACCCGGAGATGCAGGGCTAGGGGAGCAGACTGACAACGTTTGAATGATGGGGGTGTGTTCAGCTAACTCCTCCCCTGATGGGACAACCCAAACACTCTGGTTTGATCTAGCTGGTCTGGCCTGTAGCCTTCAGCAACCGCCAGCTCTCTGGTCCTGCATAAGCCCTCTGCCACAGGGCAGCGAAAGCCAACGTGACCTTGCTGGAAAGATTTGCACCTTGGGACTGATCAACTGCCGTGGAAGGGTTGGTCCCTTCGCCCTGCAGACACAATGCCTCTGACCAGCGTCTCTCTGCATGCGGCAGATGATTTGGTAAGGTAATGGGTATCTTAGCTCTTGCACAAAGTAGACTACATGTATTTAATCTAACTAATCCGTGCAGTTCAGGACAGAAGGATCAAACACCCACAGACAATACACCAGAAGTAATACTTGCCAGGGTTTCTGGTAAAGCAGGGTCCTGACTGGGATAAGGAAATGGTTCCTGTGACAGTTGTGAAATGTAGCCACCTTCCCAGTTGTGCTGCATGCTGTGATGATAAGCCCTGGGTAAGTGAAGAAGTCTCTTGCTACCACTGACTTCTGCAGTGCTCGATTGTGAAGTGCAATGCCCATCTCTGGGGTGATGTCCTGGGCGTGGGTGCACTGTGACATCTAAAGGTGCAGTTTGCAGAGAGGTGGGACAGAGGAGTCATGCTCTACACTGGAGAACGTAGCTGCCTGCTCTGGCTGCTTTTCTGCCTTTGCCTGTGGAAAGTGAGTTGGGAGGGATGCTCTGTGCACACACTGAGGGAGTAGGTGGTGCCTATAGTGGTGGGTTGCTTCTGGAACAGTCTAGTGGGACTACACTGCTCATTGTCTAGAGAGAAAATGTATGTTGTGCAGGTCTCACTGCCCACTGACCTTGCACAGAGTGGGTGCAGCTGCTGGTGGTCTGGGACACTTTAATTCTTCCACACATGACAACATTTGGGTGCAGGTGAAGTGTAATCCTACCTTGAAATTTCTCCACTTATTTTTTTTCCAGAATTCAAAGCCTTCTGGTTTCACCCCAGGAATTATTGACAGAAACTTGCAGCTTGAATTTCTGCTTACTCAAACTCTGTACCAGGGCTTCCCCAGCTCTGTCTGTGAGACAATTATGAGCGCCTCTTCTCTCTGGAGTGACATGCCCTTTATAAGATGTGTAAAACAGATTCCATCCTAGGTGACGGCTTTCTTAATCATTCTGTCTAGGTCTTCTGCCTAGAGCAACAACACTTCTTCAAAGCTATGTCTGCTGGGTTAAAAGCTTAGGGAAACCTTAAAAGAGTTCAGAGAGCCTCCAAGACTCCTTCTGGTGCTTATCAACTGGGGAGATAACTGTATTAGAATAAAAAACAGTGTTTGCGTGGGGTGGGGAGAGTAGCCCTGTTTTCAAAGGAGGACAAGTCTGCACTAACTCTTTAAAAAAAAAAACAAAAAAAAAAACGGTGTTCTGCTGAAAGAGGCTCTATGGATATAACTAACCATGATGATAATGTCAGTAGAAGAGCTCTTAATGAAAATGTAGGTGAGTGAATATGTGGACTTGCTCCCAATTTGATAGGTCTTATTTGCTAATTCAGTGATTTAGTGAACTTCCGGGCAACTATTTCTTAAGTTCCATGGAAACCTGGCTTAAAAACAAGGATCGGGAGAGGGAGGGTTTGAAAGGCATTAGATGTGCAGATTTCCCATATGGGTGAGCTAAGGCAAAGAGAAATCTTGCAGTTGCTCCCAGGCAAACCTGAATTTGAAAGAACAGTTCCATTCTTTAAGGGTTCATGAAAAGCAACCAGCTGCAGTAAAACCACCGTTCTCAGATAATTATGAGCATTTTTGGATCAAATTATGCATTGGTGGATGAAGGGCACACAAGTTATAATAGATTTGCAGTTTGGCAAAACATTTGAAATGTCTCCTCAAAGTTAATTGGAGAGAATCCACTCATGGACAGTCTGGACTCTTTTATTCTTGCAATATTGGTAGTAAATAGGAATGCATTTTGCCCATACAAAAGTGGCTTTTTTGTGCTAAGTAAGGTAGGGATGATTAAAGTCACAGAAGACAAATTGATTAGGGTACTCAACTGCCCACTGGGCCTTCTGAAGAATCTCCCCCTTAGATAATCATAACCCCTTGCCTTGTCTCTAGTTTCTCTGTATTAAATGATCTTCTTGCTCTCCCATCATATCCATTCACTGTATCCCTACTGCAATAGAGTAATTCTCTGTAGGTGGAGGGGGGCAGGGCATCAGAAACCAGAGTTTGAATTTGGATAAAAAGAAACAAATTTTCACTGCATCTGAAAACAGGTTGCTGGATCCATCCTCCTGGGTACTATGTTCAGCAATTGCCTAGAGGCAGATGGGAGAATCACCAAGTGCCTTTCTGTCTCCGCAGAAAGATGAAGAAGCGCAATGTGGTGGTTGGAGTCCTGATTTTGCTTCTGCTGAGCCTGGCCCTTTTCTTGGGGCTGTTCTTTGGGCTGCGCTCTGCACAAGATGGATATCTTTATAAGAGGGCAGCTGTGGCCACAGATGCTGGGCAGTGCTCGATAATTGGAAGGTATCTGTCCTTGTTCTATTCATTGCATTCTCTTATCACCTATAGCAAAATGGAGGAGCCAAGCTTCTGTGGCTCAAGAACTGTCCTGGCAGCCTTTTGCCAGTGTGGCATACAAACCATTCTCTGGTCACTCCTGAGGATTAAGCTGGAAGATGTGAGGGCTTGGGGATGCCTTGCTCCATACTGGACAAATACCATTGCTGGCAGTCTGAGGGTGCTCACAACTGGTGGAGATTCAAGTCACAGAGATCATTTAAATGGTTGAAAGAAATGTTCCCACTGTTTCTAAAATGCATTTATTGAACTACAGTCAAAGCCTGGACAGAGGGGCTAAGATTTTCTCAAGGGGGGAACGTGGAGGAGAGAGAAGCAGGTGTATTAGTTTTAAATGAGAACTAGCCAAGTTAGGCATCTAAAACCCACAAGGCAGGTCTGAGTAGCTCAACACAATTTTCAGACTGGTCTGAGTTCAGGTCTATTCAGCTTGCCTCACCAGGGGAAGCTGCTTAAATAAATAAATCATCATAGTATCATAGTAGTTAGAGTCGGAAGGGACCTGGGCAGATCATCTAGTCCGACCCCCTGCCTTGGCAGGAAAGAGCACCGGGGTCAGATG
>JAGPOW010001167.1:10493286-10523292 GCA_030014935.1 Caiman crocodilus
GGACCGAGCCCTGCGGAACCCCACTGCCCACGTCCTTCCAGGTCGAGAAGGACCCATCCACTACCACCCTCTGGGTGCGGCCCTCTAACCAGTTGGCCAAATAAAATAAAAGACATCTCCCTTCAGATGAGAGCAAATCAAGAATAGATGCTTCTGTGAGGGGATATGTGGTTTGTCTGCAGATTTCTTTGGAAAGCCACATCAGATTGGACATCCTTTTCCTTGTAGAAAATACAAAGACCGGCTGCTTCCTTCCTGCCTATACTGAAGCAGTCAAACCCAGGAGGGAGGGCATGTGCTGGGGACAATGGTGATGAACGAGCTGGCTGCTGGGCTGTCATTAAACTTTGGATTTTCTTCCTTTCTGCTGCACAGGGATATCCTTCAGCAAGGAGGATCTGCAGTGGATGCTGCCATTGCAGCTCTGCTCTGTGTGGGCCTTATGAATGCTCACAGCATGGGAATTGGAGGGGGTGTCTTCCTCACAATCTACAATGCTACAGGTAAAGTGGGTGGTAGTGAGTGGTGGGAGTCACTGGTGTGTCTAAAGCAAACCTGGGAATGATATTGTATCTTGGTGTTCTTGGATACCAGCTTTGTATCCTGTTCACACAGGTAGCGTATGCTCAGGCTACAAACCCAACCGAAGAGTTTGTTCTGGATGCCTTAGGGTCCCAAGATTGTGCTGAGTAGAATAAAGCAAAGCCAGCATACTGTTTAACATCCTCTCTACCTTGTCTTTCAAGGGAACGTCGAAATCATTAATGCAAGAGAGGTGGCTCCAAAAAATGCATCCCAGGACATGTTTGGGAACAATACGGAGCTCTCCCTTAAAGGTAAGGAAATGCCAGGTGGAGCTGCCTCACAAATTCCAGTTAGTGGAAGCTTGAGCTGTTGAAGTATCTGACTTCAAAGCACTTCTGATTATTCTAGTCTCAATGCTGGGCTTGCCAGGCAGCTGGGATTCTTCCCCAGTGTTCCTCGATATCCCCATCACCTCGTGCTTGTTGTTGTTGCGTATTTCCTTTTGATTAGAAGTCACAAGGTAATGTCCCCTCATAACTTCAACAGCCCTTGTTGTCTCACTCCTGCAAAAGACAATGTAGAAGATCAATCCTGAACTTCAAGAAAACCCAGCAAGGCAAAGTCTGACCCTTTTATAACGTATTTGCTACTTTTCCTTCCCACTGACAGCCGGCAGAAAAGCATCTGTGCTGTTGATCCTGCTAGCATTTGTGTTAATACAAGAGCCATAATTGACAGCCTTATTAGTGGTGGCTTCATTTAGTAACCTAGAAGCCCAGAAAAGCAGATAGCTATCAAAAACATCATGAAACAACTAACCCAGTGACTCCCAGAAATGCTTTCTTCCATGCCTCAAAGCAAACTCCTGTTGGTGCACTCGGGTGTGTTCTGCTTTTAGTACCACCTCCCTCTTGCACTTCCCTTTCCCCACCTCTCCCCACCACCCACGGTTGGTGCCAAGTAGCTGTATGAATGTTTTCAGTTCAGGTCTGGCAATGCAATGCCCTGTACTATGAAGTTCTTCCTCTTTGTGGGTTGTTAGCAGCTTAATCAGTTCAGCTTTGCTGGGCAGCTCTGCTCCATAAACTGAAGCCTTGTACTGGCTTTATCAGATAAATACTTCAAGAGGTTGGCAAACATGCTGGGTGCAAAGACACCAAAACCAGTGTGTCAAACCATGCTGTTGTATGAATAGGCTGAACTGTTTATGCAGGCTACACCCATATAGTAGCAAAGCCCTCCTTCAGTAAGGAAGCTATTTAGGAAATCGGTGTACTGAACTCTGCTCCCTTTTATTCTTTTGTGTATTGCACAAGTAGCCTGAAATCTTCCCTGTCTGCTCTAGGAGGATTGTCCATTGCAGTCCCAGGAGAAATCCGAGGCTATGAAATGGCTCATAAACGTCATGGCAGGTTAGCATGGAAAAGCCTGTTTCTGCCCAGCATCAAGTTGGCAAGAGAAGGCTTCCGCATTGGGAAAGGCCTTGCAGGAGCCATCGAATCAAGGAAAGAGAAGATTGAAAGCAACCCTTCACTGTGGTAGGTAACACAGAGAAGGCCAGGCATGCGGAGAACTTGAAGCAGTTGCATCCTACCTCAAGAGTTGCACCATGGCTAGTCTTTGTACTTAAGTGAAATTGAGTGGGTGTCCATGAGGACTTCCCAGGGATGATCTTGGGCCTCCCACACCTGCCAGTTTTATTAATGTCAGTATATTGGTGCCAGTGAGATTTGTTCATTTTAAGTAGCACCTGAGATGGAAGACTATTCTGAATTTATGGATCCTACAGGGAGCAAACTGCTTGCATTTATCTGAACAGTATTTAATGTTTGTGAAGAGGGAGAGTTAGAAGCTACTAAACAGACAGTAAATCTGTAGGATTCATTTGTCATGTGCTAAAGTCACAGCCTCTCTTCACCCTTCTTTAGGTGTAGTGGGTGAATGCGGCCTGCCTTGGGGAGCCTGCAAAAGTGCATTCTCTTCTGCAAATTGTTAGGCCATGGAAAGTTGGCTTCTCTTTTGCCAAGGATCTGGGATTTTTTTTGGAGTTATGCTGGTGCATCCAGTTCTTCTGAGCCAAGGAGGTGAAGGTGTGCCCCTCTCAAACAAGCAGTGGCTCTGCACAGCCCTGCTGGAGAATTCTCAGTCCCATAGTTTTGCTCCCTGAAGATGCTGCCAGGAGCAGATCACTCAGTCTAAGCTTCCACCTCAGCACCCTGCTTTTCTCTTGCATCTTCCACCCAGCAGGTTTGAGTGTGCCTCAAGCTCCCTGGTGAGGAGAGATGGAAGGGGAGGAGTATTTGCACACCATTTATGAAGGGCTTTGACATCTGTGGATCAGAAATGTGTCTGTAACTGCAGTTTGGATGGGCAGCAGCCTCTGTGCTTTGGAGTTGGAGCATGGATCTCTGTTGTTTGAATTCAAGGACTTAAGGTGGCTGCTACAGCAGTTGCTGTGTCACCAAAGTTACCATTTGTGTTTTCCCTGGGCAGCTGTCAGGCTGATGTAATGTAGGTTGAATGCTATGGGCAGAGCTGACTCTCCTCTTTTCCCCACCAGTGAAGTGTTCTGCAGAGAAGGAAAAATCCTACAGGAGGGGGAAGTCATCAAGATGCCCAAGCTAGCAAACACTTATGAGACTTTAGCCAATGAGGGACCCAATGCCTTTTACACGGGAAGCCTGGCACAGCAAATTGTCACCGACATCAAGAATGCAGGTAGGAAACCACAGCGTGCAGTGTTGAAATATCAGCCCTTTGTACTCCCGAAAGGAGTGGCAGAAACCTAGACTGACAGAGCTTGTACTGCAGCAAAGACTGTTTCAAGAAAATCTACTTGTGATAACCAAAGAAGTGAAAGCCCATTATTAGCTGGCTGACCAGCTGATAATGGGCTTTCAGAGGTTGATAGTGGCAGGACTGCTCCCCAGTGTGGTGGATATAAGCATTTATTAATGCAGATTGGTCAAGTACTAAACACGCATGTTCAGGTGACATTTCTGTCTCCATGGCTGGCCCTTTCCCGGGTGCTGCAGCATGATGCCTGCTTGTGCAGGGCAGGCATCAGCACAGGCTGCAGTGACCAGGACCTAGGCCCCATGCTAGACAAGGAGGGTGTGGAGGGGGGGCACCCATGGGAGGGGTGGGTCCCCTATCCACTCCCCAGTCCAGCCCCACATCACTCTTTGCTGGTGCCAGCATCCCTGCACTCACCAGCAGTAGCAGCAACCATTGGGGCTGCTTGGGGCCTCCTGGCATGGCCCTCCCCTCCCCCCACACAATATGGGGCAGCGGGGCTTGGACCTGGCCACCTGGGGCTTGGACCTGGCCACCTGGCACTCGTGCTACTGACACTGCATCATGTGGCTGTGGCCTTGCTCAGCAGGGCACTGCACAGCACACCATGCTTTAAGGCAGCTTGGAGCTATAACCCAGGTCTCCACACGTCTCTCAATAGTGGTCTTTTATTCTACTTGTGGAAGAACATGGATTTTGGGGTATTTTAAAAAGTGATTTTTGTGGATGTTGCTTCAGCAGTCCGTCTGGCACAAGGGGTGTGTCCCCAGAAACCAAGTGGCTGGGCATCAAACTCCTGAAGACATGTAGCCCTGAGCAGCTGGCCAGGGCAGATCCAGGAGGAGATGGGCAGGGTTATTTTGACCTAAGTGACATGACTTGCATCACAGCAAAGTGCATGTCAAGGCACGTGCCCTGAGGCAAAAAGCCCCAGCTCAAATTTGTGCCACTTCTATTTGAGCTGCTGCAAGCGCATGTGCCTGCATATGTGGACACACCCTAGGAGCTAGACCAGGGGTCAGCAACCCCCGGCACATGTGCCGAGCACAGCACGCGAGGCCATTTTTGCTTGGCACACCACTGCCAGCCTGGCTTCTAGGCAGCTGCTGCCAGCCACGAAGCCCAGACTGCTCCTAGGAGGCAGCTGGGCAGTTAAAAGGCCTGCTGCAAGCAGAGTAGGCTCTACGGTTGGCAGCAGCTACCCAGAGCCTGGGCCAGTTACAGCCAGAAGACTGCAAACATCTGCTCTGGCATTGGCTCCATACTGGCGGGCACACACACACACCTCAGAGCGGACAGTGGGGGAGCAGCCTGAGACAGCGCAACCTCGGCTTTTCCCCTGCTGCCAGCACAGAGCTGACGACTGGGCTCTGGAGCCCGAAGCAGCTGTTTGTAGCCAGCCTGGGCTCTGGGCAGCTGCAGTGGGCAGGCTGCAAACAGCTATGCTGGGCTCCACAGCCCCGGCATCAGCTCCATGCTGGCAGTGACTGCACTTGCACCTGAGAGTGGACAGTGGGAGGGCTGCTCTGCCTCAGGCCCTATCCCTACCATCTGCTCCGAGGCACGCATGCACCCACCAGTTTGGAGCTTATGCCAGAGCCTGGAGCAGCTGTTTGCAGCTGGCCCAGGCTCTGGTAGCTGCTGCCAACCACGGAGCCCAGGCTGCTTGCAGCAGGACTTGCAGCTGAGCCTGCCTGACTCCCACCCTCTCTGAGCCCAGCCTCTCCACCAGGATGAGGCTGGTGCTGCCACTTGCCAGAAGCACCACACCTTTTTGCAGGTTTAGCTGTGCAGAGTGGGTGGGTGGTTGGGCTGATGGCAGGCTCTGGGCCAGGGCCTCAGCCAGCTGCGCAGCAGCCTGGGGGCTGGCTCCCTGGGGAAGCACTGGCTCTGGCGGAACCAGGGCATTGTTCGGTCAGGCTTTGTCCAGTGGCCCAGGAGCCCAGCTCCGTATGCCTGCACATCTGGTTCTGTGCGTCTGTGTGCACACGTGTCTGGTTCTGGGTGTGTTCTGGTTCTGTTTGTGCATGTGGTTCTGTGTGCTTATGTGTATGTCTAGTTCTCTCTCTGCTCTCTCTTTTTTTTTTTTCTCTCATTTGTCTCTTTTTCTCTCTCTCTCATTGCAACATGCTCAACAAAGGAATACACAACAACAAAGACGAAGTTTGTGATTATCAAATATACTAATATGCAATGCGTCCTGCCATGTACCCCCCC
Organism: Caiman crocodilus; assembly: GCA_030014935.1. NCBI lineage: Eukaryota > Metazoa > Chordata > Crocodylia > Alligatoridae > Caiman > Caiman crocodilus. Next base: position 10,498,825 of record JAGPOW010001167.1, read on the forward strand.
CCAGCCCCCATTTTGTTTTTCTGGCATGCCAGCACTCCGGCACCTTCCAAGGTAGACTTTGTGCTTTTTTCGGCACTCCAGACAAAAAATGTTGCCTATCCCTGAGTTAGACCTACCAGGGCATGTGAAAGATGGATTATCTATTGTGAGGTACAGCCTCTGGCACTGGCCTATGAAGCACTTGATCTAGGACCCTATAATGTAAATTATATTCTGCTTGTCTGTGGTGCTTGGACTCCATTTCTAGATGGTGACATAAGCATGTTCTCTACTAGTGTACTGTTTAGCTGTTCAATGTTCATTAAGTCATTTACACATCTCTTGGGCCCAACTTCATGCAGCACTTTGACCCTGTGTCTGCCTTAAGAAAAACAGTTCCTTTCTCTGGTTCTAAATGCTCTGGTTTTTACTTTGTGGTAACTCCTTTTTTTTGTATTATGGGATAGGAGAAACCCTTCTGATTTTTTTTTAAGGTCCAGGATCTCTGTAAAGCTCTCCCTGATGGATACTAACCTGACTAGAGTTTTGGGTTACCACCATGCTGGGCCCATGTGCCCAAGTGATGCAAGGTATTCAGTTCAGAGTCCAAAGGGCTCCATTTTTTGCAAGCTCTTTTTGCTCTGTGCTTCATTCTTGGCATCCTAAGTCCACTGCATTTCCACCATGAGAAGCCATAATAAGGACATAGGCTCTTGCTGCCCTTGACTATTGTGTAAAGACATGGGCAACCTCAGACAGTCTTTCTCTGTTCTAGGGGGCATCATTACAATGGAAGACCTGAGGGATTATCATGCCATCCTAACTGAAAATCCTACGCAGATCCAAATTGGGGAGTTCAAGCTGTACACGCCCAGCGCTCCATTGAGCGGTCCAGTGCTAGCTCTCATCCTAAACATTCTGGAAGGTAAGAGCCAAGCCTCCATAAGCAATGTCAGACACAGGAGGGAGCACAGACTTTGCAGAATCAGCTTCTGTTCCAGCTGTGCTGGAAGAAGCAGGTAAATGGCAGTAGCATTCTGCATCAGACCTGGTTCTTAAGTAGCCAGCATATACACTGGGTATGGCAGATCTGGGAATCATTCCTTCAATTCCATAAACTCAGATACAGCTGCAGAGTGTGAAAGCTCAGGCTTGGATGAAAAGACTTCTTCTGAGAAGCGTTCTTCCATTATCTGCCTATAGGGAAGCTAATGAGATTAACCTGTATGTGACATTCTTGAATACTGGTTTGTTTGTTTTTTTCACCCTGCAATCATTACACGAAGCACCTCAGATCACTTCAACACAGTAGAAAAACCATAGCCTTTTTTCAGTGCTGCTGACAATACTTTTTGCATTGTCAGCTTTCCTTTTTGTCTTCATAAGGCAGAACAGAAATGGTGAAAAGTCCTAAAAGAAAAAAAAAATTGCAAAACCAGAAACAGCCCCAAAGGGGCTTTGACCATATTAATGCCTTCAGTTGAATAGAGTTCAAGCTGACCATGTTTTGCACCCAGTCCCTGTTGGTTACCCCAGGGCCATGTGCTTTTAGATGTACTCACACTGTTTTTTCTCCTGTTACCAGGATTTAACTTCTCTGGTGACAGTGTCAAAACTGTGGAGAAAAAGGGTCTGACTTACCATCGCATTGTGGAGGCCTTTCGCTTTGCATATGCCAAGAGGACTTTACTGGGGGACCCAGAATTTGTCAAAATCAAGGAGGTAATGGTCAGCAAGTTCTTCTTGCTTGTCTAATGTAATGTCAAAGTTGAATGGAGATTGGCTTGTAGCCTGTGGGCACAGGATCCCAAATAGAGGCAAGGATGCTTCATTGCCACTTGTTGCTAGCAAACACCCTACTGCAGCTCAATCCAAGTGTAAAGTCTTATGTTACAACTGATCGATGGTTGCACTGTCAGGGATAGAACTGAGAGATGCCCTTACCAAGGGTACGGGTTTAATTTCCCAATAGAATTTACAAACATAAAAAAAGAGAAAAGGAATATGTCGTTCTTACATAGCGAAGGAAGTGTTCAAATCTCTCTGCTCGTGTTCACACGATTAACCCTGCAGCATCCCAGTGACATGGGAGTAGCACCATGACAGAAAATGGAAATATGAGTAAAAGAGGAGGCAGAGGCCATACAGTGGATCAGAGCAGAAGCTAGACATCTGCTCCTTCTGGCTCCCAGCTGTGTGGGTTCCAGAAGAATGAACAATAACTTCTAAAGGGAGGTGATAAGAGCACAGGCCCAGGTGCTACTTAGAGATGCCAGCATGCCTAGTAATTTTTTTCTGTAACACTCAAAATGGTGGCATAGCTCACCGGGTTCTTCTTTCTGTAAGAAGCAAAGATCCCAGGGTGTTGAACAAAGGAAAGTTGGTAGCCTCCTTGCTGGACTCTGCCAGCTTTTCAGCATTTGGTGTGACTCTTTCCTGTTGGATTCTACACCTTAATCATTCAAACTAATTAGTAACACTGGGTTACTCCTTTTTCCAACAGGTGATCAGCAACATGACGTCTGAATTCTTTGCAGATAATCTACGGAGGAAAATCACTGACAACATGACCCATACAGTTGACTACTATGAGCCAGAGTACTACACTCCAGATAATGCCGGTACATCCCACCTCTCCATTGTGGCCGATGATGGCAGTGCTGTGTCCGCCACCAGCACCATCAACCAATAGTATGAGCTCAGATGTTACTTCCATGTAGGCCTCTGCCATCTTCATAGTGGTTCTGTGGTTGGTATAAACATCACTGGACTGGTATCTCCATAGTGGGTTAGTAATTGGCACTCTTTACTGGATCTCAGGTTCCTATAAATGGCATAGGACTACTGTCCTTGGTAGAACTTGGTGTTATACAGGTGTTACAGGACTGGCTCAATTTGTTATAGATTTTGTGCTCCTCTTGAGTCAAATCCACAGGAATCTTTTGTGCTGAGGGCACTTCACAGCTCAGGCCTGTCACAGAGTCTCATGCTTAGTAGGACTCAGGATATGTAGAGTAGGAGCTTCTATTGCAATTCAGGCCTACCCTGGTTTTATTTTGCAGTGGCTATTCCAACCCCTTCTCCCCTCAGTCTCAGCATCAGAGTCCCCTGTGGCACTAAGGTGCATCTTTCCCAGTGGTGCATTGACTGTCACTCTGCTTTTCTGTCTCCCTGTTGTCTTGGGGAAACCAGGATGCGAAAAGCTGTGTTCCCACAGCTGCCCTCATAGTACTCAGCATTCTGATAACAGCATTGTCCTAACTGGTATGCGTCTAGGGAGAGAGCTTGTTCTGACCAGGCTAAGACCAGAAGGCGCTTTTCTTCCTTCTGCTTAATGTGACTCTTTCCTGATGTACGTATCTAAGGAGATTTAAAATCTGCCCTATGGAAACAAATCTAATATTGGGTAATGGTGCCACTGAATAAATTGGGTATAAAACACTGGCCAGTTATAAAGGGAACTCTTTTTCTTCAGCTGTTCAGATAGCTAATCATGAAAGCAATGTGCAGTGGCCTTTTGGTGAAATGCAAAAGTCTGAGTCTGGATGAGCTTGTGCCTCAGGCTCTCCCCATGATGATGAACTGGGACCCCAGTGCCTGTAGCTCTATAGTCACCAGGAAAGTTTCCATCTGGAGTTCATTCTGGCATGTTTGGACCAGACCGGGTCTACCTTTAGACTGGGCCTGGAGACCTGGGACAGGATTCTCTGCTGCCCTCCTATTGTGCAGTTCTCTGTGCAGAGTCCATGTAAACACAGGATTCCCTACTCAAGCCAATCTATCTCCCCTGTACAGGACAAGGTGAAAGTCGGGGAGGATTCAGTCCCTTTCCTTGGAGCCTGGGGCTAGTTTAGGCCTACCTGTTAATCTTGGAGCTCTCAGAACACGGGCCTATTCCTTTTTGGCTTTTATGCAATCTGTGGTTCACCTGAAGTTTGGGACTTTGCATCTGATGAGCCTTCTTGACTGTTTGTCTTGTTTAGCTTTGGCTCAGAGGTCCGATCCAATGTGAGTGGAATCATATTTAATGATGAGATGGACGACTTCAGCTCACCTTTCATTGTTAATGGATTTGGAGTTCCTCCCTCTACTGCAAACTTCATTGAACCAGGTAACTCAAATTTCCTTCCCTTATTCAGTATTGGGGTTACCTTTTGCAAACTAATGGCTGACTACAACCCAGAGGGCATTATTTCTGCTCTCCTAGGCTAAGTGAGACACAGGCCTGGAGGCCTCTAAAGTTTCTGTTATAGGTGAGAAATCGCTCAGTTATGCCCTTTGCATCCCTGGATGCAGTTGCTATGATCTGTGTATTTTTGCACCTTCTGGATACAAGCTTTTGAAGCCTGAAGGAAAATGTCTTTGTGTTTGTTCCCTGCTTCCTCATGCCCTCGCAGATGAACTTCAGTCATTTCAAATGAAAGGTGTCAGAGCTGCAGGGAGCCTTTGACATCACAAATCAGGCAGACCTAGTGGGAGATAATATAAGACTACTCAAGATGCTCAGCTCTGCAGCGTTAAAGCCCAGGCTGGCAGTGTTCCAGAAGTGATGGCTGCTGGTGCTTTGTATCACTATTGAAATGCCTTGTTTTAATGTTTTCTGCCTTCCTCCAGTGCCTTTGGAACGTGTAACAGTCCAAACATATTTGCTGTCCCTTGCTCACCTTAAAGGCAGGTCTGCTCCTCCCTTTGCTAGCCTTGGGTCTGTTTCTTTGTCAGTAACATGGACTCTGAGAAGTGCACTGCCTGCCTGTGAAGCACCTCGTCAGTGATCATGGAGTATGATGAGGACCTCATATTAGTAAAGGGAGCCACCCCATCAAATCCAAGGCTGCAGAGGTTCCCATCCAAATGTGGAAGGACTTGGGTCCTGAAACTTAGCCGTGCCCTCCAGTGTATGCATACATGGAACTGGAAGGCAGACTCGTTCCCCATGTGTTAAGGGCAAGTTCACTTCCTCCCCTTCCATTATATCAAGGGGAGGGAGGTTCAGAAGATGAGCCTGCCTTGGGCTCTTGTGTACTGAACCAATATAGATGGCTGCTGCCACTGGCTGGCAGGTCCACAGCTTCATAGAGTTCAACACTAATGGGGCTAATGAGTTAAGAGCATGGTGGAGGTCCATGTCTATGCAAACACAAATTCATATTGGTGTTCTCTTCCCAGGTAAACGTCCCCTGTCTTCCATGTGCCCATCAATACTAGTGGATAAAACAAATAAAGTGAAGATGGTGGTTGGTGCTTCTGGAGGGACAAAAATAACTACAGCAACAGCACTGGTATGTCATGCCATGGGAGGAGAGGGCAGAGGGAGATAGCTGAGAGGCAGGCCACAGTGGGGCAGGAGGCTGATTTTTATACAACAAAGACCACACACGAGGTCACTGCATAGAATCTGGCTGTTTGGCTTGTAGTTGTTGTTTTTACTGGGAAGGCTGAACCCGATGAACTTACTTTGAGACCTGATGCTAGAAGTATCCATTGTGACTTATTCTAACCTTCACCCTTCTAAATCAAGACCAGATATGCTCTAGCTTGCATTTTCAAACGACATCTAATGAGTTTGTGATGGAGGACAATGCCCCTTACTGAGTTCTTCCAGTTGTTAATCATCCTTTGCTGTTAACCTTTGCACATTTTATTTCTGGTATGAATATCCCTACTGTCAGCTTCTATCCATAAAACTCTGTTACATCTTCTGCCAGGTTAGAGCCAACTACTACCCAAACTCTTCAGCTAATGAAGTCATCTCTTAACATCCCCTTGGATAGCTAAGTAGATCCATCTTGAATTTCACCTGAGGCATGCTTTTGAAATCTCGGATCATTTCTGTCACTTCTGAACACTTCCCAGCTATCAACCTGCTTTACAAGTTAGATATCAGAATTGGATATAATTATAGTAATGCTGGAACACAAGGGTAATATTAATCTTCTAATCCCTCTTGATATTCCTTTCCTTTACATAGCCTAGGCTTTTCTTCCTCTCTCTTGCCTTATTGCATTAAGGGCTTACTTTCAGCTAGAAGTCCTGTCCATGTAAATGTTCCTATATTCCAGGATACACTGTCTTCAATCTTGTGCGACTTGCACGTGCGTGGTTCCATTCTTGTCACGAGAGCAGATAGCCATGATGTAACATGATAGCTAGGGAGTGAGGCAGAAGATACAGCTTCTATTTTCAACTCTCTTTTTGACTGACTCTTCTTGGGTGCATTAAATAACTTCTCCCTCAGTCTCCCCATATCTGAAATCAAGACAATGCTTGCTTATCTTTGCAAGTCTATAGATGAAAGTACTGTATAGTAGTAGTGCATAAAATTGTGATGATTTGAAGCTTCATTTGTACTCAACCTTAGTATGATACCTCCTAGCTGAATCATTCCACCACGCTCTGAGATCTGGGCATGCCCAAATCCTGATATTCTCATGCATACTTTGTACTAAATTCTGTAATCAAGCAAGACACTATGTACAGATACAGGCAACATGAAAGAGTTGCATTTATATCTGATACCTGAAAATCAAGATGCTTCTCCTAACTGCCACTGAAAATAAGATCACCCCCCTCCGCCCCCCATTGGTTTGCAGTAAAGCCTCTTTGTTATACAATATGTATAGAGTGTGGCCCTATTGTGTAAGCACTCCTTGCTGAGGGATCTTTTATTATTCAGGACACTTGATAGTTATGATCAGTCTGTGTTATTCAGTGATATAAAGTGAGGTGCACGTGCTACATAGACAATGTACCCTCTATACAGAATGGCTCATTTCTTCGAAGTGGTATTTTAAGTGCTGCTTGAAGGCATCTGCTTATGTAATTGCTTTAGATTAATGCCCCCTGGAAAGTGTCATGCATCATCTGTAGTTGCCTTTTTGAGACTGTGTCAGTAACACTCATCCATCCTCAGGGACAAAATCTCATTCGGGATTGGGATCACACTATCCCAAGCTTCTATGTTGTGCCCTAATGCCATGAATGGCTTTGGGGCACTGTTGATCCAAGTGCACTACAAGGACTGGACCAGCAGAGGCTGCTGTTGAGCTTCATTCTTTCATATCATTATTGAGCTTTCAGTGAGCACATCATTCGCTGGCCTTAGACTCCAAAGTTCCCTATTGAACAGATGTGTTTTTCTGGAAGCCTTGTCATCTGCATGGGACCTGTTTTGCTGGACACTTTCTCACCTGCTTGCATAGGTGTGCTTTACGGCACGAGGTCAGGCACTGAAACTCTACGTTGTAAGCTTCACTTACGTCTTCTGGAGAAATGATGAGGTCCCTTGGCTATGGTGGCTTGCAGAGCCAGCGTCACAAAGCAGACCGCTGCCCCTCTTGTTTACCACTTCCTGTGATAGTCACTTACCTCCCCACCCTCCTTCTTTGGGCTCTGCTGAGATGGGGAGGGAGTGACTGTTTGCAGACAGACAACTGCACAACTCATTTAGCAGCTGTGAATGCCCCAGGCTGTGGGCATTTCCAGATTCAGGAGGCTCACTCCTGGTGAGAGGGAGGAGCTCAGCTGAGCAATTGAGATCTAGGTTTAGGCTCTGACCTCTGCCCTTAGTGTTGAGGCCCGTGCAAGGCTAAGATCTGAAGAGAGCCTTGTGCTTGCTGCTGTTCTCCCACCCACTGCACTTCTGCTGTTGTGGTCTAGCCCCTTCCTACTTGCGTGTTCCTCTGCACAAGGCATCCAGCTGAATTTCACACGGGCTTTCCCAAGCTTGGGCTAATTTTATGCAAAGCATTTCTAAACACAGGCCTACAGCCAAGGGCTACCTGAGGCACCAGTGAGGGCTTTGGGAGCAAGGAAGCTTGCACCAGCTGTCTGTTGTCCTTGAGTCCCTCTTTCTTTGAGCCTTTCCCACTTGCCAGTAGCCCCAAGTGCCAATTTAAGTAGAAGGGGGTGAGCCAGGCCTGAGGAAATGTTGCTTATACTGGTTGCAGAACAGGGGTCTGTGTGCAGAGGGTGCTATGTGGCTCTAGAGCCATAGATGAAGTCACTCTCCTCAGCCTGGTTAAACCAGATCTAAGGCCCTGTTGTGTAGGCAGCAATGCACAGAGCTGGCATCTGCAGGCTCCGGCTCGCTGTCACTGCAATGACACCCGCACTAGAGTTCCCTGGAGATGGGCCATGCATTGACACCTGCGGCTTTCTGCCTCCTCCAGGCAATCATCAATGCCCTCTGGTTTGGTTATGATGTTAAGAAGGCTGTGGAAGAGCCGCGAGTTCATGACCAGCTGTTTCCCAACATCACTGAACTGGAAGAAGAAGTGGAAGAGGTTGGTCAGTTTGGCCTGGAGGGTGGGGGCAGGGGTGCAGTGACTGGCTCTGTTTTGTTTCACTGGGGAAGTGCTCTTGCTATGTCCCACTGCACAAAATGTTTATTGCTTCAAGGATTTCCAAAGGTCAGATCTTTTATTGGACCAACTATGTAGCTGGGAGTAAGACGGGCAAGCTTTCAAATGCAAGACCTCCTTCCTGAGGACAGGAAGCCAGGCACAGCAGGAGGGGAGAGATTAAGAGAAATTCTTGGGTGTAGCAAACGCACACATCTGAGAACTTCTTTCAGCCCCTCCTCTGCTGTGTTTTACTTGCTGTGCCTGAGGATGAATGTCTTGCATTGGAAAGCTTGTCTCACTTTATTCCAACTCCATAGTGAGAGCCATCACCCTGAGAAACCCTCACCTCATGTAATTTCTGGGCCATTGTGGCCACATCACTCTTACATTTAATGTGGCTTTAAGAATAGAGCAGGGCAAAACTCTGGCCGTGGCTAAAGCCAAGAGATCTGAGTTCCCTGTCCTGTCAGTGCCTGTCATGTGGGTTTGCCAGAGCCCCTTGCATAAGGTGATATTTGTTTTCCTACTGGTGCCCCTGCTTGTGGATGGGCTCTGGCTGCAGCAGGTCACTTGGCTCATGGGAGCAGCCTGGCTTTGCCAACACACCGGCCCCCTGTGCACATCTGACCTTTTCCATGTCTTTTATGTTGAGGAAACCAAAATCCTGGATAAAGGAGAACACTTGGAGCACCCCCCCCCCTGCATCTTTTGCTCTTACCTGGGGGTGGCTAAAGGGACCCTTTTAGTTGCTGTCAAATTTCATTAGTGCTTGTGGCCTCAAAGTCGGCCTCAACACCAGCTGCAGTACAACTGCAGTATGGTGGAATTGTCTTCTGGGCGAGAGGCTCCTAAATTGGTCAGATTTTGCCTGGGGTCAGCAGGTTTTGCCACATGGAGCTGGGCTAAGCTAAATGTGAAACATTTCCAGTTCATGCCAGGAGTGGGCTAGGTTTTGTTACTGTCTGCTGAGTTTTGAAGCAGATTTTCCTGGATCCTTGCCTTGATTGGGCAAATTTGGCAGCTCTTCACCACACACGTGCTCTTATAGCCAGCTGGCTCCACTGAATTTTGCCATTCTACTGGGTTTCCACAAGCAGCTGGCTTTTTCCTGCTTTATGCCTTTGCCACATGCTGTTGTACTTTCCCATGCAGCTGCATTTTGGTTTGTTTCACCAGATTTCTCTGCACCATGTGCTGAGTTCCTGGGCTTTTGTGGTGCTCTGCCAGGCTTGTGCTGCCCTGTGATGGGCAGGTTTACCGCTGTGCCTGGCAGGATTTTTATAGCATGACCTCCTCACCCCCCCACTTTCCAAAAAAAAATCGTACCAGGATTTTTCCGCCCTGTCTCCTCTTCTAGATCTCTCTCTTGTGCTGGTTTCAGGTGCTTGCTAAATCCCTGAATTTCAGTGGGTATGAACACCATTCTGCTGGATTTTGCTGCATCCTGGTTTTGCTGTCTTGGATTTACGCTGGCCTGTTCCGTGCTTGGCCGGCTGTTACCATTCTCTGAGACTTTGCTGCCGTGCGGTCAGGCTGTTTTGTGCTGATCTCTGTCAGATTCTGTTTTGCCTCTCCATGTTTTCCTGTCTCGTGCTGTACTTAGCCCCATTTTCCTGTGCTGTGCTGGGTTTTGTCAAAGTCTGCTTTTGCTTTCCAGGATTTCTCCTGGCCTGTGCTGCACTTAGTGGGCTTCTGCTGCGCTCTACTGGATTTTGCTGCCTGGTGGTGGATTTTTTTTTTTTTTGGTGCCTTTTTAAAAATTTTATCCCAAGTTATCACCATCTTTCCAGTGTTTCTTTCTTGGCTTTGATTTTATGACTCTGCCACACTTTGCCATGCTGAACTGTACAGTTGCTGGCTATTGCCATGTTTTGCTTGTGCAACTGTTGCCTCCACTCTCCCACTGTTGGCTTTGGTTTTCCTGATTTTGATTGATTACTGGTTTGAGTGATTTGATTTCTGTCCCACCTACTGCAACCCTTCCACCTCAGAGAAAAAGTGGAGCTTGCTGTTGTAAGGGAAAGGAATAGTGACCTATGTAAGAGAAGACGGGCTGGGAGTAGCCCTCAAACCCTGGGCAAGGGCACACGCCTGTTACAGTGTGTGCGCAATGTAACCTGGATGTGCCCGCATCATATGCATCTCTTGCTGCGTGCTGACTGTGTATCTGCCTTTCAGGGCATTGAGATGGAACTAAGGAACAGGAAACATGATATCAAGCGAGGTAACAGCAGGGCTGTCGTCCAGGCAATTCTGAGGACTGGTGATGGTTGGGCTGCTGCATCAGATTCCCGGAAAGGTGGATTCCCTGCTGGCTACTGACCTGGCTTGTTTGCTCTGGGAACCTGCTTCTTCATCAGTCTACTGATTTAAACCCAGGAGGAGGAATGGGCAGATAGTTGAACGCTGCAACTCAGGGACTCGTACAAGAAAGAGGAGGAACTTGCCTATGGTTCTCTTACTGGATCCTGGCTTGGTGGCCTCCTTGCCCATTACTGAAGTGCCTTACGGCCAACCACGGCACTTGAAGGGAATGCCTTTGTGCCAAAAGATACAACAGCTGCCTAAAAGGAGTCTGACCTTTCTTCCTTACCCCAACTTCCTTTCATACCCACTGAGCAGACCCTTCCTGCACAGAACATTTGTAGGTCTGACTCCTTACAGCTGTAGATGGCATTCGTTCATCTTTCACCTTTACCCAGCCTTTCCTCTAGCAGCAGTGAAGCTCCTAGCAGAAAACCATAATGGAGTATGAATGGGACTCTAGGTATTGGCCGCCTGATGAAGACATCTGGCTGAAGGGCAGGGGGAGGAGTTCAAGAAGTGTAGTGTGGTAACCCTTCTCCACAAAGATCATCGCTGTTTGTTTTAATAGTATCTCTTTTGGTTCTCATTGCCAGAGCTTGTTCTTCAGGCTGAGTGGGTAGCTGAGGTGGTTTTTCATGTCTTGTTTGTTTTTATATTTCTGTTCAAAGAGTTTTAAAGGGAAGAAAGCAGCTACCTGAGTAATTATTTTTCAGCATACATAAAATAAAAGCCTACGGAGTCTCACGTTCCTCCTCTCCCTTGCATAGGAAGATAGCCTGAAAAGAAGCAGGAGGGTCGGTCTGACAATGGCTTTCCAGCAGTTTGGCTCTCAGTCCACTACCCCGTGATTTGAAAATGGGACAGCAAGCCCAGGCCCTGTCAGGGACTCATGACACAAGCTTTTCTCCTTTTGCTTCAGGAAGCATTTAAGTTTGGTTATCAGCATAAAGCACTGACCACAAGGTCATAGTGCCTATATGCTTGTGGCTGTCCTAAACCAGGCCCTTGTCCTTGGAAAAGTACAAGGCTGGGTCTTTGGCCAAAATTAAATATCCCTTTAACTTGGAGTTGCTGACAAGTTTTTTAGCTATCATCCCACTAGCAAGAGTAGTCACTACCTCTTCCAGGGAGCTGGGGTTGAATCTCTCTGTTTACTGCACTTTGAGATGCTGCCATATGCTAGCAGGTAAGATCTGAGCACCCTTCAACCCTACTGCTTTTCACTTGCCACTGGAAGGGAGAGGTGTTAAGCAGCGTGTGGTATCCAACTGCCTGACATTAAGCAAACAGTGGCTGGCCAATCTCTTCCCTATCGGAGCTGAGTGAAAGGCAAGAACTAAACACTCACAACTGGTGTAAAACAAATTAGTTGACTAGAAAAATACTGTCTGGTGCTCTGCATCATTTAAATCAGGAGGTGGGCAAAATATGGCCCACCAGGCCATTCTATCAAGCCCCTGGGCTCAATAATTTTTTTTTAATTTTTTTTTTTTTTAAGTTAAATCTGCCCTTGACTACATGTCATGCAGCCCTTGCTGGTGTGCCAAAACTCAGTAAGCAGCCCTCCAACAGAAATAATTGCTCACCTCTGATTTAAATCATGTACATCACGGCTGTATACAAAATACTAAGAGGCCCTTCTTGTGGCATCTGAAAATGCAGGCTGGTTCTGTTCTGGACCAGGACACTGCAAACAAAGAGCTGCAGTAGGGGCAGGACTGAAGCACAATGAAGAAGCAGAAAGAGCCCTGCAGCTCCTTATGGCTTGCATAGCTGCCTCATTTTCCCAAGGACTAGGCAGAAATCACCCACCCTCCCCACACCCACCAGTGCTCTAGTTTAACTGCCTTTGAATTCTGAAAAGTTGATTGGCTTCATTGGGCCCAATCTTGAAGAGGCAAATAGAGAAGGTCCCAGGTAATTATCTCTGCAACTACAATGGCCTGGAGGCTAACACTGATGTCTGCCTACTGGCAAGTTGGGCTAGTAGACAGCAAGATCAAGCAGCTATGTTAGAATCATAGAAAAGTAAGGCTGGCAGTGCCTGAAGGAGAACATCAAGTCCAACCCATCCTGTGCCAGGCACAATTATCCCTATCTCTCCCATCCAGTGGAAATGAGCCGTTAGCTTTGTGCATGCTGAAGGGCTGGTTCTGAGCCTGATGTCAAAAATGGGAGGTTATGTTTAAGTTCTAGTCCAGAAGCAAGGGTGGCAGAACCAGGGCAGGCCCTGAGCAATACAAAAGTAACTCATCTTCCAGGGCAAGCATCAAGATTATCACCACGATCTACTGCAAACCTGCCCCTATTTCCATACACTTATCAGCCAATATGTTGCTTATGTAGGCTTACCTTTGAGGAACAGTGTAGGAGAAGCCAGTTTTAGTGTACAGTTCCTGACCAACCCACCAATGTCTCTCTCTCTAGCAGACAGCTGCATGACTAATATTAAGCTAACTGAAAGAAGTGCCCTGGTTCTACAAGCTGGATTAACTGTCTGGTATTTCAGGTATGCACTTATGGGTTAAAAAGGTAGACAGACCTATAACAATCTGGTTTCATTGGTATAAAATGTGTCTTTAAAAACAGTATATGGTTGGATAGTTCTGACACACAATCTACATAGCTGCTTTAAGAATCAAGCTGAACAACCCATACACCAAGATAACCTCTGGATCAACAGAATCACAGTGAACCATGCATAAGCATTTGACAATAACAGGGATCCATCAGTTCAATGGACAAGGTCATTCAGAATCAACATACAAGACTGCCCCATTCCCCCCAGGCACATACAGGAAAGTACACTTAGCTTACAGATGAAAATTATGCCTATGCTCATGACTGTACCTGCAGGTTTACAGGTACCCTGAGTACTTGGCTCTATGGATTTTATAAAAACAAACACACAGTTAAAAAAAAAATATGCCTCTTTAGAAGCTTCTGTGGGGAAAATGTATACAAAAGAAGTTGTCTGACTGCATGGGCAGAATGACATCCTTTGCTATTCAAGGGGCACAATTCTGCCCACCTTGCAAACACAGTGTATCTTGGCTGTGGCAGGTCTTCCCCCTCTGTTCAAATCCTCTGGTAAATGTAGGGCACTTATGGTAGTGCCGATGGGGCACAAGGTTACGAGAGAACAAAAACCAGCCAGCATTGCTACATTGCCTATAACTGCTCCCGGGAGCATGGGCTCACCTGGTACTTGTTAAAACTTCAGCATCCCTGACTTGCAGTCTACTTTGAAAGGTTTTTGTAGCACCTGGCCACTTGCTTTGCAGTACATGGCATGTCCTTGTTGCAAATCATGCAGGGAATCGTCTGCATGACTGAGGAATAAGCCTTGAGCAAGCTTACCTGTAATGTGCTGGCTCCTTCTACATTCACATTGTCTTAAAGAACACAGGGCTCATTCTTGGGCAGACCCAAGAATGTTTCAGTGTTGTTAGCTATGTGCTCAGTTGCACATTTCCTGCCCCCCTCACCCCTCCAACCCTTCCCCATAGCAGCAGGCATCTGTACAGATGCTGCATTTTTTTGCCGACATACCAGGTTTGTACCAAAAATAATGCTGGTGTCATGCAACAACCTTAGGCTACCGGAAGGGCTTCCCAGGGTGGGCAGGGAGCAGCATTGTGGGAGGGCAGAGGGCGATTAGATATGAAACATTTGTTTAGATTTAGTCCCTTGTTGGGGGAGGGGGTGTGTACCTGTACACACATGCTTGCAGCTCTGCTGATACACCCAATGGTGCTGAAACACACCTGACCAAAAAAGGTACATAAGGTATTTCACATTAATAGCACAACCAAAAAACAGCACATTTACAAGCTACTTCTGGCATGTGACCAGAGGTGCCCCCTTGAAAGCAGCCAGCCCCCTGCTGTCTCCTACAGCCCACCTGCCAGCTGCACCCCTCCCCCCTGTGGCTTTTGGCTTGCTCTCCCTTTCTACGCATGTGTGGCTCAGTCATGGTCTGGTTCCGTAGTCTTGTTCTAAATAGCTGCTCTGCTCACAAACCATTTATTTCAGTATCAGACAAGTCTTGTTCCTGTCCCTACTGCCCCAGGGCCAACCTCAGATAGGATGGATGGAGGGGTATGATTCAAGCCAAGACTGGTTGCTTTGACCTGTACATCCCAAAGATAGTTTGCAGCATGTTGCCAAGTTGATTGTTACTGTGCGTCTCATCCATGCACCTTGCTAGGTGGCCTTGAGGTCTGACAAGTACAGGAGGAGATGTTCGGTGTATCCACAGTCGCATGTGCTGAATCCAGGGCTGGGCTGGATCCTGTGCTAATAGCCAGCTGCATTCCCCTCCTTCCTTTCATCAGAATAGGCAGAGATGCACCTCCCTTCTCTTGAAACCCCCTGCACAACATTAAGCATTAGAGGATTTTGCTGGTCACTGTGTCCTTTTTCTAGTAATCCTTTCTTAATATTCTGAAAGGGAAAGAGCAAAAGAAATCACTTCAGTGTAGCAGTCCTGTGCTCCAGCTGCCCCTATTGTCTCTAGGCAGGAAAACAGGGTGTGTGGCTGAGTACAGTGCCAGAGAATTGCAGGTACAGTAGCTGGCAATGGGATGCAGAACAGTATTCAGCATTATTACACCAGTGACACTATATCCTCCTTTGGGATACTTTTTCATCCCACAAAAAAAGGCAAGAAATAAGGGCCAGGAGAATCAGTGAAAGCACCTCACCTCATCAAAGTCCTTCTCAAACTGGATGCTGGTGGTGTTAACGTGGAAAATGTGCTCTTTAATGGCTTTCTTGAGGTCATAGCCAAACCAGAGTTTGTTTATAATGGCCTGCAATGAAAGTCAACATTAATGAGGTGAAGGCTAAGTAATGGAGTAAAATCCCAGTCTCATGTTTGCTCCTGTAACTCCCAAATCAAGCCCATTGGGTCAGTGGACTAAGTGATGCTTGCACAGTGGGAAAGTTCAGGAACTTAAATAAGAATGTACTTGAAGCAACACCACCCAAGCCTGGTTCCAGTATTTTTTTGCTCCAGCCTTAGCTCAATAGCTCTAACACAGCTGAACACAGTGAGCCATCGGGAATCAAATTCCACCTCGGCTGGCCTTCCTTGGCCTGAGACAGCTACAGTACAAGAGGAGAGCCCATCAGGCCCCAGGTCTCGCACATTCATAGGCCTAACAGCTCCCAAGAAAGGGACAGGCTTTGAATCAGTTTTGTCTTTCATTGCGTCCTCCACCAAAACACTTTGCATGTGCAGGTGACAGTCTTCCCAGCAGCTCTACGTTCTCTTGGTAACATCATTGTGGGCACTTGTGCTGGGCTAAGTGTGTCCACTGCTGGCTGCCAGGAGATAAATGCACACTCTCAGAGACTACATGAGACATCAAGTAAGTGACCCACAGGGGATGATGAGACATTAGAAGCATGAACTCAGAGCAGGGTTCAACAATCGCTACTATTAAGGCTAGTCGGCAACTTAGCCTACAACAGCTTTCACAGTCTAAGTGATACGGTAATTAGCTCCAAAGCTAGGGAATTGTTCCTAACCACAAAGGACAGATTGTCCCCCAGGCCAGAGGATGGGCTGTGACACTGGGTCTCCCCACCCTCACTCACCAAGGCAGTAGCGCTGATAATCAGTTCCCCACCTGAGCCACCAATCACCAGCATGGATTTCTTGTCTTTGGAGAGAAGAATGGATGGAACCATAGCAGAGGGTGGTCTCTCTCCTAAGAAAGATGAGGACTCAGGTATCAGTTGCTGTGCTCAGAAGGAAAGAAGCACCACTGAAAAGCTGGATGTCCCCGCCCCCCCAGTACCCAAAGTCAGGAATGCCCTGGAGCAATTCAGCTTCCCATCAGCTGGTCCAGAAACATGAATTGTGGAGGTTATCTTTATGGTAGAGCTTTTTGAAGGCCTGGTCCTTTAAGGTGTTTTGGCAACACATCTTACCACTGTAGTACCTTGCTGCCTTGCATGTATTTGCAACCTGATGGCACCAGGCACTCATAGGTACTACCAGCCCCCTCTAACCCAGTCACATTAATAGCTGCAGCAGTGCTGGTTGCCATCCTGGTGACAGTGACCTTCACTGAAGTATGGATGGCAAAACTTATCCACCACAGGAGAAACATGAATGACATCACCATGCACTAGCATTTCCTTTAGGTTTGTAAATACTAATTAAGCACTGTTACGCAGTGATTCAAGTCCTCCTTATCTGAGCAACAAAGTCCTGCAGTCCAAGAATCTCCAAGTCATAGGTACTGAAAGAACAGCAGCATATAGTCCCATGTGACCAGTAGATTCTTCTCCAAGTTCAGCATTTTTCTATATAGCTAATCCTTGGCAGTTCATTTTTAGGTTGCAGATACTGCCCCAGTGGTGTTTTGTTCTGCGGTTGTTCAGAGCAAGCTCCCTCATGCCAGGTCTTGCCAGAAAGGGTTCAATAGGGGCAGAGTAACCACTCAAGACATTGAGGCATCCACAGATGGTCACAGGCTAGGTCCATGGGCAAAGCATACTTTACACCTCTAGCCAGAGACGAAGCAGTGACAGCACTCACCTGAAGAAAAGCTTTTTATCTTCTTCCGGCAGAAGTCAGCAAGTTCATTATTTAAGATGATTCCAGTATTATTAGAATAGACCATCGAGCCAAACCTGTGCGGAGGTTGGGGGGAGGGGGGGGAGAAGGAGAGAAAGGGCACATGGGAACTCTAATGATTATGCCAGGGATCACCCACAGACAGAGGGGAGGCACAGGCCATGTGCAATACTGTGCTCACTAGTTTAAGAAGAGCAAAGGGTTTTAAACCTTTTAGATGGCTAAGTTATTAAATCAGTGTAAATAATATTCCATTATCCTGGTCTGAGACACAGGTGAAAGAGGGTTTGGTACAAATAAGATGCTTCTAATTCCTAAGCCCACCAAGCCCTATGGTTTTTAAGTGGCATCAGACCCATTCTAGTACCTTTCAATAGGTGATTTAGCAATGAAAATGTTTTGCCTGCCACTTGAGATGCTATAATGGTGAACTGTAGGTTTAAGCCCTGCTTTGTCTGGGAACAACTGGACTCAGAGCACTACCACAGAAGCACAGAGTGTATGAGAGCTTAGCATAAGACTCCCCAGGGATAATTTTGTATCCCTGAGCTTTCTTGTTCCTAACAGTCATGCTGTTCACAACCATCTTGGGGTCAAGTAACTGGATGTGCTTGTAGGTCACAGAGGGAAAAGGGCTGTGTCCATGTTGATAGGGACAACAAACCCATCAGAGTACCAGCAGCCTGCACATGTGATGGCAACTGCCAAGTGAGAAGGTAGAGAAGAGGCAGCGGAGAGTCAAGAATAAAGCCAGTTCTCCAGATGACCAAGATAGGGATTAGCTGTCCTTCAGCTGGACAGCACCTGTGCTTGGAGAGTCCCAGAACCCTGTTAATGGCTTCAGTAGAAGCCCAGTCATGCTTCCCCAGTGCAACCAAATAACAAGGCTTGCAACCACTCACGGGTAGTTGATGGTGCTGGTGGCAGACACAGCACTACCATCTTTTGCGATGACAGAGACGTGGGTGGTACCATGGCTTTCTTTTCCTGATGGCATGATGTTATAGTACTCGGCCCTATGGTTACCTTTCTCCGTTATTCGCCTCCTGGCCTCTTCAGCAAAATCATCAGACAGGAGTTGCTGAATCTCTGCCTAGGAATAAAGCCCAGGACAGTGAGGTCAAACTTCCAAAGCTTAGAAATGCTGCATCAAGCTGAGGAGGGGTAACAGGGATTTAACACCAGGTGATGGGAGTCAAAGGCTCTACTTCATACTGCAAACAAACATTCGCAGCATCCAGCACCTGGCTGCTTCTTACAACCAGTCTCAGACAAGACTAACAAACATTGGCTATCAGATGCTGCCATTTTCAAATTGAGCACTATGTTGAGTAACAGACTGCATAAACTGTTTGGAAAACACAGGGTCCAGTTCTGCCACCCTCCTTCAAACTACTCAGCACTCTGCTCAGTTGCCTGTTTTGCTAATGCCAGGTCTCAGAATCACAAAAATGCTTCTGTGCAGCAGCTTAATGAACCCCTATAGGCCTTCACAATTCTCGTGGAAGATTTATTTCAAGCAAGTGGGAGGCTGGTGGAGTGTGCAGCAAAGCAGGAATAACAGCTCTGCCTCAAAACACTAATGCAGAAAAGGGTCCCAAATTATCTGCTGTCTTAGCCTGCAATATCTCCTATCAGACATCTGATGGAGAGTCAGAAAGGGATGTTCAAGCCTCTGTATGACTGTGGTGTACAGTGATATGGAGATGCGCAAGCTCAGAAGACAATAGAGACTTGATGGGTTTGGGGATCTTGAAACATATGCACAAGGATGACTGGACACAAACACAAGCAACCAGCTGATTTCCACCACTGTCAGGTGATAGTGCAGCAGGGCCAACCCAAGACCTAGCACATGTGGCTGCTTCTCCTGTCATGCTTACTCACCTTTTCTACACCAGAGATATCTGGGTCATCCAGTTTGGGCTTCTGCCCATTGCCAAACTTCATGGCCTCTACAATACGATGGTAGGTCTCAATCTTCCTATTGAGTGTCTCCACAGACTGTGCAGTGAATTCAAACCCTAAAGAGCAGGGTTAACCAATGTGGTTAATGGAGCAATGATGAGACATTCCACCAGTTTCTTATGTCATAATCCCATTCTCCTACTGAATGCAGCTCCACTGCCCAATCCCACTGCTTAATTTCTTCATGCCAGACCAGCTTGGTCCAGCAGCTTAGACAACAGGCGGTCTTGACTTCGAACCCAATTCCAGCTCTAGCACAGATTCTCTTTGTGACCTTGAAAATAAACTCTGTGATTTTCTCTGCTTCTGTTCCCTCCACCTCTGTCTGCACAATGCTCATGACAGCAATGATGCCTGCCAGGCTAACAAGTGTTGGTAAACTTCATACTTCTACTGTGCTATTGCATTGCCACTTCTGACCCTTCTGGTCAGTTTAGAATGGATGAAGCCCCATGCTGAAATTTGCCAAACTATGCCCTCCCCTTTGCAGATTACCTTTCAATATGTTGAGGATTAATAAGAGAACAAAACCTCCTGCAGGTGGTGGTGGAGAATATACTGTGTAACTGCCTAGAGAAATATTCAAGGGTTGTGTCACTTCTGCCTTGAATTCGCGGAGGTCACTGCTGGTCAAACTGCCACCTTTAAGAGGAAACAATGGGATGTCAGCTATCAATACCTGCTGTGAGAAGGCAGTGGAAGAGCCTCTTCCAGTTTGTTGAATATTTATTTCCAGAAGCCTGTCATTGATCAAGGCACTGCCTGACCAAACAAGGCTGGGGTTGCAGGCTCCAGTCCTGGGAATGAGTTAGTGATAGCCTATATGACCCCAAAGAAAGGGAAATAGCATGAGTTGCCCTGCTTTGCGCTCTACCCACTAGCTATCCAAGGAAAAGCCACTGCAGGTGGTCTCCTAGATGGAGGCCTTACCATTGCTGCAGTAGGCAAGAAGGGAGCAGAAGGAAAACATAATCCCAGATGGAGGAGTAAGGATAAAGCTGTTCATCTAATGAGTAGTTGTACACACTTGGGTAAAGTAATAAGATATCAGTCAAGTGCAATCAGTTGATAGTCTTTAACTAATTGCTTTCTTCTGCTAAACAGTGAACGCCTCCATCAGCTTTATCTCGTAAGCGGGGAGAAGCACACATGCAGAGTCAGCTTTCAGAAGTGATAAGACTCAGTTCTTCCTCCCTTCCTTCCCTCCCTCGCTAAAAGTCAAGGCAAGAGCCTGCCTGACCCTGCACTTACCTTCTCAGTTAGAATGCCCTTACTGTCTCCCCAAGGTACCTTGGCTCAAATCCATGGCAGGTGTAGGTTGAAAAATCTAATGCGTGACACCACAGCCCACCAGGCTTTGCTGAGTACTTAACACAATGGCTTTTTTCAAACTTGACCTTTTCGTTTTCAGTCCCTTGAGATGCACTGTCTTAGTGTGCCAAGTTGTCATCAAGTGCTGACTGCTCCACCCCACCACATGCATTTTTAAAAACTGAGGCCCATCAAGGAGTTTCCAACTGGGCACACCTCCAGGATTTCAGGGTTGCTTTTCTTTGTTCTCCCAGGGTCACCTCAGTAAATCACAAAATAATAAGCCCTTTGTTTCTCTGATTCCCCTTCAATAAAATGGAGCCAATAGGTTACCCCCTTTTTGTGAGGAACTTGGACATTCAAGGGTAAAAACTGCATAATTATTGCCTACCTGCTCTTCTTATGTCAGCCTCCAGCAGTTTTGCTGTCTGGCCTTCGTAGAATTCCTTGGCTCCTTTCAAAGACACTTCAGTCAGCGTTTTCTTCAGGGCTGGCCAGTGGAAAGTTTCCCCAGCCGCTGGGAATTTCCCATCCTTACAGAACAGTTGCCTGCTAGGGGAGAAGACTGCTGTTTCAGAGCTAGGTTCATACAGTGCACTTACACTGCATGCACCTCCTGGGCTCTCCAGAAGCCCCAAAACTCCTCATCACATTCTACCCTACCAGGAGAAAGCCACTCCTTTGATGGCACCTCTCCATGGACAAGACTGTTTCCATAATGCTCCTCATGCAAAGCTTCCCTTGTTTGGGCCTGTGGCTGTAGCCTTGGCTCAGGATTCAAGCAATTCCCCAGGGGATGGCCCTGCTCTGTCACAGGATAGTTCCTGTACCGAGCTTCTCTTTCATTTGACAGAGGAAGCCTTCACACATCTATTGTCCCGTCTCTAAATTCCTACTAGACACCCCTCTGTCCTTGTCTTTGCCAAACCACAGAAGCTACAGGAATGGTGCTGACCAAGAGTAGGTATTCATAGTTTCTGCTCTTCTCCAAGATTAGAGACACTTTTCTCAATAGCAGAAATACAGGTACAAGGCACCACCACCACCACCACTGATGCTGAGTTCAAGAAGCTGTTTATACAACACACTCTTAGCTCCTGAACCTGTATTTAATGTGCCGCTCTTACCATAAGGCAGACTCTTTAATTTTTTTCTTCAACAAGGGATGATTGAGAAACTTGCTCAGAACCGGAGGGATGATGATTCCATGCTGAAGGAGTTCAATGGTTGGGTCAAACAATGATTTCCATGGCAACCGGCCATAACGCCTGTGCGCTTCTTCATACCCACGAAGTTCTCCAGGAATTCCAATCCATTGGCTCCCTACACACAGAATTATGTTGCCTTATAGCAATAACCCCTGCAATAGGCTTTAAAAAGATCCATTGGCACATCATGCTTACAGACCACAGGCAGTTGGACGTTCATTACCACCTACCATGTGTACAGAAGGGAAGTGGAACCTAGCCTAGCACAAGTATCTCAGAAGAGACCTTCAAGGTGCGGTCCTTGCCTTGCTAGAGAAGCTGTCTCCTGCAATTAATGCGAGCACAGACCGCTCCACCACTCCTATTAAGCAATAGCACAGGAATTGCTAACCTTGGAAAAGCACAGTGGAAGGTCATTAATGCCGACTGTCAGTGCTAATTAGCCCACCTCTTCAAGGTTTTCATTGCCCTTCCAAGGGAAGCTCTCTTGCATCCCCTGCTGGCAAAAGTGTAGGCCTGTTCCTTTATCAAACAATAAATGCCCTTGTCTTTCCCAAGGCTCAGCTTCTCTCTGGAGGTTTGTGAAGTTTAATCTACTAGTGAAAGCCCCAAACTGAAGGTGTTAGGGAAGGACAAGACATTGCCACAAATGCAGGAAGGCTCTCAAGCAGGTAGAACTTCTGGATGGATCCAGAATCAACCACGGCAGCAACCGCATTGGAGGTGTTGGAGTAGCTTTTCCACTGGCTTCAGCACTAGAAGGACTTGCACGCCTTCCCAAAGGGGAGCAAAGGGTGGGAAGGGGTGAGCTGGAAGGATGGTCCTACAGTTACAATACTAGAATGAAGCTTTAAAGTTGCATTCCTGGTTCAACCAGATCTCCTTGGAGGTTGCTGATAAAACCTGCTGGGCTTGACTTTTCAGACAACCTGAATTGCTCCCTGTGGGAGCAGAGTACTTTCAAAAATCTGATCATTAATATGCAGGCCTACACTAAGGAGCAATTACATACAAAGGCACCGCCTCACTTAGCTTATCTGCTCCCTGCATGTGTTCAGATGCAGGGGCACAGCTACCAATTTTAGTGACCAAAGTCCATTTTTTAACTTCTTTTTTGCTTTTGAAGAGTTCTCCTGACTAAGAGAGTGTGCTGGGGTCTGTGCCTTTTTGCTCAATGCTACAACTGTTTATTAAGTGGAGACACAGAGCTGTGCAGACCCACAGAAGTTACAGCAGTGCAGTGGGGGAAACATCTGAGGAGAACGGGGTGCCACCCAGTGACCACTAGGGCTGGATTTAGCCTGCAGAATTTCTCTAATTGTCCAGCAAACTCAGCCAGGATCAAGAGTGGAAAGTTTTCTTGGCCCTCAGGCATGAGGCTGAGCTTGCTGGATGGTCACCTGCAAAGATATCTCCTATCAGCTTTGTTTGAAGGGGCAGCACTCAGAAACAATGCATGCAAGAACCTGGCCCAGATAGTTCTGTGGTCACTCCTCAGAGTACAGCTGCCCTCTGACATGCCCACACACAACTGCAAGAACACTGAAGTGCTGAGCAGTCAACACTGACTGACAGCTAATGTGTCCTGCTTTGGACTTGAGCCTACCAGCTTCATACCAGCATGCAGCACTATTGAGGTAAATGTGACTATGGCCAGGAGCAAGTCCTTTGTGGAAGCACAGTGGCTTGAAGGATTGCGCACTCTTGGCACTTTCATCAGGTGCAATAATAGCACAGGCACAAAGTAGCTGCTGGGGATAATGGCATTAGGAAAGTGATAAGATCTGAGTGTGTGCAGTCTATTCAGAGGGCTGGCACCAAACCAGGGCCAGGAAGGGTTTTTTGCCTCAAGTTTCCTTGGCCCAGGGCAGCAGTTCTCAACCAGGGGTCTGCGGTGCACCAGGAGGTCCATGCTACCTGGGGACTGGCCAGACAGCCCTGCCAGGGACAAGTGCCAAGACATGGGTAAGTGCCACTGCCCTGCTCCCTTTGGGGCTGGCCATGGGGTGACCTCAGAGTGGGAGCAGGAAATCTCCACATGTGTTTGGCTGGCAGCTACCACTTCTGCAGCCGAAGCCACTGCACTGCACCTAAGGGACGAGGAGGTAAGAGAGCAGTGCTCTGGCACTGGCTGCTTCCAGGTGGAGGGCTCAGGTTGGGGCCTTTCACTACTCGGAGTCCAGAGCAGTGGGGGAGGGCATAACTCCATGCCACCACCCCCACTGCTGCTGAGTGGGCATGGAGCGCCTCACCATTGCGGTGCAACTTGCATGGGGCTTCTGACAGTGATAGCCTCCCTGCCCTGCTCCACCCTCCTGTATTGGGTCCTGCTTGCTGGGCCACAGAGGGCACCCAGGGGAGGGTAGCATGAGGCCTGAGCTCCACAGCGGGCAGCCCACATTCTCCCATCTCCATCCCCTGCAGGCTCTTCTTGGCTCCTCTCTGGCCATGCCACCCATGGGGAGGAAGGGGCTGGGCCAGCCGCAGCAGCCACCACCTCCCGTATGTGGCTGGCACCTGTTGGGCAGGAGCAGGTAGTATGCAGTTGCTGGGTCCCGTAGCCCTGGCAGCTGGGGACTACTTCATAGAATCATAGAAGTAGGGTCAGAAGGGACCCTGTAGATCTCCAAGTTCAACCCCCTGCCTGGGGAAGAGGGAAACAGGGCTCAAATGACCCCAGCCAGGTAGGCATCAAGCCTCTTCTTAAAGACCCCCAGGGTAGGAGCCAGCACCACTTCCCTTGGAAGTTGATTCCAGATCC
>JAGPOW010001167.1:10523392-10556510 GCA_030014935.1 Caiman crocodilus
CAAATGACCCCAGCCAGGTAGGCATCAAGCCTCTTCTTAAAGACCCCCAGGGTAGGAGCCAGCACCACTTCCCTTGGAAGTTGATTCCAGATCCTAGCCTCCCTGACAGTGAAGTAGTTCTTACGGATGTCTAATCTGAACCTACTCTCCAACAACTTGTGGCCGTTATTCCTTGTTATCCCGGGGGGCGTTAGGGGAAACAAGGTCTCCCTCAAACCCTGCTGGTGCCCCCTAGTGAGTTTATAGATGGTCACCAGGTCCCCCCTCAGCCTTCTCTTGTGAAGGCTGAACAGGTTCAGGTCCCGTAGCCTCTCATTGTACGGTCTGCCCTGCTGTCCCCGGATCATGCGGGTAGCCCTCCTCTGGACCCTCTCAATGCTGTCCACATCCCTCTTGAAGTGGGGTGCCCAGAACCGAACACAGTACTCCAGCTGCAGCCTGACCAGTGTCGCATAGAGGGGGAGGATCACCTCCTCAGCCCTACTTGAGATGCACCTGTGGATGCACAATAGGGTCTGGTTAGCCCTGCTGACTATGACCTTGCATTGTCGGCCCACGTTCATCTTGGAGTCAGTAATGACTCCAAGATCCCTTTCTGCCTCCGTGCTCTCAAGAACGGAATTTCCCATCTTATAAGTGTGCTGCGGTTACTACTGTCCAAGTGCAGCACCCTGCATTTGTCAGCACTGAAATGCATCCTGTTTTTGTTAGCCCACCCAGGTCTTACTGCAGTCTTTCCCTCCCTGCTAACATGCCCACCTGATCCCAAATTTTGGTATCACCAGCATATTTGAACAGGGCAAATTTGAGCTTCTGGAAGGGCAAAAGAGTAAAGGGCATTACAGGTCAGGAGTGAGGATCCCCATCAGGGATGGGGGGACTCTGGGTCAGGAGTGAGGGGCACCAGCAAGGGTGGAGGATGTGAGGGCTATAGGTTGGGAGTGAGGGGCTCCAGAAGGACCAGGGGGCTGCAGGTCAGGAGTGTGAGGCACTGGCAGGGCTGGGAGGGCTGTGGCTTGGGAGTAAGGGGCAATTACAATAAATAACTGTAATTTATTTTATGTCAGTTGTCAGTTTTTGTACCTATATTATAGTTTTCTTTTGATATTATACACTATACGTATGTGCTTAATTATATAGCTATCAATTTAATACAACTTTTAATCTGCTGGATATGCAGAAAAACAGTTGTGGCATGGGTGGGCCATGGAGTTTTTATAGCATGCTATGGAGAGGCCTCAGGAAGAAAAAGGTTGAGAACCCCTGGCCTTGGTGACTTCCTTTCTCCTCTGTCTCCTTCCACCTTCTTCTCACCCAACAGAGCAGAGGGATTTGCATGCTTTCCACAGCTCTGTTTACCTTAGTGCCCAAAGGCAACTGCAGGAAACAACAAATAGCAGCCACCACAGATAGTTAGCAGTGAGCTTCCAGAGATACTGAACTTCCCATTCAATCAGATAGCTAAGGCCACAAGTCCTCCCTCTCAACAGCATGCAGATGTTCTTTGCATCAAAGTGCACGAGCAGGACAATCTGTTCCCTGAACTGACCTGTTGCGAAGGAGTCTTCACATCTATCCAGGAGATTTTTGGCGAAACTCAGTGGGACACG
This sequence comes from Caiman crocodilus, assembly GCA_030014935.1. Classification (NCBI taxonomy): domain Eukaryota; kingdom Metazoa; phylum Chordata; order Crocodylia; family Alligatoridae; genus Caiman; species Caiman crocodilus. Next base: position 10,525,003 of record JAGPOW010001167.1, read on the forward strand.
CTCACGAGCGTTAATCACTTCAATGTCTCCTGGAAACAAGAAGGGAAGGCTCATGATTGACTTTCCCCAAGGTCTCACAAGTTGCATTTGTACAGCAGAAGGCATACAGATGACACGCATGATGTACATGAGAGAGCTGGCAAGGGGTGGAGGCTCATTGGCCCATATGCTGTGGTGTGTTTCCAAAGCCAAACCTTGCAGATACTTTGGTATTTACAGAATGAGCCCCTTCTTCTTTTCCTCCTAAGCTTCAAAACAGTATATCCCACACACCTGGGCCCTTGGGTCAGAGTCCCACCATCACAATCCATAATATGTAGGTGATGGTGTTTGGTTGCACCGGCTCTGAAGTGGGTTGGAAAGAATGCAAGAAGCTTTGAAAACCCTGGGGTCACACATCAGCTCTCCTGCCTCCAGTGGTCTCTCTGCTGTTTGTCAGAGCAGGGAGAGGCAAAGTCTGCCTGAGCAGGTGGCTGGGAATTCTGTGGTTACTGAAGTGCTCTCTAATTACTCGATAACATTTCTGAACAGTGAGATAAAACCCAAGAGGTTTAGATTCAAGGAACTGAATGTTGTAATTCTGAATATTTTCCACAGGGCAGCCAGGGGACAACCCTTGGGTCCTGTTTCACCTCTACCTTCCACCTTCCTCTCTCAGAAGCCAGATTATCCTTATTTTGGAAAAAGGCTCCAGCCAATCTAGAACAATCTGGAACTCATCATTCAGTAGAACTCAAAGACCAGATAATCCTCTACCCACAAGAGAAGAGTCAGAGACCACAAACTCTCTCATTACCCACTGTGTGTTTTGTTCATACAAGTCCCTGCAAACCCAATACCCTCCCTTTTGCTTTGGTACCTCATGCCCATGAGATCCGTATGACTACTGGCAACCACCTAATACTGGGCAGATGCATGCACAAATCCTATCTTAGAGCAGACCAGATTGCTGCAAAGATGATTTGCAACAGAGAGCCTATCAGCCCCTTTCATGTAGCAATTTAAGGGTTGCTCCCACCAGTCACAGGAAAGATAAGCAAGGTTAAACATGCTTTAGCACAGTGCCAGAACCTAAAATGAATGCTGCATTGTGGATATGAGCCAGAAGGCTGTCTACATCGGTATGGAGCATACATATCCACCGTGTCAATAGACCTCTACTTGCAAGGGGCTAACACTGCTCAGAATGATGTTAATTATGCCAGCAAATGCAGGTTTTGTAGATAAGACCAAATTAGTGGGCCATGGTGCAAGTGAAAAGTTCTGCCAACACAACTGGCAGATTAATACTCAGGTTAACCAAACCCGAGTATTTCCAGGCTGTTACTGAATGTGAATTTATTTTTAAAACTTCCTGTGCAATTAGTAATTTTTAAAGGCTTTGTTCTTTTGGCAGCTAAGGTACTTCTGGAAACCGAAGTGATTAAAAACATGAACAGGAACACAAAACTGAGCTAGAAGCCAAACTCAACTACCTACAATGATTGAGGCACTGATTATCTGGACTTGGTCTGACTTTGGATTCTGTCTCAGTGGCCTAATGGGGGGATGGAAGGTCTGGGAAGCCTTCACTCCTCCATACTGCCTACGTATATGCATCAAAAACCCTGGTGACCTGTCATGCATACACCATGAACCAGAAGGATTGATGGTTGTGTACTACAACCACATAACCTATGTAGCATGCCCATCTGGAAGCCCTTGCCAGTGGTATGTGAAAGAAAAGCAGTAAAGCATTAGGTTTAGCTAACAAAACATACCAAACATGGACAGCCACATTCATCCCTCAGCAGTCACAACAGGGCTCACAGTCAATGCTTTCCTTCTGATCTCAACTGCAGTAGGCAAGATTACTACAGATGCAGCATCTCAGGTAACCCAGGATCCATCCAAGTCAGGGTTTGCTCAAACTTTTAATTGCTAGACTGTCAGATGCAGGTTTGGTTTTTTAGGTACTTTCTAATTCTTTAATCCATAATTTCTTCCTTCCTACACTTTCTCTGTGACTCCTTGCAATGTTCCCGCCACTGCCTTGTAAGGGAAGAGATGTCTGACACAGCTTTACTAGCATGAATCATTTGGTCTGGAAAAAAGGAGTGCACTTTTAGAATGAAATCTTTAAGAAAAAGGCTCCTTAAGCAGCACTGGCTTCACCAGCAAGGAAACAGAGGCCACAGGAGAGCAGGAAGTGTTTTGTGAAAAGCACTGGAGAAGAGGCAGGGCCTCACCATACCTGTGGTGGCATTGTAGATGGTAAATATGACCCCGCCCCCCAGACCCGAACTCTGGGGGTTTAAAACAGAGGTGCAGATCAACGCAGCAATTGCAGCATCCACAGCCGAGCCACCATGTTTCAGGATGTCTCTGTGACAGGGAGAGAAAACAGCATTAAAAAAAACAACCCAGCCAGGAGAGCACTGAGCAGCTCCTGTGAAATCTTTTTCTACTGCAAAGAGGTCACAATGGGCATGCGAGGGGGAGAGAGGCGTCTGTAGCTGAGTACCCAAACCAGCAGTGGAACAACACAAAACAAGGGGAAGTCAGTGGAGCCAGAAAGGAGTTAATGCTTGACAGAGAGAAACAAGTGAAGGACAATTTGACGCCTGCAGAAGGAAATGGCACGCAGAGTTACATTTGCCAGAGAACCAGCCAGAGAACAATCCACGGAATTCACTAACAGTTTGTACAACACAGCAAGGGTGTGACGCACGAAACGCTGGAAAGGAGACCAGAGAGCTACTTCCACTGAGAAAGCTACCATGAGAGCAGAGCAGACTTAACATAGCCTTTAAATCTTTACTAGTGTCTAAAGTGGCATCACTGTATTGAAGCTAAGTTCATTGACAGTGAACGCATCTACACGAGACATTTACTGCGCAGTTGACTAATTAGCTGCGTAGTAAACATCTTGGAATCTACATGTCTGCCCCTATTAGGCTGGAGTAAACTAATTTACGCCGCAGCAGGATCGTACATGTAAATATAAGTACTATCCTGCTACAAGGTAAAAAAACTCTGCGGTACTGCACATGTAGATGCTGCCCCAGCTGGCTGGGGCACAAGTGTGCTTCAGTGTGGAGGCTGCCTGCCTGCTAACCCTGCACTAAAGCTGTGCATTAAAAGGCACATATAAATGCATCCAGTATGAGGAGAGACAGGTGGCTGTGAAGCAAACTGCACTGAATGCGAGCACCTTGGCACTGGAAATTCAAGGGCAACTTCATTAGCATACCCTCATTGGCAGAGTGAAGCTACTCCATTCTTATGTCAGGACAAGCAGGATCAATCAAAGACTGGATCCCAATTCAAAGCTCATGTTAAGCCCCTTCCAGTATACCACCCAAGCCTGGGAGTGATTAAGTGTACTCAGGCATCTGTTCCAAAACCCACTCACTACAACCTTTGGCATCCACAGCTATTTTTACAGGATTTCCTGGGACTTCCAGTAGTGTAATATCTTCTTAACCCTGATGAATCTGCCCTTACAATGCCCTGGGGTTCCAGGGAAACTTAAACCTAGAGAACAATTCTAAGACCTGCCCAAGATCACACGCACAGAGATAGAACAGGGCCCAGACCGCCAGCCCAGAGGCTCTCTTTCCTCCAGCATGAGTTTAAACCCTTACGCCATGAGCTGCAGAATGATTCAAAAGCCCCTTACTCTTCTCAGAAGAAAGGAATGAAAGGATCAGGCCTTGCTTGCGTGGTAGCCAAGTTCAGAAACCAAGTTCTTCTCAGTACTGCACCCCATACCACTCCTTCTACGTGCTCTTGGTAGCAGACTGACCACCACAGTGTTCAGCATTGGCTAATCCCAAAGGGTCAAACATCATGAGTCAGGCCCCTAAAAACTGACAGCTAAAATGGTTTTGAAACCATAGATTTTTCAAAAAATTAAAAAAGTGCTAGATATTCTTTTATTTCTCTTCTAGATTTTGACTCTGGAAAGTAGCACAGGGGTCCTGTTTTTAATTATTCTCATCTATGGTCCTGGGGCTTTAGGACTAACAAGATTACCCCATCCCCCGCAACACACACATATGTCATGTCCTCCAAGAGCTGGTACAGCCATGCCAGGCTTTGAACTGTTCCTTTGCTGGCCAGTCAGGAACATGAAGCAAAGTAGTTGATAACCCCACTTCCTGCCACCAGTGCCAACACATTTTGGGGGGCACATGCGCCCCCCCCCGCCCCAGATTTCTGAGCCAAGAGCAGGGTGCAAGGCACAGGGCTGCAGCCTGGCCAGAGCTAGGGCCCAGCAGCAGAGGGGAAGGCAGCAGTGGCGACATGATTTTTGTGTCAATGAGGGAGGCATGAGGCTGCATCCCAGCCAGCCCCAGTGCGCGGCAGCAGCAGGGGCAGCAGCAGTGTGGAATTGTGCCTCCCCAGGCAACATTTAAGCGTCACCTATGCTCGCCAGAATCACTGCACAGCATTGCCCAGGCATCCTTCAGACCACAACTGTTGGCCCAGGACTGAGGTGTTTCAGTGCTAGTTCATGGTTGAGCCATAGCAGCAGCCCAGTCGTTATCGAGCTTGGCTTAAAACAGGTATTAGAAAGCTGCTGCCTGCTGAGGATGCAGCACTGGCCCATATAGCTTCTATTAGGGGCTCAATGAAATAGGTTTTGTCAACAGAAGCAACTTCATGTCACCACAACCAGACCTGCCCTGGGGACTTTGCCATTATAGAGTTGGGGCAGATGCACAGACAAGCTCACACGCATGCATGCACTGCTATCCTGGGGAAGTGTAAGCCTGACACCAGAGAAGGAAACTGGCTCAAACCTCAATCTCTCACAGGACCAGGCCTATAGAGACTTGTTTCACATCGGTCATTGTGAATGTGGATCCAGATCCGGAATAAGGAATGTTCTGTCTGTAAAAAGACATCAGCCTGGTATTTCCTATGAATGTTATCTTAACTCATGTGCTTAAATCAAGCTGAGTTACTCTGAGAGAGAGCCAGTAGCCATCAGCTCAGCTACAACCAGGAGACAACTATGAGAGGAGAACATTTTATTTGAGTTGGGGAATGTCTGTGTAACCGGTCCTCTGTGGGCATCAGGGAGCAGAGGTATGTATGTGCCCACAAATATACATGGATTGCTATTTGGTCTTTGTTATCTACAACCCTTTATCTTCCCTGTAGACTTGTGGAAAGGTAGCAGGGATTGAAAAGCCCCAGGATTAAATCTATGCTGAAAGCTCTGTCTATCCCATGTCCTAATATAAAGAAATTCCCCTCCCCACCCAATCAACTCAGGAAGTGATGAGGCCACTGTTTAAGATGCACACATGTGCATCAATCTTTGCCCATAGTAGATATGACACAGATCACAGGCAAAGATAATGGGAAGGACACAATGCCTGCCACAAGTAGCTGAAGGCTCTTCTTTATCAGGAAGCCTTGCTCCTGTAATGACTCCACATGCTGGGATGTCCCAGCGGATGTGGCTCATGTAAAGTTAGGACAAGCATGCTCTCCTGGACAGAAACTGGAAGACAGGAAACCCAGTTCCCAGACCTGGCTCTGCCATAGAGTCCTGTGTGGTTTTGGTCAAGTCAATCCTTCTGTGCCTCTGTTTGCCTGTCTGTAAAGCAGAAACAAAATGATCTATGTACCTCTATTAGCAAGTATTTGCAATACTTCTGGGCCTCCTTAGAGAAAGGTGCTGTGTATTAAAAGTACTTTTATACTAACATACCAATGGAGTTGACCTAGGGGGAGGTGTGGAGAGTTATTACAGTCATTTTACAGATTAGGGACTGAGATGCAGAGACCAAAGGACTTTGCCAACAGTCCTGCAGATATTTAGTGACAGAACCAAGTTCTGGCCCTGACTTCTTGCCCTAACTCCTAAACCAGGTCTGGGTGTCTGTGTCTTAAGCACCACTATACAAAATCTGATGTCAGGAGCGGAATACCCAGGAGCTAAGTTACAGGGAAAGGCTGCTTTTAGAGAAAGCCCTTGTGGTTTCCAACCAACTAGGAAATGTTCTTTTAAATGTGACATAAATTCAGGGATACTGGTTTTCTGTTTCCCACAGAAAAACAGAGAAAACCATGGATTTCCCCTTTTTATCATAGGAAATGCAAACTTCTCCTTTTAGCAGAGAAACCCGGAGATCCCTGCTTTTCCAAACAGCTCTGCCAGCTGGTTGAGCTCCAGCCTGCAAGAGCTGTTTGCAAACAGGGTAGGAAACCCCTGCCCTGCCTGGAGGGCAAGGGTGAGGGGGAAGGGCAGGGCCTGAGACTCAGTCAGCCACAGCTCCGCTCAGCTCACCTTCACTCTTCACTCCTGGACCCTGAGGTAAGTGGAGCTTGCTGGGGGCCCCTGTGGTAGGGCTGGGGGTTGCGGGTCATGGCTGAGGGCACTGGGAGGACTTGGGGGGCCAGGAACCAGCTCTACCCCACCCAAGCAGGCAGAGCAGGAGGGGAGCCAGCTCCATGCTGCTTCTGCTGCAGCTGCCTGCTGTTGGGGCAGGGAGCTGCAGACTTGGGTCCCTGGCCCCAGAGCCCTGGCAGCTAGGGGCCCCCTCCAGCAGAGCCGGGGGGCAGGGGCTGTGGGTGAGGGCAAGAGGCATCAGTGGGGGGCTGATGTGGGGGCAATGAGGGGCACCAGCAGGGTTGGGATGGGTTTGGGGGTGAGTGAGGGGCACCAGCAGGGCTAGGGGGGCTGCAGGAGACTTAATTTTAATAACAGATTTTGGGGTTTTTATCAGAGAATTTGTGATTTTTTGTCAGAGAATTTGTGATTTTTTGTCAGAGAATTTGTGATTTTTTTTATCAGAAAAACCAGGATCCCTGGACATAATACAATTTAGGTTTTAAAAAAGCCAAACACTGTCACAGGAATTGCTGACACTTCCCTAAAACCAGCCACAGATTCCAGCACTTGAGTTCATGGCCATATTTCAGATTTATTGCTGTGCTTACAAGCTACAGCAGACATGTTCCCTGGTTCCCTCCAATTCCTTGCCACTACCCTTTCCATGAGAGCCGCAAGGATAAATCAGTTGAATCTTCCTGTGCTTTTAAATACCTTGTGCCTGAAATAGCACAGCCCAAGGAAGGCTTAAGGACAGGTTCAGTGCAACACTAACTGCTTATCCTCTGCAGGAGACTAGCAATTCTTGCTTAATCCCCCAAAGCACATAATTGTCCCTTTATGGACATCTCTTCACCTGATCCAGGCACATGCTGGGAATGCAAAGTCAACACCCTCTATTTTCAAATACACATGCTTAGCATGTTCCAGGGGAGGCAGGATCATATACATCAGATGTAGACACCCCCAGGTGGCCTGCTCCCACAGCTTCCATCACCTGCTTAAAACTTTTGAGTTGCCATATACTTGTTTAATGCACAATGCTGGTCTCATTAAACACCATCTGATTATTGCAAAACTTTCAAGCTTTGAGCAAAGCTGCATCCACAAAGAGCTGGACATGTAATCTTGTACAATGTGATCCTGCACTTATTCCCCCTCCTCCAAGTAGGAGTAGGCCCAGAATAATACCATGTAAGCATCTTTTGAAATGAGCCTTTGATTCTCACCGAGGTCAATAAGGGCTTCTCAGCCCCAAATGAAAGTAATGATTGCATATTAAAATGGGAATGAGGGGAAGAGAAATCCTTCCACGGGAAGAAAAATCTTGCCTAGTGGGTGTTAAACAGGTAGTACATGGATTTCATACCACAACAGAAGCTTCTTCATCCTTCCCACCCCCAAACCTTGGCCTGTTGCATTGCATCTGCCATGCCGAATGTGAGCTTCTCCTTGCTATTACCCTGGTCAGTATCCTGCTCTTTAACTGGGCTCCAAGATGTTACCATGGACAAATCAGTGTGATGACAGGACAGGACTAAGTTTGTGGTGATTCCTTTTAGCAGCCTACGAGGGCAGGGGAGAGGAGGCATCTCTTCATGTAAAAATAAGCTGGTTTTGGTTAAAAATGTAATTTTAGAAATACCGATTAACTGGGTGGCGCACTAGTAACTCGGCACCAGGGGACACAGAACTGTCAGGCTGATCCCAAAGTGCTTCACAATCTCCCTTACTGACTGAAACCCCCTGTTAAATGGGGTGGGGGGGAAGGGTCAACAGAGCATCCCTCCATCACACAGCCGCAATGACTGCTCTCCTCAAAGGACATTTATACACGTAGCTTTGTCCGCTCTGACGTGCTGGAAATCCAGTGCATTGGAGCAGACTCGGTGATTCGAGTCGGCAGAGCACGTGGCTGGTCCTGTGTTACATGCATTTGTATGAGTGCTGAAAAGTGCGTCAGCGTGCAGAAAATGTTGGTGTGTGTTTTAGTTCAAAAGCACACTGCCACCATTTTCTCAGCGCTGACACACATTTCACCATTTATACAAACGCATGTGATGCAGTGCTGGGCGCTTTTAAAAGCATACATGTGTACAAATGCCCAAAGCAGCATTTCCGGAAGGTGCCTTCTCCGCTGACACCACAGAGGGGCGCCGAGAGAGGGACACCGAGAGAGGGAGAACAGGATGCCAACTCTTCTGTCACCAACACCATTTCTCATAGCACTTGGGTTTTCCCCAGGCCTCCCACCCCAGCACAAACATTGTACCCTCACGTGTGCTGTGTTGGAGATGATCACACTACAAGAGAACACGGACTTCATTTTATACCTCAGCTGCTGCCAATATCTTGGAGTGCTACCAAAGGAAAGTGCAAAGTTGAAGGCCAGCAAGGAAGCCAGCTCTTTAAGGAAACTTTTCCTATAGCCAAGGCGGATCAATGCAACTACAAAATGACCGGCCTGGATTTGCCCATAGGGTTCTGGGGTCCTGCCCACTTCACACTTCTTTCTGCCCGATATTCTCTCAACTGCAGTCAGCAGGAAAGCAGGAGAGGCACCACCGAGAACTGCAGAGCAGCAACAGCAACAGGCAGTGAGCACTGATCACCAGCAGCGAAGGGAGCAGCAGCTCAAACTCACAGAGGAGATCAATTAACAAAGACCACTGCTCAAGGTCTAGCTCTGCCCCAGAAGAGACAATATGGCCTTGGCTCCTCTCCATGTAAACATTTAATCTGGGGCAGCCTAATCACTTCCAGTTAGAGGAGCTTTTGCAGAGGTATCCAGGGGAATTTCTCACAAACAGATTCAAGACAGAGAACAAGATAGGAACAAAATCCAGGCTCTTCCTAAAGCCTAAATCCCTCCTGGCTGTTTGTTCCAAGCAGTATTTTTTATGCCTGGTTGCATGTGCAGTGTTTCAGCATTTTCCAGCATCAGCTCAGCTGAGTCAGAAGTACTTGAGTCTCTACATTTTCCCACCCTCAATGTCCCATCTCCCCTGTTCAGACATTAACTACAGCAAGGACGGGCTTTCATCCTGGGACCAGATAGAGAATTCCTGAGGCTGTTCTGTGACCTCAGGAAAGCCAAAGATGAGAGAAAATCTTTCTTCTTGAAATTTAAATCATAGATAAGACCTATTCTTGACTTGGACTCCAGCTGTCATGGTTCTGAGAAAAAAGGGAACAGCTATTTCTGTGGATATCTCCATGGGCAACTTAATAATTGAAACTGAGACGCTGGGAAGGCAGATCCTTTGGGACATGGAGAGAAGTTATTAAGAAACATCTTCAAAAAGAGCAAGAGTTTTTTGAAGAATATTCTGTGCTTCAGAATGGGGCTGGATATGAAAGCAAGTGCTGCTGGACTGGCTGGGCCTTCTGGCCTCCCACATTCACAAGATTAAACCTCCCAGCCAAAGAGCAAAACCCCAGGTGGCTTTGCTTCCATTATGGCCAGTTTTCAGCCTTTCTTTGGAAGATGCTAAGGAGGTAGGAAGCCAAAGCTGCTGGGAAGGAAAGTCACACTGGGATTCCTGTTGGCACTGAATCCTCACTGGCCCTGCTTTTTCTCATAGAGAACAATCCTTCTATGGTGGGCCTTTTCGAAAATCCTTTGGCAGCCTGCTATCTACCACCCCGTTCTCAGTTTGGAAACACAGGCAGGCAAAACACCCTCTTACAGTGGTGATTGCGGAGGGTTGGTCTCTGGCCACAACTCAGTGCAAACAGCCTAAGCAAAAGGCAGATGGCAGCAAGTAGGAATACAAGCTTGTGTGCCTTCCTGAAAGGAAACATCTTTTCTAACGCTCACAAAAAGGTTGTAAAACGGCAGGGGAGCTGAGGACTGCTCCAGGAGTGGCAGGGCATCTCAGGAGTGGCAGTGCAGAATGCCAAAGACAGTCATTCCCATGTGCCTACTCCTGCATCTGTGCTCTTTGTGGGATACAGGAAAGGCAACCTACTGCTGGAGAAGGACTCAGCCACAGAATTAAGGGCTTTGGCTTTCAAACTACTACAGCATCACAAAATAAAGGCTTAGGGGCATTCAGGTCCATGTTCCTTTCACAATTCATTGCATGTGCTCTCACACCTGGTCAGTCAGTACTCTGGACTGGCAAAGAGGGAACCCATTAGGCAGTAGTCCTTACCAGTCTCCAACTTCCATCATCATTAATAGTACACACAAAGGGACAAACATCAGTCAGCACTAAAACCCTTTCCTCTGACAAATGACAGAGGTGTCTCTCCTAGCCACTGGGTTGGGAAAACAGCAACCAACCACTCAACAAATCTAGCACAGAACTTGTGAGTGATGTTAGCAGGGGCAGTGGTACTTCCCAGCTTTGTTCTCTAAAGAAACTGGACGGTTGAATTGACATCATAGTGGATCCAGGCTCACAAACATCCCTGGGAAATGGAAGGGTCATCAGCTGGGATGGAACTACTCATTAGGGTGAAGAACAATGATGCCTAAGACAGCTTTGTTTCAAAGGGAACAGCTGTTTCTATGCTGCTTGGTATCTGGGTCCAACCATCCTTGAAACCAATACTGTCTTTCTATTGAATTTAATAAACATTGTATACAGGCTCTATCCAATGCATCTCACATTCCATTTATCAGACACTTTGGAAAGTCTTGAGCTGCAACTGTATGTAATGTCACAAGACTCTCATTATCAGTTGCCACTAATGACTGTTCCTTGTCAGTCAGGCAGATACGTTATTTCAAAAAGTTTTGGCTTTAGAAATAAAACCAGAAACACTTCAAAATCTGGAAAAGATCCAGGTCAGGGGTGAGGAGAGTTGATTTTACTGGAGGGATTTTAGACTTTAACATCTTGCATTATGTTGACCCTTCCACAAACAGAAATGCAGAGGTCAAAGGACTGGATAGGATTCAAACTACAATGGCCACAAGGGATCTCTGAGTGAGATAGTAAGGAGCTGGTAATGATAGCGTGGACACGGCAAGAGGGTCCTAAGAGACAGTGGATTCTACTGGGAAGTGATCAAGTGTGTAGTGTCAAGGCATTCTGCACTGTTGTCTCTTAGGCCTGAAAGTGATTGATTTTGTAGGTAACGCAACCTTTTCTGTTCTTTGTATGTTTCTGGCAGAGGCATAACTTTGGCAAACAACTCACTTACAGAAAAGAAGGGGTGTGGCTAAAAATTTCCATTGCACTATGGACTTTTTTTTTTTGTAGGAGGGGAGGGAGCAGAAAGGAGGAAAGGGAATGGGAAGCTTTCAGTTGAAGCAGTCCAGCTATTTACAAGAATTAGATTAGGGAATATGTGGTGGTAAAAGCAAACAATATACCACACAAATTTTCCAGTCACTTTGTTGGAAGGCTCCAACCCTTCTGCAGTTCAGAGAAAGGGATGCTGAAAACTCATCTTTCACCTTCCTATGTAAATTCACCCCAACTAAGCCAAGACTTAAAAAGAACCAACCAATCATTTTCAGTTCACATCTGCTCTGTAGAGATTTGGGAGCTTGACAAATAAGCTCTGGCTACAAGAGTTAATCTGCACCCAGAAAATTCCAGCCTCTCAGAGCTTCTCCATGCCCATCACACGGAGCGTGCACCATTCTCAGACCAGCTGAGCATGCCCCCTCCAGAAAATGCTGAGCAGACTTTCCCTACAACTGCTTCTCTTGGCTGCTGGAAGTCACTGGGTGCATCTATATGTGCAATTAATGTGACTGAATTTTCTGCATATGCATCTGGGTTTGGCACAAACTGAGCCCAACAGGAGCAGTTTACTCCAGGGCTGTTCCTGCCCTGCTCTGCTCCACCTGCAGCAACCAGGGGGCGCTCCAGGCAGGAGGCACAGGGGTCAGCCCTGAGCTCCAGAGGAGCTGCTCCAGGGGGACAACTCCAAGCTATGGGGAACTCGAGGCCATCCAGACAGGGCAAGCCAGTGACAGCCCAGTGTCCAAGGCTGGCAGCAGGGAGCCAATGTCTCCTACTCCATGCTTCTGAGGGTCTTGCTCTCGTACTTCCCCTGGTGCCCTGGAGCATTGCAGCAGGGAAAGGATGTTAGGAGCGGAGTGAGCTGCAGGCAGCCAGTGCAAAGGAAGGGTGAAGTTTGCCTGGCTTTCCTTGCTCACATCCATTGTGCCTCTAGGCAGAGCCTAGTGCAGGGGTGTCCAACTCACCTGGCCCTGTGGGCTGGATGAATGGCTTGGGGCTGGTCATAGGGCCTACAGACCCTCTCCCCTCCACTCCTCTCATCCCCAGAGCACACCTGATCTGATGGCTGTTCCAGCTAGTCCAGGATCCATGCTACACATGGTGTCTGCAGGCATTGCATGCTGTGTGGGGACTGGACTGGATGGAACAGGCACCATGTGTGGTACAGTACCAGAGCAGAACTGCTGGGGCAGGCACCACATGCAGCATGGTTGCCACTCCAGCCAGACTGCACTGCACACAGTGACCCTTCCAGCCACTCTGGGGCCCATGCTACATATAGCATGGATTCCAGATGAGCTGACGTAGTCGCTGGATCAGGTATGCTAGGGAGAAGGAAGGGATGGGAGTCTATGGTCCCAGTCCTACCTGCACACCAGCCCTGCACCACAGATCAGACCCTAAGGCAGCACTGGGCCAGATGGCAGGGCTCTGCAGCCTGCCCATATGTTTAACACCCCTGGCCTAGAACCTAGAGACAATGTCTCAGTGCTCCCTCTATTGATACGCAGACAACATGGAGAGAAAGTGGTCTGACAAATGCAAAGGATTAAGGAAACAACTGGGAAGACCTTGCCCACAAGTGTTCATTCTAGAGAAACCAGGTCAAAGCAGATGCAGTCATCATGGAGAGCCATCAGAGAGCCCAAGCTGAGGCCTGCAGGTGAGCCAGGAAGCAGAGTGTGCTTCAACCTCCATCTGATGAGTGGACTTGTAGCCACTGTGAGACGGCTTGCTGTTCACGCATCGGGCTCGGCTCTCACACCACTGCCAAGGACCATTGACTTTATCATGTTTCCTTTTATCAGTCAAGGTGTTGGATAGCCACATAAGGAAACGGGGAGTGGGTAGGGAAGGAAGTTAATGGCAGGAACAGAAGAAGAGGGATAGAACAAAGGCATGGAAGGATGAGGTGAAGATAGAGAATGGTCGTTGGAAACTAGGCAGGGGCTGGACACAGGGCAAAAGTCAAAGGCAGCAGCAGGGAGAAAGGAAGAGTAGGAGCAAGAGATGAACGCAAGGAAGAAAGAAGTAGAGCTGTGGAGGGGGGTCAGCAGGGGATAGGAAGAAGGGATAGGACCAGTGCCATAGCAATGGTGGGGCAAGCAGAGCAACTGCCCCAGGCACCAAAGTGAAGGGGTGCCGACAGGTGCTGCCCAGCTAGGGTGGGGTGTGGAATGGAGCCGTGAGCAACTCCTTTGCAGGGGCACGAGGACAGGGGAAGATCAGCTCCTGCTGTGTGCACTTCCGGGCACACGTGGCAGAAGGCCGGGGTTTATGGGGCTTAGCCTCGCCAAACACGGGGCAGTGGTGGCAGCACACAGCACCACAGACCAGCCTGGGTGTGGGCTCTGGGCTGCTGCAGCAGCTGGGGAGGGGCGTGCACAGAAACAGACAAATGGCCAGGAACTAAGCCCAGCCCTGCCATGTGTGGAGCAGTGCCAAGTAGGTAAGTATGTAGTGAAGAAGGTGGGGGGCAGGGAGGGAAGGATCATGGTGGGGGCAGATCAAGGCCCCCCAAGGTGAGGGAGAGAGTGGGGCAGGAGAAGGGGCTGGGGTGAACAGGGCCCCGGGGTGGGTTGTGGGAGAGTCAGAGCCCAGGCAGCATGTCCACAAACAGAGGGGACTCCTGCCACTGTGCACACCCCCTGGGCAGGTATGAGGGGCATGTGCCCCCCGGATCTGTGCGCGGGGCATAGGTTGGCTGCCACTGTGGGCTGGGCTTCTGTGCCCCACTGCCGCTGTCTCAGCAGCCACGTGACACCAATGTGCCTCCCATCACCAGCCACCAGGGTGCCTTGGTGCAACCAGAGCACAGGAGACACACTGCATTGCGTAACTGCTGGGGCAGAGGCAGTGGAGCAGAGCCCCAGCCTGCAGCGGAAGCCCGCCTCTGCCCCATGCACAGATCCAGGGGGCACATGCCCTCCATGTCTGCCCCAAGGGTATGCACAGTGGCAGGAGACCCTTGTGCCCCTGGATGAGCTGCTCAGCCTCCAACCCTCCCATGACCTGCCCCAGGGCCCTGTTCACCCTAGCCCCTGCCACACTCCCTCCCTTACCACAGGGGCCTCAATCTGTGCCCCCATGACCCTTCCCCCCACCCCCTCCCTACACTGTTACCTCCTGGGCAGTGTCTGTGCATAGAAATATCTTTAAAGGTATACTCAACCCCCCCAAATAAGATTTTCTCCCTCCACCTATGCTCTTGGGTAAGCGGGGGGGGGGGGTTTCCGCTCAGATTTGTGCATGGGGCAAGGGAAGGCTTCTGCTGTGGGCTTTTTACCCCGGGTGCCCAAGTTAGTTGCTATGCCACTGGAAGGGACAGAAAGTTCACAACACTACTCCTGCTCTTGTAGCTATATTGGGAGTCCTGTGAGTTTTGGGTGTCCTCATCTGAAAGCCCTAGCTGCTGGTGTCTTCGGTGCAGATCTCAGGCTTCATTAAAGAGGCTCTCTGCTGCAGAGAGCCACTTGAAAACCCAAAT
The DNA here is from genome assembly GCA_030014935.1 of Caiman crocodilus. Classification (NCBI taxonomy): domain Eukaryota; kingdom Metazoa; phylum Chordata; order Crocodylia; family Alligatoridae; genus Caiman; species Caiman crocodilus. Next base: position 10,540,025 of record JAGPOW010001167.1, read on the forward strand.
TTGAGTGCACCCTAAATGCTTGAAAACCAGAAGGCAAAGCAGTAGAATCCAAATAAAAATGAGGGAGAGTCCCGAATCTTGGCTCTACTGGGTAACTAAGAGAATATGCTGTGCTTTTCATTTAAAAAAAACAAGCCTTTGGAAGGTGCATTCCACACGCTAGTTAAGATTGACATCATAATATAATTCCACACTGTGAACACATCCAATAGCTAGGAATTGCCAGAATTAAATCAGTCTTATTAGGCAAGGTTCTTTGAGTAGATGTGATAACTTTCATTAGACCAACTGAGTAGTTGGAAAAAAGTTCTTAGCGAGATTTTGGGCGCAATCACTGTTTTCAGGCATAGGGAGTCTCTGCTATTCTGAGACTTCAAGGAATGACAGACACTAAAAGTGTGGCAGGATGTCAGTGAGAATGGAAATAGGTAGAAATTAGAAAAACAAAAGGTAAAGCAGAGGCTGAAAAGGTCCAGGTCCTGCAGTCTCTCCTCACAGGGCTTGTCCTGTAAGCCCCTAACCATACAAGTGGCCCACCTCTGGACCCTCTCAAGTCTATCAACATCCTTCTTGAAGTATAGCGCCCAAAACTGGACATAGTACTCCAACTGTGGTCTGACCAATGCCACATAGAGGGGAAGTATCACTTCCTTGAATCTATCTGTCATGCATCTGCTGAGGCATGATAAAGTGCGGTTAGCTTAGCTGTTAATTTCGTCACACTGACGACTCGTGTTGATCTTGGAGTCCACTATGACTCTGAGATCCCTTACCACTTCTGTGCTGCCGAGATGGCCACTTCCCAACCGGTAAGTGTCCTGAATATTTTTGTGTCCTAGACTCACTTGTCCTTGTTATACTGCATCCTATTGTGTACTGCACTCTTTTCTAACCTGTCCATGTCTGCCTGCAATCATTCCCTGCCCTCTGGAGTGTGCACTTCACCCCACAATTTAGTATCATCCACAAACCTGGACAGAGTACACTTCACATCCACACCCAAGTCACTGATGAAGATATTGAAGAGTACAGGTCCAAAGACCAAACCCTGCGGGACCCCACTACCCACATCCTTCCAGGCTGATACCGACCCATCTACTACCACTCTCTGGGTGTGACTGTCAAGCCAATTTGTCACCCACCGGACTGTGTAAACATCCGTGTCACAGCCTCTTAATTTATTTATAGGAATGGGATGAGATACTGTATCTCAGGCCTTGCTAAAATCCAAGAAAAGGACATCCACGTCCACTCCTGCATCTAAGCATTTTGTGACCCCGTCATAAACGGAACCAGATTGGTCAGGCATGCTACAAGCCCGTGCTGATTTCCCTGCTGCATTATTTTTCCTGCTGGACTCCCACAAATATGAACCTTCATAATCTTTTCAAAGACCTTTCCAAGACTGACTGGCCTATAATTACTCAGATACTCCTTCCTCCCCTACTTGAAAATAGGGACCACGTTGGCCCTTTTCCAGTTCTCTGGGACATGACCCGAGCACCACGGGTGTTCAAACAGCCGTGCCAGTGTTTCTGCTATGACACCAGCCAATTCCTTCAGTACCCTCAGATGCAGCTCATCCGGGCCTGCTGACTTGAACACGTTCAGTCCATCCAAGCAACTCTGCACCAAGTCAGAGTTGACAGTTGGTAGGCTAGTGTCCCTCTGATGCCCATCCAAGAACCCATTAGGAGACTTCTCGAGCCCTGTTCAGGAACACTAAGGCAAAAAATTCATTGAATAGCTCAGCCTTGTCCCCCCTTTCTGTCACTAATTGCTCCTCCTTGTTCAGTAGGGGTCCTATGCTGCCCCACGCCTTCCTTTTACTCCCTACATACCCAAAAAAAGACTTTTTGTTGTCTTCAATTTGTGTTGCCAGCCTCAGCTCTGTAGTTGCTTTGGCCTTTCTAACTGCTTCCCTGCAAGTGCGCGCCAAGTAGGTGTGCTCCTCCTTGGTAGCTTCCCCGTTTCCACTGCCTATATGCTTTCTTTTTTGGCCTTAGGCTCTCCTGGATTTCCCTGTTTAGTCAAGCAAGGTTTTTGGATCCTTTCCCCCTTTTCCCTGTGACAGGGCACCTCGGGGCTGCCTTCAATATGGCCCCTGCACCTGTCTCTGTCTTCAATATGGCCTTATCTCACCTGCCACGTCTTTGATGTTAATTGGTTAATTAGCAGGAGGCTGCCCTTCTACTGCCCCCTCCACAAGGGGGCGCTGTCTGCAGCTCCTTCCTCCCCAATACTGCAGCCCAAGCCTCGCAGATCTCAACTCGACCTTCCACTAACTTGGTCCCCCCCTTTCTGGGGGCTCACCGTGTCCAACTTGGACACCTGACACATACTGTCCCCTCTCTGGGTCTTGCTGTGCCCCCACCAGGCTTTCTAGTCCTTGCCCTACTTGGGCTCCTCAATGTTGCCCCCTTCCTTCTGGGGCTCTCTACACAGCCCTTTCCTTGGGGCGTGCTGTGCCCAACTTGGACCCCTCAATATATGCGGCCCCCTATCAGGGGCTCCCTGTGCGCGGACTTGGGCTTCTCAACGCTGCCCCCCATCCTGGGGCTAGCTGTGCCCAACTTGGGCTCTCAATATATGCAGCCCCCTGTTGGGGACTCCCAATGCCCGACCTTGGGCTCCTCAATAAAATGGCTCCCCTTTCTAGGGCTCCTCACTGCTGCCCCCTTCCTGGGGCTAACTATGTGGAGCTCCCCTCTCCGGGCTCGCCTCGCCCACACTGAGCTTCTCAATATAGTGCCCCTTGTCGAGGGCCTCAATATTGCCCCCTCCCCTGGGACTGACTGTGCCCAACTTGGGCTTCTCCGTATGCTGCCCCCTATCTAGGGCTTCTCAAATATGGTGCTCCCCTCTCCGGGCTCGCCACGCCCACACTGGGCTTCTCCATATGCCACCCCCTATCTAGGGCCTCAATACTGCCCCCTCCTTGGGGCTGACTGTGCCCAACTTGGGCTCCTTAACAAATGCTGCCCCCTTTCAGTGGCTCCCATGCTCAAACTTTGGCTTCTCAAATAGTGCCCCCTCTTGGGCCTCTCAGACATTCAGTGTGCCCAACTTGGGCTTCCAACCCCCTGCCTCCCTCTCTGGGACTGGGGGTCTACACGCCCCCCACGCTGCGCCCTCCTGGGCACCGGAGTCCCCACACTCCACTGTGGGCTCCCCCTGAGGATATCACGTCCTCTCTGGTGCCTATTGGAATACTGTACCCCCACAGGCACTGGGATCTCTTTACGAGGCCTCCTCCTTCCCCTTGTAGCCTCACCCGAACCACCAGTCATATATAACGAGAGAACACAAACACAAGCCTCCGGCTATAACATAAACATAAGGCACCTGGCCATAACAGCGTAAGCCTGCCAGCTATCCCACAGCATCATTGCTCCAGCCTCTGGAGCTCTTGTGAGCTGCACTCACATTACTATCTCTCTCAGAGCTCCTGCCCCTCTGGCTGCTGGCAGAGAACTGCCAGCCTGACTCTGGCCCCGGGCTTTATAAGAGCCAAGTCCTGCCCCTTTTGGTCAGCTGACCTTCGTTGGCTGCCCCAGCAACCCGCAGCTGTGCTGCTGAGTCACTGCTAGGGCTCCTTCCCTAGCAGTTTTTCTCCTCTCCAGGCACAGGGCACCAGAGTGCCCTGTGACACCTTCGTACTGGGATAGTCTCCCTTTGTGCCCAAAGGATCACTTCCTTTAGGAACAACCACCCTTCCTGGACTCCCATCTCGCCAGTACTCTTCTCCTGCAGCGCGTTGTTGACTAGAGTCCTAAGCACGCTGAAGTTAGCCTTCCTAAAGTCAAGCACTTCCACCCTACTAGTTATCTTACCCACCCTTTGCCGTATGGTGAATTGAATTTGATTGATTGGTGGTCACTGTCCCCAAGGTGCCATGAATCTGCAGCTCCCCTACCAGGTCCTCCCCCATAGCCAACACCAAGTCCAGTAAGGCATTTCCCCCAGTGGGACTGTATACCTCCTGCGTTAGGTGAAGGTCCTGCACGCAGGTTAACAACCTATGTGAATGGTTGGATTTGGCAGACTGTTCCTCCCAGCAGATGTCAGGGTAGTTTAGGTCCCCCATGACAACTACGTCCCTAGATTATACAGCCTCTGAAAGCTGCCTCAAGAATGCCAAGTCTAGCTTTTCCTCTTGGTCTGGCAGTCTGTGGCAGACACCCACCACCAAGTCCCTTTCCCCTCAACCTCCATGTATCCTAACCCACAATGCCTCAACTTTCTCCTCCTCTGATCCCATTCTGATGAGGGTAGATGTATAATGCTCCTTTACATAGAAAGCAACCCCACCCCGCTTCCTCCCTACTCTGACCCTCCTGTACAACCTGTAGCCCTCAACATGTCATGGGTAGGGTCCCACCAGGTTTCCGTTAGCCCCACTAAATTGAACTTACTATCTGCACGCAGAAGTGCAAGTTCTTCATGCTTGTTCCCCATGCTCCTAGCATTAGTATAGAGGCACCTGAGCCCTCCAAATGGTGCCTTTGGTGGCCCCCCATTCTGATGCCCAAAGGTACTAATTAGGACTGTGCAAAACGGCACCGTTCTGTTTTGCCTTGAGTTTCAAGGTTTGGACGAAACAGTGTTTCGTATCAAATTTCATTTAGATTTGAAACAGCTGTTCTGTTTTGCTTTGTCGGTAAGGCTGTTTCGACTCTGTGTCGATGTTTCACTACATCAGCCAGGGATGGGCCGGGGGTGGAGCTGACTCCCCATCCCTGGCACTACTTTGGGCCATTTCCTTTCATTTCAATGTTGCTGTTTCAACCTCGAAATGAGTCAAAACAGTGTTGAAACAAAATGGCCGGCAAAATTTCGCACAGCCCTAGTACTTACCTGGGGTGTACTTCTGCATGTCTCGCAGTTTGTAGGTTCTAGTCTCACAGTTTGTAGGTGATCGTCATGCAGGGATTTGTAGAAGCCTGTTCTAGATCTAGGAGCAGCATAAAAATAATTCTTGCAGTCACCAGGCACAGAAGGAGACAGTGCGCAACCTGAGAGAGTATGAATGTGAGGAGCTGGAGGGTGGTAGAAGAGGGGGACAGGACTGGCACCTTGAAAGTGAGTGGAGAAGGAGACTCCAGCAGCTTGAGAGATAGGAGACAGTGACTCAGGTGAGAAAAAAGGCACCTCGCAGCATTCTCGTAGCAGGTGCAGGAAGGAAAAGGCAGGCTCCTGAGATAAAGCAGAAGCAGCAGCAGCAATAGGATTCAGCGACTATGTAGATACTGGGGACAATAGGAATGACTTGGGACTCTTGGACACAGGAAGGAGGTGCAGCTGCCAACACAGAGATTAGAGGACTGAGAGCTTGGGGGCAAGTCACAGTAAAACCAGGGCAACCCTTTCTGTCATCCAGAGCAGATTCCACAGGGGATGTCAGCAGGAGCTGAGTGTGTACAAAATGCAGTACATGGGAAACATCAGAAACGCTGGATCTTCCCTTAAATAAGCTCAGACATTACATTTGCTGTCCCTGACTCCTGTATCACTAGGGCACTCCAACAGTAGCCATGGGGAGACCCTGCTCTAACAGGCTCTGAACAGACAAGGATTTCCTTATCCAATCTGAACTGTTTAGACAGAGATAGGCTATGTGTGGAAGTACAGTATGGGAAGGATGAGCTAGAGTCCTCCCCTTGTGTCAGCTTTACCAGGCACCTCACAGCATCAAATGGATTTACACCTTATTGGCTTTGAGAGGTCTGGGGGCCATTCTTGGTGTACAATGGGGGCACTGAGGCACAGGGGCTCAGGGAGTGCTGGCTGAGTGCTCAGGCACAGGATGTCTGTGACTAAGCAGGGAACTGAACTACATGAATAGCATGACATGTTAACTCCACGTGCCCCTACACGCTGCTGTGGTCCCAATTAACAGCGATTAACAGCGATTGCTCAAGCAGCTGCTGAGAATCACTGCTATGCAGCCAGCCTAGGAAATACTGCCTGCTCTTCTCTCCTGCCCCACTCTATTTCCAAGGCACTGAGAAAATGTACAGCTGAGGTAAAAAACTTTGCTGACAAAGATTCCTGCATGCTGTACAAGAAAGAGTTAATTAAAGGCACTGCCTATTTCTCCTACTTTGCCTCCCAGTTCCTACCACATAAACATTTGCATCTTCTGGCAAGAGCTGGCTTAGAAAGCAACACTAAAGACGCAAAAGAAGAATTAAAAAAACCCCAAAAAACAGGTAAGTACAAGCTTAACTGTTTTGCCTCCAAATGAAACAACTCATTAGATCCAGGACTGGGGGGACAGGGCAAAAGCCCCAGTGCTATCTGGCTGGCTAAGCCTCTGGACCCCTCAGAGAGGACTCTTCCCAAAGCAGAAAAGTCCGTTCACATACCTGCCGATGTTGGAGCAGGTCTGGGTGTCGGCTGCTACTGCAGCTTCCAGGTAGAGCCCAGGGGTGCAGGAGGGTCGAGTGAGAAAGACAGCAAGAACCACCGCAGTAACCAGGGCCCCTGCAAGCAGCAGCAGCACCAGGCAGACCTTCCCTTTGGACATGGCTCTCCCAGCTCCCAGGGTAGCAGGGAGGTGGATTTCACTGCTCTCCCTTACAAGAGAGGCTGGTTTGGGACTCTTCCTCTTCACCCGAGGGCGGCTCCTCCAGCAGGGAGTTCTTAGCTCTAGGGGCCGTCTGGCTGAGAGCTGGCCAGAGACAGATTAGTGCCGATTTAGGCTGAGTCCTTTTTAAGTTAGTGGCTCTTATTCTCCCCCCTTCCCCCTACACACTTCCTTCCTCCCATCCCCTCAAAGCAAAACATGGAGAGGGAACCACCAGCACTTACTGCATTTCTTTGAAAACATTTTCATTTTCTTTGACAGTTGGCAGTTAACCTATTTGTTGCTGGAATATGCTCAAGGAAAAGTCATTAGGATCCAGTGCTCTACGCACTTCCCTTCTTGCTCACTGTCTCCAGAGGCAGCCCCCATCCTAAGTCTACGCAGGCACTGATCCTGCCAACAGTGACCTGGGGCTTGACTGCTGCCACTGAAATCAGTGTACAGTAAAGCGCAGCATGATCTCTCTCACAGGCATGTTTTCCACTCCAGCCTGGCAAATTACCTGCTCAGTCCACAGAATTTCCCTTTTATTGCCATGGCTATGCAAGTACTTAAGACGAATTGGGAAACGGCACTTGAAGAAGCTCCCACCAGAAAGGCAGCTGCTCGTAAAATGTCAAGATAGACGTACTTCAGAGATTTAACAGCGCTGGTAGCTCTAAGCCCTGGGCTAAGCCCTGCACTGTTCAGTAATCCCTCAGGGACAAGGAGTCTGACAAGGCCTGTCTCAGTTGGTGTCAAAACCTACACCCCTGCAGCTTCTTGTAAGCTGGAGCCTGTATTCAGCTGGTCCTTGCTAACCATGCCGGAGCCTCTTAAAGGTACAGTTCCCACATCTAAGGTATACACAACTGCTCAACTGCAGCCAGTCGGACTCATTCCAGAGTGGCACAGATTGGGAACCAGGTCACAGCTGTCACAGGGCAGAAGTGTCCACATGTACAGCTCCCTACCATTGAGGTGGAACAGCCACCTTTGAGGTGCTGAAGATCTGTGGCTGTGTCCCCAGGGGGGTGGGAGTGAGCTCCCAGCCCAGCACACTTTGCAGAGGGAGAGTGGCAGGAGGCAGGGTGCTGGCACCCACATGTGGTTGTTCCAGGGGCTGGGAGACCTGTGGCTGGGGGCATTTTCACTTTTCTGCTTTTCTTTCTCTCCTAAACAAGAGTTCAATGAAGTTCATGTGGCCTGCCACTGACTAAACTCTACAGCATCTTTGCCTGACCTGGGGGTGCCCAGGAGGGAGGGTGTGCTTTGACACATGTTTTTGGGTGCCCAGAAGCTGGAAAGGAAAGACAAGGGGCATAGTGAGGAAGCATGGTCGAGTAGGGAGGGAGGATATAGCTGGCTGCTAGAAAAAGAGTTTCTATTGATCAAGCAGTGCAAGGGAGCTCATGGATAAAACAGGGCCAACAAAAGAAAAAAACCAGGACTGTAGAGTTCTGGCCATGGACCCACGTGGTCAGCTACAGCAGTGGCAGGATGGACAGGAGTGATGATGCCTCCTCAAGGACTGACAAGACTCTTGTCACAGAGTCCCTCATGTCCATGTGTAACAGCAAACCAGCTTTCCAGTTTTCAATCTAGCCCACCTCAGCCCCTGCACTGGGAAGAGGCTGGCACCACCCCTGGGGAGAAGGGCAGCCAGAGTTTGAAAAGCTCCTACTACTGGGGCTATCCCTCCCCCTGCATACTGTGTAGACCCTGGCTAGGGCAGCTGGGGTTTGTTCCCCCCCACTCATGGGCTAATGGACACAGACAGGAAACAAGCTAAGGAGCAGAGAGATAAGGCAGTCCCTGCTCCACTGGAGAAAGCAGCATAGCTGAGGGCTGCAAAGCATCTTGGAAGACGGATAACTTGATCCAGAAAGGGATCTGGGATAGATGTCCCATAAAATGCGTTGACCTAAATCAGTTAAGTCTGATAGTACATCCAACCAGGTTTATCTTAAACCAGTTTTGGTCATTTTAAAAGTGGTTTATGTGCACTGAGCTTCTGTTCTATTATAGGTTGAAACCAGTTTCTGATCATTTAAACTGGTTTATGTGTAACTTCTGTTCCTAGCTTTTCCAGGCAGGTTTAAACCAGTTTAATGGGCTTATTCATAGATTCATAGATGTTAGGGTCGGAAGGGACCTCAATAGATCGTCAAGTCCGACCTCCTGCATGGCAGGAAAGAGTGCTGGGTTTAGATGACCCCAGCTAGATGCCTATCTAACCTCCTCCTGAAGACCCTCAGGGTAGGGGAGAGCACCACCTCCCTTGGGAGCCCGTTCCAGACTTTGGCCACTCTGTGAAGAAGTTCTTCGTAATGTCCAATCTAAATCTGCTCTCTGCTAGCTTGTAGCCATTATTTCTTGTAACTCCCAGGGGCGCCTTGATGAGTAAAGCCTCACCAATTCCTTTCTGTGCCCCCACAATGAACTTATAGGCAGCCACAAGGTCACCTCTCAACTTTCTCTTGTGGAGGCTGAAGAGATCCAGGTGCCCCAGTCTCTCCTCATAGGGCTTGGCCTGCAAGCACTTAACCATATGAGTGGCCCTTCTTTGGACCCTCTCGAGGTTATCCGCATCCCTCTTGAAGTGCGGTGCCCAAAACTGAACGCAGTACTTCAACTGTGGTCTGACTAGCGCCCGATAGAGGGGAAGTATCACCTCCTTGGATCTGTTCATCATGCATCTGCTGATGTACGATAAAGTGCCATTAGCTTTTCTGATGGCTTTGTCACACAGCTGACTCATGTTCATCTTGGAGTCCACTAGGACTCCAAGATCCCTTTCCGCTTCCATGCCACCAAGCAGCTCATTTCCTAGGCAGTAGGTGCGCTGGACATTTTTCCTCCCTAGGTGCAGCACTTTGCATTTCTACTTGTTGAACTGCATTCTGTTGTTTTTCGCCCGTATGTCCAATCTATCCAGGTCTGCTTGTAGTTGTTCCCTGCCCTCTGACGTGTCCACTTCTCCCCAGTTTTGTGTCATCCGCAAACTTGGACAGCGTACACTTCACTCCCTCGTCCAAGTTGCTGATGAAGACATTAAAGAGTATCAGTCCAAGGACCGACCCCTGCAGGACCCCGCTGCCCACACCCTTCCAGGTTGAAACTGACCCATCCACCACCACTCTCTGGGTGCGACCCTCAAGCCAATTCGCAACCCACGGGACTGTGTAGTCATCCAAGTCACAGCCTCTTAACTTGTTCACCAGTATGGTGTGGGATACCATATCAAAGGCCTTCCTGAAGTCTAAGTATTAAACGACACCAACCCCTACTCCTGCATCCAGGCATTTTGTAACCTGGTCATAAAAAGAGACTAGATTAGTCAGGCACGATCTACCTGCTACGAACCCATGCTGGTTTCCCCTCAGCATAATTTTTCCTGCCGGGCTCTCACAAATGTGAGCCTTGATAATTTTTTCAAAGACTTTGCCTAGGCTTGTGTCTGCTTCAGGTTTAAACTACGCTTAAGCTAGTCGAAGGGTTATCTCTGTCCATACCAGGTCAGGTGTCCTGTACTGTCACATGACTCTGTGGGTCTCTCCAGATATACTAACATCACCAATACTGCATAGGGGTCACCCCATTAGTTTTAGTTGCGGCAAATTCTAGAGCTCAGGTATCTCAACCTGCTGTGGTTGCTTAATATGGGTGCAGATACATGTAACATCTGAACAGTTTCCAATGTTAAGGACATAAATTACACACAAACCAATATAAGTGATTGGAAACTGGTTTAAATCTGTAACACAAGAGAAATTCAGTGCGCATAAAACACTTGCAAAATGGCTGAAACTGGTGCAATATAAGCCTGGATGGCTGTAGTATCAGGCCTGACTGATTCAGGTTAAATTGGTTTATTGAACTTCTGTCCCAAATCCCCTCCAGATTCAAGTTAATTCACAGTCCCTCACCATCCCAGGATGCTTTGCAGGGTGGGCGGGCTAACCTTAGCCCAAACTGGCTGCTCCAGCCCAAGAGGGAGGTGTGCTCCAGCACCTCCCAGCTTCTGGCCTGGGTCACTGCAGGTATGTGGCTGCATTTCTGCAGTCAAAAGTGAACATCTGTTCACTTGTTTATTGGTTACAGCTTAGAGAAACCTGCAAAGATTGAATCGATTCAGCCTTGGGCTTTTTGACTGTCTATACTTAGTCTAATATCACTTAATGGACCAATCAAAACTGCGAGAGGCTGTGTTTCCAACACCAGGGGGTGGAAGTAAGCATCCTGCAAACCCTTTAAGTGGGCAAGTGGGGGGAGAGAGTGCTTGCACCTAATACATAGGGGTTCCAGGGAGCGAATGACCTGTGCCTGGGGGCATTTTCACTTTCCTGCTTTCCTTTCTCTCCTAAATATGAGTTGAATAAACTTCAATAGCTTGCGACTGACCAAGACTGCAGTGTGCTTGCCTCATTTGTGGGGTGGGGAAGGGAAGGAGAATGCATGGAGCCACACTTTTTGCTCCTAGGAGCTGAAGGTAAGAGGCATGATGAGGGGCTGCAATCAAGTAGGAAGTAAAGACATAGCTTGTTAGAAAAAGAGCTTTTATTGACCAAGCAGAGAAAGGGAGCTCGTGATTAAAAAGTACTAGCAAATGAGAGGAACAAGGCTGGATGGGAGGCAGAGCTCTGGCTGCATACTAGAGGGGCCAGATGCAGCGATGGGGGTGGTGAGGAGTGATGCACAGTAAGATGCCTGGAGGACGGACCAAATGCGTGCCACAGAACACTTGCTGTCTACATATAACAGTGAACTGGTTCAAAACACTGTTTGATTTTCCTGGTACAGTTTTGAACTGTTCCAGGAGGCTTTAAACAAGTGTTAAAGGCTTGTATGACTGCCCACTTCAGACTTAAATCAGGCTAAGTGCGAATGAGCACCCATGCTCTCTGAGGCTGCCTGCAACAACAGGGCCATCTCAGCTCCCCTTGTTTCCCTTCCTTCTAGAACCATGAAGGGCTGCCTCATTCTGAGCACCCTAAATGGCAATATATTCATCTGGGGTGACAGCCTCCTATAGGCTGATTCCTGTAACACCACTGTGATTTGTTCCTGAGTCTGCTGGGAGGAGTTTAAACAGTGTTGACAAAGCCCAGAACTCCCTAATCACATTTGTGCTTTGCCTTCTCTGCCTCTTACCAGCACTGCACAATGTAAATAGTCTCGGGTTTCAAAGGAGCATCAAGTGACAACCTGCCCTGCATGGGTGCCATTCTGGCATCTAGCAATGGGGATGGGGAGCAGGGTTTGCTGAAAAAGGTACTTTATTATTTCAACACTGTTTTCTGTCTGAATTGGGACCACAGTAAACCTAATTTCTCTGTAAACTCATGTCCACTAAGATGTGTCCCACTGTCAGACCTACATGTCTAGCTAAAACCAATGTGACGCTTAGGATTGCCAGTTCAATTGCTGTGGCTTCCAATAAGAATCTCTCACAGAAGTGAATAATCATCTAGGATGAAGTTTTTTCTAGACAACGTAAACAAATCTATGCCTGCTTTGTTCCAGGGAACTAGTTCATCCAGTGGCCTCAATATGGACTTTTTGGCTTGATTTGTCCATAATTTTGACATGTGCTATGAGGTTTAACAGCTTCTGCAAACATGCTGTTAGTTGAGGACAGCATAACAAACATTTCTGGCCCTTGGAATCAAAGCAAGTTAGGGCTGGAAGGGACCTTAGGAGGCCATCTAGTTCAACCCGCTGTTCAAAGCAGAACCATCCCCAATTAGATCATCCCAGCCAAAGCTTTGTCTAGTTTGGTTTTGAAAACCTCCAAGGATGGAGCTTCCACCACCTCTCTGGGTAACCTGCTCCAGTGCCTTACCACCCTCCTAGTGAGAAAATTCTTCCTAATAGCTAACCTAAACTTCCCTTGCTGCAATTTGAGGCTATTGCTCTTTGTTCTGTCATCGTCCATCACTGAGAACAGTCTCTCCATCCTCTTTTGAACCTCTCTTCAGGTAGCTGAAGGCTGGTATTAAATCCACTCTCACTATTCCCTTCTCCAGACTAAATAACCCAGTTCCCTCAGTCTTTCCTCATAAGTCATGTTCCCCCAGCCCCCTCACCATTTGTGCTGCCCTCCACTGGACTGTCACCAATTTGTCCACATCCTTTCTGTAGTGGGGGGCCCAAAACTGAACACAGTACTCCAGATGCAGCCTCACCACTCCTGAATAGAGGGGAATAATCATTTCCCTTGACCTACAAGCACACACCTACCAATGCAGACCAGTAGGCTGTTAGTCTTCTTGGCACACTATGACCCCCAGGTCCTTTTCTGCAGAGATACTGCCCAGCCAGTCAGCCCTGTAGGATGGGATTGTTCCATTCTAAGTGCAGGATTTTGCACTTGTCCTTGTTGAACCTCATGTGATTCCTTTTGGCCCAATCCTCCAATTTGTCTTGGTCACTGAATCCTAGCTCTATCCACCAGCTATTACTCCCCCCACCCTGGTGTCATCAACAGACTTGCTGAGGGTGCACTTTATGCCATCTTCCAGGTCATTGATGAAAGCATTTAACAAAACCAGCCCCAGGCCCAACCCCTGGGGCACTCCACTTGATACCAGCTGCAAACTAGACATCAAGCCATTGATTACTACACTCTGAGCTCAGTGCTTCAGCCAGTTTTTTATCTAGCTTACAGTCCATGGAGAATACTGTGGGAGACCGTATGAAAAGCCTTGCTAAAATCAAAGTATACCACATCAACTAGTCTCCCCATATCTAAAAAGCCAGTCACTTTGTCATAGAGGACAATCAGGTTGGTCAGGCATAACTTGCTCCTGGTGAATCCGTGCTGACTGTTCCTAATCACATTTTTCTCCCTCAAGTGCTTAGAAATGGATTCCTTGAGAATCTGCTCCATGATTTTTCTAGAGACTGAGGTGAGGCTGACTGGTCTGTAGTTCCTTGGATCCTCCATTCCTTTCTTAAATATGGGCACTATGTTTGCCCTTTTCCAATCACCTGGAACCTCTCCTGATTGTTATGAGTTTTCAAAGATAAATGCCAATGGCTCTGCAATCACATCAGCCAACTCCCTCAGCACCCTTAGGTGCATCTCATCCAGCCACATGGGCTTGTACATGTCCAGCTTTTCTAAGTAGTCCTAACCTGTCTTTCAGCACTGAGGACTGCTCATCTCCTCCCCAAACTGTGCTGCCCGGTGCAGTAGTGTGGGATCTTACCTTGCCTGTGATGACTGAGTTGAAAAAGGCATTGAGCACTTCAGCCTTTTCTGTATCCTCCGTCACTAGTTTGCCTCCTCCATTCAATAACGGACCCACACTTTCCCTGGTCCTCCTCTTGCTACTGATATACTTGTACAAACCCTTGTTACCCTTCACATCCCTCGCTAGCTGCCACTCCAATTGTGTTCTGGCCTTCCTGAATTCATTCTTGCATGCTCAAACAATGGTCTTATAATCTTCTCTAGTTATTGTTCAAGTTTCCTCTTCTTATAAGCTTCCTGTCTGTGATTTAGTTTATTGAAGAGTTCCCTGATAAGCCAAGTCGGTCTTCTGTCATACTTGCTAGTTTTCCTGAATATCTGGGCGGTTTGTCCCTGCATGCTCAGTAAGGCGTCTTTGAAGTAAAACCAGCTCTCCTGGACTCCTCTTCTGCTCAGTCTGGCTTCCCACAGGATTTCATAGACATTAGGGCTGGAAGGGACCTCGGAAGATCATCGAGTCCAGCCCCCTGCCCAAAGGGCAGGAAGTCAGCTGGGGTCGTAGGATAGGTCATGGGATCCTGCCCATGAGTTCCCTGAGTGAGTCGAAGTCTGCTTTTCTGAAGTCCAGGGTCCTTATTCAGCTGCTTTCCATCCTTCCTTTGCTCAGGATCCTGAACTCAATCATCTCATGGTCACTGCTGCCTAAGTTGCCACCCACTGCTATATTCCCCACTAATTCTTCCCTGTTTGTGAGCAGTAAGTCAAAAATAGCATGGCCCCTACTTGACCGCTCCAGCACTTGCACCAGGAAGTTGTCCCCAGTACTCTCCAAAAACTGCCTGGATTGCCTGCACACTGCTGCATTGCCCTCCCAGTGAATGTCAAGGTGACTGAAGTCCCTCATCAGAACCAGGGTCTGTGATCAGGAAACTTCTGCTAGCTGTTCGAAGAAAGCCTCATCCAGGCTTTTGGTCTTCATCCTCCAGCAAACCTAATTTAAAGCCCTCTTCACTAGGCTAGTGAGCCTGTCTGCGAAGACACTCTCCCCTCTTCATTAGGTGGATCCCATCTCTTCCCAGCAGTCCTTCTTCTTGGAAGAACATCCAATGGTCGAAGCAGCCAAATCCTTGCTGGTAATACCACCTGCGCAGTCAGGTGTTGATCTGCATGATGCACCTGCTTCTGCCCAGGCCCTTTCCCTTGACTAGAAGGATCAATGAGAAAACAACCTGAGTTCCAGACCCCCTCACCCTTGCCCCCAGAGCCCTGTAGCAACTCTTGATACACTCAGGGTCTCCCCTGGCAGTATCACTGGTGCCCACATGGATGAGTAGCATAAGATAGTAGTCAGAGGGCCAGATAAGTCTCAATAATCCCTTCATGACATCTCAGATCAAGGCTCCGGGCAAGGAGCATACCTCTTGAAACCACAGGTCAAGTCGGCAGATGGCTCCCTCCATCCCCTGCAGAATGGAGTCTCCAACTACCACCACCTGTCACTACTTCTGGGTGGTGGTCATGTCAATCCTTCCCACCTTGGTGAGGCCTGGCCTGTCTTCCTCCACCAATGGAACATGCTCCTCCTTCTCTGCTGCTAGGGCTGCATATCTGTTCTCCAGAGGAATGACTGCAGGTAGAAGCAAAGATCTCTGCTTGCTGCCAGAAGGCACAAGCCTCCAGCTTCTACCCTCTTCGGTGTCCATATCCTCTGTCTTCTCTAGCACTGCCTCTGGCACTTCTTCTTCCACAGTTCCAGAAGTCTCCTTCAGTATCAAATCGATGAATGCCTCATAGCAGAGGATGCTTTGGAGCCTTGCAATCTCCTCCTGTAGTTCTCTTGCCTGTTCCCTGAGAGACACCACCAGGAGGCACTGCCCACACCACAAGCAATCGCTGACCTGGCCATCATTGGAAGTAAGCTGCAAGTCACAGTCCCCACAGCACCAAACCTGCACCTGGGTGGAAGTGTCAATGGCGAGCCAACCTGCCTGGACAGAAGCCTCACAGGTTGCATTGCAACATTCTCCAGCCATTTCCCTGGGTCTCAGTTTGCCTTCTCTCTCTTACTGCTCTTCTTCCAAGAAGACTTTCTCTAGCAAACTCGCTTGGAACTGGCCTGTTTATTTCTCATTGGCCCCAAAGGATTCCCTTTTTTTTCCTGCTTCCTTATGCCAAACTGAAAGACTTGCCCATCAAAAAAAGGGCCACAAACCGGCCTCGGAACTGACCTCAGCACTACCTCCAAACTGCGTACTCTGTTTGCAGCCCCTGTTCAATTTCTGCCCCCATCAGATTTCTGTCAGAATCTACAAATTGCCTTCCCATGGACATTTTCATAGTTTTCTGTAACACTACAGGGATCACTATGTTGGTGCCTGAAAACAAAAGTGCCATATATTACTGACGGGTTCCCCCTTACATTAATAGTATAAGGAATAAGTCATCCCAGCCACCTTTAGCCAAGAGCCACAAGGACACTCTGCAGGGTCTCACCCTGAGACGTGGTTATGACAAATTAGTCTACATTTCAGCCAGGACTGGGACAATGAGTGGTGGATGGGTCGTACTCAGCCTGGAGAGATGTTAGTAGCGGGGTTCCCCAGGGCTCAGTCCTCAGGCCTGCGCTGTTCAATATCTTCGTTGCTGACTTGGACGAGGGGGTGGAAAGCAAGCTATCCAAGTTTGCTGACGACACCAAACTGTGGGCTGAGGTGGGGACA
>JAGPOW010001167.1:10556610-10585363 GCA_030014935.1 Caiman crocodilus
CCTGTGACCCTGGCACTCGTTCCTGCCATTGGCGGGGGGTCAGACTAGATGGCCTGCTCTAGGCCCCTTCTGACCCTAGATACTATGATACTATGAATGAGAGCGACATATATACAACCCAACTGTGGACTCTGCTCCATGGCATTCTGATCAAGTGCTCTTGTGTAGGGGTGCTCAATCCTCAGCCCACAGGCCAGAGTCTGCTCCTGGCACAGTGTCATCCAGCCCACGGGGCTCCCCACAATTCTGTGGGAAGGCTTACAGGCGATGGCCCTGTTCACTAGATTGAGCGTGGAGGGTGGTACAGGGTCCATTCCCAGAGTGTGGGGACAGGGCAGAAGCAGTATGGGGCCCCTGGAGCCTAATCCTGGGCAGACAGAGGTGGCATGGGTCCCCAGAGGCTGATCCCAACTGGGAGGGGGATTGGTGTGGGGCCCCAGACCCCAATCCAGCCCATGGACTGGCCCTGCACTGTTTATCTGGCCCATGGAGCCAAAACTGAGCACTTCTGCTCTAGACCATGAGCTATAGCTCAGGTTTGACTGGCCAATTTAAAAACAAACATTTATAGCACGTGCATGCACACACGTGTATGTGCACGTGTGTATGCTGCACAAGCCATTTATGTCTAATATTGTCCATACTGCTGGAAAGGGACTCTGCCAGTATCCTCTGTGAAAGCATGTATGGACAGGGTAGCTCACTGTTTACAGTAACCAGGGCCTTATTATCTGTTTCTCAAGCCCATGAGATTCGTATCTCACCTCCACTGCACATTTTCACACAGCAGCACCCTCAGTTTGCTTGTCCGGGAAGCTGAGTAATGCACGTTTCCCCAAATACTTGGTCATTCCAGATACTTTTTACACCCCTCTCTCTCTCTCACCAGCTGTCCAGCCATATTTGCCCTGGCCTCCACTTTGCTGCGATGCACCTGCCAGCAGGCACATTTCCCCATGTATTTCTGTCATGTGGTGTTTACATTTGCTTGTTCAGTTTTCTAAAGCTATTCAAAACCCCCAATCCCGCTCTTCTATCATTTTACCTCCATGTCAAGGCACTTGCTCTGTAGACCTTATCACTTTCTACACCATCAAAATGTGTTGTAAGGTCCTGTGAAAAACTCAGGTACTGAATACAATCCCGGAGACAGGTGGAGAAATCATCTCCCCCAAACAGGTTAGAAAATGTGTACAAGCATATGCACTATTTTAATAATGGTTCCCACAAGTCTGGCTGATACGTTGAAATGTACCTGCTATAAGCCATCTTGAAAAGGTTTTCCTGTTTTTAATGAGATCAGAATTAGGCTGAAAGGGAACATTTATGCATCATCATCCAAAGAAGTGTCCTTTTGCCTCTCACTGCAACACCCACTGCAGGGGTGTTCTATCCACTTAGATTCCCGGAGCAGCAAATGTATCCAGTGTAGAAAAAGGGTCTCGTGTTGGAAGCATAAATCATGGGACAGTCAGGATTATTCTGAGAGCTTCCCTATTCCCTGGAAGACATTGTTTCAACTGTTTTTGGTCCCCTGCGCATCCAATGAGTACACTTCTTGATGAAACCAAGGACTCAATCCATTTGTAACCCAATAATGGTTGCTTTCCCCTCCCTACCAAGTTATCCAGTGGGGAATTCATGCATACATCTAGGTCACATACTCCATGTCTGGGGATAAGCTTGCCACTCAACAGTCCTAAATTTTATCTGTTTGCCTTCTGTTTCTCATAGGTTGTTTTTCAGTGCTGCTGTCTATTTCCAGTGACATGTTAGCATGTGTATCTGTGTCCAACATTAACAAATATCCCATTTGCTCTCACACTGAAAGATCATTCATAGAATCATAGAAAATTAGGGTTGGAAGGGACCTTGGGAGGTCATCTAGTCCAACCACCTGCTTAAAGCAGGACTGTTGCTAACTAGATCATTCTGGCCAGGGTTTTGTTGAGCCAGGCCTTAAAAACCTCCAAGGATGGAGATTCTACCACCCTCCTAGTAAAACGTTTTTCCCAATAACCATTAAACCTCCCTTGCTGCAATTTGAGACCATTGTTCCTTGTTCTGTCATCTGTCACCACTGAGAACACTGTTTCTCTGCTGCAGCACTGTCCATTGTTCCTACAAAGGATTCGTCTGAGCTAGCAGTGATATTTTCTTTTCTGTCCATGTCCTGCACTTTGTTGTGTGTGCAAACTCATGCAAAATGATTGAGCAATGGATCCAAGATTAAAAGAAACTGTCAAAATCTACACTTTCACTTTCTGGTATGTCTTGTTTAAATCCACATTCCGCATGTTTCACTTCACACGGCATGTGGTCGGAAAGGATTCCATGTCATGATTTCACCGTTCACCTCCTCTGTAACTATTAAAATCATAATGTCCATCAGAACCAGTTCCTGTTCTGCCTTCCTTTTTGCTGGTATCCACCATTTACACTTTCAAAGTGAAGCACAGTTTAAACATTCTCCAATTGCCCAACACAGCTTGAGGGTTTCAACTTTAGTGGGACTTTGAAATGCTCCACTCAGGACTGTGGCATGGCACTGTTGGTGCCTACTACTTTATAAGGGCTGCACGTGGTCGATTGCAGTGGCCTTTTTAGATCTCTGGCCACCTATATAAACACAGCAGTTTGCTGGCAGCAGGCCAGGCAGTAACAATGTCTGGCTGCAAAGCTGAATGCAACATCCTTGGAGGTAAGGCCATTCTAGATGCAGTTAAATTTGCCCATAAGAATACCCCTCTGAATTAACAGAATTGTATTTTTATGTAACAAAAGGGTACAGCAATGTTAAAAGGTCCTTTACCTAGATTCTTTGGAATTCTGTACCATCCTTGTCCCAGACTTTCTACTATGAGTGAGAGCTTGGAAGTTTTTTTAAACAAGCAAAAAATAAAACACTAATAGGTTTAAAGCAAAATGGATTGGCAACTTTCTTCTCTCCTGGACTCCAACAAAAGAAAAGAAGAGAAATGATTTGGATTAACAAAACAGCAGCATTTAAAATGAGAGAGTTTACAAAGGTGGCAGATTTCTCATGGGGGGAGGCCTGATGGAGTAACAAACAGTCAGTCTTGTGAATATTTATGCTTTTAATGAAAATTAGCTAAAATTTTTAAAGTTACAATTTTCCAAAATCATGCAAAAAGCTAAAGGAACTCTAGTGATTTGGAAAAAAGTTCTTGGCAAGCTTTTGGGCGCAATCATCCTTCTTTAGGCATAGGAAGTCCCTGCAGTTCTGAGATTCCAAAAACAGTCTCAGAACAGGATATGCCTGAAGAAGGTTGACTAAGCCTGAAAGCTGGCCAAGAACTTTTCTCCAACTACTCAGTTGGAAAAAAAAAATCACATCTACTCAAAGAACCTTGCCTGCCTAATGATTAATGGGAATTTAAATTGTGCATGAATACCACTGTATACATCTAAAAAGGACAAGTTAGATACCAGGGTTGCAGCCAAAAACAGTTTCAAGATGAAAATTAGTTTAAAGATGGATCCTTAACCCCAGAAAATTAATTTAGAGGGTCCTTAACCCCAGAGGAAGACACGACACATTTTTTTTTCAATCCCTCACTATCCTTATTCTTCCTAATACAAATTTAACTGTTAAAGTGTCTCACATTTTTTTCTATATTATCTGATCCTGGCCACAGGCAGACACAGGATAACAGAAAACATGAAACAGTGATCTTTTTTTCCCTGTTGTTATGGGAGAGATCATGCCTTTGGAACCCCCAGGCTAGAATACGGCTATAGGACTCATCCTGAGCCAGTTTGCAAGAGTATAAGCTCCAAAACCCTTTAGTCCAATACTTCTCAGTGCCTGCTGCTGTGCCTTGCAGGAGATACTGCGACTACTTATAGCAGAGGTCTTAAGGGCACAAAGTGCTGTCCATCTGGCAACTGTTTTAAAACTGACTTAAACATCAAATCACCATATCTACAATGCAGTGGCAAATTTGCCATTTTTCCATCATAGGACAGCATGTGGCTTCTACCTCTCTCTTAAGAATCCATCCTCGCCTCTTTGCTGAGTACGCATGTTTGTCAGAACAGGATGCAACTTCTCTGATAAATGGACCCGCTTTGCACAATATGTCTCTTTACAAGAAAGCTCAAGGCTAGTTTAACCCTGAGGTTCCCTTAAAAGGTCACTTGTGTCAATCTCAAGGCCTTCTAGAAACTGGCTCTGGGGATTGGGGGGAGGGAAGAGAGGAGAGCAGTGCTACTCTGGTCCCAGTCTTTATTGGGAAACCAATGAAACCAGACCCAGCTTTTTCCAGCAGCAGTCACTGCCGGGAGGTTGCAAGAGCACTGGAGGTGGGGTGCTCAGGCTATATGCAGCAGTACTGCTTCCCTTCCTGGCCTTTAGGTGTCCATAAGGGGACCGGTGTAGACTCTGGGGAAGCTACCAGCTCCCTGGTCTGTCCAAAAGCTTCAAACATGAGCATTCAAAGCACTTCCCTTGCTTGTTTCAACAGTGTTACTGTGCCCTGGGATCCCTGGCAAGCCATGCACTGTGAAGAGACCCAGACATGGTCTCATCATGCTAATCTGGATTGCACAAACAAAAAGTTCTTTTCCCTTAATTATGCTGTTTTCAAATGGCAGCTTTCTTAGAAATCACCCATTTTGTGTGGGAACTGACAGAGGCTGAGCCAGTATAGGGGGCCAGGGGAAGGGAAGGGTCAAGAGATAAAAGACCAACTCATGCATTCTCTTGCCATGCTCATCCTGGTGATTTGGCAGGGTAAGGAGATGGTGGGAAAGACTGCCAGGGACGGTAGATAGCTAACTGTGTGTGTGGCCTGTTGTACCCTGCCTTTCATTCAGCAGAAGTGCTCAGAACCATGAGTGCCTTGACCTTCCATTAACTTCAGTGACGCACTGTTAGACATTTGCCCTCAAAGATTTCTTTGATGAACTCACGCTTGGAGTAGGGGAGGAACAAGAACAAATGAGGATCCTTGCTTGCAGGGATGGGGAGGAACCATCCAAAGACCTCTGCTTGCTGGCAGCACTGGCTATGCTACTCCCAAGCAAGAGCAAGCCATGACAACATCTTTGGGTGCCCATAGAAGTAACAGTTATACTGTTTCCAAGCCCAAGGGGCTTGGGAATGTTTCAAACAGCATAGTTTGAAATGGTGCATCCTGTTTTGCAGTACTTTGTTTGCTTTTGGAACATTTCAAAGGGCACATACAGCCGGCCTGTACAGCTGATTGTTTGAAGTGTTCCAGTTGTTACTTGTGTGTCCACCCTGAGAACAATGCCAGTTATAACAAAAGCGACATGGTCTAGGCCTACCCTGTCAGGAAAAACACAGGATGGGAACAGTCAGGAGGTGACCCGTTCACATTATTCTGTAAATATCTGCCACCCCAAGAAAAAGCCCGCAGGGCTTTCTCCTTGACCTGGCAATTCCCAGGACATTTTTGGGAACCCCAGGCTCTTGTGCATCATCTACTATCAGCTACTAAGAAGGCAGGGGAGAGGGAAGACTCACAAGGGGAGGTCTCTCCCTGTGTTGTTTCAGGAGGAACAAAATGGGGCTAGGACTTTAAATGCATTAGATGTACAGCCAACACGTGTAACCTGCATTCACATGTTCTGCAAATGAGCCCATACGGGCCTCATTAATAGCTCCTTGGCAACAGGGGACAGAAGGAAAAGATCAACAAGCCAGCAGAGAGCAAGAGAAACCACATGAGAAGGAAGTAAAGACAATATTTGCAATACCTGAGTGGGTTTGGTAGGATAAGCCCTTCCCTTAACAGGCAGGGGGTTAGAGGTGCACTGATACATTGATCCCATATCGGATCAGCACTGATATAGGGAAAATTGACAGTATTGGAACTCAGACTTTTTTTCCCGATGTGGCTGATAATGTGGCTGATAAATGGCTCGTTCATGCACACAGCCAGGAGCACAGCCCAGCGGCTTGGAGAGCAGCATCAGGAGGTGAGTCTGATGTGGGGGGAAGGGGAAGGGGAAGGGGAAGGGGAGGCAAGGGATGGGGGGACAGATTGAGGCCCCCGCAGTGGAAGAAGGGAGTGGGGCAGGAGCAGGCACTGAACAGCTGCGGCAGGGTGGGGTGCAGGACTGAGCTCCGAGTAGCTCATCCAGGGTGCACTGGTGGGGGAGGTTTTAGCAGTCATTTGACAACTTTCAGGTCAGGACACTTGAACACCACCACAAACAGTGGGACGAGCATGAATGCTGTGTGCCCCTGGAGGCTGGGGAGGGCACAATGAGCTCCTACAGGCAGTAGCAGCGGTGTTGGCGGTGGGAGCGTGGCAGCTGTAAGGAGGGAGCTCCCGCAGGCAGCCATGGTGCTGTCAGTGTGGGGGGTGAGGGTGAGCACTACCCGGTGGTTGGCAATCACCCGCAGACACCGCTGGCCAGTGGCAATTGTGGACTGCCTGCAGACGCCACCAGTAGTGTTGGCAGTGGGGGGGTTGTGGTGGCCAGTGGCGACTGCCCGCAGGCACTGCCAGTAGTGTTGGCAGTGGGTGGTGGTGGTGGTGGTGGCCAGTGGCGACTGCCCACAGGTACCATCAGCGGTGTTGGCAGTGCCTTTTCATAAGGGGTGCATTGCCACACTCAGGGGGTGCATGGGCACCCCCTACGTGCTGCCAATGGGGATGGGACTGAGTCTCATCTCAAATACTTCATAAGCAAACCAGCACCCTATCCAGCTGGGTGTGAGCTCCCCCACAACTTATGAATTGAATTAAACAGGACTTACTCTGGAGTTGGATGCTTTAATGCCACACTTTATAAAATTGGCTTACAGGGCAGTCCAAAATGTAAGTGTGGTGATACGCCACAGACTGCTGACACTTCCTCACATGTGCAGCACACCCATGCATCCAGGATGAAGACCTATAGTCCGTGGCTAGAGTATTATAAACAACACTAAAGTAGTTGTGTGGCTCTGCCACATTAATGATGTGTAGAGCAGGGAATGAAGTATATGAGAGAAGAAGAAAGTCAGTACTAGGCACTTACACATCACATACTGTGCCCCAGTCAAGCAGCCAGTATTTTGAGCCACAAGTCCCAACTCCCAGCCCCACCTCTATACAAATTTCCTTAAGAACATTTCCATTATACTCAGTCTTAGTAACCTGGGAACTCAAGCCAAACCAGATGCCAGAGTTGTTTCAAAACAAAGCAGTATCAGGGACTGTCTGCTCCATCTCTAGCACTGCAGGGAGCTAGCCTTACCTGCAGGATGGACTGGAGCCAAACTCCAGCAGATGCAAAGCAAACTTGAGAGATCACCAGGCAAAGTAAAGCTGTGTACCTGCAGCGACACCACACAACTAGGACAAGGCCTGGAGGACAGAACTGCCCCAGCCCCTACTGAAACAGTCATGCTGCAAGTGGGCTGGTGTCTCAACTGACTCACATTAGCAATCACTTTAGAGTTAGCTGTTGCAAAATAGAGATCATCACCCCACATTCCTGAAACAAAGAATGAGTTATGTTAGTTTTTTTGGCTAGGGGGCTGAGGCACTTGACTAATGAGGCGAGGTGAGGGAACTGGGTTTACTGGGCATGTCTACACATGCGCTTTAGTGCACATTAGCCTATTTTAATGTACATTAAAGCATCACAAAAACTCACCGTCTTTAGCTAATGCCCATTAAAATGGGCTAATGTGCATTTTCTAGTACCTCACAATGGAGGTACTAGATTGCATGTGCATTACCTAAAGCACATTAATTGAATATGTAGACATGCCCATGTAACCTGGAGATGAGAAGACTGAGGGGGGATTTAATAGCAGCCCTCAACTACCTGAAGGGTAGTTCCAAAGAGTACAGAGCTAGACTGTTCTCAGTGGTAGCAGACAATAGAATAAGTTTCAAGTTGCAGCAACAGAGGTTTAGGTTAGATATTAGGAAACAGTTTCTCACAAGAAGGATACTAAAGCCCTGGAATAGGTTACTCAGAGAGGTGGTGGAATCTCCATCCTTGGAGGTTTCTAAGATGAAGCTAGACAAAGGCTTGGCTGGGATGAGCTAGTTGCGGAAGGTCCTGCTTTGAGCGGGTGGCTGGACGAGATGAACTCCTGAGGTCCCTTCCAACCCTATTTTTCTATGATTCTATAATTTTGAAAGGCACCCTGGGCACTGCAAACTTGAGGGACACTGTAAACTCAGTGTCAAAAGCTACAGGGAGATGCCACGTGACAGCACTAGACAAAAGGTTAATGGAGGGGCTAGTTGCCTTAGTCACAGCTGGGGAAGTGTGTATCTATACTGGTAACAAACCCATGCCTGAGTTTAGCAGCCAGTACTGCACACACAAAGTCCTTCCCCTTCCTCCTCTAGAATGCTTCTTTTTCTCAGAGATGCCTAGTCTGTGTGTGCTATGCTCCGAGCCTCACCATAGTAAACATCTCTTGCTCTGTTATGCCAGGGAACAAACTAAGGGGTTTGCAGCAGAGCTGGTCAGTGAGTCTGGGTGTTGAATGCAACTTGGGGTGTTCTCAGGAGCCTGCAAGCAACAACTGCTGTTAAAACTGCAGCCCAGGTAGGACAAGGCAATAAAATGAGAGGCTTCAGAGCTACAAGCTAGGGGAAGTTGGATAAGGAGTGAGGTGCTGAAAAAGGAAGGGATGGACAGGGAAGGGAAGAACCCAGAGCCACTGGCAGACCTGGGTTCCCCTTCAGAGGAGAAAGGGTACCCCTAGAAGGAAAGGCAAAGGACTTGTGAACCCCTATATGAAGCGAGGCCCAATACTAGGCATGCAGCCTTCTTGGACTTGGGGCTAGGTTCGAACTATTCCCCCAACAGGGGCAAGACAAACTCTATAGGCAGAAATATGCCTGGTTGACAGGGCTGACATGACGACAACCACAGAAGTTGTCAGCCATTTTTATGTGTGTATTAGCAGTTATAATAAAGCCCTTTTGAGGGTAAGAAGTCTCCCTGTCTTTTTCTGAGCTCTGTGGTAGCACATTGATAAGCATAATTATACCTGGCATCTGTAGCATTATCAGGAAACACTGTACTGGTTTGTGGTCAGCAAAATCTTGCACCCCCACCAAGGCAGGTAATCAACAGATTTTGTTCAACATGCTTGCTAAAAGAAGCAATGAAACCATGCTGCTTCTGGCCAGGCCCTGTAACACATAGTGCCTCTTACTGCATTACAACCCCCCAGCCCTTTTGGATTAAACACTACATGAGGAAGACCATGATTGCCATTCTGTCTCTTATTTATGGCTTTGAACTTGCTTCTGACAATGCAGAGGCATCAAGTCATACCAAAACCATGCAAGGACAGTCAAAACGAAAATGAAAATGGTGTGAGTTAGCTGGGAGAGCAAATGCCACTGGGAAAGGAGATGATGCTCCCTGGGAGATGGAAATACAAGTGAAGGAAAGTTGACAACCTAGGGTCACAATGTAACTTGAATTTGGCCTACAAGACATATGCACTAAACTACACACTGTAGTGTAGGGTGGGTGGGTAAGTGGGGTATGAGCTCCAGGCAGGGACATGCCAGAACAGAGCAGGGAGTGGTTCACCTTCCCATCCCCTGCCCCTCCCTTTGCACCTCCCCTACAGCCAGAGGTCCCAGCTCCAGTGTGGAAGGCCGACCAGGAGCACAAGTGTGACTGAGTGAGGCTTCAGTGAAGAGACTTCTGGGAATTGCAATGTCTGTGCTGGAGGGAGATGTCCCCTCAATTTTTTACTGCCAAAAGCTGGTGATTTTTTTAGCATGTCAGTGCCAAATAAAGAGGTGACGTTTCCCCTGGGCAGCAGTGAACACCTGTGCCACCACACGGATAACACTGCTCATTACACAGCATTGCTACCCAGAGTCCTGGGTGTTCAGCTTTGCACAAAATCCAAGTTCATTTTCAAAAGCCCTGGAGATTAGTTAGGCTGACACAAGCTATTGCATCACATCTGCACAAGCTGTTCCATTTTCTCACTGTCTGAGCCCTGCTGCTCAGCAAGCAGCAATGAGAAACAGACACGCAAAGGAGCTGAACTCTGCCATGGTGGGGAAAGGAAGTCAGGGACATTATTTCCCTAAGGCCTATTTTTCTGTAGTCCAACTGCTAAACCATGGAGAAAGGGAGAGGAGAAGAAAGTTGGATGTGGCTGTGCAGAAAAGAAAGGATGCTGAAGATAGCCCTTGGCCACCAACCAGCCCCTCATTCTCTTTTTTTTTTCAATAAAAACAAACAAATAACTTTAAAAAGGCTTTGCGTTACTGAACAATGCATGCCAAACCTCAATAGTGCAAATGGTTGTGACTATGCCAAAAATCACTCCCCCTTCTCTTTTAGTCTGTACATTGTGTAAATAGGATTGCAACACCCCAGCAGAGGCCCTCTTGCATGCATCCCCAAAGCACCCTGTCCTCTCTATCTATCATACCGAGAGCACAGTAGAAGCAAAACTCTCAGACAAGGGAGATGGATCTCAACTGACTTTATTTGGTTTGGACAAGAGCCTGGGAAAGCTCTTAGAGTGTCTGAGGCCAGAAACTAAAAAGTGGACATAATATCCTCCAGGGAAAACCTGTTTCTAACCCTTAGACAAAAGCTGTTTTCATAATGTAATTAAGCTACATAATCACAAGAGACAGAATGCTGGGACATAATTGCTTAAGTCTACATGGGGGTCTAACAAAGCTTCCCAGTAGTTTTGCAAGGACAAGGTTTGGGGAATGCATTCTCCACAATCTCCTTTCCACTCCACACCGCCTTCTCTCTCCCCCAGTGCACTGTGTCTAGTTTGGGCACACTATGCTCTGGACAAATTGGAAAAAATAGGAAGAGAGCAACACAAGTGAACGGAAGTCTAGAAAAGCAGACAAAGAATGGCTAAAAGAACAAGGGTTATTTAACGTGGAGAAATGGAGACTGTGGCAGGGGCGGATTTGATAACAGTCTTCCAATACCTGAAAGGTGATTACAATAAGGATGGTGACAGACTGTTTTCTGTGGCCTCAGTGGACAGGACAAGGGTAAAAGTCTCAAATTGCAGCAAGGGAAATTTAAATTGGATATTAGCAGGAAGAACTCTCTCACTATGCGTGGTTAATCATTGGGACTACCCAGAGAGGCTGTGGAATCTCCAGCCTGGGAAGGTTTTAAGACGGGGTGGGCAAAATGCAGCCTGGGGCTGGATGTGGCCCACCAGGCCATTCTATCTGACCTGCGGGGACCCTAAACATTAGAAAATTAATATTTATCTGCCCCTGACTGCCCATCATGTAGCCCTCAATGGCTTGCCAAAACTCTGTGAGTGGCCCTCCTCCCAAAATAATTGCCCACCCCTGTTTTAGGAGCAGGTGAGAAAGATACTTGACTGGGATGATTCATACAGGAAGAACTCTACTTTGCACCAGGGGGTTGGACTAGAGACTCCCTGAAGTCCCTTTCTGCCCTACTTTTCCATGTTTATTCATTTTGTTTATCTCACATCAGACAGTTTACTGCATCAGCATTGTAGATCCATCAACACTGCAGCCACAATCAAGAGCAGTGGAACCTCATTGTGTCAGCTATGATTTTTCAATGCCAGTTCAAAACAAATCCAGCGGGACATGTGTCCTTAAAGTTTAAAACTCATTAGAACAATTACTTGCAATGGCTGAAAATTGTGAAGCCATAAAACAAAGCGGGTGCTTGTTTCCTGCCCAGGGGTGCCCAGAATGAACTCTGTCTGAACTCCTTAGTCCTTAGACAAAACTAGCTTCAAGTAGTACAGCAGTGAGCTAAAATCGTTGCTTCAGAACAGGCACATTCCAAACATAAAGTATTTTTAGAGGATTTTACCCAGTAATAATGTTAGAGATTTTTAAAATTCAATGCAGATAACACCCATTCTTCATAAACTTTACCTGAGAGGCAACACAGTCAATGGAGTTGGATATACTTGCCAGTTACCAAAAGAGAGGTCAGACACTGTCCTGCTAATGATTACCCAGAACAGCCTTCCTAAGGGGTTAAAGAGATACAGTTGCCAATACTCTACTTTCAGCTGTGCTAGGGTAAAACCAGTGTTACGCCACTGAAGTCGGTGGAATTACTCTGAGGTTTATACTGGACAGCAGAATTGGGTGCAGTACATGTACTTTTGTGGGCATGTGCTTTGAAGAGCACAAGATTCAGGGGAATGTTTTTAAGTCCTGAATTTTCCTGGTTCATGAAAGGTGAGCGGCAAAGACAGTAATCCTTGGACTGTGGGGGACTGCACGGGGAGGCTAATACAAGCAAGCCCTGCTCTCTCACACTACCGGCAATAGTCTGTATGCACTATCCCATCTGTAAAATTCATCCCAGCTCTACTACTAATCCTCCACCCTAGCCTGCTGCCTTCACTTATTGCACCTTCCTTTGCTGACTCACTGCATCATGCTGACTGTTAAATGATTCAGACTTTTCTTGTAAAAGGTCTATCTAATAGGAATAGTGTATCAGCAAGTGCATCAACACCGCCCCCCCAATACTTTCTGCCGAACACGTGTGTTACTAAGATGGCCAGAAGCTAATGATTCCACATTAATGAACCTGCTTTTCCTGACAAGAATTTCACTGAGCTATCCCCAGCCAGCTCTGTGTTACTCCTCTGGGTTTTCCCCCTCTTCTCTAGCTGGAAAATTAAACTGAAAATTACTGTGAAACTTTTCTGTCTAATGCCAGCTGCTCAAAAGTCAGGGCAGATCCTCAGCAGATGTATCTCTGCATTGCTCCCCTGAGGTCAGGGTGCCTGGAGATCCACCTCCTGAGAGTATGGCTGTAGGGGGGGTGATAAATAAGATGATGAGAACATGATCTGAAAAGATGAACCAATTTTACCATTTTTTTTTTATTTCTGAGAAGTCTGGAGCAGCCTTCAGGATACAGCACCGCGAAGTTACAATGTGTAGAAAGAATTGAACTACAAAGCAAAAACCTAATTGCCCATCTCTCATACCAGTCATTAGGGCAGTCAAAGCTACCCATCTAAGACCTGCTATATTCAGGCAATGGAACCACTCCCATTCATTCTGATGGTGCTGGATTGAGACCCAGGGTCTTCACCTGGTTTGGTTATCCAAGGGCTATTTATCACCCCATTGGCTGCGTCTGGATGAGTGCACACATGCCACACATGCAAGAATTCCCCATGTTGCTACATTACAGCACCGGGGGCAGGGGGCAGGTATCGGCCACAGCCTCCCCAACCCCACCTGGGGTAACCTGTGACACACTAGAGCACACATGCAAAAAGTGTATGCCAAAGACAAGTAGCAGTGGCATAACATGTGCCATTGTTACCTGTCCCTGGGGAAACAAACATCCATGCTCCTCTGGACCTGGCCTTTATCTCTATATGACGTTCAAAACAATGCCTAGTTCACACCTTGGCCCATCTTCTCACAGGCCAGGCACTGCTGCAGAAGAAGGTGTAGCATTCTGTAGCATATTTTGGTAGTGAAAGAAGGATCAGGGAATGTGTGGGTCCTTTACTGAATGGGGGAGGCAACCTAGTGACAGAGGATGCAGAAAAGGCTGAAGTGCTCAATGCCTTTTTTGCCTCAGTCTTCAAAGACCAGGTCAGCTCCCAAACTACAGCACTAGACAGCACAGTTTGGGGAGGAGGTGAGCAGACAACAGTGGCAAAAGAAAAGGTTAAGAACTACTTAGAAAAGTTGGACGTGAACAAGTCCATGGGACTGTTCCCAAAGGTGCTGAGGGGGGTTGACTGATGCAATTACAGAGACACTGGTCATCATCTTTGAAAATTCAGTGCAATTAGGAGAAATCCCAGATGACTGTAAAAGGGCAAACAGTGCCCATGTTTAAGAAAGGGAAAAAGAAGGATCCAGGGAACTACAGACCAGTCAACCTCACCTCAGTCCCTGGAAAAATCATGAAGTAGATCCCCAAGGAATCTATTCTTAAGCACTTGGAGGAGATAAAAGTGATTAGGAACAGTCAGCATGAATTCAGTCAGCATGGAGCAAGTCATGCCAGATCAGCCCGACTGCCTTCTGTGACGAGGTAACTGTCTCTGTGGATGCGGGGAGACTGGTGGATGTGGTACACCTTGATTTTAGCAAGGCTTTTGATGCACTCTCCCACAACATTCTCCTAAGCAAGCTAAGGAAGTATGGGCTGGATGAATGGACTGTAAGGTGGATAGAAAGCCAGCTGCAGCATTGGGCTCATAGGGTAGTAATCAATGGCTTGATGTCTAGTTGGGAGCCGGTATCAAATGGAGTACCTCAGGGGTCAGTCCTGGGCCAGTTTTGTTCAATGTCTTCATCAAAGACCTGGAAAAAGGCACAGAGTACACCCTCAGCAAGTATGCAGATAACAAACTCTGGGGAGCAGTAGATATGCTGGAGGGTAGAGCTAGGATTCAGAGTGACCTAGATAAATTGGAGGATTGGGCCAAAAGGATTCTCATGAGGTTCAACAAGGACAAATGCAAAGCCCTGCACTTAGGACAGAACGATTCCATGCACCAGGAGAGACGGGGGGCTGGCTGGCTGGGCAGCAGCTCTGAAGAAAAGGAGCTGTGAGGTGATAGTAGACAGTAAGATGAATACGAGCCAGCAGTGTGCCCTTGTTGCCAAGAAAACTAATAGCATACCAGGCTGCAATGGTAGGTGTATTGCTAGTAGGTCAAGGGAAGTGATTATTTGGCCACTCTGCACACCCCACCACGCCATTGAATCCAGCATGTCCAACCACTCGGCACCCCACTCCCTGCCGCCACCGCCAGCTTTCTCATGTCTGGGGGTGGTGGCCCACACAGATTGATTTACTCTGGGCCCTGCACCCTGCTTGGTTCATAATGGCAGGAGGACATGACTTATGAGGAAAGACTGAGGGAACTGGGCTTATTTAGTCTAAAATAGAGGAGACTGAGAGGAGACTTAATAGCAGCCTTCAATGAAGAGGGGTTTGAAAGAGGACGAAGCAAGACTGTTCTCAGTGACAGCAGATGACAAAACAAGGAGCAATGGCGTCAAGTTTCAGCAAGGGAAATTTAGGTTAGCTATTAGGAAGAATTTTCTCACTTGGAGGGTAGTAAAACACTGGAAGAGGTTACCCAGAGAGGAGGTGGAAGCTGCATCCTTGGAGGTTTTCAAAACCAAACTAGACAAAACTTTGGCTGGGATGATCTAGTTGGGAATGGTCCTGCTTTGAGCAGGGGGTTGGATTACGTGACCTCCTGAGGTCGCTTCCAGCCTCAATTTTCTATAATTCTGGGATTCTGTACGGGAAGCATGACCTCCCAGCATCCACACACGCTCTCCTAACTGTGTCATGGTTCACCCTGGTTCGGCTGCCTGGAGCTCCACAGCCAGACTGAAATTGCCCCAAGCATGCAGAGCCCAAGGCAAGGCAGCAGCTGTTACTCTGAACACACCAAAAGCACAAGTAAGCCCAGTAACCAGATGGTGTAATTTCCCAGAATAACTTTAGAGAGTAAAACCAAAGTTGGTCAGGAAGCTGTAGCAGATCTGTGAGATTCAAGTCTTCCCCCGACCTGGAATTAAATATACAAGCAAATGCACCTCATGCATACACAACTGATTCTAGTTCCAACAGTGCCCACTCCAGGGGTTCAAACATAAAACAAAGAAACCCACACATACAAAATACAATGAGTTAGGGTCCCCCCTCTCTCAGATCAAGTGTTCAGTTTAAAAAAAATATTGAATTTAGGGCTCTGCTTGTTTGACTGCACCTTTGGCCTCCTCTGCACCCATGCAAGATGGCCTCTAAAAAAAAAATATCATGTGATCCTCACATAAATGATTCCAGGAGCTTACATGAGAAAGCAGCACAAAATACCACAACAGGAACCCTACAAAATAACCACCAACAGTCCACCACACAGTCACATCCACATTCTTGAGATACCACAGGCTGATTAGATGGCACAGGCCAGCTTCAGGGCTAGCCATGTAAGAACTGCACTTCCTGGCTGAAATTCATACATGTGCCAACAGCCAGCTCATGCATCTTACCAAATCACCAGGACCATGATCTTTACTGGAATGTAAGTGGCTCACTGGCCTTGCTGGCCTCTGTACAAGGGTGAATCTTATCCACAATCTCCTGTTTCACTCACGGAAATGAGACCTGTGAAAGTTTCCTGGAAAAAATATTTTATTTTTATCTGCCCTATTCAGGCAGTCAGGGACTGCCAGAGTATTTGGGTGTCCTGACTCCTACGCCTCACTTGCCAAGTGCTTCTGTGCCAAGAGGTACAGTCATTACAGCCATCCAAGTGGTCTCCTTTTTTCCTTCTCTACAGAAAGCAATTCAGACAAACAGAAGTAAACCCCTGGAGCTCCAGTTCTTTGCTATCACAACTAGCCACATCATAGTAAGAAAGCACAAAAAACAGAGCTGGAAGGGACCCTGCCAAGAGATCATGACTCCAGTCTTTTGTTTTCAAGGTTTTTAACCATCCATTTCAGAAGCCTTGAAATTGGCTGGAGTTAGTTGGTTTTAGGGGATGCTATTAGAAGCCTTAAATGAGTGGAGAGAACAAGCCCAAAACCAACTGTTTCCAGTCAGTTCCTACTAGCAACCCCTTTGACAGCTGTTGTCCCTTCATCATTTCTATGAAGTTGGCTGAAGTGTTGACTACAATTACAGTACTTCCCAAAGTCGCATCTTTCAGCCACACTGTCTATACAAGCCATCAGCTCATACGTGTTATAAGCTGTGCTCATGTTGTTGGTCGATTATCATTGCCTGGAGATTGACAGGAACATTTTTGTCCCGCTGATCTTACTAGCGCTTTCAGTGGCCTCGATACAGCTGACCATGAGGTGCTGGCCTGGTGGGTAACTGTAGGTCCTCAACACATGCACACACCCTACCTCTACCCCTTAACACACATCCATACATACACCTATACCCACACCTCACCCACACACGCCCCACCCCCACCATCCTCACACACACATACCCAATACCTCAACCACACACAACCTACCTCCACCACACCCACACACATGTCCTCGACACCTCAACCACACACCCACCCACCATACTCCCCACCCCCACGCAGCCACATATATATCCACACCCCACACACACCTACACCTCCCCACACACCCACCCACACCCCACCATACCCATACACACATCCAGTCCCACACATGCTACACCCTCCACACACACACACCCAGTCCCACACACCCTCATATACACCCCATACTCTACACCCACATCCACACCATACCCACAACACCCCCCCTTAACCAGACCCCCCACAATATAAGCAAGCCCCAACACCCTCCAAAAAGGAGACCTTCCTGGGCAAGGGGAGAGACTTCCAGTGGCAAAGGTCAGGGATTAGGGAGCAGGAATTCTGGTCACAAGGTGGTGGGTGACCAGGGGGCCAGGCACCTGCCAAGGGGTGAGGCTACCCTTTTGGCCCTTGACACCTCACCAAAACTCGTTAAGCGGATCTCCAGCTGAAATAATTGCCCGCCCCTGGATAAAAAGAACCCTTTCTTGCAGATTTTGATCTGGCCACCATCATCTCTGCTGCCATAACCTTGGGGCAAGAATACTGCAATGTGTTTCACATGGGGCTGCCCTTGACAAATGTCCAGAAGCTGCAGCTGGTAAAGAGCACTGAGGCTCATCTTCTGTCAGGGGAGGGTCTCCAAGATCATGTAACTCCAGCACTCCAGAGTTTCCCTGACTCCCAACAGCTTTCTGGGCACAGTTCAAGGTGCTGGTTTTGAAGTATGAGGTACTAAAATAGTCTGGCCCCTATGTACCTAAGGGGCTGTTTTTCCCTTAGGCTCCACTGCATTCCCTAAGGTCAATCAAAAGCAACTTCCTCCAGGTATCATCAATGCACTAACCTTGCTTGGTGAAAACAAACAGGAGGCTGTTCTTGGTAATCTTTCTTCTGTTCTGAAACTTCCCATGCATTGAGGCTTGTCAGAGCCTCAGCCTGGAAATCTGGAAGCGCTGTAAGTCCTTTCTATTTCAGCAGGCATTCAGCAGGCAAGTCTAAACTGGGATACCACTCATTGGGTGTTTGCTCCGTACGGAACTCTATTGGCTTTTATAAGTTATTTGGTCTCTCCTGCATTTTTCTCTTGTTTGCTTATTTTGCAAGTCATTTTGCCTGGAGTCTTTGTAGGGATGGGCTGTATAGACCTCCAAGAAATAACCAAATGAAACCACAGTAGAGCAGCAGAGCAGAGCACTGTGCAGCACTAACTGCCTGCTCCATCTCCACTGAGTGCAAGGAAGCCAGCCACAGATAAAACCTGCATTCCGGCCTAGATGCTCAGCAGTTTTCTAGATATCAGCCTATGTGTAATGTTTTTCCCCTTGTTGTCCCAGGTGCCAACCTCACAACTTAGCCATCCTTACACTCTCCTCCCCAACCCCTACAAGGTCTTCATTTCACCACTGGTGAGTAAAAAAAAATCCTTCTGAGCCTACCATGGACTTCTTCCCTCAACCCCAAGAACCCTGGGCCCAATTCTGCCTATGTATGCTGATGTAAATCCACTGCCTGGTGGTTTGAGATATAAGTAGTGCCTCCCCGCCTCCCCCCACCCCACTTACTCCTGGCTCTGGGCTCCTCTCTAGCCCATCACACAATTGCTATGGCTCCCTTCTTGGGAAGGCCTGTCCTGTCACGTCTATTTCAAATCCCAGGAATAAAGGCCTCTTTTCCCCCCTGCCTAACCTTAATTCTTCCTTATCTCTGCAACTGTTTGACTCCAACTCCATTGCTGGAGTTTACTCAGGCCTCCCCTGGTTAGACAGCCATGGGGACACGCACTGTGTACGACCAGCAGATTGTCAGCTTCCCTGCCAGCAGAACAGCCATGGCCCTCCTGTTCTCCAGCAGTGGCTCTTATCAATTTTGGCAAACACCACTGAAAAGTGACCGACTTGTATCCTCATCCTATCATTAGTGTCGAGGCAAGAGAAGAAGCATACCCAATGGATGGGTCAGAAGGAAGCTGCAGGGGACCCTGCTGGTCACCATACTCAAAGTCAACTCCAGAGGCCTTTTTGGCAATGCTTCACGTATTGATGCTTAGTTTCACCAGTCAGACTTATTACTATTAAGAACTAGTGCTGACAGTGAGTTTTGGCCAAGTACTATATGTGGAAACAGAGACAGGGCCTGCCCCAAATGGTCAAGGTCAAAAGAGAGCTTCTTAATTAGGAGATTTCTCAGGAACATGGACCTAAGGGTTCCAATTGGTTTGTGATTTTTTTCTAGGCTCAGTAATTAGCCAGATGTTGGTCAAAAAAACAGAAGGGCCTCGTAGGATCCAGAGGATCTGCTGGTACAGATTAAACAGCCAGTGTGGGCAGCCAGAAAGGGTCAGGGCCTTCAGGAAATCACCCACATTGTGCTAATGCTTGGAGAGCCAGGCTGAGGAGCCTGTGCTTTGGGCTTTGCTCCTAAACTGTTCAGGGCTGTGGATCTGCATGCAGAGACCTGCAGTATCTGCAAAGACAACTCCTGTTCAGTGCAATTAAAAACTCCTGATGAGGTCACTAGTACACAGAAGCAGAGGAGATATTTATTCTCTAAGGCTGTCTAAGAGCAGCTTTGTCTCTTTCTGTAACTGTGGTTCAACAGTGTTTGTCTCAGACGATAGAGCAAAATGGGAATTTTGAGATATCCTCTGGAAGAGGATTTAAAACAAGCAAAGCCTTCCAGGAATTCACAGCCAATGAAACCACTAACTGCTTACTCAGAGTGAGTCTAGTCACAAGAACTTTAGCAAATCATCAATGAGGTCAGCACCACAGGTGTGTTCACTATCCCTTGTAGTGAGAATTTTCTGTAGTTTTCCTTTTGGACTAGGGACAGACATTCAAAAAGCTGGAGTCTGAATTGATTCAATCTCTGCAGGTCAACCTAATCTGCAAAGACTGAACTGATCTGCAAATGAATAAACATTCACTTTTGGAATTGGGACATGTTAAAGCCTTTGAACAGTATAATTCGCTCTTTCTTAGGGATCCATCCAACTTGAGGAGGCAGCCAACCAATTTTGTGGGCAGACTGCAGGGCCAGCTGCCATTTTTGAGGGCTTATCATGGTTGTGTGTGTCCCCCATGCCCCATCCCCCTCCATGCTGACTTCCTGCCTCTGGGGCAGGGGGCTGGACTCGATGATCTTCCAAGGTCCCTTCCAGCCTTAATGTCTATGAACCTATGAAATGCAGGCTCATGTCTACAGTGGGTCAGGATAGAAGCCAGGGGTTGCTAGAGCAGCCCTCTCTTCCCTTCAGCAGCAGTTGCAAGGCTGGAGGGAAGCTGACCAGGAGGCATAGCCAGGCCCCTGGCAGGGGTTAAGTATGATTGGGGAGGGATTTAAACTCCTACCCTGGCCTGTAGGGACCCCAGCCTGGGTGTATCTGGAGGGGGAGGGGGGAAGCAGCCCTTGCCAGGCTTGTTTCCAAGGACAGACACTAGCTGGGGCAGTGCCTCAGGAGATGAGGGTGGGGAAGGAATTAAATTCCCCTGTCTCCAGGTGGGCATGGGACCCCAAGCCAGGATCTGCCCAACTTTCCCCCCTGCTCCTGCTTGGGTTGCGGGGGGCCTGGCCACAGCCAGTCAGCATGGCCCTGCTATACACCCAAGGCGGAGGCTGCAGGACTGAGCTGAGCCAGCCTAGGGGTGCTGCTGAGGGTTGATGTGCAGGAGCCAGACAGGGCTGAGACACGGGGGCCAGGCCCTTGTCAGCGGGCTTCAGCTTGGGCTGGGACCATGGGGGTTGTCCAGCCAGATTGCTCCGGGCTCCCCATGCCTAGGCTGGGTAGGGCTGTCAAGGAGCTGCAGCCAGCTGGGAAGGCCCAGCCCAGCAGCCCAACCTGACAGCACAGGTGTGGGGGCTGCCCAGGCTGGCTCAGTGGAGCCAGCCCCAAGCCCAGCAGTCGCCTGCTACAGCCGCCACCGGACCCTCTATCCTGTGCAGCACCTGGCGCCTGCAGTCACATCACAAGCTGCGGGCTAGCTGGGACCAAGTGGGCTGTTCTACCCCACTCACCTCCAGCTGCTGCTGATGCTGCCACCCCCATCCCTGCCGCACTGAACTGCACCGCACTGGGTGGGCAGGCGGAAAGCTCCCCCTGCCCCAAGAGTCACTGCATGAGGCAGAAGGAGCAGGAGCAGCAGCTGGAGGCAAGGGGAGCAAAATAGCCCTGCTGGGTCAAGCCAGTTTCCCCTCACCTCCAGTGGCGTCAGCTCTCCGCTGCTTTCCACCCACTTCAATTGCCTAGTGTCATGAGCAGCCCCTGTGGGTGGGTGCAGTGGGTGGAAGGCAGCCAGAGATGGAGCCAAAGTGCCATGCACTGGGCAAGAGTCGTTGGGCTGAAGCTTCCCGCCTCACTATCCAGAGTGGTGCAGCGTGGCAGGGGCAAGGGCTGCAGCAGCGGCAGCTGGAGATCAGGGGCTCAAAACATCCAGCTGGCCCTGAACAGCCTGCACCTTGTGATGCAGCTGCAGGTGTCGAATGCTGCACAAGACAGGAGGCAGAGTGGTGGCCAGCGGCCAGCTGGGGGTCCACCAGTGCCTGGGCAGCCTGCTACTCAGCCAGCCCCTACCTGTGCTGCTGGGCTGGGTTGTCACAGAACCGCAGCCTCTGGAAAGGATCACTCCCAGCTGGCTGTAGCTCCTTGACAGCTCCGCCTGGCCTGGGCATGGGGAGTTAGGAGCAATCTGGCCATGCAGCCCCTGCAGTCCCAGCCCAAGTGACAGCCCGCTGGGAAAGGCCTGGCCCCAGCAGCCCAACCTGGGCTGGTCCCTCCATGTCTGCCCTCAGCAGTACCCACAGGCCAGCCTGGTTCAGCCCCACAGCCTCAGCCTCAGGCGAGTCAGGCAGATGGTGGGGCCATGCTGGCTAGCTCTGGCCATGCTCCCTCCCCTGCCACTGGAGTGGGGGTGGGGAATGGCTTACAAGGGCTGCTGTGCCCTGGCCAGGCAGACTGGAGCTGCTGGTGGGACAGGGGATGGAGGGGGAGATTAAATCCCCATTGATGTGCCCAATCTATACAGACATTGGACAAGCCAGATCCAACTAATCTCCTGGGCATGCACTAGGCTTAGCATGGAAATGCATCGAGCTTAAAGTAAAGCACTCCATTTTTTGTTTGCTTGTTTGTTTTAAAGTCTGCAAGCAGCCACAGTATTCAGAACATGGAGATCTTTCCTCCAGTCCTGCCTTCCCTCCTCACACCTTGCTTGATAGACTGATCTCTTTACATGCTGGGCCAGATGCCTTGGATGGCGTAAATCAGCACTCTCTCCTTTGAGGAAATGTATGCGTGTGCACTGTGCTCACACACTCAAAACCCCACCCAAAAAGCACAAAGTAAAACCTAGGTTGTTTGTATTTGGGGAGTTCACAACCTCTTTGGATGACAGCAGGCTGCTACAGACAGCAGGCTGCTCAGGCTACTGAGGGGTGATCAGCAGGAAATAGGGCAGACTCTTTTTTCCCGGGCACCACCAGGGGTAACTAGGACCAATGGTCACAAGGTACTGGAGAGCAGGTTTAGGTTGGACATTAGGAAACAGTACTTCCCAGTTAGGGTGGCTAGGATGAGGAACCAGCTTCCTAGGGAAGTTGTTCTTGCTCCTACCTTGGGCATCTTCAAGAACAGATTGATAGGTACTTGGCTGGGGTCCTGGCACTTGTTCCTGCCACTGGCGGGGGGGTCAGACTAGATGGCCTGCTCTAGGCCCCTTCTGACCCTAGTTACTATGATACATGAAGAACAAGCCCTCACTCTTTGCTGTGGCTTTTACTTCTAAGGGCACCACTTCTTTGATCAGCTGCAGCACAGATCTGTCTGAACTAGCTGACATATACAGCTGCAGCAAACCCTCATGTGTGCAGGGAGATAAAGAACTCAACTTTCTGGAGAATCTGGGTTCTCATGTATAAATGGGGTGCTAAGAAGAGCAGGAGACTCAACATTCACTACAGCAGTGGTTTTCAACCTGGGGTCCGCAGACTATGTTTAAGGCATCCACAAAAGATGACTGATCAGTCAAAAGTACATGAATGCCCACACTAAATTCCAAGGGGACTGCACCTCCATTAGAATTTTTTAGGGGTCTGCGAATGAAAAAATTAAAATCACTGCAGTAGAGATCTCACCAAACTACTCTAACTGGTATAAAAGACAGTCCAAATGCCTGACCAAGCCTGTTTTCAGTTTGTTGCTACATAGCCCTCTCTATGTCAGACACAAAGTTAGCAGAAGATACCTTGCTCTGTTCTAGTTAACTTTGGCTCCCAGCTCTTGCAAAACTCCAGGGGATGGAGGAGGTCTCCAATTATTCTCTGCCCTTGTTTCAAAACTGGCCCTGGCAGCAACTAACATATCCTATTTGCTTTTCTCTCACTTGCATTTCAGATCTGAAAGCATTGGAGTAAGGGGAATTTCCAGACAGCAACACCAACCCAGGCTCTTGCAAAATTCTCCCCTGGAGCTTCAGCTGAATATACTTACTCACTTTCAAAGGTAACAGCTCATCCCTTCAGGTAGCAACTTCTCCCCTAGCCATTTAACACCCTGTGCTGTGGATGCAAACTAACCTTTTGGTCACATGGAGTACCTATACATGTGCCTGACACCTGCACCGATAGGTGCTAATTAGCATGCCTTGGTGCAGTTAATGGGAGTTTGCTGGAGCATGTTAATTAGCACACTCCAGTAGCCTTGTTGTCACATGTATTCAGCATCCCCGTGCTTCAAAATAGCCATGGAGGCACTTTAAAAACAAGCTTTGGTTAAAGCACCCCCGCTGTCATTTTGAAGCATGGGATGTCGAATACAAGAGATGCTGTGGGCACTTCAATTAGAATGGCTCCTAAAAGCCCCACTAATTAAATGCCCCTTGCAGAGCACGTGTAAAAATGCACATGGTTTCCTATTCTGAGAGCAGGGCAGGAGCTCAGAATGTTAATCACAGGGTGTTTGTACACATGATGGTTGTCACAATGTGCATGTGACAAAAATCATTTGTGTGGCTTAATGGCATCACACATTACACATGCACTAGTTTTGGGGATTTTAGATGAGTTTGCATCGTTGCAAACTAAACTATATCCCAATGTAGTTTAGTGTGCAACACTGCAAATTGCAACGATGCAGCTGTCAGCT
This sequence comes from Caiman crocodilus, assembly GCA_030014935.1. Lineage (NCBI taxonomy): Eukaryota > Metazoa > Chordata > Crocodylia > Alligatoridae > Caiman > Caiman crocodilus. The sequence goes on from JAGPOW010001167.1 coordinate 10,580,781, forward strand.
TATCCCACCCCTGCCGCAAGAGAGGTAGGCAGACTACAGGAAAAAAGGATTGGGCTCCATGACACTTCTGCCTTCAGCAGGCTCCTGAGGCCAGCAGGGCAGCTAGGGCTGACCAGGAAGGGGCTGGCTTGCCCCTGGGGCAGCATGGGGAGGTGGCAGGAGGGCCGCTGGGTGTGCTGGTGGCTGGAGAAGGCGGCAGGGATGGTGCATGGGGTGCAGGAAGGCAGCAGGAGGGCAGCTGGGTTTGCTGGTGCCTGGGAAGGTTGTGGGGACAGTGCATGGAAGCCCAGGTGGGCTGCTGACTACCCAGGTGCTGCCCCAGCTCAGAGGTGCCCGATCCAATGCTTCCCTGAAGCCACCTAGGCTTCCAGCACCCTATGCACTGTCCCCGCTGCCTTCTGTGCCTGCCAGCACGACCAGCTGCCATCCTGCCACCTCCCTTCACTGACCCAGGGGCAAGCAGAGTGTGCTGGCAGCCAGAGAAGGCAGAGGGGATGATGCACGGGGTGCTGGAAGCCTGGGTGGACTTGGGGAAGTATTAGATCAGGTGCCTCCAAACTGGGGCAGCACCTGCCCAGCCAGCAGCCCGCCTGGGTTTCCATGCGCTGTCCCCACAACCTTCTCCAGCGAGCAACAAACCTAGGCACCCTCCTGCTGCCTTCCTGCACTACCCCAGGGGCAAGCCAGTCCATTTCCAGGCAGCTTCAGCTGTCGTGCTGGCTACAGACACCTGCTGAAGACAGAAGCAGAGAGAGGCCCAATTCTTTTTTTTGGCGGAGTCTGCCCACCTCTCCTGTGGCTAGGGGCAAGCCGCTGGTGGGCCAAGCAGCCTCTAAGCTGCAGGGGGTCCTGGTCCTTCCCTCCATGGTGGGAGCACCCCCAAGGGCTGCCCAGGCAGGCTGCTAGCAGACTGGGTGCTGCCCCAGCTTGGGGCTGGGGAAGAGTTGGATTGGGCCGGGTGCTGCTTCCAAGCTCAGGCAGTACCAGGCCCACTAGCAGCCTATGCAGGTGGCCCCAGGAGGTACCACCACCACGGAGTGAAGGACCAGGGCCCTTTGAAGCTCAGGGGCCACTCAGCACATTAGCAACTCGCCCCCGACCACAGGAGAGGTAAGCAGCTCCACCAAAAAAAAAAAAAAGGATTGGCCCCCCGCTACAATGTGACAGAATAAATTGAAATGGTGGATTTCAGTTAAAATTGTGAGCAGGCTGAGGGGGATCAGGGATGCAGAGGGTGAAATTGATGCCTACCTCTGTTCTCTGCAGGCCCAGTCACCCACTGTACAGCCCCCACAGGAGATGCATCCAACGCAGGAGTGGCAGAAAGTATCCAGATCCGGAGCTGCTCAGCCTAGAGTGGTGGAAGCTCCTCAGGTACACACCTGGGCAACAGGTTTGAGGCCCTGGCAGCTGTGACAGAGAAAGATAGAGCAAATGTCTCTGGCGGGGATGATGCCACTCCCCACGCACCGTGGAATGGGCAGAGAATGAACACCATCAAGAAGAAACGCCGGGTCCTCGTCATAGGAGGCTCCATCCTACATGAACTGGAAGGTCTCATCTGCCAGCCTGACCCCATGACGTGGGAGGTCTGCGTCATGCCTAGGGCTTGGGTTCGGGACATCGCAGAGAGGATCCCGGCCTACATCTGACCTGCAGACCAGTACCCCATGGTTGTCATCCACGTGGGAACGAATGACACAGCCAGGGGCAACCCTAACCGCATTATGAAGGACTTTGAGGCTCTGGGGGCCAAGCTTAAGGAAACCGGGGCGCAGGTGGTATTCTCCTCTCCCGGTGAGTAGGCAGGGATGGTGACATGAGGCCTGCATTGGCGAGGTCAACCAGCGCTTATGGAGTTGGTGCTGCCAGGCAGGCCTTGGGTTCCTAGATAATGACCCATGCTTTCAGGCAGGGGACTTGCTGGGGTGGGATGGGCCTCACCACTCTCCTAAAGGCAAGCGTGTCTTCTCTTCCAGGTTGGCCAATCTCATATGGCGAGCTTTAAACTAGCTTTGCCGGGGGAGGGGGCCGCAGGAAGACGTGGAGACACCACCCGAGCGAGGCAGGTGACACATGCAAGGAATGCCCAGGTAAGAAACAGGGGTCCAGATAGTCTTCCTAATCAGGGGGTGGCACGCGCAGCTTGCAAGGCCTTAAATGCCTATATACCAATGCTCACAGTATTGGGAACAAACAGGAGAAACTCACCCTCAGAATAGCCAGTTCAAACCCATACGTAGTAGGAATTACAGAAATGTGGTGGGATTCATACCATGACTGGGCAGTTAGCATTAGGGGCTATAGGCTCTACAGGTGGGATAGAGAAGGAAGGAAGGGTGGGGGTGTGGCACTCTACATCAAAGAGCAATATACATCCCCTGCCAGCAAAATGGGATCGGAAGAAGGGCAACCTGAAGTGCTCTGGGTCAAGATACAAGGGGGTCATGGGGAGAGGGATTTAACGGTGGGGGTCTACTACAGACCCCCCCAACCAAGGGAGGAGCTGGACTGGGAATTTTCGGGCCAGCTTGCAGAGGCACTTAAGGCAAGGGATGTAGTTGTCATGGGTGATCTAAAGTACCCAGACATCTGCTGGGAGGAGCAGTCAGCCAGGTCAGACAATTTCAGGAGGTTCCTGGCTGAGATACAGGAACTCCACTTAACCCAGGAGGTGCACAGTCCCACCAGAGGAAATGCCCTGTTGGACCTGGTCCTGGCCACAGGCGATGATCTGTTAAGGGGGCTCTAGGTCCTTGACCACCTGGGTGATAGTGATCATTGCTTGCTGGAATTCATCATCCAGTGGAGGGTGTCAAGGGCCTGCAGCAAGGCATTAGCCCTAGACTTCAAGAGGGCCAACTTCAACAAGTTGAGATTGGTGGGGGAGGCACTGGGGTCCTCAAGGGCAGGGGAACTCAGTGCCCAAGATGAGTGGTCATTTCTTAAGCAGACTATACTCAGGGCCCAAGGGGTGATGATCCCAACAAGAAGCAAGGGGGGCAAGAGTGCCCAAAAACCCCCCTGGCTCACCAAGGACGTCTGGGAATGCCTGGTTGCCAAAAAGGTGGCATACACCCAGTGCGGGGAGCTATCTCCAAAGACGAGTATACCTCCACTGCTCGGGCCTGTAGGGGGGCTGTTAGGAAAGCTAAGGCAGACATAGAGCTAGGGCTAGCGTCCAAGATCAAAGATAATAAAAAGTCCTTTTTCAAATATATAGGGAGGATGAAGAAGGCACCGGGAAATGTGTGGCCCCTGCAAGATACGCTGGGCAACCTGGTGGTTGTGCCAGAGGAGAAAGCAGACCTGTTTAACAAATTCTTCACCTCTGTTTTCTTGTGCAGGTACCGGGACGCCCCCACTGTGATTCAAGATGGACTTGAGGGGAACGCCTCCAGACCTAAGGCTGAGGAGGACCAGATTAGAGTGCTTCTGGAGAGGCTGGACGTGTTCAAATCAGCAGGTCCAGATGCTCTCCAAGCCAGGGTGTTAAGGGAGCTAGCAGGGGTTACTGCAGGGCCCTTGGAAGATAGCCAATGTGGTCCCCATCTTTAAAAAAGGGAGAAGGGAGGACCCAGGCAACTATAGGCCCGTCAGTCTTACCTCAATCCTGGGGAAATTCTTTGAGACCATCATCAAGGAGCACATCTGTGATGGGCCAGCATTGTGGATGATGTTCAAGGACAACCAGCACAGTTTCATTAGGGGCAGGTCATGTCAGACTAACCTGATTGCCTTTCACGATCAGGTCACACAAGCATTAGATGCAGGTGTCGCTGTGGATGTAGTCTTTCTGGACTTCAGCAAGGCCTTTGGCACTGTCAACTACCCCATCCTCATTAAAAAACTAGGCGACTGTGGCATTGATGCCTACACAGTCAGATGGATTGCAAATTGGCTGAAGGGTCGTACTCAGGATGGTAGTGGATGGGTCATATTTGACCGGGGAGAAGTGGGCAGCAGAGTCCCCCAGGACTTGGTCCTTGAGCCCACACTGTTCATTTTCTTTATCAGCGATTTGGACAACGGGGTGAAAAGCAACCTGTTTAAATTTGCTGATGATACCAAAATTTGGGGTGAGGTGGGCACAATAGCAGGGAAGGAAAGACTGCAGCAAGACCTGGATAGGTTGCAGGGGTGGGCTAACAAAAATAGGATGCGTTTCAATACTGATAAATGCAGGGTGCTGCACTTGGGCAGCAGTAACCAGCAGCACACTTATAAGATGAGAAACTCCCTTCTTGAGAGCATGGAGGCAGAAAGGGATCCTGGAGTCATCACTGACTCCAAGATGAACGTGGGCCAACAATGCAAGGTCACAGTCGGCAGGGCTAACCGGACCTTATCGTGCATCCACAGGTGCATCTCAAGTAGGGCCAAGGAGGTGATCCTCCTCCTCCTACGTAACACTGGTCAGGCCACAGCTGGAGTACTGTGTCCAGTTCTGGGCACCCCACTTCAAGAAGGATGTGGACAACATGGAGAGGGTCCAGAGGAGGGCCACCCACATGATCCGGGGACAGCAAGGCAGACCCTACAATGAGAGGCTACGGGACCTGAACCTGTTCAGCCTTCACAAG
>JAGPOW010001167.1:10596336-10611642 GCA_030014935.1 Caiman crocodilus
AGAATTTTCTCAAAGATCTTTCCCAGAACCGAGGTGAGACTGACAGGCCTGTAGTTCTCCAGGTCCTCCTTGCTCCCCTTCTTAAAGATGGGAACCACACTGGCCACCTTCCAGTCCTCCAGCACTTGTCCAGAGCTCCAAAAGCGCTCGTATAACCGAGTCAAGGGCTCAGCAATCACCCCTGGCAGCTCCTTCAACACCCTTGGGTGTAGGTCATCCGGACCCGCTGACTTAAAGATATCCAGCCCTTCCAAAAGCCCTTCCACCAGGTCTACCCTCACCCCTGGCCTAGCAGTGATTCCCGAGGGGGAATACTGGCCTCCAGCAGGAGGGATGTCCCGGTCCCCCCTCAGGAAGACCGAGGCAAAGAACCCATTGAAGATCTCAGCCTTCCCATCGGTTGCGAGCACCAGGTTGCCTGACGAGTCCCTCAGGGACCCAACGTTGCCCGGGGCTCTCTTTTTGCTCCCCACATATTTGAAAAAGGACTTCCTATTGTCATTGATCTTAGTCGCCAGGCGGAGCTCTACTTCTGCACTGGCCTTCCTAATAGCCCTCCTACACTCCTGAGCACAAGAGGAATACTCCTCCTTGGAGACAACCCCTCTCTTCCAAAGGTTGTATGCTTCCCGCTTAGCCCTCAGGGACCCCCGAATATCCCTATTAAGCCATGGTTAGTCTTTATTCTCTAAAGGATACTCCCTTGTTTGCAGAGATACTAGATGCAAATAAAGAATATAAATAAGTTTAAAAAAGGCTGTTGGAAATGTTAGCGGCTACTGGCTGATATTTTGCAGAAAAATAGTGACCCTAGGAAAGGAGAAATCTATTTAGGGTATTTATCTGTTCCTCATCAGCCTAATACAGTGGTTTTCAACCTTTTTTTATTTGTGGACCCCTAAAGAAATTCAAATGGAAGTGCTGACCCCTTTGGAAATCTACTGTACATATAGCAAACATAACTAGATAATTACTGACATACTGTTGTGTTAAAAATAAAATTAACAACAATAACAATAATGGGATTTTGTGAACTCAGTTCCAATGAGATGGTTGAGTTTGCTTCTTGGCAGAAAGCATGCAAAAGTTTGGTGAGATAGGCAACTGTTAGAGTCTTGGATCTCCTCCAGCATCCAATTTGTTTCGGTATTTAATTTTTATTTATATTAAGGTTGAAAACCCATTTTCATGTAAGTATGTGGTGGTGAATGGCATCAAGACTTTAATAGCCTTATCTGTCAGATCAAGATACTCCTTTTTTATTTTCAAACAGAACTGGGCAGGAGGTTCCTGCTTGAATTCAAGTCTCAGTGCCGTATCACAGGATAACTTACATAATTGCTCCTCTTCTTCAGCTGTTACAGACCTAGAGCTGCAGTCTGCTACACAGGGGTTATGTATCCACTCATTCTCATTGTCCATTTCAGGCAAAACTTAGACTTGAGCACCAGCAAGTGTTCTTCAACTTTGCTTTTCACATCACTGTCCAGCGTCAGTTTGTTTTCAGCCAAAAAGCTGTCAAGGGTTTTGAATGCGTCGAAGTTGCCTTCTCTTACTCAAGAAACCCAGAGTTGAAGTTTCTTAATGAAAGCTCCCCTGCATCTACAGGCAACCATTCACCCAGGTATTCCCCCAAATTGGCATGTCAAACTCTGACACATTCACATGTATTAGATGTGCTATAAAGAAGAAAAGTCAGGGTACATGCTGAGCTAATAAGTATACGTACATCCCACTGAACTTTTGCTGGTTGGTGGCCTCTCATCAGTTTTATAGGACATAACTTTTCCATAAAAATATGTGCTGTTCATATTGTTCCCAATATAGCTTTCTGTAACTGCCTCAAGACACTGTCAATTCTCCCAATGAAAATTCCATGCAAACCAGAATGCACTGTCTCTAGCTACATCTCTGTCTTTCTCTCTCACATACACACACTTATTCCAGTTTGCAGATTGATACTGCAGAGTGAGCAGAGGGGCCATAAGGCTGCAGCATCACCAGGTCCCATATAAAGTGGCAGTAGGATGAGGTGGGGCTGCCCAGCTGCACTCTGCCTGCTGGTGCTGGGCTGTCTATTGCCAGTGCTGAAGCCACAGGGGAGCTGGAGCAAAAGCAGAAGCTTGTGCACTGCCTGCTGGCTCTGGGCTGCCTGCCACTGATACTCAGGCAGCTTCTGACCACAGGGGGAACAGCAGTAGCAGCACTGGCAGGGCTTCCCACTGCGTGGGGACACCATCTTTACAGTTACTTTTTGCAGATCCCCTAGACTGCTCTGAGGAATCCACAGATTGAAAACCACTGGCCTGGGGATAAATACATAACTCACAATATTGAATGTATTTATCTTTATCTGACCTCTGTGCAGGAGGGAAGTGTTGTTAAGCACAGTGGGGAAGCTGAGGCAGGTGCCTATGGCAATAGTACAGGCACATGCTTGAGTTCACCTGTAGGAATCACATGCCCTCATATCCACTCTTGCTCACCTATAACACATCTTTTAGCACACACTAAAGACCTCTGCACTGTGCACTTCATGTCCCAGGCATTACTGCAATGTGCATTCTATGTTCCCTTGCAAGTTAATTGTTGGGATGGTAGTCATGGCGGTTTGCATATCGTTGTGAGGCTTCTTTGCCTGCAGAGCCATTTCCTACAGTCAGAAAGCATCCCAGCAAAAAAGTGTGGGACCCAGCACAAGACGAAGCCGGGGAATCTAGGCGCATCATGTGTGCTTATACTGATAGCACATATACTGGCTGACTGCCTGTCTGTGTGCCAGCACATGTGTTATTTTTACAACATACAGCTTCCTTTTAGTTTTGGTAATTGTCCTCCTCACTATGCTACTCGCCACTCTGCAAATGTGCACACACAAGAAATATTTATATTGCTCCAGCCAGTCATTCTATTTACCCCTGATGTCAGCAGGAGGTGTCAGTAATCAAAGGCCATATAGAAATTGCCTTCCTATATGAAAGCTAGTGGGGCCACTTTCCCCAAGCTTGGGTTACTGATGCAGTTGCAGGGACAGAGGTCCATGTTTGCTGTAGCATGGTACCATGTGGCACTAGTTCATTTGGCTTCTGCTGTCCTTTTGGGACTTCCATTCATGGGTGTGAGTCTCCAAATGCCATTAACACCAGGGGACTTGGGGGGTGGGGGGGTAGATTTATAGGTTTTAGGAAACAAGAGTCCAACAGTAGGGGTAGAGACATTAAGGCACACAACTTCCTGAGGTCTTGAGCTGGTCAGGGGACCCCACTGTATTAGCAGTTGTGAATTGAGTAGCAGTTGCCAGTTTGGCAGCTGCTATTAGCAGTATTAGGTCTGACACTGACCCTCTTTATGGGCCCACAAAGGGAATACCCCACCCCTGGGTGACAGGTGGCTTGGCTCACAGTGGACTTTTATGGGTAGATTCCCTTGTTTTGTGAGCAGCCTCTCTTCAGTAGCAAGGCTGGGCTAATGCTGGCATCAGTCAATGTGCTGTACATACCCGTTCCTCTCTTCCTGCAGCATCTTTGTGGTCTAGCTGTGGCAGGGTGACCCTGGGATCCTGAGCCATGTATGCCTTGGAAATGAAGGATGCAAAGGAAAGGGTGGACAAGAGGTGTCATGAATACCCTTTTTTTTTTAACACTGGCAATGGGCTTCTTTAGTATTACTTCATGCTTTGTAAGCATTATCCCTGCTTGGGGGTTGCTCATTCTGGTAAAGAAATAAACATTTCAAAACTGCCTCTTCAGTTATGTGGACTCTCTGCCGAAGGTTCCCCCAAGATGGCTGTGGATAGCAAAGGACTTAAGACAGCAGCCAGCTTTTAGCCTGGTAACTCACTGGACAATCATTGATTCTGCTAACTTGATGTATACCCTAAAAGCAGCTCAACAGGCATAGGAACAACCATGAAGGGGGACACTTGAGCTAACAGTGTCCTGGCAAACCTGGAGCAACTCACTTGCCCATAATGAGCTGCTAAGGCAGTTTTACATTAGTGCTGGTCTTGCCAAGCTATTTTGTGTCCTCTGGGGTTTTTCATTCTCCAATTTGGACAGCCAGAGGGAAAACTATATGGTACTAGGACATACATTCAAGCCAGAAACTATACAAAACCTCTTGCTGCTTCTCAGTGGACGTGAGGCCAAGCATGTGGAATGTAAAAAACTGCCCACATAATTTCCATCCACGGAACTGCTTGGACTGTGGCCCTTGGGTTCTTTTTTACTACTCACTCACTTGAGCAGTCTGGGAAGAAGCACATGGCAGAGGGGTGGGCAGCCTGCAAACTCCAGATATGGTATCTGCCCTAGGGCAACATTAATCACCTCTTGCAGAACACAGCAACACAGGGCATGAAGGTGCTTTTTTGTGATCAGCTCCCTGCATTAAAAGGCTATTGAGGACCCAAGGAACCCCATGAATCACTTCAAATCTTCCTTGCAACCACATGGTGCAAAACCCAAAACAATGAGAACACTTTTCAGCATGCAGTGGGCAAGAGCAGGTGAGACAGGGATGCTGCCAATGAAAACCTGCCCTGCCCTTACAGTTGTTAGCCACACACCAGAAAAGGCACCCTCCACACTCCCAAACAAAATATGAGGTAATAGTGAGCAACACTTACTGGGAGGAGACTGATGAATCTCTGCTCTGACACCATCTTTGCTGTGGCCACCAAGCATCTCTCTGAAATATTTTGAGGGCAATAAACAGGAATGTGGAAGCTGCTTTTGGGTCCTAGTGGTTGCATATGTTGTTTCAGCTGCTGCCTCCCTTGGCTCCTCCAGTGCCCAGTGGCCCATCTGAGGCCCATTGAACACAGCCACAAGTTCACTAGTTGAATTATGTGACACAGGGGCAGTGCTGAAGATTATTTGCACTCTTTTCTTCTCCCTGCAAACAGGGCTTCTCTACAAGCCAGATGACAGAAGTCAAGCCTGGAGCTGGCATTGTCACAATGTGCTACTGGGGAAGCTCCTGGGAGACCTGCAATGGAAACAAGAGGTTAAAAGTCATTCCAGGATACAGCAGGGCACCCCCAAGTCTGGACAGTGGAAAGAGACAAGAGGTACAGAAAGGCAGAGTAAGGAAATCTGGAATTGCTGATGACAGACTTCCTGTGAGTCCACCCTACAATGTGCAAGTCGGTTGGTGGAGGGTTTGGACATGGAAGCAAGCAGGGTCAGCCACAGTTAGAACCTGGCCTGGACCTTAGAAGAGCTTCAAGGCAGCTGGGGCACCAACTCTAGGAAAGATTTTTTAGTAAAGATGGCCAGCACAGTATGTAGAAATGCACACCACTGCAGACATGTTCTGAGTGACTTGCCCTGAGGCTATTACCTAAACCACTGGTGGAGATGCAGTCCAACCATGTTGAGTATGTATGATACATACATTGAATACCATGAATGTATGTATGATACATACATTCTGAGGCTGACATAATTACCTTTTTATTACCAGAGCTACATCTCACATTTGACATCTTGTTACCTAACTCTAAACACAAAGCAAGATCTCAAACTGAAGAAGAATTTCAATAAGATGTAGGAAGGTAATGTGTTGTTTGTTGGGGGGAGGGGTTAAAAGAAAATAAGACCAGATGAAATGTTACTAGAAATGCCCTGGCAGGTTCATTTGTTACACAATGGTTTATGTTCTATATTACCGTGTAGAGCCATATATATCAATGCAAAGTAGGTGAAAAATGTTCCTGTATGAAAATAGTAGGCATCATGTGCTGTGCATTGGCAGCACAGATGCAGGATTACAGAGTCAAGCCTAATTCATGTTTGCATGAATGAGTTCTGCAGTTTTTCCATCAGAAGCTGAGGGGAAGGGAGGAGAGCGGTACTACAAGGCAAACTTAACTATGTATTAATAAAGATTGTGTCAGTAAATGCATTTTGATTTTTCCTAAGTGAGACACATACTTTGTGTAGGTGTTTATGATTATGTACATGACTGTTCATGTTGTAAATGTAAAGTTGAGATACTACCGTGGCTACAAAAAGGCAAGGAAATAATATGATCCCAAGTGCTTCTCCCCACTTCTCTAAAGTTTATGCTAGTGACTCAGGAATTAAGGTCACATGCTAAGTGACAAATATCATGGATGTGGTCTATGTCCCCAAATCTTGACACATTCATTACATGGTGGTTACAATAACTTTGTAAAAGGACTCATGTGTTTCCTTTTCCACCCATTCCTCCACTGCTCCCTGCTGTATGTAGCTTCCCATGCCCTTATTTCCATACACACCATCCCCTTCCTCTCCCCTTAAACTGGGGATGTCAAACTCATCTGGTCCCATAGGCCAAATGAGTGGTATGGGCCAGATTGGGCTCACAGATCCCCTCTCCCACCCTGGCATAGCTCATTCAGTGGCTGCTCCAGCTGGTCTGAGAGCTGTTCTGTGCACGGTGTGGACCTTGGAGCAGTCAAAATGCAGTGCAGTCTGGCCCAAGTGGCAGCTATGTTGCACACAATGCCTGCCCTGGCAACTCTGGGACTGCACTGCCCATGGTACCTGCTCCACCCAGTCCAGAACCTAGTGATGCGCATGACACCTGCAAGCATGGCATACAGCACCCATCCCAGACTGGCTGGAGCAGGCACCATGTGTGACATGGGTCTCAGAGCAGGTGCTGCACATGCACAGTCTGGCCAGGGCAACTCATACCACAACCTCAAACTCTTCTTGTGAGATGACTCTACCCTGAACTTCTACTCCTCTCCCTGCAAGAATCTTTATGCATCATATCTTTTTTAAAATAGCTGGACCATTTTCTCACTATTTTGCTCTTCTCAGATTTCTGAGGGGAAAAAAATAATATAAAAAATCCCATAAAGCCTTTGACAGAGACAAATGACAAGAAGAGTTCTGCCAAGGGTCAGATCTGAGATGACACCAGCTGGCTACAGGGTCAGATACAGCAGCTACTGCACATCCCCTTGAGCTAGTTAGCTCATGTAAAACCTGGCAAGCTTGAAAGCTTCTAGTGTGCTTGTTTCATGTATGTACTGTACAAGCTATTTCCTCTGTGAGCATTAGACACATGCCCAAGTATACAGTCCAGTTCTTTACCAAATGCCATTTTCAAGATTTCTCCCTAAACAGGATATACCATGGATCAGAAAGGACAAATGCTGAGGATAAGGGGGAAAAGTTCTTCAATCTGGAAAAAAAAAAAAAGCTTGAAGGTTGACAGATTTCTATTGAGGGCTATTTCTTAGGAACTCCTTGCTTATCTGATGCAAAATTTGGAATATTGACCATGCCTGGTATTCCTGTAACATATACCAGAAATTGGAGCAATCTGAGTGAAAATGTGTATAGTACAGCAATTAAGAGTCAACCTTGAAAGAGAATGGGATTCACAGTGCTGTGCTATATCAAAGGCTGTCTCATCACTGAACCAAAGTGAAACAGTCATTTGGCCTGGATTAGGACAGCTTTAAAGAAACAGAAAAACCCAAGCTTTGCATCCAAATAACAAATCCACTGTTCCACTCTCATGGCTCCCAACCCTGAACCCACCTCCAGGCAAACACCACCACTCTCTACCAGTCCCTCTTCCACTCTGGGCCCCCACTCCACACTGCCACTCCAGTTCCTCTTTGCCTTCCCCACTTACACTCCCTAACCTCCCAACTCCTTTGGATGCATTGGTTGAGGTCTCTCTGGGAGATAATATTAGCAACACGATACCAGGCACTAAGAAAACCTCATATGGAAAACTGCAATGGTTCAACAAGCAACATTCTTACTTGCTTGTGCTTTGGTTTCTTTGAGTCTGTTTGTTTTTCCTTCTACCTTTTTTTAGTACTAAAATATTTGTTGTACTCCTCTTGAACCTTGTGGTCCCTATAGCTCGCTTGTGACCCACGATCCGGGATCACGCTCCTGAACTGAGCCTAAATAAGGAAATCATACATATTTAGCCTCCTGCTTTGTTTATCTCTAGTCTATCAGTTCTTAGCCAGCTGAGAAATAAGACTTCCCACTCAACACTTTAAAAACAGCCTTACACACCTGCAAAGCCCACCCCTAAATGGCTGAGATCCCACTACCTTCAATAAGATTGCATGGCATGTAAGGCTGAATTGGATACTGTATTAGCTTAACCCTGAAACATAAACAACTCATGGGAGAATCAACATAAGGAATGGGAAAAAAAGGAAATGCTGATAAATATAATAGAGGGTGATGCTAATGAGCCAAATGAGCTTCATTTCCTTAGTAAACAGTCCACTATACATAACCCTAAGTGTCAACAACCTTATGCCATGGTGACCGCAGCACAATGAAATAACATTAGCAAAATACAAATGTATCATTCACAGGGAAGTGCTGGGATAATAGAAACGACATGCCACACAGGCTGAAAGAGTTAACACTGTGGTGGGACTAATACTGACTGTTCACAAGTACAGTGGTCAAGCACTGGCTGTTTTGTGCATTAGAGCCAAGAACAATGTATGATAGGTATTCAGCTCCTCTGGGGATCCGGCACGCATTTCTGTACTGACTGAACTCAACCACACAGCAAAGACCACTGGAAGAAGAGGCCACAAAATGTGACTGGAGAGATGTGGCACAAAGATTAATAGACTCATAGATGCTAGGGCTGGAAGAGACCTCAACAGATCATCGAGTTCAATCCCCTGCCTACGAAGGAAAGAGTGCTGGAGTCAGATGACCCCAACCAGATGCCTATCTAGCCTTCTCTTAAAGACCCCAAGGTAAGGGAGAGCACCACCTCCCTTCAAAGCCCATTCCAAATTTGGCCACCTATACCATAAAGAAGTTTTTCCTGATAGAGCAGATTTAAGCTAGATTTCTCAGCTTGTGATCATTGTTCTTTGTTACCCCAAGAGGTGCCCTTGTGAACAGAGCATCTCTGATCCTCTGGCATGGAGGCATGCTTGGGAGGGATGGGTTACATCTCTCCCCTAAAGGCAAGCGTGTCTTTTCTTCCAGGTTGGCTGATCTCAGAAGGCAGGCTTTAAACTAGCTTCACCAGGGGACTGGGCTACAGGAGGACAGGAGGACACCTCCCAGCCAAGACAGGTGACATGTACAAGGAGTACCCAGGTAAGTGACAGGGGTCCAGATACTCTTAAGAACTGAGAGGTAGTGCATGCACCAATACAAGGCTTTAAATGCCTTTACACTAATGCTCGTAGCATGGGGAATAAGCAGGAGAAACTTGCCCTCTGGATAGCTAATACAAACCCAGACATAATAGGGCTCACAGAAATCTGATACAATTCATTCCATGACGAGGTGGTAAACATTAGGGGCTACAGATTATACAGGTGAGATAGAACGGGGAGGAAAGGCGGGGGGCGCACTCTACGTCAAAGAGCAATACATGTCCTCAACTAACAGGATGGGGTCAGAGGCCAAAGCGCTCTGGGTCAGAATACACGGGGGTCGTGGGGAAAGGGACTAAATTGTGGGGTTCTACTACAGACCACCCAACCAAGGGGTTGAGCTGGACCGCAAATTCTCGGGTCAGCTTGTGAAGGCACTTAAGGCAAGGGATGATCATCATGGGTGATCTAAATTACCTGGACATCTGCTGGGAGGAACAGTCAGCCAGGTTGGACCGCTCATATAGGTTCCTTGCTGAGATACAGGACCTCCACTTAATCCAGGAGGTGCACAGTCCCACAAGGGGGAACACCCTGCTGGACCTGGTCCTGGCCACGGGCAATGACCTAGTGAGGGGACTCCAGGTATCTGACCACCTGGGTGACAGTGAACATCGCCTGCTGGAATTCACCTTCTAGCGCAGGGTGTCAAGGGCCTGCAGCAAGGCAGTAGCCCTTAACTTCAAAAGGGCCAACTTCAGTCAGTTGACATGGATAGGAGAGGCTGGCAACACAAATTAAAGACAACAAAAAGTCTTTTTTTAGGTATGTAGGGAGTAAAAAGAAGGCACGGGCAGCATAGGACCCCTACTCTAACAAGGAGGAGCAATTAGTGACAGAGAGCTGCCCTGCACCTTCCTTTTCCTCCCTACATACCTAAAAAAAAAAAAGACTTTTTGTTTTCTTTAATTTGCGTTGCCAGCCTCAGCTCTTTAGTTGCTTTGGCCTTTCTAACTGCCTCCCAGCAAATGCACACCAACTAGGTATACTCCTCCTTAGTAGCTTCCCCCCATTTCCACTGCCTCTTTTTTGGCCTTAGGCTCCCCTGGATTTCCCTGTTTAGTCAAGCAAGGTTTTTGGCTCCTTTCCCCCTTTTCCCTTGTACTGGGATAGTCTCCCTCTGTGCCCAAAGGATCACTTCCTTTAGGAACAACCACCCTTCCTGGACTCCCATCTCACCAATACTCTTCTCCTGCAGTGCGTCGTTGACTACACTCCTAAGCACGCTGAAGTTAGCCTTCCTAAAGTCAAGCACTTCCACCCTACTACTTATCTTACCCACTCTTCACCGTATGGTTAATTTGATTGATTGGTGGTCACTGTCCCCAAGTGAACACGAATCTGCAGCTCCCCTGCCAGGTTCTCCCCCATAGCCAACACCAAGTCCAGTAAGGCATTTCCCCTAGTGAGACCGTATACCTCCTGCGTTAGGCGAAGGTCCTGCACGCAGGTTAACAACCTATGTGAATGGTTGGATTTGGCAGACTGTCCCTCCCAGCAGATGTCAGGGTAGTTTAGGTCTCCCATGATAACCACATCCCTTAACCATAAAGCCTCTGAAAGCTGCCGCAAGAATGCCAAGTCTAGCTTTTCCTCTTGATGTGGTGGTCTGTAGCAGACACCCACCACCAAGTCCCTTTCCCCTCAACCTTCATGTATCCTAACCCATAATGCCTCAGCTTTCTCCTCCTCATTTTGATGAGGGTAGATGTATAATGCTCCTTTACATAGAGAGCAACTCCATCCCCTTTCCTCCCTACTCTGACCCTTCTGTACAACCTGTAGCCCTCAATGTGTACCGCCCAGTCATGGGTAGGGTCCCACCAGGTTTCCGTTAGCCCCACTAAATCACAATTATTATCTGCAAGCAGAAGTGCGAGTTCTTCCTGCTTGTTCCACATGCTCTTAGCATTAGTATAGAGGCACTTGAGCCCTTACTGAGAAGTAATCAGCACACTGTGATGGCAACGGTGAATAGCCAAGAACAGCTGATATCATTTATTTGTTCACATAAAAAGAACCACCCAACAATAGTTTGGAACTGCTGTTCTTTGCATACAGCTAGGTGATTTGACATCAAGATTTTGCCCTCTTTAGCCTCCCCTCATGCCTCCTATTGTTTATTCCATTTATTTATTATGTCTTGCTTCAAGTTTATATGCTTTTTCTGTCAGGGACCATGTCTTCGTAAAGACATGCCAAGACCAGGGTTGACCCAGTCTGGCCAACACTGCATAATAGCCAGATATAGCCCTCATCAAGCCCTGACCTTCCATGTAACCTATAGCATAGCTTTCAGAAATATAGCTAGTCTTGTTTTAAAGTCAGCAGAGGTTGGAGAATCTCCATAGCATGAGAAGATCCATATTTACGGATATTTGTCATAAATTCTCCAGACCAATGCTGTCCTAGCATGTTTGCATAATAACTTCTCTTGGGGTTTCGCTTATATAGAAAATGACAATTATGAAATAAATAACTTGATTCTAGCAAATGGAGGGTCTAATCCTCAACTCTGTTACAGCACCTGCTCTGCACTAGTCTCCTACCACAAACTAAAGTAAATGTTGCATCTGGCTGTAGATAACTCCTCTGTGTGGAAAAACTCATAGTGTGGCTCATTCGATGCCATCTCCTCCTGGCCAACAGTTTGTTCCTGAAATATAGGACAAAATCCTTTTGCACTCATACAGCTGGAAGTGCCTCAAAGGGGTACTCAGCAGCTGGTTTACTATAGACCAGTCCTGACACTGCTATGAACTCAGTAGGGAGCCAGGAGGGAATCAATCACATCCTTTGACAGACTTGTGTAAGGAGACATCAGGAAGTTTGGTCCTGTGTAAGACCCCTGTTCTAAGAAGGTCCTTTGCTGAAGGAGTCAATCATTTCAATGAGTGTTACATCTACAAACCCTCCACACAAGTGCCTGGGACTATGTCCAAAGTGAAAAACCTATTGCTTAGGTATCAAATCATAGAGCAACAGGGCTGAAAAGGACCTCCAGAGGTCATCTAATTTAACCCACTACCCAGGGCATGATCACCCCTATCTGAACCGTCCTATACAAATCTACTGTCTAACCTATTAGCAAAACTAGAGTCAACCCTGAACAAACACACCCTAACCTGCCACAGGGAAGGCAGGGGGACCAATGCAGCCAATGCTCTGCTGCAGCAAGGTTGTTAAAATATGCTTGAGAGATGCAAGAGGACCATGCCCTCTGCTACAGAAGGCAAAAACCCCCACAATCCATACCAATCTGACCATGGAGTAAAATTCCTTCCTGACCCCAAATATGGCAATCAGTTTGACCCTAAGCATAGGGGCAAGACACTCTAGCCAAGCATGTTCAGGTTTAAATCCCAGCAGGAGACTGCATACCCCAGACAAAATCCCCAGCTTTGATTGCAGCTAACACCCAATGTTTCTAATGAAGGTAAAAAAAAAAATCTGAGTAAAACCACCATGCTCCCATCCCCCTCCAAAATGGGAAGATTTACCCAGTCATAAAGTGCACATGGGTAATATTTTATATTTCAGCCTTCTGTACCTAGGTTTGACAGTTTAAGATTTAAAAAAAGAACCTTTCACAGGGAGATAGGAAATAACAGTGAATGTTATTCAAACCAGTGTTATACAAGCAGTTTTAAATGAGCTGCAAACCTCGTACTTCTATCACACTGCATGAAAACATTTGTCTTGCTCTTTCCTCTGTTTTACCTTACGGGAAAAGGAACAGAAGACGAGTCTTTGAGAACAATAGACTACAGAAATTATATCAGCCAGAGAAAATCCTGTCAGCCTCATCTGGCTCAACAAGAATCTCCAGCCAATACCTGCAGATACTCCTATTTAAGCTTTTCATTTCTCACATGGGTGATTAGTTAGAATAGACATATCCTAAGTTATAACATGTCAACAAAATGAAACAGAGCAGAGCATGAACAAGCATCTACATTTCATTGAATCAATGTAAGAAGATGGACTAAAATGCAATGATGCGTGCTCAGGGGTGGTTAGCTCCAAAATCTTATCGAAGGTGAGATGCAGCCATAAATCAGCAGATTTCAGCTAGCAAAAAATTCCACAGAATTTAGAACCTAGGCACAGCAATGATATTCCTACTGGCATCAGGCCATTTCCCTGTTGCTGATTCTTGTTTCCAGAACAAAAATATCCAACACTTTGCTCAAAGATTCATCACATACAGGATAATTGGTCCTGTGCTTTTCCTGGTAAAATGAAGGTTCTGCTGCCCTGAGAAGCTGTTCCTTCTCTATATAACCACCCTTCTCTCATCCTGGTTCCTTTCAGGTAATCAGTATCTTTCTTAAAGCCAAAGTACTTGAGAAACTCAGGCTTCATTTTCAAAAAGTTAAATATCTAATCCTTGGAGTTGCAGAGAATGCCTGGCATTGGCACTATTGTATCAGAGCAAAAAGGAGGCATCTCCCCTTAAAAGATCAGGAGCAGCAGTCTTGAATGACCTAGTGGAATAGCAAAAGAGAAACAACTCTATGTATACCGCTCCCAGGAGCTGAGTGTACTGTCCCCACAATTCTTTCAAGCCCTACTTCCTTTTTCAATAGGCCCCAGAACAATTCTTTTGCCTTTGTGCTAGGCGTCACTTCAGAGAATTTTGTTGGTCTTTATCTTAAAAGTCCCCCAGGCAAATTGTAATTTTAAAACAAGACTCTTGCAAATGTCACCTCTGCCATGGAGGCATGGTACTACTCTCTTCTCTGTATGCTAAATCCTACATCCCTGAAGTCAATGGGAGTTTTACCACTATATATCATGGATACAGATCCCAGTCTCCTACAAAGGATCTTCTTGAATGCATATCAGAAAGCTACTACCCTCCATCTCTGTGTAACATCCTTACTTTGATCTTGTTCACATGCTACATTAATCTTCAGTAGTTAATGAGATATCTAAGGTTCAGAGCTTTCCATTCTCTGCTCCTGGCCAGTGACCCAAGCAGTTAATGTTGATTTGTCCCATATACCAAAGTCTGACCACTGGCTGAAATGAAAGTGAATTCCTCCCATGGGTAAATGAGAAGTCAGCAGCTGAGTCACTTGAAGATGTAAATAAATTTGGCAGGGTGCTGTTAGCAACAAGGGAAGAACCTACTCCATCTCACTGTCCTACAAGGAGATCTTTCTGAGATGACTTATTATTTAATATAAATAAAAATATCCAGAGCCCTTTAAAATGCATGACAGTAACAGCTAGAAGGGTAAAAACAACCTGAAATACCATTTCTGTCCCAATCTCCAGTCAGATGCATCTTTCTTGGACTGTACAAGAACTCTGATCTCCTTCCCTCTCCTCAGATATTATTTTTAAATCACTGTACTTTATATGTTATTAAAGAGCTAAAAACTGTGTTTCTTTAGTATTTTTGGCATATTAGGGATTTATAAGTACCTAACAGTTAAAATATCCTTAGGATATCTGTGCCCAAAGGCAGATGTACAGAATCACTAAGGAGAACACACATAATCCTACAGGTATAAAAGAGACTTTTCAGATGCAGGGTAAGAACAACCATACTTGTAGTTCTTCAGCACATCTCAAACAAGTAATTTCACTGTCTGAATGTCAGGTGTATGGAGAGGCCAACTCAACATTACATCCACAGCCACCCTAAAGCCCACTGAAATCAGGGGGGGCTACAAGGGTCTTGACTTGCAAGATCATGGTTAAAATCTAGAATAAAAGCATTGGAGCTAATGGAGTTTCACTGAAGACTGGTGCAGCTGAGGTCAAAATCAGACCTAGGAATGTAATTTTGGCAAAATGTACTATACAGAAAGCATCCTGCTCTTTTCTTCTCAGGGTTAGCCAGTGCCAAGCCCTCCATTTGCTTATATTAGCACAATATCTTGCTTTGGAAATCTGCACAGTTCTCCAAAAAGAAAAAAAAACAGTTAGCTGTTTGTGGTATTATTTTCTTTCATAAACATCAGGGACAACCACAGGAAATGGAGCACAGTACTCCTCCAGAAGCTAAGCTTGCTAACCTGAAGAACCAATATAAGGGCGATCAGCAGGAAATAGGGCAGGCTCTTTTTTCCCGGGCACCACCAGGGGTAACTAGGACCAATGGTCACAAGTTACTGGAGAGCAGGTTTAGG
>JAGPOW010001167.1:10611742-10854971 GCA_030014935.1 Caiman crocodilus
GAGGGGGGACCTGGTGGCTGCCTATAAGCTGCTGAGGGGTGATCAGCAGGAAATAGGGCAGGCTCTTTCTTCCCAGGCACCACCAGGGGTAACTAGGACCAATGGTCGCAAGTTACTGGAGAGCAGGTTTAGGTTGGACGTTAGGAGGCACTACTTCACAGTTAGTGTGGCTAGGATGTGGAACCGGCTTCCTAGGGAAGTTGTTCTTGCTCTTACCTTGGGCGTGTGACCCCAGCACTCGTTCCTGCCATTGGC
This sequence comes from Caiman crocodilus, assembly GCA_030014935.1. Taxonomy (NCBI): domain Eukaryota; kingdom Metazoa; phylum Chordata; order Crocodylia; family Alligatoridae; genus Caiman; species Caiman crocodilus. Next base: position 10,611,998 of record JAGPOW010001167.1, read on the forward strand.
GGGGGGGTCAGACTAGATGGCCTGCTCTAGGCCCCTTCTGACCCTAGACACTATGATACACAACTCTTCAGACAACTAGAGTACCTTATTTATACCAAATGCTCCGTTATTTCTTTGTGCCGGGGGGGACTGGATGGGGGAATAGAAAAGCTATTTATATGTTACTAAAGCAAAGAGGAGAGAAAGGCCTCTGCAGCAAAGATCCATTTCAGAACCAGATCCCAGCTACTCCACAGCCTGGGTCCAGGATTTGAATAGTATATTTCATCTGGCATGTTACCTATATATGCTACTGTCAATTATAGCACAGACCCTGGTGCCAGAGCGGATGCCGCATTTGTGCAGGGACGGGGGCATGTGGCATAGATCCCAGTGCCAAAGCAAATGCCGCATTTGCGGGGGGGGCACAGATCCCAGTGCCAGAGTGGGCGCCACATTTGCAAAGGTGGGGGGCATGGACCCTAGCGCCAGAGGGGGCACTGCAATGGAGACAGGGCTACAGAGGGCCCGGAAAGGATGAGGAGTCTGGGCAAGACAATGCCTGTATCATCTGCAAGGCTTGGGGCATGGTAAAGGGGTGGTTGGAGCCACACATACAGCCCATAAGGCTGAGAGACTCAGGAACCATCCACAATGAAGCAGGACATCAGGGGGTTTAAAAACAACAGGTTTAATAGGATCAAGCCCAACTGCGTCCAAAATTACAGCTCAGGAGCAGCCTCCCTATATTCACCATACCATCAAGACATGGCGAGCGAGAATGAGGGGAGCTTGTAGGGCAAAAATGCCATGGTTAAGGTCCTGGGGGTAACATGGGGATAACACGGCCACCCCCAGGTACCCCATAGCTGTTACAGCCCCACACTACAGAAAGGATATGAAAAAGTAGAAAGAGTCCAGCAGAGGACAATGAAAATGATTAGAGGGCTGGGAAACATAATTTATGAGGAAAGACTGAGGGATTTGAGTTTATTTAATCTGGAGAAGAAAAGACTGATGGGGGTTTAATGATAGCCTTCATCTACCTGAAGGGTGGTTCCAAAGAGGATGGAGCTGGACAGTTCTCAGCCGTGGCAGATGACAGAACAAGGAGTAATGATTTCCAGTTGCAGCAAGGGAAGTTTAGGAAAAATCTCTCTCACTAGGATGGTAGTAAAACACTGGAAAAGGTTATCCAGAGAAGTTGTGGAATCTCCATACTTGGAGATTGTTAAGAGCTGGGTAGACAAAGCCTTGGTTGGGTTGATATAGTTGGGATGGTCCTGCTTTGAGCAGGGGGTTGGACTAGATCAGCATTTCTCAACCTGTGGGTTGTGACCCATAAATGGGTTGCAGGAATATATAAAAGGGTTGCAGACAAACTGCAAAAATGGATCAAGAACTTTAAAAATGGATTCTATTTTAAAGGAAAAAATGTGGGAAACTGTGGCTTTTCCCTTGCAGGCTCTCAGAGTTCCAGCCTGCAATGGGCTGCATGGGGCTCCCCAGGCCCTACACACCAGCCCCTTCCCCACACACTAGGTGGCAGCGGGCTGGGAGTGAGGGGCACTAGGTCAGGACTGGCCGTTGATGTTTACAAATGGGTCCTGGTACAAAAAAGGTTGAGAACCACTGGGATAGATGACCTCTTGAGGTCCCTTCCAACCCTAATTTTCTATGGTTCTATGAATACCAAAGACCAAATTCAACCCTACTGCATTTTCACTGAAATCAGTGGAAACTTCAGTGAAGTCATAGAATCACAGAAGTCAGTAGAATGACTCTCTAATTATTAACAATACGTTAAGTAAAACATTTCTCCAGTTCTTGACCTACTGCCAGCTCTGTCTCCATAACAGACCTAATCAAGCTAAGGAAGACAAAAATGTGTTTGGTTTTTTGGGGTTTTAGGTTTTTTTGTTTTTTGTGGGGTTTTTTGGTGGGGGGCGTAAAATGTCGTTTGTTCAGCCTGGATGGCAGGGGCTAGGCCATTAATTCTGGTCTCAAAAGAAGCTGTCTTTTATTTGTACAACTAAGCTGCAGTTGAGCACATTTCCCACGTGCATTCCATCCATTTCTGTAAAGTGCTGAGCCACTTACCCAATAACTCTTACAACAGTTAGTTCTTCACGAAGGCATAAAACTCATAGATGTCCATTTCTCAGCCTCTGCCTAATAGGGATCAGCATAACACTGGATTCAACACAAGCCATGTAGCTCTGCGATACGATTTTCATTCCAAATTAATTTAAACAAAATAATACTTGCATACTAGGAATCCCCTTTTCTCCTTCTGAACCATTTCACTCCAAGACCTGTTTGAGTATAACTCCCTTTAACTACTTGCTTGGAATAACTGTAATCACAGTTGAACAAATAGGATATCATCTGAACTGTTTTATCTAGACTTCCACTCTTGAAACCGAAATGATTCTCCAGCCAAAATTCTCCGCCAATTATGATATTTCTTCCAGTAAGTACAGATAGTAAAAACAAGGTAAACATTAGCCTATGGAAATTACTTTACTCTTCAGCTCTTCAAGGTGTATGTGTTGTAAGGAAGAAGGCTTACAGGACCATAAGAAAGGAAGGCTGAAAGGGACCACATGAGGTTATCTAGTCTAGCTCCTGCTCAAGGGAGGATCATACTTGATTAAACCACATACAACCTGCTCTTGAAAATTTCCAGGGATTTAGATTTTGTAACCTCTCCAAGTAATCTTTTCCAATACTTAACCACCCTCATAGTCAGAAAGTTCTGCTTAATTTTTTTATCTAAATTTTCTCTGTCTCAGTTTGAGATCATTGCTCCTTGTCCTGTCCCCTGTGGCCATGAAAGACTGTCCATCTGCGGCCATGAAAGACTGTCCATCTGCACCCTTTATTTATAACCACCCTTCTGGTATTTGAAGACTGTTATCAAATCCCCTCCACCCCAATTTTCTCTTCTCCAAACTATATAACCCTACTTCTTTCAGCTTTTTCCCATACCTCAGGTTTTCCTGGTCTCTATTCATTTTTGTCTTTCACCATTGGACACTTGCTAAAATCTGTGCACATTGTTCTTGAAGTGTGAGACTCAAAACAGGAGATTGTACTCCAGAGATAACTTCACCAGTGTCAAATAAAGATGAAGAATAACTTCTATTGATTTGCAATGCAATACAGCACAGAAAGCTGTTGGGTTCTTTTCATGAGAACACCACTTGTAACTTCCAGATCACTTTCTGTAGTATTGAAACCAGGCCAATCATTCTCTGATGCATGCAACTGCATTCTCTGATGCATGCATTTGTTCTGGTTGAATTTCATTTTCGTTGACTTTTTTGGAACATTTCTTCAGTTTATTCAGACCACTCTGAATCCTCCAGAGCATCTGCAACTCCACTGAACTTGGGTGTCATCAACAAATTTGCTACACCTGCACTCAATCCTAACCTCCAAATCATTAATAAAGGTATTAAACAATACTAGACCCAGGACAAATCCACTCGATATATCTTTCCAACTAAGTAGTGAGCTGCTAATGACTGCTCATCAGGCACAATGATGCAACCAGCCATATACCACACTGCAGTACTTTCATCTAGTAGTCTGGATTTCTTTAGCTTTTTAATGAGAATATCAGGGGAGACTGGCAAAAGCCTTGTTAAAATCAAGATATATCCTATTGTGACAGGTTGGGTTTCAGGAACGGTTGGGACACTCCCTGGTGGCCATGCAATTCCTGCCGGAGCTCTAATTCCAGGGGCCCTCATCTCCTTTACTCATCTGCCACACCTCTGATATTGATATTTTATTGGGAAGCTGCCTGAGGGAACTAGAGCAAGCCTGTAATCACTTCTCATGTTGGGCCTCAGCCTCTGCCCTTTTTCTCTTGCTGAGTCCTCTAGCTCATGTCCACTGTATGAGAACAAGCTTCTGGGTCCTCAGCTTCTTGTTTAGCCTTCCATGACCTTTATTTCCACCTCCTCTTGGGATGCTGAGTCTCCTTGGGCTTCCTTTCTCTTTATGTGGGCTCCCAGCCCTGTCTTTGCCCTGCTCTAGGCTTTGGGCCCTTTACCCCCAAAGTCTATGCTTCTTAGGCGCTAATGAAGCTGCCTCCTCTGGACTCTATGAGATTACTCCTCTGGGTGCACTTGATGCACCTGCCAGGCACTATGGGAGCTCCAGACCAACTCTCACAGTCTATCCATCCTCCCAAGCCACCAGACTCTGAGTACCTAGTCTCCCTTGAGCACTAAACCCTACTGCCCCTCCTGTCTCATTTTCCCCTCCCTCCCCCCCTTATTCTGAATACCTAGTCCCCACCTAGGCTCCCGCCCCTCCTGATCCTTCCCAAGCACCAGACCAAACTACAACCAAAATACAAGCTCTTTTGGTTATAACACAAAACTCCATGCCTCCTGGGTCTTGGTGTACTCCTATCCACCAAGGGTACTTGTCTCAACTCCTACCCACTCCTGGCTACTTATCTCAGTTCCTAAAGGCTAGCAGCACACTCCTGGGTCTAAGTGCACCGCTAGCCTTCAGCTCTTTTCTTGCTATTTCTAGGCCCAGCATGCTCACAATCTGGTTCTCAGCCACAGGCACCTCTGCAGAGCTCTTCCCTATGCAGCATCCAGGGCCAGACTACCTGATGTGCCCCTGGGGCTGCTTTACATCTCTCTGATCCTGCCCTTCCCACTCAGATGACTCACCCCAGGGTTGCCTGCAGGTGTTAACGGGGTTCTGTTGGCAATCCAGCTGCAGCTGTGCCCTGCCTGCTTTGAACGGCTCTCCCTAAGGTCCTTCTCTTGTAAAATGACAGAACACCCCAAGCTCTCTGTCACACCTATCCAATGCTCTTCCTCTATCCACAGAGCCTGTCACCTAATCATGGAGGGAAATCGAGTTGGTTTGGCATGACTTGCACTTGGTGAATCCACGCTGACTGTTCCTGATCTCTGCATTCATATTTCAGGTGCCTCAGAGTAGATTCCATGACCTGGTCCATGATTTTTCCAGGTACTGAGGTCAGACTGACTAGTCTATAATTTTGCAGATCTTCCTTCTTCCCTTTCTTGAAGATGGGGACTACATTTTCCCTTTTCCAGGCCCTCACTAAACCTCCATAAACTTTCTTAAATGAGATAGACAATGACTCTAACATTACCTCAGCTTATTCATTTAGCACCCTAGTGTGTATCCCTTCTGGCCCTGTTGACCTGAAAGCATCTAGCTTCCAATGAATCCCCAACTCATTCTTCCACTATTCTAGGTTGTTTGCTGCTTTCTCTGTCTTTGCTGCCAACTGCGTAGGATGTAATGGAGCACTACATAGCACCTTTAAATAGTGAGTGATACTTTTCCAGCATTTCTTGCATTCTCAGCCTTCACACTGAATGCAGTGGAAATGCAGGGATAGGCACTGTGTTAAAATACCCACTAAACATAACAAGAGCATAAGTGTGACCTCTAGGCTGAAGTAGGATGAGATGAGTGCACCTACATGACAAAATGTTGATTCCATTTTGAAACAAGGTAGAGATAGAGCACTTATATTCTTACCAATATCAGTTCATGCTGTATATTTCTCTACCTGGCCACTGGCATGATTCAAAGAGGGATTAAAATCAATCCCATGAACAGACAGTCAAAACAGAACTCATGGTACTGAGTTATAATTCAAGATGCCAGAAAATGGCTTAAATCGCTATGTCAAATGGCTGGTCAGCTCAGGAAACTCCTCAGAAAAAAGAAGAAAATGGAGAGCTATTTATTGCTACTCTGGTTCAGATGCAACTATAGCCTAAAGATGCAGAAAAAGGAATGGGAGCCTAGAGACTTTGCTCTGTAAGACATGGGCAAGACTCTGTGTCTCCATTTCCTCTTCTGTAAAGCGGAGATAACAGTACTTATTTATTTAAAGATCTATGCATTAAAAAGCCCTGTGCAGGCTTGACATTAGTCCCACTGAAACTATTGGGACTTTTGCCATCAACTGTAATGAGAGCAAGATCAGAGCCCTAAAACTCCAAGCATTCCCACAGAGTTCTTTGCCAGAACCCCTGTATTTAATAATACATGGTGATCATAACAGTTTACAACCTAGAGCTATATTTGGAATTTACTGGTAATTACGCAGTTCTTACTAAACGATTCCCAAAAAGCTCAACAACTGTTCTGTTTCCACTTTGTTATCTAGATGCATGGAGAACAAACACCTATTTCTCTTTTTTTTTTCCATTACCAATTAATTAATTGTATGGCCCATAAACAATGCAGCTAGACTTGTAATTTCCTTACTTTCTGGCTTAATTAATCTGTCAGCTTTACAGCTCTGAATATATCAAAAAAGATTTACTACTACCCTGGTTCAGATGCAACTGTAGCCTAAAGATGCGGAAAGAGGAATGGGAGCCTAGAGACTTTGCTCTGTAAGACATGGGCAAGAGACTTTACTTCTCTGTGTCTCCATTTCCTCTTCTGTAAAGTGGAGATAACAGTACTTATCTATTTAAAGATCTATGCATTAAAAAGCCCTGTGCAGGCTTGACATTGGTCCCACTGAAACTACTGGGACTTCACTAATTAAGTGAAGTTTTCCAGTAAGTTTTTCAGACATAACTAAAGATGACAGCTCTTTATCACCACCTAGAGGGGACTGATCACCTTAAAGAAACTTTCCCTCTCAACCATCTCCACTTCCAAATGCACATGGCAATTATTCTTTCCTTGCTCTACTAAATAAAAATATGGATATCTGTTTTTAAGGCTATACTCAAAGAGCCTCACTTATCGTCTAGTTACTAGCTACATCAGTGCTTCTCAACCTTTTCAGATTCAAAGCACCCCTTTGTGAGATGAAGAGCATCCCATTTCAAAACTTTTATTGATTGATCGATTGATTTATTGTAGTGCTAACCTGCTTTAACAGGGGTTCGGAAGGAGAAGCAACTGGCAGGGAAAACCCTATGGTGGCAGTGACTGGGAGAAGAGGAACAGCTGGAAGGGAAGAGCCTGCACTTAATTTGCATATCTCCTCTCTCCTGGTGGCACCCTTCAAAGGCTGTCACAGTACCCAGGGTACCATGGCATGCTTGTTGGGGATCACAGAGCTAGCTACTTTCACTATACAGTATACTCCATTTATACACAAACGTACATAATTCACTTAACTGGATGACTCAATAACCTATCCAAATCTTTTGCCTAACTGCTTACATTATAACAAACTCTTTATATCTGCATATGGGTGAAGTGCATAAACTACTTGGGTACAGGGACATCACGTTTCAGCTTCATTGGCCACATCTACATGAGATGCTGACTGCACAGTAGCATTGTGTGGCACAAAGTGTGATGAGATGGAACTACACAGTAGTAACAGGCTACTGCACAGCAGTAATGAGCTACTACACAGTCAGCATCACCAAGAAGCCATTTGCGGATATTACTGCGCAGTCATTTAGTACTTGTGCATGCAAGTATTAAATGACTGCGAAGTAGCAACTGCACAGGGTCTCACGTAGATGCGACCTGTCTATTTTGTAACTTTACTGTACTGTTACTTGCACACTAACTGTTGCTCTATTTGTAACTAACTGGACTTCATTTAGCTGCACAAGAAACAATGATGGAGAGGCAGCTGTCAAAGGTGTTATTAGCAGCCCTGAAAAGGGAGAGAGCCAGTCAGTTTTCGGGCTGCTAATATCACAACCTTGTAAGCAATGCTTCTTCCCCATCCAACACTGACAGTGCAGCAGTATTAGTAGCCTTGAAACTAAGTACTCTCTCCTTATTTTCAAGGCTTCTAATAGACAGTTTCAGAGCTGTTATTAAGGGCCTTGAAAATGAGAACAGCTCCCTAGCTTCAGGGTTGGTAAGACTGCAGTAGTGACAGTACCATGCACTTACCCCAGCTGAGTGTAAACAGTGTTGGTTAAGTGTGTACTTCAGAGCATGGCATTTTTCAGTCAAGGCTGTGCACTTCAAGAGAGTACGCTACTGCAAACAGACTGCATCTGGGAATGAGATGTGCAAAGTGCACACAAGATAAAATGGGGAAGGAAACAAACAGATTTCCAAGACTGCTGCAGACTAAGTCTGCCCACAGAATGCTGAAGAAACAGAGTTCCAGGAGGGCAGCTCTAGGAAGCTGGAGTACATCCAGGACCATAATGCTGTTATTTTCCTGTTATTACATTTTGCTCCTTTCCCATTAGCTATTTCCTGGGTTTTTTTTAGCTTATTTCCTTTCAATTATGTGAAGAAAATATCCCACTTGGACCAATATCTTTACTACTCTATCATTTCAGCTGATAGAATATTTTTTCACATTGATTTCTTGTTTTTCTGTTCGCCTTGTGTCTTTACATTGACAGCTACCAATGAAGTCCTTGACTAAGAGTAATGAAAGCAGCTGTCTCTGCATTATGAAATGTAGGAAAAACTTCTGCTGTTATAAACTTGTCTCTGCCTATCTAGAAGGTCATTTAATACCTTGCCAGTTGAATCCTATATCATTTTTCCTTACTCTGAATGGGATTGTGCTTTTTGAATATTGGCAGAATATTAGCACTTTTCCAATTTCCTGGAATTACCCAGTACCTCAAGATTCGTTAAAAAAATAAATTCTGGGCCAGAAAGCTCCTCAATCATTGCAAATACCTGGACCTGCTGCTTTCAAAATAGATATGCTTAGTAGATAACTACTAATATCTTCCTTGTAACTCCAGAATCCTGTTTCTTTCCAGATATAAACCAGAAATATTTACTGGACATTTGTGAATTTTCTGCATTATTATTAATAAACTTTACCATCCCATCTAGTAATGGGTGTACACCACTATTATGATTCCTTTGGTTTCTAACACACTTTAAAAAGTCACCTTATTGTCCTTAGCTTTGGATATTTCCCCATAACTTCCTTTATCAGTTTTCTACGTCATGACATATCACTTAGACTGATCACCCTCTCTTGCCCCTTCTATATTTCTTATATATGACTTTTTTTTGTGTAATTACCATCTTTGTTAGTGAATCAGGATGTGATTTTAACCAAACTTGCCCTCCATTTTTTAAAGCTACTAACTTTCATTTATATTACATTTTTCCTCTTAATCAACATTTGTTTGTAATTTTCTCATATCCAAAGAATCTGTCCCTTTGAAGCAGAAAGCAAATCTTACTGTGGAGACTGTCCACTGAGTCAGTTTGCCCATATTAAATATAATCGTTTCATGATCACTGATCCTTACACAGCAATCAGTGTCCTGTTATTAATTTACCTTTACCCATCAAATATCTACCTTGTGTTAAGACCAAAACCTTTTGGTGTTAAAAAAATCTTCATCTTTAAATTTTAGATATTCCAATTCTTTATATATATATATATATATATATTTTTTTTTTTTTTTACTAGTAGCTGCAGATGTCCACCAGGTGTCTCCCAGTCCCCACTATAGCAACACTGTTTTGCTTTCCATGAATTACAGGCTGGTAATTCATCCTGTTTAATTTGGTGGTCTGTAACTAGGGTGGTCATTACAGATGACATTCTGGTTTCTGCTACTCTGACCTCTATTGATAGGAAACCGATGCCTTTATGTCTGCTATTCTTCTCTTCAAGAGAAAAACAGAGGACATAAAGGCGTCTGGTTTCGTATCAACAGGGGACAATTGGACAGTCCTCTATGACGGCCACCCTATCTGTAACAGATCCCATATCCCATCCTGAGCTTTACTACATAGCCCTGTGAGAGGGTTGTCCAGTCGAACTTTGATCCTTCCACCCTGGGTGGGGTCGAGGCAGAGTTGGGGGCTGCACAGGGGTTGAGCAGCCTGGGCCTGGGCCAGGGGCAAATCAACCGATCCAGATACTCAGAGCAGGGCAGGGGATGAGGTGACCCCAATATGACCTGCACACAGGGGTGGGGGTGAAGTGGCTCTGATTCAAATATGGGGGGTGGGCAGCCTGGCCCCAATACAGGCATGTGGCGGAGGCAGTGGAGCGGTCCCTATCCAGAGGGAGGGGAGCAGCCTGTGCTGAGCGGTGGGGGTGAGGCTCAATCCAGCCACATGGCGCCGCCAAGTTTCCTGACCCAGGGGGCAGCCCCGCGAGCCAGATTTGGCCGGAAGGATGAGCACTCCTGAGCGATGGAGTCGTTACCCATTTTCAAGCACCAACTTCGTGGCTGGTCGGCTCCTGACCCGGCTGGACAGTCACTTTTACCGTGCGATAATTACTTCGCACCTGAGGCCGGTCTAAAGGTTCACCCGTTAACTGCACAACAGACGCAACGGGGACGCGGGGCCCTTGCATCTCATTCGCTACATCGCAAAGTCCCCAGCGCGGGGCTGGAGGCGGGGCAGGGCCCTCAGAGTAGGACATGGTGCCGGGCACCACTCACCCGCAGTAACAGTGAAGAAGCGAACAACGCCGACCGCCTCAGCGCAGGCCCCGCCCACACGGCCGGCACGCGGGTGATTGCGTCATCGACAGGCGTCGAGGTGGCGTCACAGCCGCGTGACCCGAGGGCAACGGCGGCCGTTTGAAACGGCGCTGACGCTGGGCGGCGCCGCGGGCAGGTGAGGGTTGGCCCGAGGCCCGTTGTAGTGCTGCTAGCCGGGGCTGGGTGGCCGGGCTGCAGCGCTGCCCACGTCGGTTCCCTGCTCTTGCTAGCGCGGCCCTTGGCTCGGAGCGGCGAGACCAGCTGCCTGAGCTTCTCCCCGCTGTTCGCGTTGCCCCTGGTGCCTCCGGGCCCAGCAGCAGGCGCAGGGCCGCGGGGCGGGGTGGGAAGGCTGGATGAGGGAGGGAGGCCCGGCAGAGGCTCGGGAGTCTGCCGCTTTTTCTAAAACGGTCGTAGCGAGGTGTGGGGATCCGGCCCAGCTGTGTGCTTGCTGTACGCTGCCTCCTTTGTGCCTGCCCAGGGGTAGCCCCAGAAGTCTGAGGCTGCGGACAGCCCCTGCCCATCTGCTCCGGGCAGTGACTTCCTGAGACGCCACTGCCTGCGTTTGGCTGTTCTCGAAAAACCGTCATGGCACTTCCTCACCTGCAGCAGCCAAGCTTCTTACTGGTGAGTGCCTGCCCCGGGCAGCTCTGGCAGGGAGGTCTCGGGTACTGCAGGTCTGCCACTAATGCCCTTTCAGTGAGCCGCTTGGGATCAGGCAGGGAGTCATCCATGGGGTACTTTCTGATAAAGCACCCTGGAAGTGTTACCCTGACCGCTCGCAGAACTGCAAAGAAGCAAGGCTGGACGGGGCTCCTGGAGGTCGGCTAGTCTCTAGTGCAACCCCTGCCCCAGGCAGGATCATCCCTACCCGAGCCATCCCCTACAAATACATTGTCTCTACTAGCAGAACTACACAGTCAACCCCAAATGCAACCACAAGCCGTAATGCCCTAACCTACCATGGGCAAAGCCCCTGCTGCTCCTGCCTCATCTGTCTGTGGATGATTCATAATGCTGTCCTGTTTTACCTGAACCTAAACGTTCACTAACTGTCTGTCTCCTCTTTAATGCAAAAGGTAAATCCAAGTGGATTAAAAACAACTAGAGGTGAGAGTAGCTCCCATTCGCATTCCACCAAACAGCCAATTTAGAATGTAAATAAACTAGTGTTATAGCAACATCAACGGGCGTTGCTTTGCTGTGGGAGCGGTATGTAATACTGGATCTAGGGAATTCTACCAATATTTTTCTGTTTTAGCAATCTTTTTGCTGAAGTCAGAATTTTGTTCATGACAGGCAAGTTTGAAGGCAGATTGTGTGAACAAGCCCTTTGCTCAGAGGTGCCATGATCTGGAAACAGTCATTGAAGACTTTCCTGCCAAGGTACACAATTACTATTTTTCATGAATCCATGCTGAGCTATACTTCAGTAGGCTTACACAAGTACTGTTTTTCGTTCCCACCTTTTCAAATAACATTGAGGTCCTCAAATGAAGTGTTCTGAATTTAATAATTTCTCAAAAGTTTCATATCTTTTTTTTCCAGTAATTAAGAGTCATCACATGTCTCAGACATATCTTTCAACCTTTCCTGAAGTATCGAAAATGAGGACGCTAGCCCTGTTAGTTGTGACACAAAATACTGATGATCACTGTTGTATTCTTCATTGCCTTAGAAATTGTTTGTTTTGACCTGATCCCTTTTTCTGGCTGTTTCCCTGAAGGAACTGCATGCCATCTTTCCATGGCTAGTGGAGAGTATTTTTGGTAGCCTGGATGGCATCATTGTAGGTTGGAATCTTCGCTCTTTGCAGGGAAGAACACATCCTACAGAATATGCTATTGCCCTGGATTTCCTGGATCCAAGGTAAACTCACTCGTTTTGAAGCAGATGAAAAATGTAAGGGGAATCAATAACCCAGCCCTTGACTTGTTTCTTTTTGTGCAACACTCATCTATGAAAGATGCATAGAGAGAGATTTATTGTGGCTTTCTTCCTCTAATGCTTGTTTGCAGTGGCCCAATGATGAAGCTGGTTTACAAACTCCAAGCAGAGGAGTATAGATATGATTTTCCAGTTTCCTATCTCCCAGTAAGTAACCCGTAAATATTGTAAATAAGAGAGAAAGATCCTGTTGTTGCAGCTATTGGAATATCTCTTGCTGTCAGATACGCTGGGTTTTGTGAAGGGTCTAGAGCAAGAGATCACGCTCTGAAGAAGAACTTCCAGTATTATTTAGAGGTCTGTTAGAAGAAGAGAATCTTCCATCCTTATGGATTGTATAGGAAGTTGTTCTTATTAGCTTGTATTACTATAAGCACATGTATGTGATGTTCAGCTAAGGAACTTTCTATTTGCTGCTCTGCCACTGAAAGAGGGGCTAGATTTATTATCTCAATGACTTATAGATATGGAGCTTTAAAACTACTTTTTCAAACTTGTCAGAAAGCAACTCTTTCTATAACCACATTTCATACCTCTGAAGACACTTCCCTCCCTGTGTAATGAAAACTAAATGTTCTCCTAGATGTGGAATGTAACACTTGCCTGTAGCAAAACAATGTCTGTAAATGCTGTGTGAAATATTTTTTCCATTGCTACCCAAAGGCTAACTTCTAAAACTAGAACCAGGAATCCTTTTACAACCAAATACATGAATGCATTCTCAAAACCTCATTCAAATAGCCTATTTTGAGTAGCCTATTCATTATCTCATTACTTCTTATATTCCAGGGTCCTGTGAAGGCCTCAATACATGAGCGAGTCCTACCAGAATGCTCACTGTACCACAACAAAGTCCAGTTCCCTCCATCTGGTGGCCTAGGTTTGAACCTAGCTCTCAGTATCCTTTTACTAATTTAAGGGCTTACACTATCTTAATTCTTTAATCTTTTAAATAACTGTAATTTTAAGTAAACCTTTAATATTTTAAGTAACTAAATCTGACAGGTTGAGAAACAAGTTCTGCTTTATTCTCCTTTTATTTGACTCAGTTCAACAGTGATCTGTATTAGCTCACTGCTGCAGTGTTTATGCTTCAAATGCTGCAAGATAATGCCCAGATCTAAAGTTACTGAACTGTATATTCTATTGAACATCATGGGTGAAGTGTTGGTCTCATTCAAGTCACTGATCAAACCATATCTGTTTTGCAAATATTTCTGCATTGTGTATTTGCTAGGGACTAGCATTCTGCAATATAATATAGAAACACCAGAGCTATCTGTAAACTAGCTAGCTTGGGTATAGGAAGCAGTCTAATCAAGGCAGCAAATGCTCAGATGTTGCCAGTAAGTGAAATTTAGTTGTATTGTGTATCCTTGACTCTGTCTCTCCAGATCCATTTGAATATTACATGTTTTATTTTGCAATTAGCCTCATCACACAGAGAGTAAGTACATATTTTGTTAAACAGCACCACTCTGGCAAACCCTTTCTTTGTGGCACTTTAAGAACCTACATGGCTTTAGATGCAAGATTCAGGTTAGCTGGATCACACACCTATTACTCTATAAATATCATTGGCTAAGTTTCAAACGTAGCCAGCAATTATACACGTTATCACTATAAAGGAAGAAAATTAATGGTTCTCAGGGCTTCAGTCCAGTGGGGAGCAACTTTTTGGCAGGTGTGCCATAAATTAAGCCTGACAACCATCACTCTGATCCCCTTCCTTGTCCCGTCTGCTGCTTTGCTTTCTGTTCCTTGCTCAGTCTGCTCAATACCAATCTGCAGAGGCTTCCCATGCCACTTGTGGCATGCATGTTGCTGGTTGACCACCCGTGCTATATTCCATAGCCTGTGGCTAAGGATAATTGAAATATAGAAATCATTTAAGCTTCCTGTGCATGGTTACTTTATACCTACTGAGTATGGTGCTTATTTCTTTGTTGTAAAAACTTGCATGACTTCTTACATGGTATTATACATTTAAACTTTGCCTTGTTTTTTAGCAGCATCTAACTGTGATCTTTCATCTGTGATGGTTCCTTGATATGAAGTGTACCTCATACTGCTTTTGCAAGCTCTTCTGTAATGATGAAGCATTACAAGCATACATCATTCTGTAATGATGATCTCTTTAAAGCGGAACAGAATGCTGTGAATCCCTAGCCCAGGGGTCAGCAACCCCCAGCACACGTGCCAGCATGGCATGTGAGGCTATTTTGCACAGTATGCCTCAGCTGGCCTGGGATCTGAGCAGCTGCCACTAGCCTTGGAACTTGGGCTACTTAGAATGGGTGGCGGGGAGCTGCAAGCCCTGCTGAGAATAGCACAGGCTCCATGGCAGGCAGCAGCTGCCCACAGCCCAGGCCAGGTGTGGCAGGCAGGTGGGAAGCTGCAAACGGCTGCCCCAGGCTCTAGACACCCAGTCAGGCTCCACTGTAGAAGCATCTGCACACACAGCTTGGGGTGGGCAGCAGGGAAGAGGCCAGGGTTGCACTGCCCCCAGCCCCTTTATTGGCTGTGCACCTCAAGGCACCCATGCAGCCACCACTGTCACAGAGCCAGCCAGGACTCAGGAGCCCAGTGCAGCTGTTTGCAGCTTCTTGGCTGCCTGCCACAGCTGACCCAGGCTCTGGGCAGATGAAGCAGGTGGCGGACAGGCAACAAACAGTTGCACTAGAGCCCTGGCACCAGCATCTTGGTGGCAGCGGCTGCACACATGCTTTGCAACACGTGGAGAAGGGGAAGGGGTAGGGACAGTGCAATCTTGGCCCCTCCCCTGCAGCCCACCCAGATGTGCTCATGCACCTGTCACTAGCAACAAGGATCAGGCCCCCTCACAGCTCTCCAGCCATCTTCTGGCACACCAAGATAAGCAGTGGGTCACGGTTAGGGTGTTTTTAGCAGTCCAGATAAAAATGTTGTCAAGCCTTGCCCTAGTTGATTTCTTGTGTAACACAGAGCATAAATATTCACCCAATAATTTCTGCATTAAGTATACAATGACACTTAGCAGATTTTTACTACAGGTCTTGATATCCCTGTGTCCACTGATTTACTGTAATAATGTATCTTAATGTGAATATGTGCTATATACGTATTTCAGAATACTCCCATCACCCATCATGTCAGTACTTCAAATAGTGCATACTTCATCTTGGTGGATGCGTACCTGAAGTGGTTCCTCCCCACAGAAGGCAGTGTCCTTCCTCCACCTTCTTCCAATCCTGGTGGAACCATCCCTTCACCTGCTCCCAGGTAACAGCTAATCAGGTTAAATATGTAGTGTCAGTGCTAGACTTTACAGGCAAAGGTCATAAGAGCTGGCTTGTTTGAACTGAGTTCTCACCACAGATGAGAAGAAAATGACTCCATCTTTCTATAATTTGAATGTCTTGTCTGTAATACTTCACTGCTGGCACCAGACAGCTTGAAAGTCATTTGATATTGCTATCTTTGTTCATGCTGCCATAGCCTACCATGCTGTTTTTTTGTTAAGATGGCTGTCTTCAGCACAAAGTTTTGTCCAGTTTTTCATAGTTACAAGTTACAGTCCCTTTCCTGCCCTTTTGTTAGTGCTTAAAAACTATGGAACTTATGCACTCTTTTCTCTAAAGGTCCCCATCAGTGCCTTTCACCTCTTATGGCATGCATCACACTAGCCTCCTGAAACGACATATTGCCCATCAGCCTTCAGTGAATGCAGACCCTGCTTCCCAAGAAATCTGGAGGTCAGAAACAATGCTTCAAGTGAGTCTGATTCTATGTTCTTTTAATTTCTTCTGGGTATGGAAAGCAGCGGAGTATGGAGCCTGGACTTCAGAAAAGCAGACTTTGACTCACTCAGGGAACTCATGGGCAGGATCCCCTGAGAAGCCAGTCTGAGAGGAAGAGGAGTCCAGGAGAGCTGGCTGTACTTTAAGGAAGTCTTCCTGAAAGTGTGAAAACAAACCATCTTGACGTGCAGGAAGTCTAGCAAGTATGGCAGACCAGCCTGGCTTACCAGGGAACTTTTTAGTAAAGTAAATCACAAAAAAGAAATGGAAACTTGGACAAATAACTAGGGAAGAATATAAGAGCATTACTCGTTCATGCAGGGATGAAGTCAGGAAGGCCAAAGCACAATTGGAGTTGCAGCTAGCAAAGGACATGAAGGGTAACAAGAAGGGTTTCTACAAATATGTCAGTAACAAGAGGAGGATCAGGGAAAGCATGGGTCCTTTACTGAAAGGGGTTGGTAACCTAGTGACAAGATGTAGAAAAGGCTGAAGTACTCAATACCTTTGTCACCTCAGTCTTCACAGGCAAGGTCAGCTCCCAGGCTACTACAAATGGCAGCACAGTTTGGTGGGGAGGTGCGCAACCAACAGTGGTGAAAGAAAAGGTTAGGGACTATTTAGAAAAGCTGGATGTGGTCCATAGGGCCAGATGGGATGCACCCAAGGGTGCAGAGTTAGCTGATGGAATTCCGAACCTGCTGACCATCATCTTTGAAAACTCATGGCAATCAGGAGAGGTCCCAGATGATTGGAAATAGTGCTCATATTTAAGAAAGGGAAAAAGGAGGGTTCAGAGATCAGTCAGCCTCACCTCAGACCCTGAAAAAATCATGAAGTAGATCCTCAAGGAATCCATTTCTAAGCACTTGGAGGAGAAAAAGGTGATTAGGAACAGTTGGCATGGATTCACCAGGGGCAAGTCATGCCTGACCAACCTGATTGCCGTCTCTGATGAGGTGACTGGCTCTGTGGATGCAGGGAGACCAGTGGCTGTGATGTACCTTGATTTTAGCAAGGTTTTTGATATGGTCTCTCCCAGCATTCTCACAGACAAACTAAGGAAGTGTGGGCTGGATAAATGGACTGTAAGGTGGATAGGAAACTGGCTGAAGCATCAGGCTCAGAGTGGTAATCAATGGCTCAAAGTCTAGTTGGCAGCTGGTATCAAGTGGAGTGCCCCGAGAGGCAGTCCTGGGGCTGGTTTTGTTAAATGTCTCCATCAGTGACCTGAAAGATGGCATAGAGTGCACCCTCAAAAAGTTTGCAGATGACACCAAGCTGGGGGAAGAAGTAGATATGCTGATGGATAGGGCTAGGACTCAGTGTGACCTAGACAAATTGGAGGATTGGACCATTAGAAATCTCATGAGATTCAACAAGTACAAAATCCTGTACTTAGGATGGAACAAACCCATGAACCAATACCGGCTAGCGACTGATTGGCTTGGCAGCAGCTCTACAGAAAAGGGCCTTGGGGGTTACAATGTATAGCTGAATATGAGCCAGGAGTATGCCCTTGTTGCCAAGAAGCCTAACAGCCTACTGATCTGCATAGGTAGGTGTGTTGCCAGAAGGTCAAGGGAAGTGATTTTTTTTTTCCCCCTCTATTCAGCACTGGTGAGGCCACATATGAAGTACTATGTTCAGTTTTAGGGCCTCCACTACAGAAAGGATGTGGAAAAATTGGAGAGATTATTAGTGGAGGGCAGTGAAAATGGTGAGAAGTTGGAGGACATTACTTTGTGAGGAGAGGCTAAGGGAACTGGGCTTATTTAGTCCAAAGAAGAGAAGACTGAGAAGGAATTTAATAGCAGCCTTCAACTATGTGAAGGATGGTTCAAAAGATGGAGCTAGACTGTTCTCAGTGGTACCAAATGACAGAACAAGGAGCAATGGTTTCAAGTTGCAGCAAGGGAAGTTTTAGGTATTAGGAAGAATTTTTTCATTAGGAGGATAGTAAAGCATTGGAACAAGTTACCCAGAGAGGTGATGGAATCTCCATCCTTGGAGGTTTTTAAGACCTGCGAGACAAAGCCTTGGCTGAGATGATTTATTTGGGGATGATCCTGCTTTGAGCTGGGGGTTGGACTAGATGACCTTCTGAGGTCCCTTTCAACTCTCTTTTTTTCTATGATTCTGTGGGGGGTTTTTTGCGGGGAGAGAGAGGTCTGAGTTGGCTCACCATGTAGATTAGTTTACAGCTGCTGTAACCTAGTTAACATTAGTGGAGTACTCTGATTCATGTTACTGTAAAGGAGAGAATTGCAAATATGAAATTGATTTTAAAAATGCTTTTCTTACCACGTTGCTAAACTGAAATGCTGACACTCTTCTAATACATAACCCTGCAATAGACTGCATAGTAAGCTACCAGAATGTGTGTGGCCACAAGATAATCATTGCCCATAAAATGCAGGAATGGAAACTGAGGGTATATAAGGTTTAAGTCCAGCTTCTCCAGACAGTTCATTGCAGAGTTGCAGGAAATGTTCTTTGCCTTATTGTGGGAAATAATACCCACCTTGCAGGCACCAGGAGCATTTGACTTATGAATATTTTGAGAGATTCATATAATTCTGATGGCTTCTATACAAAGCATTAGTAACATTGTGTTAAGTTGCATGTAAAATTAAACCTGAAACATCATTGTCTTTTCCAACTAAAACCACACCAAGGAATAATTAAAAATACATTTCCTAGAAGTCAAAAGCTGAAGATGTCTCCCCTCCAAAAAAGGGAACTTGTCAGTGTTGCATTAGTGTTACCATCTTAACCACCTTAATAATGCCCATCCCTCAGCAGTACTCTTTGATTGACTGTGGCTTTGCCTAAACTACAGAATTTTACTGTCATGGCTACATCAGCCAAGAGTGTGGAAAATATGTCCCCTCACTGATATTCTATGCTGATAACAGTATTGTGCCTGCAGACTGACATAAGAGAACTTTGCTGCTTTGGCTGATATTCTTCCAGAAGTGGCATAGCTATGCTTGTATACTCTGTGTCTCCACAAGGAAGCTGTGCATCACTGTATCAGCATAGGGTCTGTAATGTACAAGAAGCAGCCTCTCATTCTGCTCGCCCAGCAGCTTCGGGGGGGAGTGGGGGGGGGTGGAAGAAGTTTAATTTGATTCCTGCCTTTGCATAATCTTCCTCTCCTGTGTGTCTTGCAAATTCTTCTAGATAAGTGATTTCTTACACATACAGGAAGTGGTTGTCCCTAAAACATGTTGGGTGGTAGTGTAATCTAAAAAATAAGAAAGTAGACAGGGGGACCCTCTGCTGAGGTTGTTATTTGCACCTCTTACAAGTGTCTCTCACTCTCTGTGCTTACACCTAATGGAATATTTTACCAAACTTAAAGAAACCTATCCTTACACTAAGTTTTCTTTCAAGGCTCTTAGACACCAAGGCATTAAAGGTAATCACTGGGGTTTTATTCCTTAAAATAGTTTGAAAAGGAAAACAGATGGAAGAGTCAAAGGGACAGGGATAGAAAGATATACCCAATACTTATGAAAAGCTCACAAATGAGCTCAGTAACAACTCCCTTTAGAGGAAGCCATAGGTTCTTATTGAGCATGCCAATTGGTAAATTATGTGCGCCAGAACTACAGATCACCATAATCTCAAATGAGTGCTCTGGTGTGCGAGCTAAACCAGCTTTTCTCTCAAAGTAACAACTGTTTTTATAGTTCCTTACCCTTCATGGTGTTTATATTCCTGTAATATTTTTCTTGCATTTATACTTGCTGATTTGATTTACTGTATAAATGTTAGACCAAACTGCTTTTGTGCCACCGCAGCAGGCTTGAAGCTAATGGGGTCTTGTATGTGTAACTGCGAGAATAGTTTGGCATCATAACTGCAAATTGCAGTATGCAATATAATGATACAACCATATGAAATTATACTGTAATGTTTGATCCTGTTATTAATGCATCTAGTAAAAGTGACTTTGGAAATAAGCAAGACTACATAACTGAAACCATCTTTTGAGTGTGCTTAGACTGTTTTACAAGGATAATTTCCCCCTTTAGACAGTGATATACCATGGGCTTCCATTCATTCAGATATGTTTGATTATTCCTGGATGTTCACACTCTTCCCCACCTAAGAAAATGTTTGTTTTGCAGATCTTTGTTGAAATGTGGCTTCACCATTACTCACTGGAAATGTATCAAAAAATGCAGTCTCCACATGTCAAGGTAATAGCTTGTGCTCCATTATTGTGTTTCCTGCTTCTGGCTTCTTTTCTTGAGGTGAAACTCCTATCATATAGAAGATTTTTCGGTGGATAGGTAAAAAGGAGAGAAACCACTTTGTCAGCATTCAACACAAATGGGTCAACGCTCCTAAACTCCAACAGTGATTGATAGTGTGAACAAGTGCTTATATCATCTAGATCTGCCATCATTGAAAGAACTGAATTTATTTATGTATTTGTTTATTTTAAGTTGGGATTGTGGACCAGTTGCAACAAACAGTGTTACTCATGGGAACTGTAGCCCTCATGGAAGATCCCAACATAAAACATTTATATGCTAAATCCCGCAGTGGCAACTTAGCCATATGAGACACTTACACTTTGTTTATAGAGCTAACAAAAAGTGATGTTATGTATTAACGACTCATTTTGAAGATTGGGTAGTATATTTCTGAAGAGGAGGACTAGTCACTCCAGAAGCTAAATTCCAGTGGAGGGGTGCACCAATAAAGATTTTCTTGGCTGATATGATAGCCAATTATTCACCAGGCATATCAGCCGATACCAATCTAATAACTGATTTACAGGAATGCAGTTGGCTGGGCAGCGTGGAGAACCCTTTAAGTAAGTCTGTGGAGGGAAAGAGGCATGGAGGGGGGGGGAGGAGGGACACATGACTAAAGTCCCCATGGTGAGGGAGGGAGCAGGGCAGGGACGGGCTGAGGGTACTGCCCAGCCAGGGCAGTGAATGGGACCCTGGGGCGGGGAATGGGACGGCTGCAGGTGGCTCATTCAGGGGATCAGCATTCTGGTGCTTAAAAATGGCAGCAGGGGCACCTGAACTAAAGTTCGTCAAATGAGCTTTAGTTTGAGTGCCACTGCCACCATTTTTAAGTTCAGGGACACTCCTAACTGGAACCGAGCAGGGTGAGGGCAGATGCAGGCTGCCTACTATGGGCTCAGGACCCTCTGCACTGCTGCCTTTGCGTTGGGTGCCATGCATTGGCCATGTGTCTCCTGCCTGCCTGGCAGCAGGAGGCACGACTCACCACTGCATGCAACCCACTTCTGCCCTCAGCCCACATAAAAACTTGGGAGAGCACATGCCCCTCATGCCTTCCCCATAGGTGCACACAACAATGGGGAGCTGCCCCCTGTATGAGCCACCTGCAGCTCTGTCCCTCTTCCCACCCCTGCCCCAATTTCTCCCTCACCATGGGGCCTTGATTTGTCCTTCCCTATGCCCTTTCCTTACCCCATGTCCCTTCCACTTCAGACTTACCTGAAGGGCACCACTCTCCATGGTACCTGGCCATGTGCATGCTGTAGCTGCATGCCTGCATGCAGCATCTGAGGCCCTGACCAGAAGGCACATTACATTTATCAGTATGTTACCGACTACGCCAGCCAAAAAAAAGCCAATAGCCGATATTGTTAATTTTCCTTGTATTGGTGTTGATCCAATATGGCACTGATACATCAGTGTGCCTGTAGTTAGTAGTAAACTATTCCCCATGGTTTGAATTGGGTAAAGCTTATTCTATTTTTCATATCTCCAAATTTACATGCACATCCTGTGTTTCACCTTAATGATATTTGAAACAGTTTCAGCTTCTGCAAAACTTGGGGGTCCTATAAGAGCTTAATCAAATAATAAGACACTAAATTATAAGACCTTGTGCAGGCCTGTTCAAAAATAAAAGTAATGCACTTAGTGGAACCTGACACTGGGAGAGTAAGAGGGCTAATATTTGAGGCATTATAAAGATAAGGGAGTTTGGGGGTAGAGATACTAATGAAATTCAAGGTTCTCAGGGTCATGATGGAGCTTCACATAAAGAGGGATTACTCAGGGTTATTCATCTGTGAAGGAATAAGATGTGATTTGCTTGAGGGGGAAATTCTGATCATTCACTTAAGCAAAAAACCAAATTTGTTACGTTTTGTTGGGGAAGATCATTGGAGGTGTGAAATGCAGTTGGTTTTGGTTGGTTTGTTTTAATTCTAAAAAGTGATTGAGGTCAAACTGCAAAGTCTTACTTAGAAATGATAGATTTCTGTTCAGGAACCCCAGCAGCATGGCTGTGCATTAGTGATGGAAAGGCTTTGCTTTTGAGTACCTTTATTCTGTGTGTCTGTACAGTCTTTGCATGAAGCTTCAGTGTTCAGGCAGAAAATGAATGCATCGCTTTAAACTTCTCTCCTTCTGTTCACCCTCCATGGCTTCAAAACTAAGATTCTTTAGTTTTCTAATGTTATGAGGGTGTCTTGTCAGAAGATGACTTTTAACCTGAGTAAAAGTGTTACTACACTGCAGAAACGTATGGGTAAAGCTGAGAGCACTGTTGCCACACAAGGTTCCTACCTAGGGAAACTAAGGCTGCCTGCCTTTTTACATCAATCCCTGACTGTTTCCCCCCCCAGATAGCTAGTCATGGACATGTAGAAATTCCTCCTTGTGTTGGGAATCAGGAGAGTGCCATCTTCATTCAAAAAAAACCAAACAGTCCAGCTCCAACTTTCACCTCCAGAACTCTCAGATGGGTGTATGGGATATGGAGACAGAAATGCCTCTTCAGCAATGGGTACTTGTACAAACCATACTGAGGGCTTCTGAGTGGGCTGAAGAAAGCTAGTTAAACTCAGTTGTTCAAATAAAAATGGGAAAAGAGAATTTCTGAAAGTGAGAATTCTTCAGAATCTGGAGAATTTTTTAATTCTTGAGACTAAAAATCCTCAGAACACTGTAAACATTAAAAGAAAAATGATTTAATGATTGTTAAACTTCCCCTTTACATACTTCCACTTGTATGCCTGGAAAGAGAGAGGGCTAATGCCAGAGTGCCTCAGTTGTTGGGCCCACAGCATTTTTAAATACTGATTTTTAAATGAGAGAGAGAGAGAGAGAGACGGGCAGGAATTAAAATGATTCACATTGATTTAAGATCTTTCCTTACTTGGTGTCATGGTAGAGTATTGGGGCTAGGACATGGGGATGAGCAGTAGTAGAGTTTACTTCAAGAATTACTATCCTTCCTGCTTTGTCCTGCTTTAAATTGCTTCCGAGTGAAGAGTGACCCTGGAGACAACAGTTATTATGCTGTGTTCTTTACATCAGTTCAACTCCCTTCTGTTTTAATGTTCTCCCATTTCTATTTTGCTTTCCCCTCTCTGTCTGTTTCCCAGATGCTCAACAAGGGCCAAATCTGCAGTATCTTTCCCTTTTAGCTTCTGCTTTTGTCACAGCAAACCTTTTAAAAAAAGGAGTTGATTACCTGCTGGAATTTCTCTATTGCTTGCTGCCCTTCCAGTCTCAGGTGCCACAGATCTCAGGACTGCATGTAGAACACACTTCAGCATGGGAGGGAGTTAATTACGGATGCAGAAGATGGATCCTGCTGCTGGGGAGCTTGCAGTGACATTGCTGCTGCTCGTCCAGCAGTGTAGAAGCAAAACAGAAGACACCTGAAAAACCGAACTGAACATAGAGAGAAGGGGTAGTAGCTCAAATGTAGAGGAGGTGTGATATGGAGAGTTGGTTTAGATGCCTGATATTGTTTATCTGGGTCTCTGTGTAGGTGTATGTTTTTGTTTTTGGATTTTTTTTTAATTTATTCCATACATGTGTGTCTGGCTCCAGTATCCTCTTCACCTGCTAAGTTGATGAGCTTTTTAGAAAATTCTGTGTCAAAGGAACTGTATCTGAGGCTTGCAAAGATTTCACTATTTGGACAAGATTCTGTCCTGGCTAGGCTTTTAGATCTCCTGGTCAGCCTGTATATCAGGCATATCTATCTTTGTACATGGTATTTTTGTAACAGCAGAGAATATTTGCTCTTTGAACAGACTTGTAATCTACAGAAATGGTGCCTGCCTTTACCTAGACATCCAAGGTTTGGACCCTGTGCTTTTCTACCTGGTCCCTGCCAAAACTGCAGTTGATTGCATTACTTGGCACACCTCCAGTTACCCAGCACCTTTTCCTTTACCTCAGTGTCTTGAGGACAAAGTGCATCTCCCCATCACTGGCATAAAAGCAAGAATCCATAATTTTGACTTCCCAAGTGTGCTGCAAGCTTACTAATGGAATAACTTTTCACTGTCACTGTGAAAACTGCAGCAGTATTTCCAGAAACAATTGAAAATATTCTGTGTGGTTGTCCCTCTCTCCTATTCTTTGGGCTTGCAGCCTGTTTTAATGGAAAGGCTGGACTTATTTCCATGAGCCCCAGGTTGCCTCAGTTATTTTGACAAAAGCTGTATGTCTTTCTGCACTCCTTTTTAGGTCACTGATACAAACCTACCTGTCTTTGGAGTAGCAGGAGGGGTCATAGCCAACACAGTCATACGTCATCCTCCCCACATGCACATGACTCCCGTATGTTCAAAGGGAACTTGACAATAGTGATTTGTCAATTATTTTCCCAGCTTGAGAGAAGACTGCAGACTTGAGCAACTAAGCACAAGAGGAGAAGAGGATACCATGGCTGCAGCTGTTGTGATATGTTGTCATTGACTTATTTGTGACATTCGTTTTTTTGGGTTTGTTTTTTTTCCCACCACTCCTCCTTGGGATCATTCTCACTGTTGTTTTGTTTTTTTTCTCTTGCTCTCTTCTCTCCTTTCCCCCTCCCTTCCTTTTTGTTTCTGTTGTCTCTCAGCTGGAGGTTCTCCACTACCGACTCAGTATCTCCAGTAAACACCACAGTAGTCCTGCCCAATCCGGCTACCAGGCCCTCCACGCATACCAAGTATTATCATCTTTTCATTTTGTTTCCTTTTTAAAAATCTTGTTCCATCATATAATCTGCAAAGTGTATTATTTGGCACTAGGAGAAAAAGCTGGTTGTATGGCTAACGTATGGTTTGCAAGACAACTGAGTATATTGCACCTGATATGGAGAAATGCTAATGAAGGCCTGGAAGAAGTTGTTAGAACAATTTGGGATCCCTGTTTTAAGAGATTAATCTCTTCTAATGTGTTACACAGAGAGTTTGTGTATTAACATCTCCTTGGCCCAGCAGCTGGCTTTGCTTATGGCAAATGTCTTTCACTGCTCATTTTATATTAATCTTGCACTGAGTGGGGGATAAGAGATTGCACAGCTGTACCTGTAAGGAGTGAGATAGGTATTGTGTCAACAATAGTTCTACACTAGTAGAATGTATATCTGGATGATTCTAAACTAACACTGGCAGCTTGAGCTTGACTGCTTAACTTTGCAGAAGGGTACATGGGTTGCACATTTGCAGATTGTTCAGGAAATGTGCATTCCTGCATCCATTCCTGTTGAAACAGATTGCTGGGTTCACCTTCCCTACTTATTCATTGGGTTCTTCCTTTGGTTGGGCTTGTATCCCATAAAGCTCCTATTCTAACCTTGTGAGAATTCTCCTTACCTGGAAACTATGTAGTTCTTTGCTTTTCTATATGTAGTAGGAAGACTTTTATGTAGAATATAAATTTAAAATGAATTTACAAGTGCTCTGCCTGTTGTGATACTGTTGATCCATGTAAGGGGGCAATCGCAATAATTGTTAGTATAAAAACAAACCATGGAGATAAACTGCAAAAACCAGTTGAAAAATTACATAAAACTATAGCTCTTTTTTGGAAGTAGTCCAGCCAAAATTGTCAACTCTAACTAGTAATTTTGAGTGCATCCATTTTTGGGTTCCCAACTCAAAAGTAATTTCCAG
Organism: Caiman crocodilus; assembly: GCA_030014935.1. Lineage (NCBI taxonomy): Eukaryota > Metazoa > Chordata > Crocodylia > Alligatoridae > Caiman > Caiman crocodilus. Next base: position 10,638,046 of record JAGPOW010001167.1, read on the forward strand.
GGGCCTGACTTGGAAATTCAGACCCCTTCAAGGTCTAAGTCTGAGCATCCAGAAATAATTCATCACTTTTGAAAAATCTTGACCTAAGTTCCTAGCTCTGGAGATCTGCTTCTTGTTATATACTGTATCCTCCCCTGCAGACTCTGGCTAGGCTGATTCACAGCCATCTTCCCACAGGCATGCTCTCCTGTTTTAACTCCACCTCTGCTGGGAGCAGTCTGGCAGGAGTACAAGAGGAGTCGTATTTAGTCACAGTAATAAAGCATCCCATGCTTTAGAGAAGTTGCAGTTTCAGGTACTTTCCTGCAGTAAGGACCCTTTGTGGCCTACTATCCATAAGAGCCTGAGCCCTTTTCTAGAGAAGCATATGTGTTCAGAAAATGTTCACACCTTCTTAAAAATGTCAAAAAAAAATTTTTTAAACTTCCCCATAGGCACTGCAAGTAGTGGTAGGATTTAAGCTGTCACTAGTGTGCCACAAAGTCTTCAGAATTGTTTAAACTAAAGAGGGAAGTAGATGTTTGCAGCTATTTTGTTGGATTTGTTTTTTTAAACAAAATCCTAAGTCTCGTCCTAGTACAGCTCCTTTCCCATGTCCATGGAACTCTGCCCACAGGCACAGGCAGCCCAGAGTGATCCTGCCATGGTTCTCTGTTATCCTGTTGCCTTTGTTTGTCTAGTCTTGGTCTCCCACAAACAGCAGAGCTGAGAGCCTTAAGAAAACTGAGAGCACTCTTCACATCTGCCTCCAATGGTGGATTGAGACTATTTTCCCCAGGGCAGCAAAATATAGCAGTACCGTTGATTGTTCAGGCCCTGGGGAAGTGTGGGGGGCTTTTTATGGGAGGATGTCTGGGACAGATTGAGAATTGATTTCTTTTTATCTTCCCACACATCCGTATAGCAACTCATCTAGTAGCAAAACTACTCCCCCCTTCCTCCCAACTCCTTGGTTCCTTATATTGAAAAAGATCTTTCCAATCCCCCACTGTCAAGAAGGAGACTGAACTGCCTTTGAATAATCTTTAACCTATATTGATGGTTAAAGTAATGGACTCGTTCAGACTCTGAGCAACAGAAGCAAATACCCTTCTTACTGTAACTTTTCTAGGATTCTTCTTTCTTAGAAGGCAGAAGAGCATCAGCATAGGAAGAAGGGCTCAATTAAGAGCTAGCTGACAGCATAACAAAGGTTCTGTTGTGCTATCTGCAGCAGCCAACTTAAAGCAATAATTAAAGGATGGATATTCTTTTTTTCAGGGAGGGGTAAGTTAAAATAAAACTTCCTGGTGATGTTCTGTTAGTACTCTTTAGAGGTGAGTAAAACTGGAAATAATTTGCAGGAGAAACCCATACACCCTTTCTCCACACAAGCATGGTGACAAAATGGCCACATCTGCGCAAGTGTAGATGTTTGGTTCCCCGGGGACAAGTAGCAGCGAAATGCCTTGCACCGCCACTACTTATCCCCAGGGAATACCTGTGCCATGCATGCTTTGGCACATGGCAAGTTACCCTGGGTGAGGTAGGGGAGGTTGGGGCTAGCACTGGGCTGGTCCCAGCAGCCTTATCTGGGCTCTTGGGGGCCTCCTGGGGCTGCAACATTGGTGATTCTGCCACATAGAGCCTGGCTGGCAGCCACAGCACAGCTCTAGATGATCCAGCTCCACTTCTGAGCGGCACATGCTGCCCATGCATGTGCTGCTTGGCATTTTTTTTTCCATGGGGTTTGTTTTTTTTTACTCCTAGATAAGATATCCAAGGATCAAAAAAAAGAAAGTGAGCAGCACACAGACGGGCAGTGCTCCCTTGTAACACAGAAAACATCTGAATGTGCGGTATGTCGCACTGCAGACAAGTTTGCAGCACGACATACCACATGGCTGCACTTGTCTGGATGCGGCCAATAAGCCTTGCGGTTGGTGAATTGAGGAAGACAGAGGTGTGATGCACAAGCCACAGAGGTTGCTTGTTTTCTTGGGAAGCAAGTTGGTTCAGATCAGTTGGCACCAAACTAAACTGAAGAGTTTACAAGAGCAGGCTGTTCTGTTTAAATTTCTGAAAAATCTCACTGTGCTGAGCTCCTTCCTGGAGGATTAACAAAACTCCTTATCATTTTACCTGTTGCTTTGCCTTCAGGAATCATTTAAACCCACTGAGGAGCATGTGTTAGTGGTAAGACTGCTTGTGAAGCATCTGCACGCTTTCACCAACAGCCTGAAACCAGAACCAATCTCCCCCTCGGCCCACTCCCATACAGCCGGCCCACTGGAAGAATTCAAAAGGTAGGTGTGTCGTCAGACTGCCTCTTGGGCATATAGAAAACGGCAATAACTATCTCTGGGACAGTTTTTGCTTCTGTTGAGAGTGTGAAAGCAGGTTTTCCGACAGCAAAGATAAAAATTACATTATAAGAAAGATCTGAGGGTTCCCTGATATTCCTCTTGCTTGTTGGGCTGAGGTCAGGATTGGAAATATGAAAGGAAGTTGCTCCCAGTCAAAACATATCTTAGCAGTGAAAGCATTTCACTGCTATCTTTGGGTTAAAAGTGAGGAGGAATCCAGTTGTTTTGTTTCAGGGATTTTCATCTTATCCCTCAAAGACTGAGGGCTGATTATCCTTCTGATGCACATAGTTGGACATCAGCTACTCAGCATCTGCTCTGAGAAAAGATAAAGCCAGGTTGGAAAAGTAGGTGGGCAAACTGATGCAAAAATAATTTCTCTAAGATATTCTGCAAGGGGCATGTGCAGATCAAAACAAGTTGGAAGGAAACATTGCAGTGTTTTATAATCAGATTGCCTGTAGTTGGCCCCACAGAAGCATCTGCCATTAAATTACAGGTTTTGCATATCACTGTTGCAGACTCTTTAAAACTTGCTCTCATATCATCAACACTTTCAGCTGAGAGCAAACTGATCGAACTTGCTTCTCTTGCAGTTTCTCAAATTGATTTTTTTAAATTTTTTTTTAATTATCCACCATGTATTTGTTTTGATTTCTCATTGCAGGGTGGTGATTCCTCGGTTTGTCCAGCAGAAGCTCTATATCTTCCTGCAACACTGCTTTGGCCACTGGCCTCTAGATGCCTCTTTCAGAGCGGTAGGTACTAGTCTGTCTCTTTCTGCTGAGGCTAGACAAAATTAGAACTGCTAGTAGTTCATTATGGTATCTGGCCCCATGTTTAGTCTAGTGTTTCTGAAGCACTGTTTCCTATTCATGATCCTTTTTTCTGGAAAAGGGGAATCTCATATTACACGTATTAAGATGAGAGTTGGAGCTGTCGAATAGGTTTAGTACTAGAAGTGGGATTCTGAAGTGTTGGTGAAATTATTGTGGTGGTTTGTTCTCTATCCCTTATTGAAAATGGCCACTGATTGAAGAACGGCTGCTTTTACTCCAGGGAACCTTATTGATCATATACCTATTTATCCTATTTAATAGTATGTTTGAGCCAGGTTGGCAAAAGGATCATGGGGTTAATTTCTTCTAGCAAGCTGTTGTAAATAAAGGTTCCCTCCCATGTTTGTGGGATGAGGTGATCAGAACCTAATCACAGTTGTGGGATCTGTAAGAACCTGGATTTGCTGGTTGTCGGTCAGCTCTGCTGCCACGTCTGCAGTGTAAAAAAACATAATGGAACAGAGGGAAGAAATTTGCATTCCACTGAAGATAATGAGGCCAAGTTTTTATTCTTTTGTTTAGTAGTTTCTTGTTTGAGGAATTTCTATACTGGAAAGTAAGGCGTGAAGGAGGGTTAACACATCCACACAAACTGTTCCACAGCTGCTCTTTTTAAAATTTTTTAATGGCATGAAGAAAGTATGCTCCGTTGTCCACAAGACTTTAGAAAATAAACATGCAAGATCCTCCTCTTCTAATGTAATTGACTCCCGTATATCTGTATGTTTGCTTCAGGTTCTAGAGATGTGGTTAAGTTATCTGCAGCCTTGGAGATATGCTCCTGAGAAACCACTTCAGAGTGCAGACCCCCAGCCCCAGCCTCGTAGTGTTGCAGAGAAATGGTAAGAAAATATTCCTGCATAACTGGTGCAGGTCACACTAACTCTGACATCAGCCAATGGCTTTTGCTCACTGATAACAAGATTTTATATAAGAAAATCCTGAAGCTAGAGTTTTAAACTCTGACTCTCATTATCACCTAGTTTATCACTAAGCTGTCAAGTTCCTCCTCGTTTTTTTACAGATTGGGAAGAGATTTTGTAATATTTTTCTATTGCTGCATGGTTCATGATATGGAAGAGGCTGAGAAATAGAGCCCTAGTTTTAATCCATTGTATTCATTATGACTTATGCAGAAAAGTAGCCTTACTACTTACAGCAGGTGTTAAACTGGCCTACCTGCTGAGAAGTACAGGGAAGATGCACTTGGTTTTCCTGACATGGGTAAAATCATATTATTTCCATTTATGGTTATTTTGCCTGGTGCTGGCTCTGTTCATTGTTTCCTGCATCCACCTTCCTCAGACTCCCTCCAGATGACCAAATTGAACTGTGCTCAGCCTAAATCCTTTGTCCATGACATACTAATAGTTTTTACAGTCTTTCTCTTTTTCTAAGACCTTTGATGGCTCTGACCATCCAGCAGTGACTATGGGCTTAATAAAGAGCCAGCATCAGTTTCATGTGAATCATTGTGCAGGGGGAAGTGAAGCTGGTTCTTTTGATAGAAACTCTTCTTCCTGAACCACACGTTAAGTTTGAGCTTGCCTCTTGAAGTCCTGTCATTGCACTGCCAGGCCACCTACCCATTTTAATATCTTCTGATGCAAACAAACTAAGAGAATTGTTACTGGTGACAGAAACTTCTTGTATTAGGAGAGAGAGTCTTGTGCATGTGTGTGACATGAAAAGAATAAGAATGTCAGTCAATAGTCTAAAATGTTCTTAAGGGTGATTTCCTTAACCGGAGGATGTTTATATATTAACTTGAACAGTACCATTCACAAATCAGTACATTATTTTGACAGGGCTCCTTTTGTTCAAGAAAATCTACTGATGTACACAAAGCTGTTTGTGGGCTTTCTGAACAGGGCTCTCCGCACAGACTTGGTCAGCCCTAAAAATGCCCTGATGGTGTTCAGAGTAGCCAAGGTCTTCGCCCAGCCGAACCTATCTGAAATGATCCAGAAAGGTAAGTGGATAACATGATGTCTGCTTGCAATGTCCTGCCTTGGTTTTTTTCTCACCAATGTCCACTTCTAGTCTCCAGAGCGGGGGTGGGCAATTATTTTGGGTGGAAGGCTGCTTACTAAGTTTGGGCAAGCTGTTGAGAGCCACATGGGTTGCCCTGCCCATTTTGTGACTAGAAGTTGTGCCACCTAACCCCTGACCTTTGCTACCAGAAGTCCCTCCGCTTATCCCCCGGAAGTACTTCTTTCAGCAAGGGGCTTTGCCATCTCAAAACTAGAAAAATACCAAATTTTATATTCTAAAAGAAAATGTCTACAACACTCATTAATTTGATTTCAAAAATATTTTTGTCCTGCCTTACATGTGTTTGTGTAGTGTACACAGAGGTGATTGCACAATAGCTTAAAACAAAGTCTTACTTTTGTATGGGGGGTGTATAGGTTTATGGGGAGCTGTGGGTATGTGGGGTGGGGTGTGGGAGAGGGCATGAGTGTGTCTGTGGGGGTGGATGGGTGTGGGGTGAGGGAGTGTGTGGATATGTGAGATGTGGGTAGGTATGAGGTTTGTGGGGGAAGGGTGGCTGGGTTGTGTGAGGAGGTGTAGGGGGTTATAAGTATGGCAGTGTGAAGGGGGTGTATGGGTGCATGTGTATGGTGGGGTGTGCGTGTGTGGGACACACCCTATGAACACACACACACACACACACACACACACACACACACACACACCCTGCCCCAGCCCTCACTCACTCTCTCACACACATACATTCCCCTCCCACTCCTGGCCCTGGGGTACCAGTGGAGCCCATGCTCCCCAGTCCAGCGATCCAGCATGGGGAGACAGGGTACAGAGCTAAGGCAGGGAAATGGCCCACAGTGAAGTGGGGCTGAACCACTTTGTCCTCCTGGCTCCCCTTGGGTCCTACTGCCCCTTGGTTCCTGTCATCTTGGACTGGCAGCCAGGAGCAAATATGTATATTAATTTACTAAATTTTTTAGGAGCCTGTGGGCCGCATAGAGTGGCCTGGTGGGCCGGATGTGGCCCGCAGACAATATTTTGCCTGCCCCTGCTCCAAAAGCATGAAGATATGAATCCTGAGGCAAGCATTGATTCCTACGAAATGGTTCTAAGCCCTGATATCTTTATTGCTATTTGTAGAACTGGTTCAGACATGTAAACAAACATTTTTATTTTTGTCATTTTTCTAAATCTGGTTTCTGTCTCTCATTCTTCTTTGTTTCCACAAAAAATAGTATTTCAATAGTAAGACTATATTGCTGGGTATAGCAAAAAATTATGCTCCTAGTTCTCATGATCACTTGGGATTATGCAGCTAGACCCTCAGACCAGAAGGAAAGTGTAACAGTCTGCACCCTTTGTCTGATCACAAATTCTAGGAGAGCAGTTATTCCTGGAGCCGGACCTTGTTATCCCTCACCGACAGCATCGAATTTTCATGACTCCCACCCTTGGTGGGACCTTCTTCTCATCATGGCCTCCAGCCATCACAGATGCCTCATTTAAGGTGAAGAGTCACATTTACAGCCTAGAAGGACAAGACTTTCAGTACAAACAGATGTTTGGCACAGAAATCAGAAATTTGGTAAGCAAAAACTGTGCACCTTTATTCTTAAGTGCACATTTCTATATTGAACATCTGCACTGTCAGGAATAAGACATGGGAGAATTTTATTAGCACTTCCAAAACGATGAAGCTGAAACTTTGGAGGAAGCTGAGGAATATTTGCATTTTTTTTTTTAAACGTCCCTTCACTCAGCAGTCCTGAGACACAGCACATGATTGCTACTAGCATGTCAGCTAAGGGAATGAACATGCTGGTTCTACTCTGACTGTTAGGTCGCCAGGCAGATTTGTATTTTCTTAGCAGCATTTACTTACTGTCTTTAACCTGTTGTTTTCTCTGCTCTACCTTGTGTCTTATTTTTCAGGTGTTACGATTGGCACAGTTAATATGCCAAGCCCAGCAGACAGCAAAATCTATATCTGACCACTCTGCCGAGACCCTGGCTAGCAAGTCCTTCCTATCTTGGTTTAGGTTTGGCTCTTCTGAGATGAATGGTTCTTATACAGGCAATGACCTAGATGAAATTGGGCAAGAAAACATCAAGAAAACAGATGAATATCTGGAAAAGGCACTGGAGTACTTATGCCAGATCTTCAGGGTATGTCACTGTTTTCCAAGGGCTGTTCTTAGGAATGAGTATCATCAGGAGTCAGGGCTCTTGAAATCTATTTCCCTCTCTCATGTACTTATTGTGCCACCATTGCCCGATCACTTCAACACAGTGTATCAAAAGTGGCCACTTAATTTGGGTAGTTCAATCAGACATTTAACCTTTCGTAGGTATTGGCCCCCTATAAACTGCCTCAAGTACAGTTGGAGTTAAGGAAGGATTGCATATCTAAATATCAAGCCTAACCTATCTAAATATAGGAAAACAGAATGAGTATGTATTTAGGAAATACATACATATAGTCCATATGCCTATGTTTCCTGTTTACCAGGAGGCATTGTACATTTTAATGTTGTAAGAGAATTTTAAATATTTTTCTAAATGAAAGGGTGCTGTACACCAATAAGACTGAAAGATTGGTGCCTGTCTCATTCAGCTGAAAAGATAGAGAGGCTTCCTTTTGTAAAAGTTCACTTGAACAGGGCTGGTGAGAAAACAGAACTTTGCAATAGTCACAGGAAGACTAGGATGTGTTGGGACCTAGCAGTATTCCTGTTTACCAAGGATTGCCATCTAATGAACACAGGATAAAATTCACTTAAATCTCAGCTTATAACCAAAACTGGTAAAAGGATCATTTTCTATATTTGCTTTGCTGGCAGTCATTAGATATTTAACTAGTGGTGACTTTCACTGCATAGGTGCCAATGAATAAATAGAATAGAAAAAAGGAAAAGCATAAAAATGACCAAGAAACTGGTCTTGTTTTTGACTAGTTGAGTGAAGCCCAGCTGACCCAAATGATGATGAACTGTGGGACAGCTCAAGATGAGAATGGAAAGAAGCAGCTTCCAGACAGCATTGAGAGCGAGGATGGGTTAATTCTTACACCTCTTGGCAGATATCAGGTAAGAGGGAAAGGTTTTGTGTTTTTTCCAGCCAATAAACTAGAACAAGGTCATCAAATATTCAACCTTTGGGACACCTGGAGGGGCCAGGAATTTGCAGATCAAGCTTGCAACAGAATTCCAGGTTACGGAATCCACCTAGGAATGTGTTTCAGTGGTGGTAGGGGAAGCAGCAGCTGCATTAAGCCCTGTGGCTCCCTGGGCTGATGGGGCAGCCAGCTTGTCTTCCTGCTGGAGGTGGATCTAGATCTGGCTTGCAAAGAACACCACAGTCTGGATCTAGTCTGAGGAGACCAAACAAATTTGATAGTCCTGAGCAATTTAAAGCTAAAGTCTGAAATGCCTTTAACATTTGAGACATTTTTTTAATCTGTTTCTAGATAATAAATGGATTGCGCAGGTTTGAGATAGCGTACCAAGGAGATACTGAACTGCAGCCCATCAGAAGTTATGAAAATGCCACACTGGTACGGCTGTTGTTCCAGTTGTCCTCAGCAATTAATCAAAGGGTGAGTGCAACATGAAGTCTCCTTTCTCTGTGTTTTCAGTTGTACAGAAATCTTCTTCATCTACTTGTGCATGTGTATCGCTTATGGTACACACTTGTTCTGTACTCTCACTATTCATGTGAGTTCAGCATGAGCGTGTACATATTCCCTAGTGTTTTTAGGTAGGTTCTTTAGCCTGGATCAATTTTTATTTTCCTATTGCTTAACTAGTAATAAAATATATATTTCACAAGATTCATTCAGAATCAACTTAAATGTCATCTTTATGATAAATGAAGTAAAAAGAATATCCTGCAAAAGACTGTATTAGTATGTACAAGTATAAGGAAGAGACGGCCTCCACCTCACTCTGCTGGGGAGGAGGCTCTTTTCAGCCAGACTGGCTGACCTGCTTGACCAGGCTTTAAACTAAGCCTGCTGGGGGATGGGTAACTGCCAGTGCAAGCCCACCAGGCAACTACTGCATAACCAGCAGGTTAGGGCTGGGAATCCACACCTACCTCAGCCCTAGAACAGTGTCCACCAGGGAGTGCAAGGAAACCTAGGGCTTCCAATGAGATACTTACGTGTCTGTACACCAGTGCCAGGAGCTTGGGGAACAAACAGGAGGAACTGGTCCTCCTGCTAAACAAGAAAGACTACCATCTCATAGGCATAACAGAGACCTGGTGGGCCTCCACCTGTGACTGGGCCACAGGTATAGATAGCTATACCCTGTACAGGATAGATCATGCAGATAAAAGGGTGGGGGTGTAGCGCTCTCTGTCAAGGAAAGCTACACGTCCCTGCAAATTGAAATTGGCACCCAGGGAGGACGACTGGAGTCCCCCTGGGTTAAAATACGTGGGGAATGTGGCATGGGACATGGTAGGAGTCTCCTACAGACCTCCTCCTAACCAGAAACAAAAGATAGATCAGGAATTTGCCAGGGAACTGGCTGAGGCTGCACGCTGTCAGTGCATGGTTGTCATGGGAAACTAACTACCCGAACATCTCATGGGAAGAGCACGTGGCCAAATCCGATCGGTCACAAAACTTCCTCGTGTACATGGACAAGTTCTACCCGACTCAAGAAGTCTATGGGCCAACAAGAGGTAAAGCGTTGCTGGATCTAGTACTGGCCAAAGGAGATGATCTAGTCAGTGACCTAAGAATCAATGGAAAGCTGGGTGATGGTGACCACAAGCTGATCACCTTTACTATCCATTGCAAAACTGGCAAGTCAGTCAGCAATGCAGAAGTCCTCGACTTTAGGAAAGCTGGCTTTGACAAGCTCACGAGGCTTGCTGTTGAAGCCCTAAGGGACCATGACTCAACGGGAAGAGGAGTTCAAAAGGAGTGGTTGTTCCTCAAGGGAGCAATCCTGACAGCACAAGCATTGTCCATCCCATCTCAGAGGAAGGGTAACAAAAGGCACAGCAACCTCTTTGGCTCAGCAGGGAACTTGACCTCCTTGAGGACCCGTAGCATGCTTATAGGCTCGGCAGTGCTACGCTCGCTAGCACCACGGCTGAAAGAGACTCGAGGGTCATGACTGACCACAAGATGAACATGAGCCACAAATGTGATGTCGCAGCTGGCAAAGCAAACAAAAATCTGGCTTTCATCTATAAATGCTTCTCCGGTAAATCTCAGGATGTCATCCTCCCACTGTATTTGGCGATGGTGAGGCTGCAGCTGGAGTACTGCATCCAGTTCTGGGCACCACAATTCAAGAAGAATGTCGAATGTCCAGAGGAGAGCCACGCACATGATTAGAGGGCAAGAAAATAGGCCTTATGACGAGAGGCTGAGAGCCATGGGACTCTTCAGCCTGGAAAAGCGCAGGCTCAGGGGGGAACCTGATGGCTGCCTATAAGTACATAAGGGGTGTGCATCAGGATCTGGGGGAAGTCTGTTACCAGAGTGCCTCAAGGGATAGCAAGGACCAGTGGTCATAAACTCCTCCATTACCATTTTAGGCTGGACATAAGGAAAAACTTCTTTACTGTCCAAGCCCCCAAGGCCTGGAATAGGCTCCCTCCAAAAGTGGTGCAGGCATCTACTCTGGACTCATTCAAGAAATGATTGGATGCTTACCTTGCTGGGATCCTTTGACCCTAGCTGACTTCCTGCCCCTGGGGCAGGGGGCTGGTCTTGACGATCTTTAAAGTCCCTTCCAGCCCTAATGTCCATGAAATCTATGGAAGTATAACAAAGGGATATTTTGTTTTCTAAAATAAAGAAGAGACTCCTAGCAAGTCCTTTCTTTTTTTTTTTCCCCCCTCCTCTTGTCTCCTATGCGTATAAATCCTACCTAATCCTCTTTTTACTTTATCCCACCAGGATTCTATAGCTTGCTGTTGTACCAGTTTTCTCCTGGTTGTCTAGTCCTTTGTAATACTGAGGGGAAAATGAGCAGAACCGATGAAAATGTGTGTTGAACAGTTCTACATGTTGAAATATGCAATGTTGTTTGTTTGGGATTTCCTCCTCCTCCCCCCAAATCTTGGTTAGACATGGTTGTTGACCAGAGAAAGGTGGGGGGGTGTTTCCCCTCCTACCTTCACTGCTGTCTTAATGAGTTTTAATAATCCTCTTTCCATCTTGTCTTACTACAAAGTAAACCAAAAGATAAAAATTGCCGTTATGAACTTAAAATCTTCATATGAATGTTGTGTATTTTTATTTCCACCATTATTAACTTTAAACTTTCCTTACCTTTAGTTTGCTGAACAAATGGAGAATCTTTGCTCCAGGGAAGACTTCATTGGTGGTTTTTGTCGCTATCATCTTATCAACCCCTTCCTTGCAGAGAGAACCAGGCACAGCCCAATGCTGAAACATAGATCCAGACACATTCAGCGACCAAAGATCAGTCTGAGATTTCTAGCCAGCTACAGGACTCTTCTTTCCTTGTTCATGATCTTCTTCATTGCATCCCAGTTCTGTATTGGACCACTGGCCTGCACTTTCCTTATTCTTCTGGCTTACCTTCTTTATGCAGTAGTGATGACTTTCTTCACTGAAAGATGGAAACCTCACCGACACTAGCTTTCTCTGTCAGCACATTCTTGTACAGGAAACATTTTGAGATACTAAGTTGTATTAAGTGTGTGAAAGGTTTCAGTTAAGGATGCTTTTTAAAGTATTTTTAATATAAAAATTAAGCAGGTTGCTAAACACAGATGGGATTGTGTGGTTGTAGAGGCCACAGTAATCCAGGTACATTCTATTTTTATAAACTCTTTTCTACAGTTTAGTTAAAATGCTGAGTTAAAGCTATAATATGTGATTTTGGAAAGAAAAGGTAAACCTCCACCATTTCTGGAGCCAACCACAAATGGTGAAATGAGTGAGCCCAAACAAACAGTATGTAGCCTCACATGTGACTGTATACCATACTACAGCATTTTACTTATGCCATTTTAAAGAGAAATTAGCTACTCTAAGAGAAGCTGCAGAGTTTATAATATATCATGGTGAGTAGAGGACTGTTTCAGTATGCCAGGGGCAACAGCAGTCATGGATCATGGGATCTGGACACAAAGCTGAATACCAAAATATCAACAGGATGTGAATGACAGTATAGCCCAGATTAACTTCAGCAGAAGAAACTCAGAAGAAGTGAGGGTGAGGAGTTGGAATAGTTTGGCTCAAAGACAGGATAAGGGAGATGGAGAAGAGTATGTGCATGTGTATACACGCATGCACACTTTTGCAACCCAAAATTAACTGCATTACAACTCAACAGTTGAGGAAGAGCTGCCATATGCAGTCCTGTAGGCTAGCGTTTGCTTGTTAACTCTCCTTTTTTCTCTCTCAAAATTTGTCTTCACTGCTTACTGACTTCAACCTATGAGTCCTCTGCTGAGGTGAAAAATTCAGCTCATCTCAGCTAAGGCTCTACTTCTGTGGGTATCCGGTGGTGCTAGCAGCCAGCCCTCCCCCAATACTGCACCAGTGCCCCTTGGACACAGCCTCTAGCATGGAGCTACCCCAGGAAGTGCTAAGTACCATGGAAGTGACACTTTACCGTTACCTACAAAATGTTAACGACAACTCTAAAGAGACACGGTTGTTGACGAGAGAGAAGTTTTTCTCCTCCTGTCTTCACTATGTTAACAAGTACTAAGTTTTGAAAGACTTGAAGTAAACTGGAAAAAAGAGCACTTCTCATTAACAGAGAGCAAGTGGCAGAGGTCAGTCGGCTTAACCTCTTCTGTGACCACCCCCCCCCCCCCCCGGGCGCTGCTGCGCTCCTCAGGGCTGGGGGCAGTGAGGGGCAGTGGATATGCACCTGCATGATGTGGAATAAGTGTTCGGTTCACCTCTCCTACGTGCTTTTAATGGATGCTTATAAATGTCGGTGCGGAAAACACCTAACCTGGCTCTGACTTGGACTTCTTTTTTTTTTTAATACTGGGGGGCAGCGGTGCGTGTTCGGTGTGTCCTCCTGCTCGTTCCCAGCTGTTTCACCAGCCCCCGACCCTACGGGCGGCCCCGTTCAGCCCAGGCGGGACATACTTCTTGCCCTGCGGCAATGAACCCCCCTGGCTGCTTGGGCTTTTGTTTTTCAAAGCACGGTGTCGGGTGCGTTTTGGCTCCCTGCGGAGCAGCTCCACCGCGGGTCTCCGCCATGCTGCGAAGGGGCCGCTTCTCCGGGCAGCGGGGCGCGGGAGAGTGAAAGGCGGCAAACGCCCGGGCCGCCCCGGGCTCCGCGAGGCCAGGTCTGACGCAGCCGCCCGAAAGGAGCCGCTCGCGGGCTGAACCACCCCGCGCCGGGGGAGCCCCCTGCCCTGAGGCGTACCATTCTCGTGGTGACATTGTGCTCCGCGTTCGGGCGATACCAACGTCTCGGGGCAGCGCTCCCGTCTCCATGGCAACGCGCTGGGCGGTGGCAGGGCCGGGGCTTCGGGCTGGTGCAGGGCGGAGGTCGCTGCGTCACTGCCCCCCGCTCCCCGGACAGGGGCGGCGCCCGCGGCAGTGCGAGGCGGGCGGGCGGGCCCCGGCCTGAAGCCCGGCCGAGCCGCCATGCAGCAGGAGCGCAGCGTGCGGTTCCTGCAGGAGCAGCACGCCGAGATGCTGGCGCAGCTGCACCAGGAGATCGACTCCCTCAAGCGGGAGAACAAAGGTGGGGGTGGGGGTGGGGCCGGGGCGGGCGCTCACACGCGCGGGGGGCTCCGGCCCGACGACCGCGGCCTCGGCCCCGCGCGAGCCCCCCAGCGCCGCCGCCGTCCCGGCCCCTCGGGCCCGCAGCAGCTCTGCTCGGGGCTCAAGACTGAGCCTCTGGGCAGACACTTCTTTGCTGTCCCGGCTCGCTGCTCCGGGCCAGGCGGGGGCGGCCCTGCCGGGGGCGAGGACACTGCCGAGGCGGCAGAAGCCGCTGAACAGCTCAAGCGTCCGGCTCAGGACCCGGGACCGCCGCTGAAGGCAGCACCTGCTTCTTTCGCCCAGTAACAAACGTAGTGAAGCTTCATTTTCGAGCCTGTCAAACTGGGTTGCTCTGCTTAGATGGAGCAGTGTCTGCTCTCCCAATCATCCTGCCTCTGCCTCCACTTTCCTTTTCCACATCAGCTGTGTAATGCAGGAGCATCACATTACAGCAACTCCCACTGAGCCCCTTACGTTCACCTCTGTTTTAACATCTTCAGTGTACAGAAAGTGTTTAAAATTGATTGGGGGGGGAATACTTTGGAGACAAGTTACCTTTACAACAGAAACAAATTCAATGGGAGAGGTCACTTAGGTAAAATTGTTTTCATTTGATTACAGATCTTCATTATAAACTCATAATGAATCAGACATTGCAGAAAGGTAGGCTGCACTTCTGTGTTTCTCATAGGACTGGCTAGTATTTCCTTTTCCACCGAAGTTCCTTTCTTCCCCCAATTCATCTCATGAATAATTGACATTGTGTTGTGGTATTTTGCCCAGTGCTCAGCCCTGACTCAGCTCCGAGAAAAGCTCTACCGCCGTTACTAGATTTTAGTTAAGATGATTGGCACATCACTATCTACTTTCATATGTGGAAAAATGGATGTGAATTTGTAGCAGGAAAAAGCTGAATGTGGTTGAAATGTCATCATTCTGATGTTAATAGTCATATGGGTGAACATGACTGATATATTTCAGTAATGATTTAGGAGAACAGTGAAGCATGGGCACATGTTTGTGCTACAGTAATCTCATCAACCAGGTCTACACTGGAGACTAACTAGTAGAGCAAAGGCAGCTAGGGGATTTGCTTGGGTTTTCTGCAAGATTTCTGTATTGTCCAAAGCACTAATATTCATGGGATATACCCACGCCTATGAGAGTAGCTTTCTGCATTGCCTACTCCATGCTGATAGAATCTCGAGTTGGCAAACTTCAGTTTACCTGCACGTGGCACTGTAAACACAGACTCGGGTGCATTGTCAGCTCTGAAGTTACAATGCCCAGTTCATCATATGTCATTCCTTTTTTGCAGATGATGTTTTAACCCCTACCTTGTCTTCTGACAAACCCTATTCAGGGTGCAGTTCAGCAGGTAAGAAGTTAAAACAATGAACTAAATTGCCAAAATTGTTTAGAAATTGGCAGAACAAGACTGTTTGGGCTACTACAAATTTCATGATGCTTATTTGGTTAATTCTGGTAGCATTGAGACATCGTTGTAACCCTTTAACCTTAGCTGGGATTCAGTCGATGCTGCCCCTTGCTCTTACTTAGCCAGTTCCCATAAGCAATGTAATACCATCACCTGCTGTGTATTTTCACTGAATCTGAGGTACCTCAGGTCTGTGGCTGCAGACTGTTCCATCTCCGGCCTGTTACATGCATGCAGTTACAAAACCTCCTACCCCTGAAAAATCAGTTTTACTCTCTAAACAGTTGTTACTGTAGCTTCTAGATATTCACTGAAAAACAGGCAGCACGTGGAACAGCCGAAGCAGCAGGAACCAAGTACTGAAGAACAAGTGTTGAAGGTGGTACAGACAGAACCAGACCTTCCTGATCCAAAGGTGGAGAAGACAATAGAACAGGTTCCTTCTAGGTAAGAGCAAGGCATCAGCATGCAGTTCATTTGGAAAATAGTCAAGTGGCACGAACATTTCTGTATTTTAGATGTCCGTTCTTCTGAGCCTCTCTCAGTGCTTGTGCACCACACACTTAGAAAGGTAGAGTCCAGGTCAGACTCTAGCAAATTATATTGGATTGCTCCTCTAATGTATGATTTAGGCTTTCTTGACATTTCTAAGATGCATGCAGTGCAAATGCACCCACACAGATGCTAGTGTCCTATTCTAATAGTGATATTGGAGGAACTCTTTATATGCATAATCTTCCATTTTGGTGTAATATTACAAAGTACAAGGGACGCAGACCCATGCAGACAAGTGCCAATCCCAAATTCTCTTATGAACAATCCTTTTCAGAGAACAGAGAGAAAACCTGTTTAATTACAAATGAAGATGTAGTCTAAGATAGTTTAAGACAATGGCACCTGCCATATTACCTTTTCTCATAGGTGAAATGGTTGTAATACTTACCCAGATCTCAGAGATATCAAAAGGCTAACATTCAAAACACTTAAATATTACAGTTAGTATCACAAGGGAAATGTATTTACTTTAACTGCAATCACTTCTAGAGAAATCAGAGAAGTTGCTGAGAAAGCAACATCCCCAATTCCATCGCTGGCAAGTCAAATTAGATCTGGGCACTTGCAAGTGCCAGCATCCTCCTCAAATCCCTACCTGGTGAATGTCCTCCCTTCATACATTCGGAAGCCACCTACACTGGAAGAGTGCGAGATTGTCATCCGCCAGCTATGGAATATAAACCACATGCAGGCCCAAGAGGTAAGGCTATCCCAGCTCTCAATCCGTACTTTCACTGGCTTTGGAAAGCTGTGATCAATATAATGAAATAAAAGAGATGGTCAGGGGAAAAAGGTAGAATGATAATTTTTCTTACCTGCCCTTCAGCTAATGTATCTGAAATCGTACCTGCAAGATATCCTTAGGAACAAAAGGATTCCCGAAGACTATCTGCTAGCAAGTCAGATTGGGTAAGTTATGAGTTATTTCAAGGCCTTAGTGTATCAGACATTCTAGAAACGTTTGCTACTCTACCACTGTTTCCATTTCACAGGTGCTAAGTTTTTTTTCTGAATGGATTTGGTGGATATTAAATAGGCTATAGGTGCAGACTGTCTAGACAAAGGTCACTTGCGAGTCCCAACTTTAAAAGGTTCCCTATTCTAAATCAGCAACTGCAAATTAACCAAAGTATGCCCATCTCAGATTTTGCCCAAATATGATTCCACTGCTGCCATTGTCTGCATAAAGGATGTTGATATTATGTCATAATAAAATCTGCAACCAAAAAGCCAAATCTTATGCCTGAACCACTTTCGCTGTTTTGTAACAAGGTTGCTGCTTGCTTATGAACAGCACTAAACAAATGCCAAATAATTGTCTGCTATTGCTACATGCATTCAATTTACTCCACAGCTAAAATATGGATACCAGTCTGTCCTTCTCAAAGCACATAGTTACACAAAGGTGCCTCAGCCTAGGAAGAGAAGCATAGCCTAAAGAGAAGCCAGTCAATCTAACTGGAAGTCTGACTTTTGTGTTGGGGGACACCACCAAGTCTCAAGAGGGTCAGATTCAGCTTGCATTGTAGTAAATGATGTATAAATACACTGAGTTCATTTGGGCAGCATTTATTACTCTCTAAATGGAGATGGCACAACAGATGAAACAGAGCAAGAGGGAAGAGGCCAAGGGTAGTCACCCTCACTAAGTAATACACATGGCAACACACATCACAAATCTCTGCACTTTTGCTATTGCATTTCTCCAGTCAAAAGTGGGAAGATTCTGCAAGGCTGGTAAGGATTATGTTAACTGTAGGTTCATAGAGTTTAAGATGAGAAGCTACCATTAGTCCTAAGCTCACTAACATAGGCTAGTAAATACTATCCAGGTACTGTACCAAACCCAGTAATTTAGTGATTACTAAAACATACATATTTTTAAATGGCACCTACTTTTGGTTTAAGGACCTCAAGACATGAAAAATGCACCACTTCCTTTGGTAATTTGTTCCAGTGAGTAATCATCCTCACTGTGAAAAACTGCATCCAACATGAATTTAAACGATTTCAGTTTCCAGCCCCAGAGCAGCTCCCCACCCAGCTGCTGAGGCTGGTCTCCATGGAAACCCTGGCCCCAGCCAAAGCCATGCAGGCAGGGGCTGCTGGGAAATGGAGTCTGCCAGATTTTGCCCACCTCTGTCTCACAGGCACATACACTACCGTAGCCTGCCTCTGAAACTAGTTCCTCAGCCGCTTTTCAAATTTAGGTAACACATGATCAACACCATTACAGTTCTCCTCTGGCAGAGTGAACCAGCCAAATATAATCATATCTACAAATATGTTTCAATTTAGGAATCAAGAAATTACACATTTACCTAAAGTGCCACTCAAGAATACAGCTAAGAAATGGTAAGTACTCCTAATTTCTTTAGCAGAACTTTTTATAGTGTCTGTTCTTATACCTACATAAGGTTGTCATTTAAATTAATCTTTACTTGGCTTATGATGAGATTGCGTGCTTAAATGTTATGATTGAAGACAAGTCCAAAATTGGTTCTCCCCCTTTTATCTCAGTTCCATTATCCAAGAGACTGCCCTCTTCCAGAGGGTCACAACTGATCAGAGGTCAACCCATCTACTCTATTCATAGGCCCTATAGATGTAAGGAGAGCTCACTGCTTTACTTTTAGTACCATAATCATCACTTTAGAAGAGTACATGCACAATGATTTCATAGCCGATAGTCTGAACGTTGCTTCTGCATATTCACAGTACCACCTGTGAGAGGGACATCACTGACTCCAAACATTTAGTGCTTTGGACATGGCTAATGCAGTCCTGTGGGATACTACTTTTCTCAAAGGATCAAACAGTTTAACAGCATATCACACAGGTAAAAAAAACCAGGCAGTTAAAACCTCTCAGAGACATGTAGCTCTACTATGAAAAATAAGCAGCCACTTTGAATTACTTATACCATACTTTTGTATACAAAGTCAGAGCTGATGATATGATGTGCTGTTTTGGCCTTGCAGTACTGAGGGAAGAGAAATCTTTCTGGTCCCCATTCCCTTTCAAAGCCAGGTTCTACTCATAATGGTATTATATCTGTATTATACATGCCCTTTTATGAAGGGGTAAAGCCAGCCCAGGAACACATTCTGAGCTTGTCTTTTCTCCAGTACTGAAAGGCAAGGTACTTTTAGGAAAGAATGATGAACTAATCTTCTACATGAGATCAAAGCAGATATAGAGCATCTGCTTTCTACCCTAGTGCACCCTTTCCCACAGTACAACATACTCAAGTACCTCTTTGTAGTGCAAGGGAACAGGTAACCGTGTGCTATTTAAGGAGCGAAGGGAGAGGAAGCTTTTCAACAAACTACACAATAAGATCTCCCTTCATGGGAGCATTTTTAAAGTATGGGGGAAAGGGAGAAAGTGGGTTTTTAAGCTAGCATTCAAGATACTGATGAGCAACTAGTTAATCTCCTCCCAATATCCTGAAAAAGGATTAACCCCTAGCATAAGAAATCCAGATTCAGGCACTCAATATGACAAGAGAACTAAATTCTGAACTTGGACTTTGGCAAATGAAGATCAGTCACATGAAAAGTTAAGGTGTGTCTGTTTGCTGTTCACTACTGCTCGTCTCAGCTGATATGCCTCCAAAAATATTTAGCAGAGGAACCTTCCTCCCCAACACTGTTATTAGCAAATATTTTTTCCTTGTAAGTTAAACAAACCTAAGATAACTTGTAAGGTAAGAATTCACCTTTCAGTTGCTGGAGCAGAACACTGCCTAGCGCAGAGTGCGTTATATAGAATCACTGAGTGCATTATATAGAAAGGAAACTCAAACACACTAACTTGAATCATTACCTGTTATTGATAAGGAGAAGAGGGCTCAAAGTAATCCCGTTGCAATTAGTTTGTTACATTCCTCTATCCATCTATTTTCAGTTTGATCATAGCTCCACTCCCTCCTGCTGAAAGGGCAGTTTTGCCAGCACTGAAGCAAACGCTGGGAAACCATTTTGCTGAGAGACAAAAGAAAACTCAAGCTATTCAAAAGAACCGTCTTCGTCGGACCCTGCTTTAGCCTAGTGTTGCAGCTGTATTCCAGATATCCTTCCTTAGGTGGATCCAACACCTTAAATGTTCCAGTGCTCACTGCACATGCTATGGCTGCCAGTTTTTGAGAGTTTACATTGTACTTTCAACATAGATTGTTCTGCTGCTATTCTCTCCATTTCAATTAAAAGTTGATTAAGAAGTAATTCTGATAGTCATCTGTTTAGGAAACAAGAAGATTTCTTCAATATTTGCAGTTCTGAAGTGTTCTTCTGGTAGTTTCTGCAGAAACTGCCCCACCAATATACCCTGGGAAGGAACTGTTTACTTTGAGAAATTAATTTAATTACTGAAAGACTGCAAAAGATCACTGTTTGATAGGCACTGTAGTGGCATGAAATTCTTCCCACTGTTAAGGCCAATTTCCATTCCACAGACTTCAGGACTTAGCTTAAAATAAGTAGCTTTACCATAGCCAAAAAAGGGCCAGTTTGATCAATAACACTGGATCACAGCTAACTTGTGATCACTGCCCTGGCACAGCTGTGAATGAACTGGGCAAATCAATACCATAAATGTATCAGAAATGCTGACATAACGTAATAACCTCATCGATGAGCTGGCAGTGACCAAGCTGACAGCCCTCACCCACAAAGAGACACGGTTAAGCCTTCAGCTGTACACCTTATATTCACCATCACACCACTGCTTCAACCCTGTTGTGGGGGTCATCTCTAGTCAATTCAGTATGAGGGGGAAAAATTCCCACCCCAGAAAAGTATGGTGACAATTTTGAAAACTGGAATACAGTTTGTGCTGCAGGTAAGCGTATTTTGCCATGTCAGCCAGCTGGTATGCCTGAACCTTGTCCTTAAGCAATCAACATTAGCATCATCAATGTTATTGTGATACATTCCTTCAAAGTTTCTGAGGCAAGGATTTCTTTGGATACCTTTTATTTGACAAAATGCAAATTGGGGATAGTGTTAGGTAAGTTTTTGAATGCAAGACTTTGAAGAAGAATGTCTTGCATTCTTAAGCTAACTATATCTCAACTGTGCAGTTGGTTCAATAAAAAAGTGATCACCCAAAGAGATACTTGCATCCTGCATAACTCCTGGACCATCACTCTAGCATTACCTTCAAAATGTCTGAAAGTGAACGTCTCCAAACACCTTGTTTTTGTCATATGACTAGACAGTGCATGAGGAAAACTTATGTACAAAGCAGCTTTCATGAGATGAACACAGGTGCATTAAAAATGGACTCAAGCTAGTAATTCAGTTATGTAGACAGCTGTCTGACAGTATTGAGTTATTGGCTGTATGGGTTAGATGTAAACAGAATGTTTTGCCTGTAGATAGCATTTCCTTTCTTCAGCTCTTAAACCTATCCTGCAGTGAATTATGAACTTGGCTGTTATCCTGCAGCAAGGAAGGGAGAGCCACCTCCTCTCCCCACAGTTTAGAGGTATAGGAAAATCAACTTAGTCTACAATAAGCAAAGTAATCCCAACCCCATGGATGCTACAGAGCTGGTGCCTAATGATTAAGGGTGAAATGGCAAAGGCGGAATAAAGTATAATATTAATGTAAAACACAGGAATAATAATAAATTTATTACAATAAAACAAAGGCAGATAATGCATTAGTTCATGTACAAAACAGATACCATTCCGTTGCCTCAATTAGTGCTTGCTAAGTACCCACGTTTAAAAACATCCTAAAACTGATGACACCACATATAATCACAGAGGCCACAGCAATTCCCTGACACTACTTTAAGAGGGTCCAGCTACTCTTCAGGGACTGTTGCACAATACTGGGAAACATAACAGGGTGTGATGGGAACACTTGAGACATCGAAGTTTCCTTGCACTCAGGAATTAACTCTTTCCCACAAAGATGGGGAAAATGAAATGTAATCACACTGTATATTGAACCAAGGTTTCACTTGCATTACCCACAGCAGAGCATATGATGAACACCTGGGTGCCCCTCAGTGCCTGAAGCATGCGAGATCAGTTGTCAGTCCTAGACCTAAGCTGCATTCAGTTTTTTAAACAAATAGATGAGAAGAAAATACAAGCACTTCAAAGAGCTGCACCAATCTCAAGAGGAGCCAAACGCCTAAGAGACAAATGCCAGGTAATATTCAATTCCCATGGCAAAGAAATGCAGATACATAGCTGCAACCTTTTGGATTCATTTGCAGCACTATTTAACTGTTTTTTCTCTCTCCTGCCAATTTTTTGGGGAAAGGCATCAGTGTGTACATGAATACCTCTCCTTCAGATCATCCCACCTCTACGAGTGAGAAATGCATGGTCCATGCTAACCAACCGTTCATACAAAGTAGTGTTTATAATAAGCTATAAAATAATGTTTCCTAAGTTTGGTTTCCTTCCTAAAATGTAATTATTCAGATTTATCTCATATAGCTGAGGGATGTCCTAAAAGGCCTGCATTTCTCCCATCTCTGAACAAAGTTGCCAGGCAACAGACTCCTGCAGCCATATGGTAGCTTGTGAGCACATTCTAGCTGCAGCAAATTTTTATTCCTGGGGCAACTTCATGTCATACAACATACAGTGTAAAAAGAAATACTGGCATTGGGCAAAGTCTGAAGCAAAATTAGGACATTCTCCCCTCTCCCTTCTACATCATTCAGACTCCCTGATGGAAGTCTACAAATAATTTCTTCTCTAAGAAGACAATAAAACCTCCTCCTAATACATCAAGAACAGTATATACATGTTCTGTATATGTGAAAATGCTGGCAAAGTTCACAAAGGCAGAAGATAAAAGCATGAGAGCTAAATCTAACACTAGGTTCTCTACTGAACCCAAAACCTAGAAACAAAACAACATAAGGCTTCTTTCTTCTGAAATTTCCTCCCCAAATGCCTGTGATTTTTCAGTGGCATGTGAGAGGCCAGCCATTGAGACCCAATTTCTTTGCTTTGTGATTTCTGGAGCAGGAGATGTTATGCAGCAGAGAGACAAGCTTGACGGATACTCTGCGCCCAGGTGTTTAAAAGGGCTGTGACTGAATGTTTGTCTGGAAGTTGCAACAGTTTTGATGTCATGTACCGATACACTGACTGCAAAAAGGGATTGGCTGCTGGAAAAGAAAATGGAGACAACCCAGATAAACAACTGCAACAAAAATGAATAGTCAAATGTTAAAGATTTCCTTCCCTACACCACCCCCACCTTTTTTAAGTACTACCATCCCAACATTCCCATACCATACTGTCGAGGATTGTCTATCCACAGAGGGCTCTGATCTGGATAATCTGCTGGAACACTGAGCTGCAGCGGTGGGACATTTGGAAGGTTCTTGTCATCTACAATTCAAACATTCTCCATCAGAACATCAAAGCATGACTTGTGTGGAGTCCTCCTTTTATGCTATTCAAAACTATTCCCAAATCCTTCCCTGTCGATCCCAGCATCATTTCTGCAAAAGGAACTAGGCTGTCTGTTTTTGTTGAGAAAAATCTCATTTTTCACTGTAAAAATTGTCTTTACTTACCAGAATCAACTTGAAATGCCTACCTATACGTTTCACATATGGACATCTTACCAATCTCCACCTTTTTCTGGAACTTGAGATGTCTAGGCACTTTTTATACTACTTCTAGGTTGGTACCATACCACTCCAATGTTTGCTGGTAAATACTAAAATGAATCCACTTTGTGTCTCTCCACAGTTAAACACAGTTCATGTGAGATTCCACTCTATGCTTATTCAGCTGAGAGAACAGATTCAAGGGCTAAATTATACTTTTTACCAACAGAACTTCTAGTGCAGGTTGAAAAAATTTTCAAGGCAATCACAAGAAAATGCTGTTTCACTAGTCCTGACTTTTTGTTTTGTTAATGCATGGAGTTAAATCATTTTCAAACAACAGGGAACAGTAAAGCTGAGGATCAGGACTTGTCAGCACTACGTCCTTTTCTAGCATAGGCTGATCAGTTTGATGACCAGCCTGTACTGGTGCAATAGACAGGTGCAGACTGCTGCACAAATGAAGAGAACCAATTATGCAAGTGAATATTGTAATATTTCACACTTGGAGTTCTGCCACTGTGGCAACAATTATACAAATCCAATTAATTTCTCCTCTATTAACTCAGCAAACTTTTTGATATACAAGAACAAAAACATAATTATGTTCATACACAGGCCACTTCAAACTGACAAGAATTCAGATTATCTAGAGACTTTTGCTTGGTTCTCAGTCTAAAGGGACACAAATGCACAAGGTGAAGAAATCTGCCAAGATTTCAGCTTACAAAAGCCACATCATAATCAGTGACTGGTTTAAAATGCTGCCTTTTTTGGTGTCAGGAATCATGGCAAAGGGGGAACTCAGGTTCTAAGGAAAAAATTGCTTCTGGAACTACAAAGAAAAGATTTAAGTGGATCTGGTATACAACCTGAGACTGCTCCTGAACAAGCCTGTGCAGACAGTCAAAGTTTTGCATTGCCATAACCTGTTAAGGATATAAAGAGTCTTGCTAAAATTACAAGTTGCCCATGTTCTTGATTATGTGTGACCAAGACCTCTTTACAATCCTAAAAACAAACAGACACTTCTTTAAAACAGAGCCTTCAATTTCTTTTTGCTTACCTAACTTGCAAATGAGATGAACTGTTCCATTATTACTGCAATGGGAAGGATCCAAATTCACCAGGAATTTAGGATTTAATCTTGCAACTTCCCCTTGTAATACATTTGGTATGGTCTGTCTTTCATCCTCTTCATATTTACGCTTTCGAGGGGAAGCCACAGGTGCCCTGTGTAAAAATACATCCAAGAAAGGACTGAGCGAACATGATTCTTATGCCAACTCCACATTTTTTAAACTAAGCTGATTTCTGAGATACTTTACAGGTGAAAAGGAAAAGCACAGCACACTACACATATATCCATATCTATCCCACCTGTCCTCCAAGCAGTTCACCCAAATGAGCCATTTCACTTCAATAATCAGCATTATACAGACATCTGTGTAACAATACATACGTGATTGGTGGGCCATGGATTGCAGTCATAGCTGGCATAAAGGTACGATAAAGGGAATGGTTGAAGACTGGTGAACGGATGTTTGCCAAGACAGCATCCAAGAAAGGCTGGCACAAGTACTGCTGTTTGGTGGGAGGCACCGGAGGGGGTGGTGGTGTGGGCTAAAACACAAAGAAGCACCTCTTATTGCATCTGTCAGTCACACACTATTTTTAGCCTTTACTCTTCATTCTGCAAACTGTCAGGAAAATAATCATCCTTCTAGTTTGTTAAAAGAATGCAGTGCGTTCAAGCCCATATTGCTCTGGTCACATACAGTAAACAAAATCCTAAGACCAGAACAATCTTCTCTTGAAGAGTTTCCATAAAGCGAGAGTACTTGATGGTTAAGTAAGAAGAGTAATTTTTAGGAGTTATGCACAAGGATAGTTATTCTGAATGGCCCACTTTTCTGTTTGCTCAGCATTATCAAATACAGTCCTGAACACAAATAAGACATGAGAAATAGTTTTGCCAAACTGGTGCCCTCTCTGGCATTTACTGCCAGCCTAGCACCTGCATAAGGGAAAGTGAACACCACCATTTACCACAGCCATGTCATTCTTGAGCTTCTCCAATGCAATTTCACACTTCTGTAAAGTCTTCAGAGGGCATCTACAGAAGAGAAAATCATTAGCCACAACATGCTCATCTTGGTCAACCCTAGAGATTATACAATCAGAGTCCTGCATTACTACTATTGCAAGATTATTTGCTTCAAACCTAACCTTCTGGCAGATAAAAAGTCCTATCACAAGGTGGTGCCCAGATGCTAAAATATCAATTTCAATTTTTCTGAAGGGTATTTTAAGGGGGAAACTTGAATAGAGAATAAGAATTAAATGCCACAACCTAAAAGCTTGAGAGATGCTTTCCAGGAAAATCAAATTAACCCAATGGACCTCTTTCATCATTCCAATTGGTCCAAACAGGTTTGTAATAGAGTATTAAACGAAAGATAATCTGGCTTCTGAACAAGTTTATATTGGTGCCGAATGTGCATAGCTTTCTATGGAACTACAGTACATGTATGGAAGTTCCAATGCTGGGTCCTTAGACAAAAATTTTTGGCAGTACTTTTCACAAAGCTGTGTATAGCTTTCTTCCAAGACAAAAGCTGGGAGTACATAAAATAGTACATTCATAAAGAAAACACTGGTGAGGAGTTCTCATACTTCTTACCGTCTATGATTTTCACCATACAAATACATCGGAGCTATAAAATAATGATTTTAGCAGAAACAAGGAAAATCAAAATAGAGACAAGGGATTCCAAGCTTAATGCTGCTCTATGGATATACTATGTTACTGTAAGATGACTGACTAAAGGCATCCACAAAACTCTATTCCACCAGTTAAGTCAGAAACCCACTGGTAGGCCCTGCATTCTCAGCTTCCTCTAGCGCAGTGGTTCTCAACCTTGTTAGACTCAAGTAACTCCTCGGAAAATGCCAACTCTTACTTCTTACTTGTTTTTTGACTACAGGAAAAAGTTTGATTTTTCTGTTGCAAAGAACTCGGAGACCACAGTAGGGTCAGAATATTTTGTATCATTACAGATTCCCATCTGAAATTTCTGTGAATAGTATCTATACATCTAACAGTGCTAAACATTGCATGGCACCCTGCAGCACACTTGAAAAGATCTCAAGCTGTGGCACTGATCTTGGGTTTTGAAAAAGTTCAGTTGATTTGCAGAGACACTAACACAGCCAAATAGGAATGGAAGTTACCTTTTTGAAGGATCAGTCAGGATATCCAAGAGGCTCTTCATTTTACTCAGATCCTTTTTCCTATCTGAAAGAATAACAAAGCAACTAGTGAGTAATGCATTTTCTGCAGAAACAGCATCCAGCTATGCAGACATTAACAAAAAATTAAGAGAGGCTGGGAAAATGGAAACACAACATCAAAGATCTGAGATTCTCCATCTCTTTATAAACATTTTTCCCATAAAACGTTCATCAGACAGCCTGCGAAGGAGAGATTAGATACAGTAAAGAAAAACAGAAGGAAAGGGAATATGATGATGAAAAGTTGTCATGCTTCACAGTTTAAACTGCAACTATGAGTAAGTGATATCTGTTTCAATTTGTGCCATTGGAATAGGCCTGGTCCTCCCCCAAACTTATCATAACAGAAGTGCACCATTTTCTCTTCTATGTACTACTGAGAGAATGGGAGATCTGCATGGCAAATCACAAGAGGCCACACCTTCATTTTTATCAATCTTATTGATCATCCTCCGGAGTGGCTCAATATACTTTGACAGCTGTTTGAGTTTGTCCAGGTATTGCTGCTCCTCAGACTGGTTGGAGCTGGCAGGACTCATGACTGAATTTGGATTTCCTGTACAAGCAAAAAGAAAAGATTAAACATTATTATGTCAGAGAAGACACAGAAAAATAGACATAGTTCTCAGCCTTCATAATCCAGACCCTTAGCCATATTCAGTTGTTTTGCTAGTGCAGGTCTCTGATCAATTAGCAAATATCCAAACAGACTACTGCATATTCCTAAGACTTACTCATGTTTATCTAACTTTCAACATGCTGTTTCCATTCAGCGAGTAAACTCGTATATGATGCAGAACCTTTCTTTTACATGACCTGAAGAGGTGTAAATACGCCAGTCTTGTTACTAGTAGGAAGAAGACTACTGTACATTTCATTTTACAGACACTATCATGTAATAGTATTACACCAGATTCAATGTGATCCCAACTCCAAGTTCTGTGTAGTTTCCATTAAGTCCAAGAGGACTCTGCTGCTCATAATGCAACTATATTATAATAGCTTAAGAGTCATTGCTAAAAATTTTAATCTGAAAGAAACTTAAGAGCCGTTTATCAAATAGCCACCCATTTCTCAATTCTTCAGATAATTCAATGACAAAAAATCATATTGGAGGCAATTCCAAATGAAGTGAGAGACTAAAATATTAGTCTTGGTGCATGCCCAGTGCACCACTGAAATACTGCTCACTCGGCAAAGCAGCTTAGAGCAGAGAACACATCATGAAAGCACAGGTTTCCTTGTGCTTGTCACAGTTATTAACTATACAATCCTAGAGTGTGGTCTGCAGTACAATTCTTGTCAACATCCCCCAAATTACCTGGAGTGTTCAAAGGGCCTGGTGATGGGACACTGAAATTCTGTGGAGTTCGTGCAGCTGCTGGGCTCTGAGAGGGTTGTGGAGAGGGACTGGGAAGGAAGCTGCTGGGAGATGGGGCAGGGCCAGAGCTGAAAAATGGAGAAGGGAGGAGGAAATCAATTTAGCCTTTAATAAGCACACACAACAGCTTGTATGAAGCTAGCAGAGAATCTGGCTAACCTGTGAGCATGTTCGTTTTACTGATCACTGCTACAGAATTCTGAAAACCCCACTGGCTAGCTCTTTGCAGGCCTGATCCAGACTGGGGCATGCAACAGCAGCTCCAGTTTCAGCTTGGGGCACCCAGAGCAACTCTAGCTCCCACCTGTGCCAGAGCTGAAGCTGCCACTACAACTGCATGCCCATGCCGTGGCAGCAGCTCTAGCTCTGACATGGGACATGCAACCATGGCTCCAGCATGGGACAACAACGGCCCAGCAATTGAGGAGCTGAGGCAACAGCAGTGGTCACAGTCAAGGCAGCCAGAAGACAACCAGGGATATATCAGCCCTTTATTGCCCTCCTGCCAATGACTGCCATGTCCACCAAGGCCTGAAGTCCCAGATTCTACAGTAGGCCAGACCCCCAACTTCCAGTGGCTTGATAGTACCCTGTAAGTTTGACATCCCTGGATTACAGCATACAGTGAAAATGCTCCAAAGCAGCTCAACTCATTTTCTTACTTTTGAGTAGCAGACTCACAGCCCTTGACAACTGAAATTTATAAAAGGGTCTCTACTTATTGTTATGATCTCCTCCAACCCAAGGAACATGCTAGTACCCTTCTCTTTGGCTAAGCAGAAACCTTGGATTTAAAAAGAGGAAGTTATCGATATACAGTAAACTCTCTGGTAACCAGCACCTTACAAGCCGGCGTGCTCTGTTAACTGGCATGCCGACTTGTAAGGAAAAGTGAAACTGGAAGTGCCCACCATGGCACTTCCCGTTTCTCGAGCCCCCATGGCCCAGGGCAAAGCAGCTTGCACTGCCGAGCCCCCACAGCCCACGGGCATGACAGGCTGTATGAGGCCCACCTCCCTGTCCCACAGGGCCCACAGAAAGGGCAGTGATGTAGCAGGAGGGGCAGAGGGATGCAGCAGGAGGGGCTGCTCAGTTAACCGGCATATTTGCTATCTGGCATCCCCCATTCCCGGGGGATCCCAGATAACAGTTTTTATTGTATAGCTAAATCAGAGTAGTCACAGAAGGTAAATGCAGAGAGAACAAAATAAGAGCAAGACTTCTTCAGGTTCCTTGAGATGACTGTCCAAATATACTACTGAAGAAGGTTCCCCAGCCCTTCTTCAGCCCTGAGGACACTGCTAAAGTTCAACTCCCTTAAGCCCTAATAGAAGTAATCAAGATTAGAGCTTAGAGATGATTTTGTTTCAACTTCCCTTCATATCCACGACAATCTGGCAAGAATGCCTCCAGTCACCACTAAAATCTGAGTTCATGATGACGCACCTGACATTTGAATTTGGCTGGGAAGTTGGCTGCCCTGGCTGTGGAGATGGTTGTGGCTGAGGAGGTGGTGGCATTGACTGAGGTGTCTGAGCTTGCTGGACAGGTGAAGGGGATGACATCATGGTAATGTTGTTCTGGCTGACCTGAAATGGGAAAGAATGTGATCAAGAAAGAAAGTGTATTCATCACAGGAAACTATCTAAAAAAGCTAAAAGCTATGGTGAGAAGGTCATCTTCTGGCCTATAAAAAACAGAAAATGTTAGTTTCCTGAGCTCCTCCACAATGGACAACCCTACCCACATCTTTCATTTCTCCCTCGAGATTGATGGGAATGTTTTGCCCAAACATTTAACAAGTGGCAATAAAATCCCACAAAACTTGCATTACTTAAGTTTTCATGATTGAGCTCCTCCTTCCCCAAACCAACTGGTTTAGATTCAAATATCAAATGTTCCACACAAGCAATTTCCTTTATTAGAACTAGAATAAATAGGTCAGAAAGGAGCAGACAGTCCTGGTTTGAAACTTCATGACCACAGTTAAAACACTCTCCATTTTGGCTTTTGAACTGCAACCTTCCAATCCTTCTCTTAATTTTACCTATGGCACAAAATAATTATTCTTTAGGTTGATGGTGAAGGAAAGAGGTACAGAGAGCAAACCTCAAGATGGTTTGCTCTATTATTCAACTGTGGACATCTGGGGAATCTAGAGATATTTTCTGTTAAGTGATTAGGTGAAAAAGGTAAAGTGTTTTTAAATCTTTAGAACAGAGTTGGTAACATATGTCCAAGGGACAGAAGAGGGGGTGGGGGGGAGAGAGAGGCCCTTCTGTGCAACTCCAAGGACTTCAAGTCCACAACCTCATGAGAGGAAAACTCTGTGCACAATAAAGTTTACTCCTCGTTTTGCAATTAGAATGTGATAACATTAAAGTTGACAGACTGAAAGACCACAGCATATTTCTATAATCTTGTGGTATGAAATTTGCCAGATTGCAAAGACAGTGCATGTTGACACCACACTACCTCCTGGGCTAGTCAGATATCTTCTAATGGGACCTTTTTAGCAGCCAACAAAAAATCCCAAAAGTCCCAAACATTTCCAAGTGAACAACTCAACAAAATCCATGTACCCCAGGTACTTCATGGGCTGTTTAGATGGGCAGCTGTCCCTTATTAACTCATCACCCAACACAATGTTTCCAAAAACCGTGATATTCAGCGAGGCAAATAAGTAGCATGAGAATCTACTACATGCACACAGGGCCACACGGTGTGCTTTGCTTGAAATGTCATGTCTTAAAGGTATGAAAAGCACTGAACTAACTGGCTGTCTTTGCCCCCCCCCCGCCTTTTTTTTTTTTTTTTTTAATCTTTTACCCCTTGTGCTACTTCCAGAAAGTAACAGATTTAAGCTTACTACAGTCCTACAGATGATGCTTCATAAAGAAAGGGGTCCGAGAAATACCACCCCACCCCCCTCAGCTAACACGAAGAATACAACCACTCAAGGTAAAAGATAAAGTAGGTGGAACTGGAGGAGTTTGGGCTAGAAAAAATAAGAAGCCTAAACAATCCCTAGTTAAATGAAAACCTAAGGCCTCTGAACTAAGAGACACTAGCTGACCCCCCAGTGGTCAAATCAATGGTGACAAGACATACTGTGGCCTCATTTCTACATTCCCATCCTCTCAACTAGCACTTTTAATATGCTATTATTTCAATCTCTTTTGAGATTCCTTGAGACATGTTACATCTTTTCCTCCAAACAAACAATGAGGTAGTGTGCACTAAAATTCAAGTTAGGGGGAACATTTGCCTATTTGTCTCTTTGCAGCTCTTGAAGAATAAAGGTTTGGGACTGTATAACTCTGCCTCCTATGTGTGTACTAAGACTGGTAGGGACAAGAAATCAGAATAAACACTCTAACCATACTCCCTAGTGCTTGTGATTTTATTTGTAATAATTTAGCTTGGCAGATGATCAAGAGTTGAACCCAAACAAAGGATGCATCTATTCTTATTTTTTTTATGCCAAAGTAAGGCAGGTGGCCTCACAGGCTTAATTTTCAGAAGGTGAATGAGTCTGCCTTCCTAAAATCCAGTCCTTTAAACTGTCTCAAGTTTGTCTTTCCAAACTATTTCAACAAATTTAAACTTGCTCTTTTGGCCAAGAAGAACATTTCACTAGGATTTCCCCAGATTTAATTTCCCAGTCTTTTCCTTCCTGTCAAGATCCTTTCTTCTGGTTTATCACCCCTACCGAGCACATAATATAAGGCAGGTTGTTGAAGAGGAAAGGACAAAGTGCGGTGTACACACAGGCACAATCTGAGTGAGTTCTTATAGCTCTAACTGATTCCCAGACAGAGAGAGAGAGAGTGTGCGCGCGTGTGTAGAGCCCCTCCTTTAAAACTTGCTTGCTTTCCCTGCTAAGTTCCCTTGGACAAAGTTGTAGCTCAGTGTCAAATATGCAGTAGGATTTCACAAAAAGCATATTTAAAAGAAATCCCTTCTGCAGCCCTGAACATTCACTATGAGTACAGTGCCACAGGAGACGAGATGCAGACCTATGCTCTTACAACCCACCCCCAGCACTCATAGCTGAAGCATGCACACTACTTTCTTTCCTAAGACAGCACCAAAGTAGCCACTTGCAGCATCTTTGCCCATCAGAGGCCATCCTAGATGCCAATATCTTTTGATACATCATCCTACAATTAATTTTAGGATTAGATTATATAATTGAACAGCGGGAACCTTGATTTTTGCAAGTCTCTTTATAACTGACTCAGACTAGCTCAATGAAATCCAGCTCAATGGGACTCTAGGTATGCACAATAATGCTTGCATCCATCAAGTCTGTAGCAAGTCCAAAATTACCCCACATTCTCAGAGGGTAGGACATTGTGATGCTACATAAACCTAGGACCTACCTTTGGAATGCTGAGTTTCAGGCAAGGAGCTGCACTCAGGAGAAAGGGCTAGTATGAGTTTCTGATCCTGGTAGCAAGAATGGAAGTACAATGAGCAGAAACTAATGGCAAACAAAAGCAGACTGCAACCACAGGGAAGTGAGAGTTGACAATGAAGAGGCAGGTGAAAACCCCTTGGACCTCACCTACAGCAGGTTCCTTTATCAGTCTGCATCCTTACTTGGTAAAAGCCAAACACCTTCAGGAGGTACAGCAGAAGGAGCAGTATGATCGGTTGCCAAAGACTCTTCTGGAAAAACAAGCCATTCCTGTGAACGCATTTCTGCTACAGAAATAAGTCAGTCCTTTAAAAGGGAATCTCACCAGGGAACGAGAACACTTTAGGCCTAAAGGAAAATTCCAGTGAGCATTTACATTGCAATATTAACAGCTTTAATGCTTTAGCCAGTAAGCAAAGCCCTATGTATTCTGGACTCAAGTTTGTCTACATGCCAGCCTGCTTTGTGCCAGAATGAAAATTCTGCAGAAGCACCGAGTGAGTGACAGACAGGTTTTCACTTTCCCACTTGGATCATGATCCTTGGTGCTATTTTGAAATTAAAATTCAGTTTTACTCTACTTCTTAACTCCCAGCATGCTTGAAGTTTTTATACTAACAGTTTATATCTGCATTGTAGAAGCTGAGCCTACGAGCTACTGTAAGGAAGCTGGAAATTTTTTACACTAAAAAAATACAGGAGAGAGTTTGGGATTAGTATATTAAGTTTTTATTTTTGGCACAAATGATTAGCCAAGTATTATTCAAATAGGAAACAACTGATTTTTACTTTAATTTCTATCAGAAAATTTCAGTCAATCCAAATAGGTGAATGGGAACATTCACATTACAATTGGGAAGACCCAATAATATGGTTTATATTCAGCTCATTCTTGGTAGCTGCTCAGTCATAAGGACTAAAAGCATAACTTTCAAAATTAGAAAAAAATCTCAGTTCTAATTAATCAACAAACTCAATTACTATAAAACTGTTGACTACAAGGCCCCCCAGTGAGCAATACTGCTGCTGCATTCTAACCAAGATCCTAGTGGTGAAGCTACTCTTTTGAAGAAACACTGAAACCTTGGTGCAACAAAGGTAGATACTAGTCACGGTACACATGAAAAAGGGAAAGCCTATATTACACAACTACCATGTCTGCACAAGGCCTTTTCTTCAAAAAGGCGTTCTTAAAATGCAATTCCAAGACTCTTAACTTTGGTACCATCTTGAAATACTGAGGTGAAAGAGAATATATTTCTACAGACTACCAATAACCAGTTATTATCAAACAGTTCTTTTCATCTATGATTGGAGCCAGCAGCAAAACATCCAAAGACCAGGTAAGGGTAATGCCTTTAACTAACAATATTGTTCAAGCACTCCTCCCAAACACCTACGGGACCAGCAGGAACAAATCTATCTGAAATCCAAGCCTAACTTTTTTAAATCAACTGCACCAAGAGCAGCACACAAAATACACACTGCCCCCAGAGCTACTAACTGCCAGCCAGGCAAGTACATTCTTTCCATCACTATTAAATTATGGCTGATTCATCTCACCATCTTTCAAAAGCTATTTCAGTATGTCCCGTGTCACATTACATACTTCCTCTTTTCCTGTCTTTGTTTTCCTAATTATCCATTATTTTCAGTCTCTCATGCACAACTAGATGCAGTTTGCACAGATTCACTCAATTAATATTAGGAGTTAATACCCAGAAAACAAAGGAATTTTAGCACTATGGGTCAAAATATGGGTAGATGAACTAACCAAACAGCATCCTCCTTTTTTGGTTTTGTTTTAAGGGATGATCTCAGTGTTACATCCCAACGGTATTTGGGGGGGGAGGGGGGGGGGCACAAAAAACTGACTGACGTAGCAGCAGCAATGTTCTTGGTTTTATTCCAGCTAACAGTCAATAACTACACAGCGTCAAGCACAAAAGCAGCAGTGAATGCATCTGCCAGCATCTGCAGTCCACTGCATCCTTCTGTAGTGTGTTCCACCTTAGTTAATCCTTTTCTGTAGTATGGTGTGCCATCTATGCCCACCACTTCAGCAGCAACAGGGGCTAGAACTTTATGGATCTCAGGCATGCCACAGCTCCAGGATTTTCTAGCAAAGAAAACTTAAAAGCAAACACTGGGAGGATGGGAGAAACAACTTTTTATCATCCATTAACAGAAAACAGCACTACAGAAGCTGGAATTGTTTAGCTAGCACCAACTCTAGAGGTGATGGTTTTATGCACAAGACCTATTGAAACACTTGATGAACAGCAGGAATAATTGATCCCTCACTTTCTGCAACTACATGAGATAAAGTCAAATCAGCAGCACTCAGGCAGGGCTGGGTGAGTAATTATAAACCAGAGCAGTGCATGATTTCCTAACTAATTCAGATAGCTAGTGTGGGACTTATTGCTGCAACAATACTGGTAACAAAGTAAGTACTCAACACTTCCTCTGTTTCATTTATAAAGTCCCCCTCCCCCTGCTCCATCTGTCTTGCTCCTGAGATGGCATTTACCCTGGATAAGAAACAACGATGAGAAAAAGATAGCAGTGGTCCTAGTCTGTTAAGGCAGCTATGGTATTCTGATCCTATCCAACAGCAATTTGGTAACAGCCAGCACCAGTCTGCCTAGATATACTTTTCACTGAGGCAAGACCACAAAGAACCCATACTGTCTCCTACATTGTACTGTAAGAGAAAAGGCAAAATCCAGAAAACTTCCTGAATGAAGGGCTAAGTAGGAGTCACACATAGAGAAATTCAGCATAATTGCTTGAGGTAGCATCAAATGCTATTTGCTAAATGACCATCTTACTTCAATTATGGATTGTTTGCAATCAGCAGTTTTACTGGAAACTTCAAAATGTCTTTTTTTTCTTTAGTTCAGATTGTTTTAAATAGCATTTCTTGTTTCTGTATTAGGTGCCAGGACACTGACCCAAACTGAAATCATCCAAATTTCTGTACATGAAAGAGGAATTAACTCTAGTTGGACTGATGCAGAGAATAAGCAAGTGTCAAGCAAGCTTCTGAGCACAGGTAAACCCATTTACTGCAGTCCTAAACTTGAATCCTACTACTCAAGTCCTGGAGCCCTCTTCAACATGCAGTGTTTTGTGATGTGGACAAAGATTAAGCAGAGACCAGAAATTCTGTTAATTTGAGACATGAGCCAAACATGAACGTTTTAAACCTTACAATGAGACCCGTGCGCCATTTTAGCAATGTTTCTTTTGATACCCTCAGGCTCTTGAAGAGCTTTCAATTAGAGAGTATAAGATACATTTTGGATGGGTCTGCTCCAAAGAAATAAACAACAGCCCAACAGCCTAAATGACCAACAGCAATCATCTATATTCTCTGCCCTTTCTAGATGGATGGAAATAAAAGTGAACGCCCCTTAGTTTGAGGACGAGTACTAATACAACCCAAGTACTGAATGCCTTGTAATCCCTGACACGACGTGCTTCAACTCAGTAAATACCTGTGGCATTTGCTGTCCGCCCAAAGGAATGGAGCTTGGAGGCGTGGCAGATACAGCTGTGGTAGGCGGGAACCGTGGTCTTATTTGCATCCCACCTCGGGCCATAGTTGCGGTGATCATCTTTGAGGACAGAGGGACAACAGACAAAAGTAATCGCAAAACAAGAAATGCAGTGCACTGGCAGGATGAGAAGCACATGCAACCTCCAGGGTGGGGTGGGGGCAATCTCTACAGTGATCTCTCCTCCAGAGATGAGCCTGATGTATCTGGTTTACAAATCAAGTCCCCTCCTTCATATACCCTCCATTTCCATTTGTAGAGGGCATCCAATGAATCTTAGATATCTTCTGTAGGCTGATATCTAGATTCAATCATATGGTAAAGAAGGCAACAACAGCATTATCATTTTTTTTTAAGTTTTCCCAAATTTTGCCTGACAACTTTATATTCTAACAGTATTGGAAACAAGGGCTCTAAGATTGCTGTCAAGAATGCTCAATACAAGAAGCTTCTTTGTTCATCTAGTGCCTTAAGTCCGTTTCTGAAGTCCTCCTCCCTATAACAGATTCATCAGAGGATTGAAAACCTACAGCAATAAATACTGTGTTCAACATAATGGGAATTGGAGGCCATTTCAATAGCGACCATCCCTAAAAATCCTCCAATGGATCCTGCCATTGAGTAAGCAAGATCTCAGAACAAGGTGACCTATGGCAGTATAATGATTCCAAAGAAGAGGCTTCCATCATTGCAACAGAAAGGACTTCTTGGTTTAGTAGAAAGGACTTTTACTTCCTTCCTTCTTACCACAACCCTGAGCCTAAGATAAATGTATAGTCATAAAGATAAAGATTGAATTGCCATTGGATGGGCACCCTTTCCCCTTTAAAAAACTAACTAACTATCACAGGGTCACTAGAGCCAATGAAATAAGACTGCCCTTGGGTTTGTTCATCCCTCTGATTCCTAAATTGAAAGGGCTCAGAAGAATCCCTTGTAATATAAACATCACTTGAGACACATTTTGTAGGTCAGTGCCAGACTGGCTCTATATTTTAAAATACTATTAGGGATGAGCTACTCTCTAGAAATATCTATACAGGGTCCTAGTTCTAGTAAGCCAGACAGATTAGTCATATATACCTGCAGAGTTCTCTGCTATTTAAAGTACTATAATTATTACACCAGGTGTGCCATAAGTCAGAAGTCTGATGCAAATTTTACAGAAATTTAGCACATTGTTACTACCAAAGATCTCTGGTTTCCAATTTCAGGCATCTCAGAACAAAGAGATCCTTTTTACTGCCTTGACTGAATTGGTGACAACTCTCCCGCTCTCTTTTTTCCAACCCACATCTTACTAAGGACACTGGCAAAATCAAACTAGTCTAGCTATGAAGGAAGTCCCCTTTCATTGAATGATTGTAGGCATTCTTGCTTAGTGTTCTGTGTCAATGGATTGAAGCAGCCAGCAACATGTCTCTAAAGAGTCAGAGAATGCATGTGCTTACAATTGTTAAAAATAAATAAAATTAAATTACAACACAGCAAGACTGAAAAAGGAAAGCAATAACTGATAAAGAAAATAGCATCAAATTCAGCACAGCTGTTAGTTCACAACAGAGCAATGAGGTCCCCTTCCATCCAAGCAATGAAGGATGGTCAGAGACAGGATTTCGAAAGGTAAACAAATGAAAGCTTCAGATACCACACACACGTGCACATATACACACACAGCATGCAACGGCCACCACAAGCAAACACAACAACCCAGCATTGGCACAAAGCACAGGTGGATGCTACAGAGTGCAGTGAAGAGCTACAGTTATCAACATGAGAGCTGGTGGAGCAACACAACCCTAACAAAAAGGAAATTGCTGGCAAAAGAGCTAACCCTTGAGGCACAGTCACCCCATCAAACAGACCCACATGTGCAACTCTGAGGGTCCAGGAATGCATGTCAAAACTCAGGGACGTTTTGCTGAACCGCACATACCCTTTTGGTTCCATTTCTTGTGCCACACCACCAAAGTGTGCAATAGAGAAAATTTCCTCTAGTGTCAAGATAATTAGAAACCCGGTCTTTATTAAAGAGTCTGGCAAATCACTAAGGACCAACAGGACAAACTCCTGATTGAACGACTTCTTGCTGTGCAGGTGTTTGAGATTTGTTTTGGAGGTTTTTTGGGGGGGAGAGAGGAGGGTTGTTTGTGTTGTTTTTTAAACAAGAGTGTACTGTTGGAAAGGGAGAAAACATACCATTAGATTACACTGAGGCCATCACTAAGAACAAGGTTTTCACCTCTTGATATCTTTAGAGGTGTTCAACAAGTTAATTATAGATTTCTGTTGGGTCAGTAAGAACTCCTGCCCCTTTGGTATTACAGTGATAGAAAATGGTTCAAGAGATTGCCGTTGCTTTATGCAAGCAAACAGGACAGCCGTGTGTCATCAGCAAGGCTTTTTGTTGTAAAAAAGGAAGGTTTCTGTGAAGATGCTACTCCTGTAACAGCTTCTGGAGGCAGGAAACATTCTTGACAGTCAAAAAACAGGACACGTTAACTTGAGGAAGAAGAGTCCTGTCCCAGAGATGGACAGAAGAGAAGAGGGAATTTTCCTTCAGGATAAAGGGATAAACCCCATTATTTGATATTTTACATTAACTTGAATATAAAAGCTGAAGTCTTAAAACTTACAGATTTGTTCTAAATGCAGTCAGATTCCTAGGTTTGAGGATTCAGGATTCCCCAGACACCCAAGGCTCATGGAAAGCATCATGCTGGCATCACCAGATTGAGGGTAAACCAGCTCCTATTTTTTTCCAAAAGCAACAAGCAAATCTGCATTCTGTGCATCTCAAGTCACAGCAGAACAGAGCAGCTTAAACTTTGTTTAAATGTAAATTCAGCTGGTCACTAGTCTTCATAGCAATTCTGTAGTGCTTGCTGTGGACAGTGGTAACTAGGACACTGCACACTCGATTTACCTGCTCCATCAGTGAGCACACTGGCATTCTCATAAGGAGTTGGACAGCTAAGCAGTGGAATGCTCATCTACCTAAACAGTCAGTATGACCACTGCAGAGAAGGGTTAAATTCCTGCTCTCATTTAATTTCATCCAAGGTAGGACTTCAAACTGACTTTAGTTTTACTCAAAAGATGCTGGACAGAAACTTCAAGGAAAAGGAGACAATATAACAGCATTGATTCAAATCCCAAGACCATTTGAGAGTCACAAGACACAGAAGTCATATAAGACATGAGTGTTATGGTTGGGTTTGCTTATAATAAAACTTTCTCTGAAAAGAACAAATAACTCAAAGGATCATTATACATTTTAGAGAGTTGTACATGGACTAAAGAGTATATAAAGATTTTTATTCTTATAAAAATACTCTATTTCTCTAAAGAAACCTAATCTTATAAATGAAAGACAATTCAATCATTCAATCAATGCTCTCAAGACCAGAACTATATTGAAATATTCAGCACCCAAAAATATTGAAACAGCAAAAGTTTTTAATATATATAATACTTGGTTATACCAAGTACAGAAATGTATATTTAGTTATTGGACAGAATAGCATTAATTGAATTCTAGTAGATTTAAAATGTAAAAGCATGGTTATAATTGGAGTCTAAGGGAATAAGCCTACCCCCAAATTGGATCTAGAAGGCTTTTATCCACCCCAACAGTGACCGATACCAAGTTATCTCTAAATTCAGTCTATATGGCTATGTAGCTGTGATGCAAAACCAGCTGTCAACCACCTTATCACCAGAAGCTTTCCAGTAGCACTGTGGTATGAAGCCACCTGTACAGGAATTCATCCAATGAAGCAGGAATTAAAACTGCCCCACATGAACACAATCCATCTGCTTATGAGTTGGAGAGAGTATCATTAAAGGAGTGAAACGGCAGGGTCCTGATAGCCATCTCCTAACTGACTGTAGCTCCCACCTGGAAGTTATTCATGAAACAAAAGGGGAAAAAAAAGTTTTCAAAGCATATGTTTAAACTGTAGTGAATGGATTCTGTGTTGCCGCCAGTGCTGTGTCAGCTGTACTTACCACTGCTTATCTTTCATCTGGTGTCAACATAATGCAAGAAATATAAAAGGCCCAGGATAGAAAGAAGTGCAATTGCCTAGGCAGAATTTAACAACCAACAAGATGGTGTCTTTGGGCCATATTAGGCTATAATCATAAGACACTATTTTTGGTAAAGACCTGAGGGAGATAGGTGGGAAAAACCACTGTCACAGCTTACCCTACAGACAAACTTTGAAGTGATGAAAGGGTTTAGAGTATTAAGGCCAGTACATTAGTACTGGCAGGAGCATGGCACAGCAGACAGCAGAAAGTCAGGAGACCCATGTTCTATATATCCAGTGCTGTCACTGATCCTGAGCCACCATTTTACCCACCTGAAAAACGGTGATAATTTTACTTACCAGTGTTTGTAAAATGCTTCGAGATGGATCACTATAAATGTAAATCACTAAATATCATATCAGACTCTTGGGAAGGTCCAGTGACTGCTTCAGCTCAAGCCCAAAGGACTTCTTCCCTTTTAGTGCTCACAGAGGATCACAATCAACATGCCTACAGAGTGCATTTCAGAGTAAGAAAAACTGTGGGCTGGTCAATGAGTCCCACAAGAGATACCAAGTGAGGACTTTGTATTTGTGATAGTTTACATGTGCCATTTATCTCAACAATTCACATCCAAACTAAAAACAATCTACATCTATTACCCATGTCACTCAGAACAAACAGAAGGGAAACAGGATGAAAGGAAGTAAAAGAAAGTGGTGGAGGAATGCTTTACTACTTATGCTACTGGTTTTGTGGTTGGCACATGGAGATGAAGGGAGATTACGTGTGAGTTAACATTGGCAGGTACAGATTCACAGAAGAAAAATCAGTTCACATGACAAGACAGTCATCTAAGGACGTGTTATGAAAGGAGAAGTGAAACACCCCGGGAACCAACAGTTAGACCTGTGGCACAATCACGACAGGCAGTCTTAATGACGTGCATTGCTGTGTCACTACAGGCAACAGTATCTGACCTACTCAGGACAGGCATGCACAGATAGGATGTCAATGAAATCCTGCCTCCAACTCATGGCAAATGGGAAACAGTGCATAATAGCCCATATCTCCTTCAGAAAGAGACAGCAGATGTCAGACCCTCATTCGAAAGCCACCAGAAACCCATCTCCATGCTCAATTTCAGCATGCACTCACTACAGGCCTGTACTAGTGACGCTGGCTCCAGGGGCCCTTACCTGCCCTGAAGCTCCCATCTGAGCAGCCTGGGCCTGAGCTGCTTGGACTGCTGCCGCTGCCTGTTGCTGCTGCTGCTGCTGCACCAATTGAGCTCTTACCTTAAGTATTAAAAGAAAAAAAAAAAGGGAGTAAACAGGCATAACTGGCTATGGCAGACGTGACCTTTCTATTGCATTATATCAACCATGTCTCCGGATGTATCCTTCAGTTAAGAGCAAACAAGAATAAAGTCAGGTATACAGTTACACTGTGATCATGTCTGACCTGCTTTATGAATGTACATACTCCATTCCTACGAATTAAAATAAACCTTCCCAATGCCACATACCTCATCTTAGAATTCCCCTTGCAACTCTTTCCCCATACTGCTTTCCTCTGGACAGCCTCAGTTACCAAAGGTACCCAAGCTGGGGTAATTTCAGTCAAGCACACAATATTAAATGCCTGTACACTACAGCTGTTTTGCATTACTGTGCATTTCACTACAACTATTGCAAGAAGGCAACATGTCAAGCAAGCTCCTGGCAAGCAGGAATGCCTGCTGAATAAGTGCATTACTTCATCCCTTTGGAGCCAAGAACATAGTTTCTGCAGTAGTGCCAACCTTCCCTCCTCAATAAGGTCAAGAGTGAGGAAAAGCCTAGAATTAAAACTGCCCTCTTATGCACAGCACCCATAAACTCATATATCCCATACTAAGTCAATGTCCACAGCAAACAATCAGTAACGTATCATTTGGAAAAGCTGCACCATAAATAGCACAACCTACCTCTTGGAACAAAGCAATAAGAAATGCATGACAGAAGGCAGTGGGGGAAAAAATATCCTGCCTTCATTCACTATTGTTACTGTCATCTTTGCAGCCAAAGTAATGACATCAAGTAACAATCACTGTGGCAAGTTCAGCCACAGAGGTACATCCAAGCTGAGAAAGATTTGGTTATACATTTTTTCACTTCATTAAAGACAGATGCAAGATGGACACACTCCAATACCACGTGTAGTTTATGCATTTGAACACGTTTTCTCATACTCTACAACAAAATCACTATTCATCAGGAAAATGAGTCTTACCATACGAGTTACCATACGTCCCAATTCAACGGCCGAATCTCTGAATCGAATCAGGAGACTCATTAATCACTCCAAATTGAATCAGAAGCCCCTGAATCAATTCGGAGATATTCGATGATTTGGCCATTGACACAGCTTTACATGCATTTTCTATGTACCTTGAGGTACCCGGTATGGCTTGTGAACACCGAGATGGTGGGGTGGATGAAGCGTCCCACGGGAGTGCAGGGGAGTCCCAATGCGCTATGGGGCAGACCTCGAAGTGGACCAGAAGTACTTCCAGTCCACTTCCGGATCCTCCACAAAGCACACGTGTCGCCGTCATGTCCTCCCCCTTCCTCCCCCCCTAAAAGCAACTGGTGCCTCCTGGGTCTGGAGGGGCACACAGGGACACCT
The DNA here is from genome assembly GCA_030014935.1 of Caiman crocodilus. Lineage (NCBI taxonomy): Eukaryota > Metazoa > Chordata > Crocodylia > Alligatoridae > Caiman > Caiman crocodilus. The sequence goes on from JAGPOW010001167.1 coordinate 10,680,899, forward strand.
TGCAGCTGATTAGCAAGCCAGGGGAGGCCAGGGGAGTGGGTGTGTGGGGAGGGAACAGAAGTCCTCTGCATCCTCGACAGTGGACCTAAAAGTGAACCAGAAGTACTTCCAGTCCACTACCAGGTCTGCCACCAAGTGCACAGGGACACCCCCCACCACGCAGGATGCTCCATCCGCCCTACCATCTCAGCATTCATGAGCTGTGCCTGGTACCTCGAAGTACATAAAAAAAACATAAAGCTGTGTCTATGGCTGAATCGCTGATTCTCTGAATCAGAATCGAATCTTCAGGTTCAGCCAAACTGAATTGGGACAATGATCTGAATCAGTGAATCAAATCACTGTCCCCAGAATCAGGGCAAATCCAAATTGAATACTGCCCCATATGTTTATACGGTGGGCCCAGGGAGGCAGGGGTCAGCCTGGGGCTGCTCCAATCCAGCTCAACGTTCCGCAGAGGGGCTGGCTGGGGCACGAGGGTGGTTTCCATATGGGGCTAGCTGGCAGGCAGCCTGTGCATTGAAGCGCCCTCATGCTGCAGCCAGCCACATCAGCATCTACATGTGCAGCGTTGAAAAGTAAGAACTCCGCAGCAAGGGTAGCACTTGTATTTACAAGTACTGCCCTGCTGCAGTTAATTAGTTTCCTATGGCCTAACAGGGCTTCACATGCAGATGAGAGACATTTACCGTGGAGTTAATTAGTCTACTCTGCAGCAAATGTCTCGTGTAGACACCTCCTGACTGCTAAAATCCCTAGGCTTTGTGATTAAAGAACTATGCCATGCTGGCAAGCAATAAAGCAACACAGAACATAGCAGATTGAATTGTTATGCCTGACCTAGTAAACCACTACCTTCTTAACACATTCAAGTATTTACCATCTCTGCTACTAGCACTGATAAGCCTCAATTATCAATGAGCAGTTTCTACTTCCCTAGGGCAGCATTCTCAACCTTTTTTGTACCAGGACCCATTTGTAAACATCAATGACTAGTCCTGACCCAGTGCCCCTCACTCCTGACCCATTTCCCCCTGCCCCCAGGCCCCAGCCCTCTAGTGTGTGTGTGGGCCAAGATGTGGAGTGGAGTGGGGGGGCCCCCCAAGCAGCTCCAAACAGCCCCTTGCAGGCTAGAACTATCAGCCTGCAAGGGAAAAGCCATGGATTCCCACATTTTTCTCCTTTAAAGGATAATCCATTTTTTAAATTTGTTCACAACCCTTTCATATATTCTTGTGACCCACTTCTGGGTCACAACCCACAGGTTAAGAAACACTGCCCTAGTGGATGTCAGAGTACGCAGGCATCTATTCTACTTTGGTCTTTAGCACTTACCTGCATTACTTTTAACTGCTGTGGTGTGAGAGCGACAGGCATGACCTGACCAGGTATCTGTCCTGAGATTGCCTGTGCCTGAGAGACCATTGGTTGGGGTTGAGGCTGGGGCTGTTGTGGAAGTTGGGACTGTTGGGCCTGAGCAACTTGCTGCTGCTGTTGCTGTTGTTGCTGTTGCTGCTGCTGCTGCTGCAGTTGCATCTGCTGCTGCATGACTTGCTGAGGTGGCTGCTGCTGTATCTGTTGCTGTGGAATTTGCTGCTGCTGCTGTTGCTGCTGCTGCTGCTGCTGTGCTTGCAGAACCTGTGCTGCCTGCAGCTGCTGCATCTGAGCAATTCGCTGTAGTTGCTGCTGCTGCTGCATCTACAAACAGGAGAAGCCAGGAAACTGAAGACTCTAGTAATGCACCAGCCATGAACCACTGGCAGGCAGGGCCCTAACTCACCACTCCCAGATAACTCTCAGCCCATATGGAAAGTCCTATTAGTGAGCCAATCTCAGTCTCCAAACATTTCACCTCCCTACAAGTTCACTTCTGGAATTTCATTACCATTCCAGATGGCTTCAAGACTACAAAAAAACAGTTTTCAAGGCAAATGTACCGAGTCCTCAAAGTTCCCCTTATGGAAGGGCATAAAAGCCACTTCTCGAAATGAATGCCTCTTCCTTAAAACCAGGATTATAGGGTCCTCTTCTACCTTGATCTTCATTCATGCTTTACATTTTTACACTTCTGTTTCTAAGTGGCAGAAGTGATTTGCACAACTCTGACAAACAGCTGCTTTCCTTGGAGTGGCTGGGACACCTCGACTGCACTCATCACCTTTCACAATGACACACATGTATGGCTAGCCTTACACTTAAACAGAGAAAGGGGACAACATAGTAGCTTCCTCTCATCATGAGAGAACAAACCAATCAGGTGATGAGAGAATCTATCCCTTTTCTCTAGGAAAGGGACACGTTTTTGCCAGCTCAAACCGATGCCATGCCCACGCAACAAGGTATGTTAATCCCCTACTGTACAGAAGTAGCATTCAACATTGCTGTGTAAGCCACAGCTCTAGAACACAGGCTCCTTGGACAGGTGACTGACAGCAGTTTGCCTGTTAGTGACTCATTAACTCATTTGGTTTTTGTTACCTGCTGCTGGTTCTGCTGCTGCTGCTGTTGCTGCTGCTGCTGCATCTGCAGCTTCAGCATGTGCTGCTGCTGGGCAGCTTGCAGCTGCTGCTGTTGCTGCTGCTGTTGGGCAGCAGCAGCTGCCGCCGCCTGCTGCTGTTGGACCTGAAACTGTTGCTGCATAGCCGACTGCTGGGCCTGGAACTGTTGCTGTTGCTGCTGCAGAGCTGCCTGCTGCTGCTGAAATTGCTGTTGCTGCTGTTGCTGTTGCGCTATCTGCTGAAGCTGAAGCTGGGCTGAAGAGAGTTAAAATGGGTACAAGACAACTGAAACACATGCACAAGAGCAGTCACCTGAGTAACTCCCACAAATTCTCCAACTTAAAATACCTGGTTGTCTTTGTTTGGTACCATGTTAATTCAGTGCATAAATCTACTCTGACCTCCCATGCCCACGTATGTATTACCCACTTGCAAACAACGTTTTTCAGTCATGGTACAACCTGTTACTTCACTTCCTACAATAAGCCAACAATTTAAATGAACAGCTTAAGAGTGTTGAAATGAGTGTTAGTGGCAAAATTCTTGTGGATGACATTTTTTATTAGACCAATATATGGCTAAGGTAGGCATAAGCAAGCTTTTAGATATCATGTGCTGAGGGGAACAGAAAGAAGAGTCCTCACACTATTCTACAAGGAAATGTTTGGGCAAAGTTTTGGCCATTCTGATGGACTCCAAAGAAACTCTCATGCATCAGCTGTCAGTGTTAAGGACAGAGGGCCACAACACAAGGGAACAACAAAGACGTAAAGAAACGAAACACTGAGGGGAATTCAAGAATTAACATTTTGAAAAGGACTCCACTAGCAATATCCCCACTCTTGCTTGAACATCAAGGAGTTGGATATTTATGATATAAGGTGGAGGTATCTAAAGGCAAACCTTCCTCTTCCCTTGGCTGATTGATACTAATCTATTTTTTCCATATTAATAGCAAAGAGCAAGGATACACTGGAGTCAAGTCCTCACTCTTGCTCCCAGGACTGAGGACAGCCCTAGAGTGTACTCTGTAATTCTCCCCACATCCTTCCACTTTGGAAAGGGCTCTGCCTTAGAAAAATGGTTTCCAACGCTTTTTATACTGCAAACTAGCACGGGAGAGGGACAGGGCGCACAGAGACAGCTCCTCCCTCCCCAGGCTACCCCACCCAGCTTTACCCCACACACAACTGCCAGCAGTGGAAGCTGCTTGCCCGGGCAGACAGACAAGGGTCCAAGCCAGAGGCTCATGTGACAACTTGGCAGCGAACCCTTCGCAGCCCAGTGGTTGGGAACCTCTGCTTTAGAAGGCTGATATCACCAGTTTATTATCTGAAGGCAAACTGAACACTTACTCTGCTGAGTAGCTGTAGAGACTCCAGGCATGCCATGAGGGGCCATCCCAGAAGTTCCAGGAGGCTGCTGCCCTGGTAGGCTCATCTGTTGCCCCATTGGCCCAAGTCCACTCATCCCACCCATTGGTGCTCCTTGTGTTCGTGAAGCCATGCCCATTCCAGCTGTTCCTGCAGGTGGGCCACCTGTTAGATTCTGCAGGGCATTCATAGGGTCTGTAAACACAACAGAAGAATTACTTATAGAAAAAACATGCAATTGTCTGCTAAGAGCTCTCCATGACAGCAAGCAACACAGAAGTCTGGTTGCTAGTGGATACAGAGTAGGACATAACTCATGATTTCTATACTCATCACTTCGAAATTAACTTAAATAAATTATCTTAGTCAGGTCTGTTTCTATTCCTCCACCAACAATGGGGCTAAAACTAGGGGTGGAAGGAGAGACAGAGTCCAACAGAGAGACCTTATCTTGCCTGAGGCAGGTTCTTCAGTCCTGCCTGGCCCAGGCACCATCCAGTCCATGGTGCAACCACTGACCCCAGGCACGCAGCAGTGCTGGGGCAACTCCACAGGTGGACTCCATTTCTAGACAGCCCAGGTGGCAGCGGCTACTTCTGGCTGATGTCACTGCTAGCCCCAGCTCCATGGAGACTGGCAGGGACCCACATACACAGCCCTGGCCTGCCCCGTATCCACTCTGGACTTGCCCCCACCCGGCACGGAGCAACTCGGGATCAGCCAGGACCTAAGCACACAGCCCCAACCCTCAGCTGCCCCACACCTGGCCATGATGAGCAGTGGCAACAGCCAAGCATAAGCTGCTGCTGGGTGAAGGGAAAAAGTGGCCACCTCCCTCTCACTGCTGCTGGGCACTTCTTACTGTGGTGACCCAGAACCCGTGCCTGGGCTGCCTGCCCTATGGCTGCTCTCCACCACCACCACTGCTGCCTCTAAGACGCCCAGTGAGCCAGTGGCTCTGGGTGACCATTGCTTCCCCTCTCATCCCTCTCCCTGTGCCCAGCAGCAGCTTCTGCCTAGCCACCACCACTACTCATTGTGGGTGGGCAGTCTGTACTAGCATGGGGTAGAACAGGGTTGCGGCTGCATGCATAGGTCCTAGCTAATCCATTCCAGTCAGGGCAAGTCTGGAGTGGGTGCAGGGCAGGGCCAGGGCTGTGTGACAGCTGCTGCTAGGTGTTGGTGGCAGAGAGGAGCAACAACGCACATTTTGCAGCATGGGGAAGGGTGCTGACTGGCCTGCAACAGCTTCCCAAAACAGCCTATGGGGAATGTGGGCCCAAATAATTGCCCGCCCCTGGCTAAAGCATAAGAATTATTTAGGTGTTAATAAAGTGCTTTAAATTTGTGATACAATATTTAAAGCTAAAAATACTCAGGAGAAGTCATCAGTTGCCCCTGTGCTGAACTGACTAGACGTGGCAAGCCCACCAGCCTCTCAGGAGAACTCTGTGCCACTGTGTGGAATATATGGTCTGGAATTCCAAAACCCAAATGCAAAGTCATAGAGTGAATCTAAGCTAGGTCCCTTCCTCCTCTGGTTAATGAGGAGTGGGTGCTCAGGAGGCCACATGCAGCCTAAGGAAGGATTTAACAAGGTCATTCCTCAAGCTAGCACACTGCTCTCTCCAAGCAGTGGCTAAACTCCAGCATTCAGCATAATCCTAGCAGAGAGTGATCATAATATAGGACTTGGTCATAGGAAAAAAAGCACCAACAGAGAGACCGGGATGCTAAACAAATTTCTGAAGAAGAAAGGATTACAAACATTACACACGTGTGCACACACACACACACACACATGACAGGACTTTGCTCTGGGGTTAATAAATATTGAGCAACCCATCCTTAACCTATGCTACAAAAAGAAGTGTAGGATTACCACATGCTCTTTTAAACAGATTAACATTGTACTAGAAGACATTTCTTCAGTCAGCTGCAGAGTCCCCCAGGACATATATATTTCCTGTTGTTAGGACTAATCCACACACATATAGAACAGAGCAGATATCAAGTTCAAACACCAGCAAGAGGTTCAAGGAAGGTGACAAGGAGAAACTCCTGCTGGAGAGTCCAATGAACTCCACCAGCATTCGTTATGTAGGATTAATTACAACCAGGGACATGGGTTTTCTGTTTCCTGTAGAAAAACACAGATTTTCCCCTTTGAAGTGTGAAACTGCAGATCTTCCCCTTGCAGGCTAGCAGATTTCCAGCCTCCAAGAAGCTGAGTGGGGCTGGGGAGAGTGGGGAACAGTGATCGTGATTGGAGATAGAGTGCAGGGTAGTGGGAGCAGCAGCCCTGACAGCTGGATAAACGTAAGTCTATGGGACCGGGGGGAGGTGGGGAGTGGAGGGCCAGAACTTGAGAAATATCCAGATATGCCCATTGGTGACATGTTCAGGGGAAAAGGGGGGGCGGCGCACATCTCCTCAGATTTCTGCAGACAGTGGGGTGCGGACCAGGGGACAGGACCTGGTGTGGGCAGGTAGAGTGGGGAGAGTTGCCACTGCCAGAAGCTGCTGCTGCCACTGCCAGAAGCCCCATGCCAGCCATTCCACCAAAGTGAGGCACGCCCTGCCCACCCAGCACCAGCCAGAGGGCAGGAGGGGATGACAACTCCACACCACCACCACTGCCCCACAGCTGCCAGGTGGGCAGGGGGTGCCTTGGCATGGTGGCACAGTTGGTGCAGCGCACCTGATGACAGCAGCAACAGCAGCAAGTCTCCCTACCAGTTGGACCACAGCAGCCTGCATCCTCCTCTTGTCCCCCCATAGGTTCCACTCCAGCTGCGCCAGGCTCTTTCCTCTCTTCCAGTGACAGCAGCTGCCACCTCCCATACACGGCAGTCAGGCCTCAGGTACTGCTGGCCAGCTGCGGCTGGCACCCATAGTGCAAACAGGGAGTGGGCAGAATTCAGCTGCCAGGTCCTGTAGCTCTGAAGGTACAGGTCGAGTAAGGGGCACTGGCAGGGCTGGGAGAACTTGGAAGTGAGCAACAGCAGCATGGGAAGGGGCAGGGCGCTGGCATATCAGGGCTGCTCAGTGCCACAAAGTCAACAGCGGGGATACAGCTGCAACTAGACCTGCGCATCTTGGCAAGTGAAGGTGGCATGGGGAAACTCTGATTTTCCACAATAAAAAACCAAAGTCAAACATCAAAATATATAAGTATTTAGAATGTATTTTATTATAGTGATTGAGCACAAATGGGCTTCCAAACTGCTTTAAAACTGTAAATATATCAGTAAAACTGTGTGTTCAACTGATACACGTGTGCACATGTAGTGCACACATAATGGGGGGAGTTTAAATCAGAGTTATGGGGGGAGGTGTTAATTAGAGAATTTTTAATTTTTTAACAGAGAAAACAAGGATCCCTGATTATGACCAATCCCAACTAGGATAGCAACACAGAGGTTAGCAAACAAGTGCTCCATCTGACCAGAGTCCAGCAGACGTACTAAAACAATTGACTTCACTGCAAAATAGCTTAAACTATTCTGTGCCTTCCTTCGTTGCAAAAGGAATAATACTTAATACTCCAGCTGTGAGCTCCACCCCCTTCTTCACACGTCACCAGAATTATAGGTTTATGGATCTTTTGTTCAATAAAGAAAAAGGAGTTCTTACCACTGACTGAGGCCTGAGATTTCTTATTGTCTAGAAAACAAAAAAAAAAACAAACAGGCAAGTTACATACTTTGGTGAAAAGACACGTATCTATTTTGCATTCCAGACCTACCCACAACAAGCAATGCACAAATGGTGCAAAGAATTACATTCTTCTATATTTACATCCACTTCAACATGCCTCCAAACAGTTTACAGAGATTACCTAAAGTAGACTGTAACCCAGAGAGTAAGACCAGCATGCCAGTTGTACAATGGTGTGCTGCTGAGGCAGACACATTCTGCAACGTTAAGTCAAAGCTAACAGCACCCTATAGTGGTCTGAAGTCAGAGTTTACTCTTCAGTTGGGAACTCAATGCTTGTCTATGAAGGCATATACTTCCAAGGATTGGGACAGACATTTTAGGCAGTTCCACTGGACAGCTTGTTGTTACAGTACATCACAGTTTGGGAACACTCAAGCACTTTAGGAAGGTTCATTTCCAGAGGCTTCCTTGCAAAAGAATTACAACTAAATGGAAGGGCAGATATCAGAACTCAGGATACCAGGATGACGTATCTTAGAGCTTTGCTGTTTAACTCAGCTGGTTTGGTTTCCCAGCATTCTCTTTTGTATATGATAAAAGGAAAGACACTTTAAAAGGAAAATAATGGTGGGAAGGCAGACTAGAGGTTTCAAGAACTTTAAGTTCTTCAGTTGTACACAGACACTACAAAACAGGCTGTGAATTCAGGAGCTGGGCATGGATCCCATTTGAGAAATTATGAAAGCAACTCAAGAACAACTTGAAACATAATAAATACTAAACACACTAATCAAGGAAGGTATTGGTCACCTCTGTTCTTAACAGACATGCAGATACACACATAAGATATCGCAGGCCCAGTGGACTGTCAGCAGAGTTCTGCACAATGTGCAGAGAACTGGCAAATTGGATGCTTATCTTGCTGGGATTCTTTGACCCTAGCTGACTTCCTGCCCCCTGGGCAGGGACCTGGACCCGATGATCTTATGAGGTCCCTTCCAACCCTAATGTCTATGAAATGCAAGAAGCCCAAAAGCTTATTTGTCATGCTTTCCAATGAGTATTCCTAACATTGTAACAAAGACATGCAAGGCATACTTACGAATGTCTCGAAAATGGATGATGAGTCGGGCCACAAGAGAAAGATATTCATCCTGTAGACATTAAAAAACAAAAAAACAAAACAAAAAAAAAACAAACAAGCAGCGGCTTAGCACCAAGTGGGGAAGCAAAGCAATCCATGACTCACCACTTCCCTTCATCACGCTGCCATTCCAGAGGTGTCCCTCTCCTCCCCCACAAGACCCTTGGGCTTTTCATTGTAGCGCCTTTGCAGATAGCAATCTGCTCAGGAATGAACAAGGGCAGGGCATGTTTCTAATAAAAAAGTCACTGTGACTAACTGCACAGGGCAGGAAGAGAAACAGCACACTCTTACAAGAAAGGGTAGGCAACTGCAATACAGCAGTACTTTGTATATATTTATAGAGAAGAAAATTTATTTCTGCTTCTCTCCTACTTCTTGTACTCTACCTCCTCCTGTTGGAAGTAGTGTTTGATACTTTCTTATTTAGCGTTCCTATTTACTTTAAGCCAGACTTGAGTACTTTCACCTTCCCACTGGGCAAGTTGGAAGTCCCCAGTCTATCACAGAACAGGCAAAATAGAGAACAGAAGAGCAAGTGCATAAAGGAATCATCACAGTTGTAAGAAATTAGCCCTCCTGTCCTTCTCCTTAGACTACCAGGACTGCCAATAGGGATGTTATTTGTGATGGCAGTTTTCAAACTGGGAAGAGCTGGGCATGCTTTAAGATAGTGATGCTACATGATTCTATTTTGCATGGATTAAAAGCAAAGGTGGGCAAAATATGGCCTGCCAAATTATTCTCTCTGGCCCACAGCTGCTCCTCTGAAGGAGAATTATATCTGGCCTGCAGAGGCACTGAGCTCCCAGCCAGGCTTCTCTCAGCCGAGGATGTCTGCACGCAGCTCCAACCTTGCAGCCATTCACAGACATTGGCGGCCTGGCCACTAGCAAGAGCCAAAGCTCAGGTAAGGTTCCCCCTGTTGGTGGGGGAGGAGGGTGCAGGGGAAGAGGGCCAAGGAACCATGGGTTATTCAGTCCTGCTGGGCCAGGCTAGCGCCTGGTAGGAGCATGGGTGTTGCTAATGTGGGGCCACAATGTGTTCCTGCATACAGCTCCCAGCCTCCTTGTCCCTATACCTCCTTCCCCACTCAAGTCTCCAACACGTGGCTGTACCAGTGCCACACTATGTTCCCATGTGCTGCTTCAGGCCATGTGGGCCTAGCAGGAGTTGCTGGCGTGGCTCATGTCCAACCCAGCCACATGCCAGGGAATCAGGGAGAGCTGCAGGGAGCGCGTGTGTGCATATGCTTGTCTCTGTGTACGTGCGTGTATGTGCATGTAGTCCTCAACAACTCAACAAAACTCACTAAGTGGCCCTACTACCCAAATAATTGCCGACCCTTGGCTTAAAGGAAGAAGGCAATTTCAAGCGTATGCAAGGCTAGAGTATCCACTACTTCACCACTGTACAAGTGCTAGGACCATCTAGGGACAGCAACTGAAATGGCCAAAATATTTTTAAGGGGGAAGATCTCTATAAGAACAAGTAGTAACTAACACTTGCATTTGACACAATGTAATGGCCTCTAAAGATTTCCCCAGAGACTTGGGTTTTGGTTTAGCTTTACACAGAGACATTTGCTACAGCCTGACAGCCGAACTTCCAGAAAGGCTTCGGGTTTTGCCCCTATAAACACAGCCCTTCTATTGTTCCCCTGATCATTCCTAAATAGTGTTAAACTGTATATGAATAAGCCAGCCTGGTGCTGCTGTGCTCCCCTTGCCTCCAGCTGCTGCTGCTCCTCCTATTCCTGCCCCCTCCTGTACTGCTCCTGCAGGTAGAGGGGAAACTTCAGCCTGGCTGCTCCTGCTGGAGGTGAAGGGAACACAGGAACATCTGACCGGCTGCAGCTGCACTGGGAACAGTTTCACTAGAAGCTGTGTGCTGGCTGGGGCCAGGGATGGGGGTAGAGCAGGTGTGGACTGCTCGGATGGGATTCAGCCCAAGGTGGAGCATTGCAGGGGCAGCCACAGGCCGGATCCAGCCAGTTGGCAGACCATATTTTACCTGCCCATAGACTACAGTAATTTACTGAATTGACTTGGCCCAAAGCCCAAAATTTCCCATCTCAATACTGTACACTTGAAGTACGTGTGTTCCCTCAGGATAAAGAGATCCTATATTGTTATCATGGTATAACTACGTATTCTGGCCAGATAAGCTAAACATCTGTGTGTAATTTGGAGTGCAACTTGTTTTTAACTCCTCTCAATGTTCAACATAAAATTCCTCTTAGAAATAAAAGGAGATACTTTACCCTTGATTTAGCCTTCATAAAAACATGACTCTCCATATCTTTGCTGGATTTATTGTGGGCAACACCAGCCTTCCTCATAGCCTCATCACTGAAAAACAAGAGAGGTTATGAATAGAGGGCAACAGGAATTCCCTTCCCTGTTTAATATGGAGCTGGCTGGCAACTTTTCACCACTTAATTGCTGATAATTCCATTAATAAATTTAGAGCCAATGGTATTAGGTTCCATCCTTTCTACATCCAATCCCATTGATGTCAACAGGAAGTATCCAGGGAAATGCCAACACATCAACACAAGAATGCTCTGATCATTTACCTAATTTCTAATAGAAGAAGCTGCTGAGGTAGGAGCTACCTCTTATAAGGATGGAATAAGAAAATCAGCAATTAATTTCCATTCAAAGTACCCCGGAGACCACTTTCTTATGTCCGGAACAAAGAAAGCACCTTTCCAGTTACTTCATCTTTTCAAAGCAAAACTAAGCTGCAGTTAAACTGTGTCACTGAAATGAGTTCAACATGCCAACACAAAGCACTGCTTGTAATCACCTCCTTCCACCACTCCAGAGAAGCTTGCTCCTTCAAGCTTCTCTATACAAGGAAGTTACCAGACAGTAAATTATAGTGTCAGTTTACAGCACTGGCTCCTCTGCACTAAAGGCCTACTGGACTCTCAGTGCACAGCAAGTATAAGGTAGCTTACTGCACTTAGGACATCACCTATATGAGCGAAGTAAGATCCCTCTCACTGCACATACAAATGTCTACAAGGGCACTTACTAAGGAGTAGCTAGTTTAACATAAACTTACACCCTAGTTTACTCGGTGGTGGCTTCATCCATAGAAGAAAAGCCTTTAGAATAGCAATTCTTTCGAGCAAGAAGTAAGTTTTTACAGCATCCAGCACAATGGTGACCAGTCCTGTCTAACAATGCCAAGGATTCACTGCTTCATGTAACAAAGCACCAGGCCCCATAAATTTAATATATTATTGGTAGGGTACATCATTTCACTTGCACATAAAAAGTCTAGTGATACAGATTTACCACCTCCTCAGGGTTCACAACTATGAAGTAGCAGAAGAGCAATAAACCATCATAATTCAAACAAAAGCTACTGTTATTTTGGGAGGCAGAAGGTAGGAAATCTTCAGTGCCAAGTGCCTACACATTACCATTGGGATCAGGCCTTATCATTAACAGCAAAGTTCATTTCCCTTTATTGGCACGGTATACTGGACAGAAGTTATGAAATCAGTGGCTTTCGGATTAGGTGAAAGATAGGTAAATTGCCAAAGACATGTCTCTACTCAGAGGAAGCTCCTTCTTCCTTTGTCTCTTTGCAATGATTTATTATACTTACCAGGGGTGTACCGATAGAGATTCTGGAGGCCGATACAGATACCTGATTTTTATGGAGGCATATCGGCTGATACCAATCTGATTTCCGATACACAGCCTGGCAGCTTGAAGAGCTGCCTCCAGCTGGTAAGTCGGTTGTGGTGGATGGGGTGGGGAAGGGGAGGGGCGTGGGGGGCAGACTGAGGCCCCCGAGGTGAGGAAGGGAGTTGGGCTAGGGCAGAGCCTGCCCATCAGGGGCAGGGCAGGATGGAGCCACAGCTCATCCAGGGACGTAGGGGGCAGCTCCCACTGCTGAATGCACTCTGGAAAGGCACAGAGGTGGGGTATGCCCCCCGGATCTGCACAGGGGCTGGGCAGGCTCCACTCAGGGCAGGCAGTGGCAGTGCTAGGAGCGGGGCTACAGAAGGGCTACAGACGCACCAGAATTTGCCAGACCCCTCCACTGCCACAACCAACCCCTGAGCACAACCCAGACCAGCTCCCTCCAGGAAGAGCCTGGCAATGTTATGGCCCCAGCCTGCAGCTACAGCCCACCCCAGGCAGATCTAGGGGCACCACCCTCGTGACCTCCTGGGATGGGCAAATCAGCAGGAGCTGCCTCCTCCCACGCCCCTCCAGATGAGCCGCAGCTCAGTCCCACGCCTGCCCTAGCTGGGCAGCACCTGCCCAGCCCCACTCCCTCCCTCACCGTGAGGGCCTTGATCCCTCCATGCTTCTTGCCTTCCACCACAATAGTTACCAGCTGCACGTAGCTCTCCACGTTGCTGGGCTATATTCCTTGCCACCTACATGCTGCACTGCATCTGTATGCATGCACAGGGCATTTATCGGCCACATCAGGTCAATTTCCGATATAGACAGTTTTCTTTATATCAGTACCAATTTGATATCAGACCGATGTATCGGTGCACCTCTAATACTTATGCCTTGGAGAAATTTAGTACTTCTTCTTGCTACTTGGGAGGATAAACTGGATTTATTAAGGAATTCTAAAACTCAGTATCGTCAAATTCTTATTTCTGATACATTTTAGTGTGCTACAAAATGGGGAATGATATATTGCTTATTCACTACATAATTAAGCTCTTGCTCACGATCTGAGTCAAGCAGCTTCATTAGGATAGCAACTAGAACTTCTCCTGATGAGAAACACTAGCATGAGGTATAAGAACCTCCTCACAGACAGACCTCCCACATAGGGGAAGGCCTCTGATTATTTTCCCACCCCATCACAACCAAAGCCCTGCCAGGTTGCTCCAGATAATTCCCCCATCTTCCCCTGCAGCTATATTCAACACAGTTAGAGGTGCACCAATAAAGATTTTTGGGGCCAAACCTGGGGGGAAGGAAGCTTGCATGCAGTGGCAGCTGCTGCCACTCTGCATCTGGCCATGCGCCATAGCCCCCTCTCCCCCCACATCCGGCTGCCGGGGGTACACTTACTTTAAAAGATTGAAAACCCCTGCTCTAGAGTCATAGGGACAAGACTAGGAGCAGTGGCCTCAAACTCTAGCAGGGAAAATTTACATTGGAGATTCAGAAAAACTTTTCAACTATGAGGGTGGTTAAGCATTGGAATAGACTACTACAGATGCTGTAGAATCTCTATCGTTGGAAAGTTTTAAGAGCATGTTTGACAATAGATGGGGTAGTTTAGCATGAAACCTTGACCATGCAACCTTCTGAGGTCCCTTTGAGCTCTACTTTCCTGTAATGCTATTATATAAATCAGACATAGGACCATACCGTGGAAGATGCAGCAAACTGAATGACATCTAGCTGAGTCACTGCCGGTACTGTGTGCTTAAAGGGCAGTGTTCACAGTGCTGCCAATGCTGGTATATTAACAACAGTGGTTTAAGTATTTTACCAGTAGGCAGATAAGTAGAATTTGTTACAATGTAAGTAATAAGCAGCAAATTGGGACCGGCATCTGTTATGCAATTAAGCAATTATGCACTTAACTGGAATTATGCACTTACTATGCACTAAAGGCCTGTAAGTGCATTACACTGGAATGGTAATATACAGCAAAGGCACCTTACAAATTTAACTATGAAACTCCTGTAATATAACAGGGCTAATACTTCTTACATATTACTTCTTTATATGGTTCCCCGATGGGAGACTTTTTTGAAAAATCTGTTTCAATAACTTAGCTTCCCTGTATTATTTTATTTCTTTTTTCCCCCCTCAAATTAAAGTTTAAGGACCATTAGTTTACCTTCCTTCTGTCCAAAAAGTAGACTAAGAAAGTGAACCATTTTTGTATTATTATGTAGAGTGAGAAATGTTTATCTGCATTCAGCAGTGTAGACACACAGGCAGGCACCCAGTACCAGGAGCATTGGTCATTTTCAGTTGCTGCTGTGACCACAACTGCTACTGTGCTGCCAAAGGCAGCCACTTTTTACTCTCCCCACCCACTTAGGTGCAAGGGTGTCAGATGCCAGTACACTGCTGGCATTGCCCATGCTATAATACTGTCTGCTTCCATCCATGGGAAACCTGATATTAATAAAACTGGTACAAAGTTTTTCTTGTTCTAGCTGCTTACTCACAAACACCCACAGCATTACACTTGTGAATAGGAGTGGGCAAATAAAAAGCTCAAACACGCCTGCTAGCATGCCCTGCCATTTGGCAGATAGCTGGAAGATGTAGGGTCTAGAGAAGCAGGTCCTTTACTGGGAACACCCTTGTGCTGCCCATGGAAAGTCGAATGACAGGGAACAATTACAATTCAAATTCTTACAAGATTTAGAGAAAAAATAATACCCAAGTTCCCAGCCACTGAAAGGTATAAATGCAACCCAAATGCTAACTTGCACCTTCTTGTCTATGTATTTATAGTATACAAGGGACGGATACAATTAAACCAAGTCATCAGCAAATACCAATGCTCACAGCTCTCATTCACCTTGCTCACCGCTGCCTTAGACAAAGCTTCTGAAGCTTTTGACAGTTGCAAAGACAGCAAATTACCATAATCTCATTCCAAGAGCAAGAATCATAGATGTACACCAGAGGACTGCCTCAGCTTCCCAAGCAGCCATACACAGAAAGTAACAGTCACAATATCCTTTACTGCCACCCATGAACAAAGTATCCAGAGTGAATCAAGAGACAGAATCACAGAGACACAAAGACATTTGTGGTCCTCCAACATTTCCCTCTACCAAGGACTGTAGCTTTCATTATCCAGAATGGGCTAATTATTTCCAAATAGCAAGATATGATAGAAAAAAAACAATATGTTGATTTGATTTTAAAGTAATGTAAGGCTTGAAGATCATCTACTACTGATACTGCCTGCCCCTTCCACTGAGACACATACACATCATCAAGCCTGAACACTGCATTACCTTTCACACTAAGGACACTAGCAAGGGAAATCAAGTACCAGTTTCCACTCACTGGAGAACTCCAAAGACAAATGCAATGAAGCACTTCTACCCATCCCATAAGGCTCTGCAGGGAACTTAAAAAAACACACTGATCGATAGTGATCAAAGCTGTTTAGAACTGCAAGCAAACCACCATGGATGCTTGACCCGCATTCAGTCACAATATTCAATTGAGTAAGGATGGCATTTCCAATGCATACTTAACATCAGAGTGATAGAGGAAATTACGTCCAAAGCAGCAGACCCATTCAAAGAGACTTACAGAGTCAGTAGCAATAGCCTCTAAAGATGGGACACATTAATTTTTCCAACAAGTTTTTTAATCACTATATTTAAAAACATTCTTAATACTTTTCAGTTTCATAATAACAAGCCAAACATTCTTTGTGACACTAAGGGAGAACTGGAAGATACATGCATGGGCCACTGAGCCACACAGCTGTTTAACAGGACCTTGTGAAACACTTCCAGTAGGTACAGGGAAGTCCCACATGGTCACTATTTAATTACTTCCTTCAAATACCAGTCACATGGGACTCACTGAAGGTGACATGGAAAGCATAGGAAGAGGAAGAAGAAATAACTGTCCAGAACTCAAATAAATATTCACATGCAACAGCTTGCAGCCATGCTGCTATATGGTAAAATGAACACATGTATCTATTACAAACTGTCATTTGATTCCAATCACATCACATGAAAGGCAGTTAAATTAATGGTCTCACGTGTACCACATCCAAGTCCCTTTTCAAACACTTCACTGTAATGCTGGCATACCTATACCTAGCAGTGGGGTTTTGTTTAAATAAGATATTTGCTTAGACTTATGGCAAACAAGACATGGTATGATGATGCACACTGTGATGCACTGTCATGTGCAAACCACAAAAAGGTTTTAAACCTGATAAAAATGGCATCAGCACATTTGTAGCAATAATATAACCTAGATACCAGAAAGACAATCTGTGCAAGAAACCTTACAAACCAGGGAGTTATTTTAACACTTTCTCAACCAGCAGAGAGAAAACAGTTAACTAACACCCCACAGTGTAAAAACCACATTACCCTAAATAAGGACACAAGAATTGCCATTTACAGGGTCAGACCAAAGGTCCATCTGACTAGCATCCCATATCATAGAGGCAGAGAGTGGATGCTGAAAGAGAGGGTGAACTGGGTCTGACCAGGGCTTTTTCTCTTGTTCCTCTCCCACTTGCAGCCTCCAACATTTAAGCTCTAAGAGGTTCTCTGACTCATAGGCTGCAGCCCTCGCTCCAATGCTCAATAGCTACTCTTTCCTTCAAGAATTTGTCCAATCCCTGTTTTTAATCAAGCTAAATCAGCAGTGCCCAACCTTTTTCCTTAGCAAGCCAGAAAGGCAATACCAAGTAAGCCTGCAAACCACAAATCTTACCTGGATAGCCCTGATTCAGTGCCCAGGGCAAGTATAGCCCCATCCAGCCAGGAAAGGGACCCTGACCCAGCTTAGTGAGCGAAGGGGCATGCGAAGGGGCATGGGCCACACCCCAGCCCTGCAGGGGGGAAGGGATTGTGAGGGGAAGGGGGAGGCTCTGACTGACCACAGACCTGATGTCATGACTCCATGTCATGACTCCACAGGCCAGAGGTTGAGCACCCTGGGCTAAAAGATCCTCTTACACCAGCTTATTTTGTTTGTGTTTGCTTAAGCTGCTGCCAGGAGGCTTCCCCTCTAAAGAGGCGATCGCCCTCCGTTGCTCGCAGGTCACTGGGAGAAAGCTGGTGCAACGGGACCATGGAAGAGGAACCTATGCGGGTAACTAACTCCTCGTTTCTGCTGGCAGGGGCAGGGGGAGTCCAATCCTATGACGAGGCAGGTGACTTTGCAGCAGTCGCACTCAGGCATCCAGGGAGCAAGCGGGTCCCTCCCAAACGCAGCCCCCACCAGCCCCCGGGGTGGCTCTGGGTCCAGGCGGGCCCGTTACACACAAACCAGGGGCTCGAGAGCGGGCGGAGCGAGGGCCGGGTCGGGCACGGGAACGGACACGACTCCTCGTTCGGGCTCGTGCTCTGCGGGGCAGCCGGCCCCGGCTCCCCTCGGGACGCGGAGGCCCGGACGCGGGGGCGATGCCGGGACGAGCTGCCCCCGGCCGGCGGGCGCAGGGAGGCCCGGACGCAGCCCCTCAGCGGGGAGCCGGCGCGGCTGCGGCCTACGGGGGCGGCCCCGCTCCGGCCCCGCACTCACATCTGGCTGACCAGCTTCTGCCGGAAGTTGGCGCTGCGCCAGTCGCTGTCTTGCCCGGACACGTCCATCGCCACCGCCAGTCCCGGGCCCCGGTGCTGCTACGGCCGCCGCTGCCGCTGCCGCCGCCACCGCCTCCGCCACAGGCTCACCCGGAAGTGGCCGCGACTTCCGGCGCGGGAGGGCCCAGGGAAATGTAGTCGGCTGGCCTCGGTCTCGCACACGGCCGCGCGCTGCACGCTGGGAAATGTAGTCGGACGGTTTCCCGGCGCGTGCTGTAGACGTCACTCTGGCAGTGGGTTCCTTTCGCTGTGCGCCCTTCCTCACTGTCCGGCGCGGGGAGGGGTTTCCCGCTCGGCCGTGCAGCTCTGCGCGCGTTCCGGCTGCTGCGGCTCCCCGGGGAGTCGGGCTCGTGGAGCCAGGGGGTGCGGGCACGCCGCTGTGGCGCCCGTTAACAAGCCCACGCGCCGTTTGACTTGGTGTTAAAAGTCCCTACACCCCAGTGCTCCTCGTCATGTCCTAGGCATCTTACTGCGAGAGCGGTGAGGCGCTGGCGGCCTCCGTGCCAAGCGCCACACCCGGCTGAGACGACAGGTTTCCTGCCAGCTGAACGCGCTTAGCAGCAAAAAGGGCTTTGCATGCTATTTCTCCCAAGTTTTCCTTAAAAGGGTTTGCTCTGCCCATCGTCCTTTTCTCTAAATAGTTTGTCATTAAGTGTTTATACTTAAGGCTGCCGGCAGTTTGCTGCCATTAAAGATGTTCAATACTTAAAAATCCTCACAAACAGTTGTACTGCACAGTCCCTTCTGGCCAAAATCACAACGGGAAGTAATCTTGGTATGGGCCTGTAAATATTTGTTATCTTGCTTAAACAAGCTTAATTGAGCTTTGAGCTGGTGAACAGTTCAAAATCCGTTGCTTTCTGTTCCTCCCGGCAAGGTCATCCCACCCTACTTCTTTCTGCAGAAGAGAAATACGTCCGTGTTACTTCTTCATTACACCCACAAATGTGCTAGAAACAACTGGGTAAAGGATAACCCACTATGCCCTATTTCTCATTCATATAGACAAAATGTCATTGGGCACAGAAAGGAGTTTTACCGTCAGCTGCAGAGATAGGGGCTACAAATGTGGAGACATCAAGTAAAATAATTGCAATAAACCCCCCAAATACAGCAATTTTAAGAACAGACAAGCATGAATGGCATGTAGCCTCCGGAGGCTGAGTGGGACACAGCAGCCACGAGCAGGGCCAGGGCAGCAATGACTCCTGCAGGCGGCCACAGCAGGGTTGGCACCAGGGGGTCGCAAGTTCCCATCAGTCGGTAACCGTCTGCAGACACCACCCCACTACCAGCAGCATTGGCGGTAGCCAGTGGCAATTGGGGAATGCCCGCAAATGGTGTCAGCGATAAGGGCTGGGGGGGGCCAGCTGCGGCACTTTTCACAGCGGGTGCACCACCAGTCTCAGGGGGCACACCCCTTACATGCCACCAGTGCAGACAAGGTTATTTCGGTAAATCTGATATCCTTTATTAAACCAACTCAAATAGTTGGAAAAATATAAAAGCTTGCAAAGAAGATTTTTTCCAACTATTTGAGTTGGTTTAATAAAGGATATCAGATTTACCCAAATAACCTTGCTTCCCTCTGTCCTTAGACCAACACAGCTAGAACCTACACCCCTGTAACAGTTAAGAACAAGGTGTTTACTGGTCAGGTTCAGACTCTTGCTCAGACGACTCTACTTCAGTCTCATATACCAAGGGTTTTTAACCTTTTTGGGTCAGTGTATCCCTGGCAGCCAGTCGAGAAGGCAGGAATCCCCTGGCAGCCAGACAAACAGGACTGGTGGGGGTCTCCCGCAGCTGATTGGCAAGCGTGCTGGTGGCAGCAGAAGTACCAGTAGTGGTGCCCACTGCCAAGTACTCCCTGAGGCCATCCCCAGGGGATACCCCCGGTTGAAAACCCCTATCATATACTGTCAGAGGACTTGAAATGTAATGGTTGGCTATGATCAATAAGTGTAAAGTGTTTAGAAGAGGCATCTAAAGATAAATCTTCCCTTTTGTCAGCTGATTCAGATCTGCTTTTCCCTTAAAAGGACAAGTGGTAAAATGCACTCAAGTCCTGTCATCCTTCCGCGTGCAGTTACGAGATGCACTGAGTATTTTCCTTCTCCTTTCACTCAGTTTCAACCTTGAGAAAGCATCTACATGGCGGCTTAAACTAGCAAGAGTACAATGAACATTTTCACCACAGGGATTCTCAACCGGGGTGCCTTGAAACACTTTCAAGCATGCCATGGGGTGCCACAGGATGTTAGCACTATTTGGTGTGCAAATACGATTCACACGATAAACCCAGAGTTACAATCATAGAAAACGAGGGTTGGAAGGGATGTCAGGAGGTCATCTAGTCCAATCCCCTGCCCAAAGCAGGACCGTCCCCAACTAAATCATCCCACCCAAGGCCATTTGTGTTGCCATTTGGTGTACTCCCTTCAACTTGTCTGCATCCTTTCTGTAGTGTGGGGGGTGGCAAAACTGGACACAGTACTCCAGATGTGGCCTCACCAGTGCAAAATAGAGGGGAATAATCATAGTTGTTTCATAGTTGTTATTAGGGGCTGGAAGGGACCTTACAGATAATTGGGTCCAGCCCCCACTGCACTTGGGCAGAAAAGACTGCTGGGAGCAGATGACCCCAGCAAGGTGGGTGTCAAGATGCTTTTTGAAGATCACCAGGGTGGGTGATTGGACCACCTCTGAGGGGAGCCTGTTTCAAACCCTTGGCACTGGACTTGTAAAGTTTTTCCTTATGTCTAGCCTGAAGCGATCCTCAATCAGCTTGTGCCCATTATTTCTTGTCCTCTCCTGGGGGCCTCGGTGAACAGATGCTCCCCAGGCCCTGATGTATGCCCTTGACATACTTCCAGGCTGTCACCAAGTCCCCTCTGAGTCTTCTCTTCTCCTGGCTGAACAGTCTCATGTTTTTCAGCCTCTACTCATATGACCTGGTCTGTAGGCTTCTAATCGTGCACGCGGCCCTCCTTTGGGCTCTCTTGAACTTGTCCACTTCCTTCCTGAAGTGTTGCACCCAGAACTGGACGCAGTACTCCAGCTGCGGCCTCACTGCGGCCCGGTACATCACTTCCCTCGATCTGCAGGCAAGCTCCTACTAATGCAGCCCAGGATGCACAACTGGGGCACACTGTTGGCTCATATTCAGCTTATTGTCCCTTATGTCCTGCACCAGGAGCACCTTGTGGCAATGCAGGAACCTCGTGATGTATAGTCACACTAAGCTTGAGCAAATGGACTGTGTTAAAACGTTTCTGAGCACAGTCCAGTCCTACTACTGGGAAGCGGTAGGAGAGGACATAAGTCAACTCCACCTGGAAAAGGGACACGTGGCACAGGCTGTTGAAAGCCCCCCTCTCCCGGGAAGGTCAGTGGACAGGGAGAACGAAGGGGACAACGGCACAACTGGACCCGGAGACAGCGAAGGGGACGACAGGATCAGCCGCAGTGGAAGTGGAAGCGACATCGCCAGCAGAGAATGTAAACCCCGGATCGGGGCTTAGCCGCAGGGGCTGCGATCGGGTTAGGGAAGGGCAGAGGGCGGGCGGGCGCGGGCGCGGGCGCAGCCGAGGCGGGCCGGCGGCGAGGAGGCGCAGGTGGCGCCGGAACCCGGAAGCGGCGGGAGCGGAGGCGCTCGGGGGCGGTGCCAGCGGGCCGGGCCGGGCCAGCTGGTGTGACAGGCCCCAGCTGGGGAGGCCGGCGCCGGTCCCGCGTCCCCCGGGCTCCTTCGCGCTGCCGCCATCTCCGCGGCGCCGGTAGCGGACGCTCGTGCTGCGCCGGGGCCCGGCCCTGCTCGGCCTCCTCTTGCCGCTGCGGCCTGCTCGGCCTGCCCCGCGGGGGACGAGGATCCAAGCGAATGAGCAGGTAAGGCCGCCCGTTGCCTGGCCTGAGGCAAGTGCAACCCTGGCCGGACCTTCCCCAGCCCACCTGCCCCCGAGGGCCGGCCGGCGGGCACACACCTAGCGCTGCCAGGCAGAGCCAGGAGCAGGCCGCCACAGCCTGCCTCTGGCAGTGCTGCCAGGAGGGCCCGGAAGGCAGCCCCCCAGTCTGCACCAGTCTGACTAGGGGGGAGTCCTTCCTGACCCTGACTCTGACACGAGTCCGATACTGAGCAGAGGAGCACGAGCGTCAAGCCAGGAACCTGGGGCGTTGGTTGCTGGCGCGCCCTGGTCAGTCGGAGCAGACTAAGGGCTAGCTGTACGTTACAGCTAAGGGCATATGTACTAACGTCATCTGTAGCGTTTCTCTTAACCTGGCAGAGACGGGACTTGGGGCAGAGCCGAGTCTGTGGCCACGTTGCCAGCCAGATGCCTCCCCTACGTTTCAGTTGTGGTCCCAGGCGTCACTGCATGCTTGGCTCCTAAGTCCCAGCCATAAGGGAGCAGCCAAGATTTCACCTGTCATCCTTCATAGAAAACTAAACTTGTGCTAACACGAGTGAGTGCAGGCCAGCACTCTCCATGGTGAAATGAGGGGCATCCCAATACGCTGCTTAGATGTAAGGGAACTTTGGATTTTGCATTTGTGATTGTGCAGTTAACACCTGCTGCCTTGTTCAAGTGCCGGAGAGCTGAGGCTTACACCTTCAGTTTCAACTTTGTCACTAAGTGCCCACCTGCCTTCTCTTCCACACACTGTGCAACTTTAATGTTTCCTCAGCATAGTGTTTGCCTTGTATTTTTCTGCAGCAAATAGCGTGTGATGAAGTGCAGTAAGCTAATGTTGTATGGACAGCATGTTCTGCAGATTTCTTCTTTTCAGCTATTTTCCCAGTTTTAAAGACTGAAAGACTGACACTAGTTTAGGAAGGCAGCTTTTTGGGTTTGTTCTTGAAAACTGTATCTGTATATTCCTCCTGGTGCCTTTCCAGAAAAGCAGGGCATGTGGGACAATGCAGCCTATGCACCAAAGGTTCAGAACCAAGATTATAGGAAACCATTGCGGAGTCCAGTTGCTTTAGTTTCTTCTTTTTCATGGTTAGTAGTGAGTGTAAGGATCTTAGCTCAGGTCAACATGGGATTTATGTGCAATTCCCAGCGCAGACTGATCCTGAACATAATGGATGCAGTGGGGAAATTGCACCAGTGTGAACCTGGAAAGGGATAATTCTAAAAGAACGGCAGTTACCAATAGGTACCATTTCCACATTTTCCCACTTACTTCCTGTCCTCCTGTTGTCTTGAAAACCACTGAATTGATTTATGGCTTGTCTATTTGGGTGCTTTACCCCATTTTGAACTAGGTCATATCAGTGTAAAAATATCTGTTCATATGAAGTAGTTCCTTAGAGGGACATAGCAAGTGAATTATTATGGTATTTTTACTCCTGTTGGAATTAGCAGTAATTTGCCCTTGCAGTAACGTGCATATGGTTGCATCTGTCATCTGAGCTATTGTGGCAGTCCCACACTGCTTTGCACCTTGGCCTGACACCTTGGTCTGTTTTTCTGTGTGACATCAACTGCTCTGGATTCATAGTGACCAGCTGCACCCTCCCCCTGCATTAGACTGCTGGTGTGTAGCCAGGTTCTTTCCATCATTTGCACTCCCACTTTGGGATTCAGTATTCCTAACAAGCATATCTAGCATTTTATTCTAGCCCTGTGCAGTGCCTCTGTGATGTGCCTCTTCCAGCTGAAGTTGTGACGAGGTTTGGATCTCTTCATCTTCTGGGAAGAGAAGAAGTTAGGGGAAGCCCTGGAGACCAGTACAGAAACAGAGATATTTTTGAGGGAAACAGGAACATGGCTGAGGGAGATCACATCCAGTATGCTACGCCCTGTCATATTCAAACAAAGTGTATGAAGATGGCTCACACAAAAAGCAGTGGACAAGAAATGAAGCCCTGGTGATGCTTGAACCACTTGTCCATTTTAAGATGAGTTGGACAGGATTTGGACCCAGGACAGCAGCTTTGACCCACACTTCATCTCAGACATGGCTGATATATAGGAATACTTGAGGACCATGCGACTAAGAATCCTTTGCAGGAAGAGGGACGTTAGCCAGGAATTCACTGATACAAAGGAAAGTGACTGAGATCCTGTTGAAATGGACCTGGACACAACCTCTGGCCACTTGGCCAGGCAGATTTCTATCCTAGAAAACCCTCAGGCTGCTGTCAGCAGTGCAGCTTAGTAAAAGTTATTGGTATTGCATATTGTAATAGTCACATAGTATTTCAATTTTCCCCAGAGCTAAACATCACCATCTTTGGGTTACAGCAATACTTTTGTATACTCAGAATGTTGACTGCCCTGGGTGAGAATTGGGGATCCAGGTTTTATATTTGACATAAAAGTGCGGTACCTGGATTTTCTAAGTTTAAGGAGAAAAATCAAACCCAGATTTTCTCCTTTTAAAGGAGAAAAACATGGAAAATGGTGGGTTTTCCCTTGCAGGCTGGCAGAGTTCCAGCCTGCAAGGAGCTGGAGGAAATGGGAGAAGGGTGGTCAGGCCAGGGGTGCCATTTGTATGTGTGCACGTATACATGCACATGGCCTCCAGGCAGCCTGGATAGCATCTCCTGCAGGTAAGTCTGGTGGCTGGGGGGTGGGTGGGGGAGGGGAGGCAGTTGGCTGGGGCTGGAGGCCCGGGCAGTGTGTGGGGTTTGGGGGCCAGGGTAGAAATGTGCAGCCACAGGACCCAGGCGGAGAGTGGAACGGAGCCATGGGTGGTTTGTCCGGGCTGGGGGGGCTGGCTCCCCGCTATTGCACACGCTTCCGGGGGGAGGGTAATGGAGGGCATGTGCCCCCCAGAATTGTGTGCAGGGAGGATGTGGGCTGCCTGCTGCAGGCTTTGGGGCTCCCTGCCATGCTGCCCTTCCCCTGGGGCCTCCATAGCGCAGCAGGGCAAGGAAGCTTCCTGCCACCACTGCAAGTCCCGTGCTACCATGGGGAGATACCCCTTGCTCACCTAGCACTAGCCTGGCTACCATGGAGCAAGATACCCCTTGCTCACCTGGCTACTATCAGGCAGGCAGGGGGCGCTTTACCATGGTGGCACTTGGCTCACAGTGGTGGCATCGAGCTTCAGCACCCTGCTCTACCCTGGTGTGCTGGGTCTCACCCACTGGGTCCCAGGGGAGGAGGGCAGGAGGGTGGGAAGCTGGAGCCCACAGTGGGCAACCTGTCTCCATGCCCCTCATCATGGGTTCTACTCCTACATGCCATACATGGGGGAGGGAGAAGTAGCTGCCACCTCCAGAGCTTAGGCACTGCTGGGAGGTAGCAGTGGTTTGCAGACCTGGATCCCTGGCTCCATCCAGGAGGGATGAGGGGCAGGGGGCTGTGAGTGGTGACTGGGGGGCTGTGGATGGCATGTGAGGGGCACTGGCAGGGCCAGGGGGCTGTGGATGGGGCATGAGGGGCACCAGTGGGGGGGAGGGTGGGCTGTGGGTGAGGGATTTGGGGGGTTTTAATCAGAGATTTTTGCAAATTTTTTTATCACATAATTTGCAATTTTTAAACAGAAAACCAGGATCCCTGGTGAGAATGCAGTGCCTAACCCATGCGCATTGCAATGCCCCACCTGCCAGCTGGTCCCCTCTTCCAATTGAGTCGCTAGTTCCTGACCCCTGCTTAAAATAACCATATTCAGTGAGTTGCAGTAGCTAGCTGGCCTACCTTGCAACAGCCAGCCTGCCACCTGTATCTCTCCTATTTCCTTCTACCCATTTAATTAAATCATACTCCACCCTTACTGTTGCTGTGGTTCCTCTTTTGCTAACACCAGAACCTTCATTCCACCCACCGTCTCATGCCAGATAGCAAGGAACAGCTCTATCTTAGAAATGTGATTATCAAGAACTGAGCATTCTGTAGTTCTCTAGTCAGGTAGTGTATTGTGATCAACTCAACAATCCAGTTCAACAGTATAGAATTGTTTTCAGAACAAAATGTTAGGAAAGCTTTTTTTCACCATACAAAGCAGGGGTGATGTGTAGGAGGTGCACGTGTACCTCCTGAGTGTGGCTGCGCACCCACTATAAAAAGGCACCGCTGACACTGTCAGCAGCACTTGTGGGCACCCTGCTGTCAACACACCCGGCGGTGCTCACCACCCTGCTGCCCACACACCCGGCAGTGTCTGCGGGCAGTCCATGATCCCTGTTGGCTGCTGCTGATACTGCAGGCAGTGGCTGTGGGCTCACCACCCTCCTCCACTTCCTCCCTCCCACCCCCTTCCCACCAACAGTGTTGGCGGTGTCTGCGGGAGCTCCCCTGCTTACTGCTGCTGCACTCCTGCCACCACCACCATGCTACTGCTGCCGCCGTGCCCACCCAGCTGCCGGGAGCACAGGTCGTTTATGATACAAAGTGTACTAAAAATTAGATTGCAGCAAAAATCAACCCCCAGGTAGAAAACCTATTACTGTGCTGTTAACAAGGCATCAACACTGTTAGTGTTCTGGATGTTTAAAACTCATTGCAAATTGTCTCACTGGCATAGTGAACTTTAAGCATTTCCTCAGCATTGTAAAATGGGATTTTAGATGCAGAAGATAGGTCTGGTCAGGTTTTTTTAACACTACAAGACAGGGCTGCCTTTACCTTGGTTCCTGAATATGTGGCTGTCACTGAGTGACAAGTTCTGCATGTCCACCCTGTAGTGGGATGAAACTGGGAGGCTCACCTGGGACACTGAACAACTGCATGTTTTGCTGAGCAAGGGCATGAAAGGGCCAGTTCTTACCAACAGTTGTGGAGCTGGCACGAGCAGCGAGGCACGTGGCACCAGCACCACAGTTTGTGAATGCATGCACACTGCGATTTAAGAATGGTCAGTCTGTGACATCACAAACCCACTCCCATTACTGGCGTTAAAAAGGCCAGGTTAGCATGGGGAAAGAGAGCAGTATGCCTGCATCAACTGCTCCAGCCGGAACTGGGGTAACCAGCTCTGCTGGTTTCCCAGACTAGAGACCCAGAGGGATCTCCAGCCATCAAATGGTGCAGGGCAGTGGAGCAGATGTCTGTGTGGAATCCCATAACCTGACGCCAGAAGACAGGAATCTGGAAGAAGATACTGGGGAAGCCTCATGTCAAAGCTCAGTGAAGGAATACTCTACAAAAGGGTAAAGTGTGAGATGTGAAATTCGGAGAAGGGGTCTTGACTGAGTGCAAGCGAAACTTCCAATAGCAAACTGCAGAGACATAATTGATTGAAGACAAGAAGGCGAGACAGCCCAGAGCTACATGTGTATATGATGTGGGGTGAACTTTCTTAATGAATTAATAATGAAATTGATATGAGTAAAGAGAAGCACAACAAATTAATCCATTATTTCATTTATGGGAACATTATTTATTTTATTATCTATGAACCGATTTATCTATATTTACACACCTGTGAATTAACTAAGTGAATCAGGCAATTCAGGATTATTATATATCCATGCTGGACTGAGTTGTCAGGTTCAAAGGAACATCAGACCAATTTATAGGTATGTTCCTATTCTTATAGAAGGGATAAGAGAAAACTAAGGACAAATAAAGATATATTTGCATATTGCTAAAAGCTGTGACATCTGGAGCCATCAGAACTTGGCTGGCAAGTGAACGGGGTATAAGGAAGGTGGAGCCCCAAGAAGCACCAGTGGTGGGAGCAATGCTCATGATAGTTTATACCACCAAAGGAACCTCCCTTTTCTTTTTTTTTAAGGCCAAAAGTATCAGGAGAGTTAAGAGAGACTTACCATGAGTGGGTAGTCCAAGGTACCTGGATGTCAGCACAAGAAGGGTGCAAAACATAACAACTCAATCCAGGAGCACAAGACACCTGTTGTTTTGGCTCAGCTGGGTACGGTGCCTTTTTTCTGCCAAGCATGTAGAATATCAAGAGGCATCATTCTTGCAATGCCAAGAATTTGTGGGGGCTTAGCTATTGATACATATCAGGGACGTGTTCTCTAATGTTCCAACTGCTTGCAGAAAGGCAAACGTAATCCTTAGCCTGACCTCATAAGGTCCCTCCTAACCACTCTATATCATAAAATCATAGAAAAGTAGGGTTGGGAGGGACCTTAGGGGGTCATCTAGTCCAAACCCCTGCTCAAAGAAGGACCATCCCCAGATGCATCATCCCAGCTAAGGCTTTGTCTAGCCAGGTCTTCAAAACCTCCAAGGATGAAGATTCCACAGCTTCTCTGGGTAATCTGTTCCAGTGTTTTACTCCTAGCGAGAGAGTTTTTCCTAATATCTAGCCTCAACTTTCCTTGTTGGAATGTGAAACCATTGCTCCCTTGCTCCATAACCCTCCCCCCATATACTACCCCAAAATTGCTGTTATTAGTACTCTAGCCCAAGGCCTCTATCTCCCTACTGTCAAAACATGGCAGAACTGCATTTGACATGCACTGGGCAGCAAACAGTCTACAAGCTACCTGCAACGGATAATCCCTATGAAATTCTCTACACTGTGGTTTGTCTCAGAAGTTTTCATAGAGATATCAACTGAAAGAGAATGGCTCAGAAATCCCAGAGATGAGAAACAAAAAGAGAGACCTTCTTTGTGATGAAGGAACTGGTGAAAAAGGGACTGACTTGCTGTGGAGAAGAATGTTGGCGTGACTTGGGACATTACATATTGGTCATGGAGATGTGGAGGCAGCTAATGGAGATGACGAATGTACAAACCTTATTGCTAGAAAGCACGCTCCACATTTAAGAATTCCAAGGGCAGACCGGGCGAGTACAGACAATAGGAATAAGGGCTCTACTGGTTGCCCCAATGCAACCAGGGAACCCTTTGCCCACAAGATCATCAGTAGCTTCCTTGGGTTGGCAAGATTTACCGTACATAGCAGTAGGACATAATTAAGCGGAGATCACACTACTTTTGCCAACACCAGAAACTTCAGTTCAACTGACATCAGTTGAGACAGCCAAGACTGTCACTATGTCCAGGCCAAACTGGTTAGCGACTACACGGTAGCAGTTAGGGGTAGTGAATTTCCACATAGCAAGGCCTACATGCTTTTGAAGGGCTAGCAGAAATTCCATATTGGTGCACTGTATCTGTGCCTTTAGTCTAATCTCCGTGCAGATTCAGGGAAAATGCTGTTTATCCTTCTGGAGTTCTGTAGCCACACTGGGTCACTCCAGGTATGAAGCACAGTCTACTCCCAGTATACTCCCAAGAGTCAGTGCCTGTTTTGCGAGTCCAAAAATGGTGGTGCACAAAGTGAAACTGTTCTAAAAGAAGACATTTCTGAAGCTATAGCTTATTGTCTTCATCTGTACTATCATTCCTCTTTTATACAGCTTTTGGCAGGATAGAAGAAGCTGTAGCTGCAGCTGCTGATGTTGCAAAAAATGTAGCCAAGACCACTTAGCAGTAAGACAGTTGGCTTTCAAAGCTGTAGCCATCTGGTGGCAACCCATTAAATACATGTGCACTAGATGCTACATACTCCTATCTATCAGCATCATGGCATGGAGCTTTGTTTTGTTCTTAGTGGTTTTTTAGGAGTTTGAAAATGATGTCGGCCACCCAGGAAGAGTGGCAAGAGGGGAACCGTGGCCTTTTTGGTTTGACTTCCAGACAGCGAACACAGTAACCTCTGGCTAACTTGTGCTGGATAATATCAGAGGAGCAATCCTCTAATGTGCAGCATTGCAAAGGAGCATGGAATGTGGAGCCACGAGACAAGGCACATACTTCAGAGAAAGTTCTCAACTCTGTAGAAGCAATCACTTGTAAGGAAGTAAACTCTGAGTGTTTGGTTGGATAGAGCTGCTAAATGACAGTTAATAAGAAACAGTGGAAGGAATTCTAGTGAAGTTTCTTGCTTCAAAGTAAATACCCTTATGTTGGCAAATCCTTAGTTTCATAATGACTTGTGGGAATGTGCTCAGCTAAAGCAATATGAAAAGGTTAGGACAAGAAGTAAGTTTTGAGATAGTTTAGTAAATTACAGATGATGACTCAGGGTCTGTGTCTACACGAGATGCTGACTACGCAGTAGCCCGATACTACTACACAGTAGCACCACGCGGCAATAATTGTTAGCATTAGGCTACTGTGCAGTAGCATCATGAAAAAGCTGTTCATTAGAGCAGAACTTGGGTTGCTGTGCAGTCAGCGTCTCGTGTAGATGTGGCCACAGAGTAGCTAATGTGACACCAGAGGCATCCAAATCACTATGTAACTTGGTACTGTGCACCACAATTTACTCTTGTTTATACTTTTGCCAATCCACATAGCGCTACTGGAATAGAACATTGTTTTAGGGGTTCTCCATGTATTTAAGAATGGATTTGTTTTGATGACTGTGACACAAGCTTCAAAGTATTGTTCATAAAGCAGAAAACAGAAAACTGTAGTGTTTTTCCTATCTTACAGAATTCATCCTACTGTAACTGGTGGCTGCCAGGCACTGAACATTTCTGCTTGGGATGGCGGAGGATCGGGAGCTTACTCAACCAGGAAAGATTCACCTCAAGCCCTCACTTCAGCAGCGTACCAGCAACATCTATCGCAGTGCAGAGCACTCTCAGGCCTTGCTCAGTGGCCTGGTAACTCTCCGAGATCGTGGCATACTCTTTGATGTAGTCCTGGTAGTGGAGGAAAAACCTATTGAAGCTCATCGTATACTTCTAGCTGCATCCTGTGACTATTTCAGGTGAATCACAATGCTTCTATAAGTGACATATTTTTCAATATGACTCAAAGCAGCAACACTCAACAAATTCTGAATTGTAGATGGTTTTCCCATAGAATTCTACTTCTATCTCAAAGGATGCATGAGGCTACATGGAACTTGTTATAGCCCATGGTATACTCAGACACTGCAGTGCCTGAACATTTAATTATGATGCTGAGCATAGGAATGAGAAAGAAATAGAAAGTCAGCCTTATGATGTAGGATCCATTTGCTTTTGGGTTTCAAATGAGACTTAAATGAGTTTAATGCATTTTAAGTATTTAATTTATATTTGTTCTCTATTCTTTTATACCATTTTGAAAATAAAACCAATCTTTGTACTACGCATAAAGTTTTTTGCTTCCAAGTGTCTCCATTTCACTCAGAGCCCATAGTACTTTTCCTTGTTATAAATGTCCTGTATGTCAGAAATACTGCACAGTGCATCCAGTGAGGCTGCTAAAGTTTTATTAGCATCAGTGAGATTTGGCCTTTTATAGTATTTGTTTCATAATACATGGCAAGTTATAAAACGTATTGTGGGAAACAGTTTTCTTCATGCTGTAATTATTAGATTGTAATAACCTGAGGTATGCTGGGGGCAAATCCAACTGTGGCTGAATTCAGTGGGGTCTTTCTGTTGACTTTGAGAGCTGGATCAGCCCTTAGTCTGCTAATTATTGAACAGTCACAATTTGCATCATCAATTTAATGTCCTACAAAATTTAATTTCCCAAAACAAATTATCGTAGTTCTAGCGAATAGCACCCAAAAGTTAGGAAGACATTTCTTTTAACTACATTTGTATGGAAAAAGGCTAGTCTGATCCACAAAATATACCCTTAGATTTCAGTTCTCGGCACATCTAGGTTAAAGTAATTCCTTTGCATTCCTGATGATGCACTTGGGTATTCTCTCTGCTTTTATCACCCCCTATTTTTTAACACCTCAAGCTTGATATAACAGACATAATTCTCTTAGACAAGAGAGTTTGGATCTTCTTGAGGAATCCATCAGCACTTTTTGGGGTTGCTGCTGAATGACATGAAACCATCCTTTTTAGGGGCTAGGATTTAAATGCTTTTGCTCACTTCTGAACTGAGTGTGCTCTCTCAGTGGTTCCAACATTTTCAGGAAGAGAGGGGCATATGACATGCATCTTAACCTTGTGTTCTTTGTAGCAGTAGAGCACTGGCAACAGGCCAGCAATTCCTATGGATTTTTTTTTTCTTTTTTGTTTAAACTTCTTTAAAAATGAGGGTTTATACAACAAGCTCTCAAAGATCTTTAATGATGATAATCACACTGTCAGACACAAGAGTATGTTGGCCTCTTAGTCATTTGAACCTTCCGGTCCCAAAGCTAGACAGCTGAGCATATCTTTCTTGGCCTACTGGATTTGGGAACAGGAGTATAGACTCTACAAGGCTGTCTGGCTGTTATCCATCCATCTGAATGCTTTGGATGTCCCCAGAATAATGAGAGGTTGAATAGTTACATGGCTTTGATAACAGTGTAGCGCAGCATGTACTTTTTCTTTTTTCAGAGGAATGTTTGCTGGAGGCCTCAGAGAGATGGAACAGGGAGAGGTTCGTATTCATGGAGTTTCATACAATGCAATGTGTAAAATCCTGAATTTTATATACACATCAGAGCTGGAACTTAGCCTGGGCAACGTGCAAGAAATATTATCTGCAGCCTGCCAACTTCAGGTGAGGATTTAGGAGATGTGATGGAGAAGAAACCAGAGGAAAAGGGAAGAGGGGCGAATAAGGACATACAGTTTCAAATGTGTATAAACTAGATCTGGATTGTCTCTAATTCTTATAAGTAGTTTTATTATTTATAGTCCTTTACCATTTATTCAAAAGGCAGACTTTTATAATGGTTGACTTCCTCCAATATGGTTAGTAATCTCTTTCCTGCTTAATGATATCTCATCAGGCACACTGTTAGAATACATTATGGTTTGTGTTAAATGATATCATGTTCTGTTCTGATGCTGTTAGGATGCTCCAAATTTTCAGGATCTCATCTACAGAATGTGGGCTGATTCCACAGGCACACATCCCTTTCCCCCTTGTCATGGTTTGGGGTCCCCAGAGGTGGCTGTGATGTCCCTGGCAGCTTTGCCCCTGTCTGATTGTGCCCTTCTGGCATCAAGCCCTCCAGCCCCTGTCTATCTCAGTGCATTGCACTCTCTGCCCACTGCAGGCTCTCTCACAGTTCATGCCCTGCCCCTGCCCCTGCCCCTATCAGGACTCAAAGGAATTGTGTGACCCTCCTGGACACTAATGGGGCCTCTGTAACCCTCCCCTTACAGCCCTATCCCAAACCTCTGGTACAAAAAACAACACAAATATAAGCCCCTGGGATGTAACAGACCAATAACATTGAAGACTGTGCTCTACCCCTTTAAGAAGGCAAACTTCCAACCCTAGAACAGCATGTCTTCTAGCCCTGGGTACCTTGTGGGCTCCTGGAGCCTTACTGTTCTTGTAGGCAGCAAAGCAGGCAACCAGACACCTCTGGGTAGCTCTCCTGAGCAGGGGGTCCTTCCCCTGGCAATCTCCAGAGAGAGGATCCTGTTAGTCCCAGCCCTGAGCTTATGTGTTCCCAGGGCCCTGTCTTCTTCAGTTCAGCTGACCACCTGCAGGTATTGGCTAATTTACCTTGTTAGCCTGTTCCTCAGGCAAGCTGCAGCTATGGAGCTCTGCCTAGCCTGCAGGGCTCTCTGGCTAGGCCGCTTCTGCCCTTAAAGGAGCAGGCACATCTTAGTGCCCTGCAACACCCTCAACCCTGACCCATTAACTGGGTGGAACAAGGACCCCAGTGTCTACAAAGCTTGCAGAGCTCTTGGTTTGCCATCAAGATGTGTTTTGGTTCTGTTTCTCATGCTACTATCTTCTAAATGCTGCACAGGTTCTAATACTAAATCACATGCTCACTGGGTGGTTTACTCTGTCAACCCTAGTGGATTCATGAGATGCTTCTCAGTGGAGACAGTCATCTCTAGTAAAAAGAACTTTTCTGCTTTCAGAATGTCTTTAATTTAAAGGAGCAATTTTATACTGTACTCCGTAAACTATATTTAAGTATTAATTTTTCTTTCAAAAGGCTTCTTCTGCATTGGAATGATAATATCCAACTTACTATCCTGTTGTGCATTTGTCTCTCTGCCTTTAATGCAATATGTTTGGTCTGTCTGGAAACAGAAAAACTGTTGTCTACTCATCTACAGACCCACGTAGGATCATGTTCTTCTTTGGAGAAAGGTGATTGTGGTACCATGGCTTTCAGTTTGGGCCAGTAGTGTAATAGGCAGAGTCATATTGTCAGCCTTCACAGTGATTGGTTTTCCTACCATTCCATACAACCTCATGAGCTGTCTTTCATGCCTCTAGGAACCTAGTCTCTCTAGTGCAATTCAAGAAGTGGATTGTCCAGAATAAACTATGTGCTCTGTCTCTTACAGATTCCAGAAGTTGTTAAGTTCAGTTGTGATTTCCTCATGCCATGGGTAGATGAGGAGAACATCCTGGATATGTACAAATTAGCTGATCTATTTGACTTGAGACATTTGAGTGAACAGCTGGACTCCTACATTCTGAAGAACTTTGTGACCTTCTCAAAGACAGAAACATACCGACAGCTATCCCTGGAAAAGGTCTACACCCTTCTCAGCAGCAACTGTTTGGAGGTCAGCTGTGAGAATGAGGTTTATGAAGGGGCACTTCTTTATCATTACACTCCAGAGCAGCTGGAGACCGATCAGGTCTCACTAATGGAGCCTCCAAAGCTATTGGAGACAGTCCGCTTCCCCCTGATGGAGCTCCAGATCCTGCAGAGGCTCCACGACAAGTTAAGCCCATGTCCTTTAAAGGATACAGTAGCCAATGCACTAATGTACCATAAAAATGAATGTCTTCAACCTGTGCTTCAGAGTTCACACACACAGCTGCGGTCCGAGTTCCACTGTGTAGTGGGCTTTGGAGGGATGCATTCTACTCCCTCAACAGTCCTTAGTGACCAGGCCAAGTACCTGAACCCTTTGTTGGGAGAGTGGAAGCACTTTTCTGCTGCATTAGCCCCTAGGATGTCCAACCAAGGGATTGCTGTTCTCAACAACTTTGTATATTTAATTGGAGGAGATAATAATGTACGAGGTTTTCGAGCAGAGTCCAGGTGCTGGAGGTAAGAGATGATTTCTGACACCATTCTCTGTTACCAGCCGGTTACAACTCTCAGGTCAAGAAATCTCCACTGCAGTACTTTTTATAGTTGGCCAGAAATGTTGGGAACTGTGTGGGACCTTACCAAAAGAAACAGCAAGGATGAAAAAAGACCAACCTGATAGTAAAAGAGGAAGCTTCTGTTTGAGCACATATTGTCTGCTTATCAGTCAAAGAAAAGCAAATATTGCAACACTATACAAAAGCTTAGTTGAGTTACAGCAAAATATTGAGTTCTGAGCACAAAACTGGCAGAAAGGGCTTCCTCTATGCTAATCTTGGTTCTTACACTAATAACCTTTTACAGTTTGGTCAACTTTCTTAGCTTCTGTCTCATCTGTCAAATAAGGATTATACTTACTGATTATACTTATGATGAATTAAAAAACAGTATTATAAACAAGTATTGGGTTTCTTACTGTTTACCGGAATATTGGAGGAGCAGAAGCTTTCTAAGCACTGCTACAGAAGAGACGGCTCTTCTTCTTTTCTTAGACAGAGGCTAAATGCCAGACTTGTAATTTGCATCAGTGAACTCGAAATAGCAATATTCATAAATGTGATAGCAACAGGAAGTGAATTAAGGAACACAGCTATCAAAACCATTTTAAGCCAAGTTGCAGTGTTGGTTGCTTATTGTGATTTCATATGTATAGTTCTCTAGTACCAATTTCTTTTTTTTTTTAATTTCCAGAGGGATAGGGCAAAGATCATTTTTAACTTTATATGTTTAAGCTTATTACATGATAAACAGCTGAATTACAAACCTTTCTCTCCATATTATAGTGATTTCTTGAGATTTTAGTTCAGTTGTTCTTACTTTCATGCACAACCTGACTTTCAGTCCCTGTGGTTTCACTCATATTTCTCTTGTAATTAAGTTTTCCACAGTTTTACTGGAATGGCTATTTTAAGGCCCCTTTTACTCTGAACAAACCAATGAGGCATTAAACATCCTTACTTCTCCTCCCTTTTTGAGATCCCTTATTTAGTCCTTGTGCTACTGTATGCTAATTTTACCTTGTGGCATATCTGCCAACTAACAGGATTATCGGTTTGTTTAGTGGCAGTTGTACAAAGATACTGGAAAGACTAAGCTTTCATGGGCTGGTTTATTTTTGCTAAAATCTCTCTTTGCAAAATAAAATAAAATAAAACTTAACCAGTAGTTACACTTTGACATGGCTAAGTGTCATTGTAGTGGGAACAGCACCTACTTACAAAAGAAATTAATTTGAGCAAAGACAATTTTGTTGTCCTGATCTGCCTGAAGCTGACCCACGTTCCAGCAATGACACTGTCTCAATGTCTCACTGCTCTTTGTTGGCTGTGTGTTGGTAACATAGTTTGATCATATTCCTTTGCAAGATATGACCCACGACACAACAAATGGTTCCAGATCCAATCTCTGCAGCAAGAGCATGCTGACCTCTGTGTCTGTGTTGTGGATGAATACATATATGCTGTTGCGGGACGGGACTATCATGATGATCTGAGAGAGGTGGAGAGATACGATCCTAAAACCAACACCTGGGAATATGTGGCACCTTTGAGAAAGAAGGTAAGAAATGCACTGCCAGCAAGTCCTGATTAGAGTCATAAAATCATAGAAAGTTAGGGCTGGAACGGACCTCAGGAGGTCATCTAGTCCAACCCCCTGATCAAAGCAGGACCATTCCCAACTAGATCATCCCAGCCAAATCTTTGTCTATCTGGGTTTTGAAAACCTCCAAGGATGGAGCTTCCATCACCTCTCTGGGTAACCTGCTCCAGTGTTTAGCTACCCTCTAGTGACAAAATTAATATTCAATCTAAACTTTTTTTTGCTGCAAATTGAGACTGTTGCCCCTTTGTCTGTCACCTGCTACCACTGAAAAGAGTCTAGCACCATCCCCTTTCAAATCCCCCTTCAGGTAGTTGAAGGCTGCTGTTAAATCTCCCCTCAGTCTTCTGTTTTCTAGATTAAATAAGACCAGTTCCCTCATTCTTTCCTCTTGTCCCTCAGCCCCCTCACCATTTTAGTTGCTGTCTGCTGGAGTCTCTCCAATTTGTCCACATCCTTTTTGTACTGGGGGTGCAAAATTGAACAAAGTACTCCAGATGTGGCCCCACCAGTGCTGAATAAAAGGAAATAATCACTTCCCTTGACCTACTGGCAACACACCTACTAATGCAGACCAGAATGCCATTAGCCTTCTTGGGAACAAGGCACACTGCTGGCTCATATTCAGCTTATTGTCTGCTGTAACCCCCAGATCCTTTTCTGCAAAGCTGTTGCCCAGCCCATCACCCTCAGTCTGTACTGGTACATGGGATTGTTCTGTCCTAAATGCAGGACTTTGCACTTGTCCTTGTGGAACCTCATGAGATTCCTTCTATCTCAATCCTCCAATTTGTCTAAGTCATTCTGAATTCTAGCCTTACCCTCCAGCATATCTACTACTCCCCCCAACTTGGTGTCATCTGCAAACTTGCTGAGGGTGCAGCCTGTGCCATCTTCCAGGTCACTGATTAACTTCCCTAATGCTTGTTTTGCTCTCTCCTACATACTTTTTGTGGCTTATCTCAGGCATGGCTCTTAATTTTGTTATATTCAGGTGGAGGACAGTGAGCCAAAAATAGAGGGACAAATATCAAGAGGAGGTTTTAAAATACCATTGGACCTACATTTGTCATCCTTATGTTGCCTCTAAACTGATCCTACTGAAAAACTACCTCTCCCCTACTATGTGATCTAGGTAAACTTCCTGGTTATATGAGAGAGAAATATGAGTCTAGAAATAGGCCAGTATAAGTTTTTATGAGGTATGGTTGAGACATATGATCCTTCAGGGTAGCTCTGTTAAAAGTTAGCAGTTTGTATATGGTGGTTTTATGCTTCCATTTTTTCTCCTTTCACTCAGTATATGAAAGGATTATTCTGTGATGTTACAATAAGACTTTTTTGCTAGTGGACTCTATTTGAATAAACTATCCAATGAAAACAGTTCCTAAGTAAGAAAGAGTTTGATCCTGAAATATATTGAACCCTTGTAACTTCCATCAGTTTAAATCAGCTACTGGCACTTTTTAGGTCAAGGGGGCAAATCTTAATATAACCAGAGAGGAAAAAATCCCAGATCATATGAGAAACAGGAACAATGCCTGT
This sequence comes from Caiman crocodilus, assembly GCA_030014935.1. NCBI lineage: Eukaryota > Metazoa > Chordata > Crocodylia > Alligatoridae > Caiman > Caiman crocodilus. The sequence goes on from JAGPOW010001167.1 coordinate 10,718,937, forward strand.
ATTTTGAAACTCAGCTGTCAGTTTTCCTGTCCCTCTAATAAAAAAGCAGCATACAATTGATTTTTAAAAATTTCTTAAAATTAGAGTTCTTGCTGGTGAAAGGTATCTGCTTTATAGCTTCAGTAAATTCCCAGAATGAATACAGCATGGGTATTAGTAGTACAAGTTTCTTGCTGGCCATCTTCCCTGATGGTATACCCAGCCATATGACTCGCATGATGTAGAGGAAACTACAGTGGACCATAGAATCATAGGAAATTAAGGTCAGAAGGGACCTCAGAAAGTCGTCTAGTCCAACCTGCTGCTCAAAGCAGGACCATCACTAACTAGATAATTCCAACCAGGGCTTTGTCAAGCCAGGCCTTAAAAACCACCAAGGATAGAGATTCCACCACTTCTCTAGGTAACCTGTTCCAGTGCTTCACTACGCTCCTAGTGAGAAAGTTTGTCTTAGTATCCAACCTAAACTTCCCTTGTGCAACTTAAGACCATTGCCCCTTGTTCTGTCATTTGCCACCACTGAGAACAGATGAGCTCCATCCCTCTTTGGAACTACCCTTCATGTAGTTAAAGACTGCTATTAAATCCCCCCTCAGTCTTCTCTTCTGCAGTGAAATAAGCCTAATTCCTTCACACTGTCCTCATAAGCCATGTCTTCCAACCCCCCTCACCATTTTCACTGCCCTCCACTGGACTCTCTCCAATTTGTCCACATCCTTTCTGTAGGGGGAGGCCCAAAACAACACAGTACTCCAGATGTGGTCTCACCAATACAGAATAGAGGGGAAAAATCACTTCCCTTGATCTGCTTGCAGTGCTTCTACTAATGTAGCCCAGTATGCTTTTAGACTTCTTGGCAACAAGAGCACACTGTTGACTCATATTCAGCTTATTGTCCACAGTAACCACCTGGTCCTTTTCTGGAGAGCTGCTTCGCCAGTTGGTCCCCAGCCTGTAGCAGTATATGGGATTGTTCTATCCTAAGTTCAGGACTTTGCATTTATCCTTGTTGAACCTCATGAGATTTCTTACAGCCCAATCCTCCAATTTGTCTAGGTCGCTCTAAATCCTAGCCCTACCCTCCAGTGTATCTACTACTCCCCCCCCCCCCCACGTGATGTCATCCACAGCGTTGTTTTGGATGTAACCCATCCCATCTTCCAGATTGTTAATGAAGATACTGAACAAAACCGGCCTCAAGATTGACCCCGGAGCACTCCATTTGATATCAGCTGCCAGCTAGACCTCAAGCCAGTGATCACTACCCATTGAACCTGATGATCCAGCAAGCCTTCTGTCCACCTTGTAGTTCATTCATCCAACCCACACTTCCTTAACTTGCTTGCAAGAATGCTGTGGGAGACTGTAACATGCTCTCCCCACATCCAGATTCAGTCATCTCATCATAGAAGGCGATCAGGTTGGTCAGGCATGACTTGTCCTTGGTGAATCCATGCTGACTGTATCTGATCACTTTTTTTCTTCTCCAAGTGCTTAGAAATGGATTCCTTGAGGACCTGGCTTTCTGATTTTCCTGGGGATTGACATGAGACTGACTGGTCTGTAGTTTCCTGGATCCTCCTCCTTCCTTTTCTTAAAGATGAGCACTATAATTGTCCTTTTCTAATTATCCGGGATCTCCCCTGATCACCACCAGTTTTCAAAAATAATGGCCAGTGACTCTGCAATCGCATTAGCCAACTCCCTCAGCACTTTTGAATGCACTGCATCTGGCCCCATGGACCTGTACATGTTCAGCTTTTTTTAATAGTCCCTAACCTGTTCTTTCATTACTGAGGGCTGCTTACCTTCTCCTCAAACTCTGCTGCCAGGTGCAGCAGTTTGGGACCTGACCTTGCCTGTGAAGACCAAGGTTAAAAAAGCATTGAGTACTTCAGCCTTTTCTTCATCATCTGTCACTAGGGTGCCTCCCCCATTCAGTAAGGGACCCACACTTTCCCTGACCTTCCTCTTGTTGTTGACATACTTGTAAAAACCCTTCTTGTTACATGTCCCTTGCTAGCTGCAAATTCAGTTGGCTTTGGCTTTCCTGATTTCATCACTGAGCAATATTCTTATACTCCTCCTTAGTCATCTGTCCGAGCTTCTTCCACTTCTTGCAAGTTTTGTGTGTTTGAGCTTACCAAAGAGTTCTCTGCTAAGCCAAGCTGGTAACCTGCCATATTTGCTGTTCTTCCTGCACATCAGGATGGTTTGTTCCTGTGCCCTCAGGAGATTATAATTCAGCCAGGGATGCTGGTGTCACAGAAAGGATGAATCACTTGTGACTTAGAATTTATGACTGCTAGGCTATTCTGCCTGCCTTCTCAGTAATGAAGCAAAAGCATCTATAAAAGTTTTAACTTCCACACAAGGGCTTTGGGATAAGCAAAGTAGGAAAGTGGTGGTATGGAAGAGCTTCTAGTTAAGGAATGATAAGATGCCTGAAGCCACTGCAGCTCTGGAGGAGTCAGACATTTTACTCTGTATCAGTTAAAGAACTGAATCTCACATTTATGGAATCATTACCTACACAGAAATCCTTCTAAATGTTAGTGTGAGTAATCTGAAAGACATAACAGCTCTGATGTCTTGTATTGAAAGGGGGAGGTATATATTCCATACTTGAAGTGGGAGAAAATAGAGAAAACTTGCCCTCGCCCTCTTTGCTTTTCCTTGGAATGATTCAGGTGTATGCACATGCTGGAGCAACGTTGGATGGGAAAATGTACATTACCTGTGGAAGAAGAGCAGAGGATTACTTGAAGGAGCTGCATCGTTATGATCCAGAGGCTGACCGCTGGGACACCTTAGCAGATGGTCCAGCAAGACGGGCCTGGCATGGGATGGCTGCACTTCTGGGAAAGCTGTATGTAATTGGAGGCAGCAACAATGATTCTGGCTATAGGAGAGATGTTCATGAGGTAAATTATTGTGCCGGTCTCTTTCTTGCTCACAACTTTTACATTTTGCCACAGTCTGTTTATCTCACTGCTGTGCAGCTGTCTGGCCTGCAGTGACTTGTAATTCCACTCCACGTAACCATTGAATTTGCAGGGCTTTACTTACTGTTTGTTCCCTTATGTGCATTCTCTCTGACCCCTTAAAACCTTAAAACACTAGTTATTGGGCTTCATATCAGGTTTTGTTTGCTTGTTTTAATCAGTGCTAGGTGGGTAATACTTGGCTGAATATGTAAAATACCCAAAGATGGCCCATAAATTTAATTCTTTCTCCACTGTCTTGACTCTTTCAGAAATTTTTGACATGTCAAGGACTTTTGTATAAGCAATGTATAACAGCAGGATAGGAACTGTTAGGGGATAAGCTGGAGGTGTTTACAGTTGACTAACAGCTGATTGGGTTTTAGCACCCAATGAGGTATGGAATTGGCAGAATCAGGTTTGTTGGATATTCATGCTACAATCAATGAGGACTTGCTTCTTTAGCTTATCTGTAGATTTGGAAAGACAATGCTGGATCAGTTACACTTAGTTCATATTCCTAAAGTTTTCTTTGAAAACTGAAAGTCTAGGAATACATATATATTTGTAATTAAGCTTGGATAAGGGGTAGAATGCAGCATTGTCAATAAATTAAATTTAAAAACTGACTATAAAAGAAGGCTGTTGTGATATTTATGAGAATTCTTTTGACGTGTTTCAGGCTATGGCATTGTGGAAGGGTAACAGGGAAGAAGCAAACATTATCTTTTATGCAATGTTTATGGAATGCATTTTATGATGAGGACAGAACTAAATCTAGTCAACTGAAAGTGTCTGGTAACAAAAACGTTGTTAAAAAATCATATTAGCCCATTCCATGTATTTATACATGATTGGAAACACCTCTCCCATGCTGCAGAGAAGCCACTTATGATTTCTGTCTAGTTGGTTTCATTGTAACACCATTTCTTCTGTAGGTTATGGCCCATTTTTTCCTGTGTGTGTGTGTGTATGTGTGCAGACTTGTTTGTGAATGCCTGCATGTGTCTTATACGTTCCTTCCAAGCTCCTCAGCTTCTGGGTAACTTGTCTTTAAGTGACTTGCAGCAGTAGCCACTGTGATGGCATTGGGCAAGTGCTAGGTAGGCTTTTCTTCTTTGCACTTCATCTGTTTGAACCTGCTACACTGCTGTTCTAGTACTGAATGTATCTCAAAAGAGAGAAGATGCCATGGCTATGATGTAGCAAAGGCACCCCATGATAAGGCAAGATGTCTGTTAATATGTAGAACATTATACATATTAAAACATAACTAAATGGAGAATAAATTATTTTGTGTCTGAATCTGTTTTTCAACAGGTAGCCTGCTACAGTCCCTGCACTGATCAGTGGGCAAATGTACGCCGTCTCCCTGCAGGACATGGAGAACCAGGAATTGCCATCTTAGACAACAGAATCTATGTCTTGGGGGGCAGGTCCCACAATCGAGGGATTCGAATGGACTATGTCCATATTTATGATGCAGAGAGAGACTGCTGGGAAGAAGGTCCTCAGCTGGAGGAGGATATTTCTGGAATGGCGGCCTGCGTCCTCACTCTGCCTAGAGCTATTCTAATGGATGCAGAAAAGTCGACCCCAGAATGGTATGCAGACAGGCTACAACATCATCCAGACTTTGCTTCTGAAGTTATGAGTGTGTCTGACTGGGAGGAATTTGACAATTCAAGTGAAGATTAAGGAACTTGAACATTTTTGCAGGGAGGCAAGAAAAGTAAAATTTATGGAAAATGTGTAGAAACTTTTTTATATCTTTCATATGACATACATTCAGTCAGTGTTAAACATTTGAAAACTTAAAAAAAAGTTCTAAACAAAATACCTTCTGCAGTCAGTCCTTCTCTATTTTGCCCCCAAGCAGTAGTATGAAAGCAGTCAAAGAATTAAAATACCAAGGTTTTGCCCTTTTGAGATAGACTCTTCTCAAGATGCAGAATGAACAGAAAAAGACATAGTAGACTCATCTTGGTACTCCTCTTCGCATTTTCAGCATGGTTCCTTTGTATGATTCTATCAGCTTAAATCTAATGGCCAGCTTAATACAAGATGAAACCTAGTGTCTCCTTCCTGTGCCAGTTGTCAGTCTGCTGTGTAAGGTCATGCAGCAAGAGTAAATGTTGCAGCAGCAGCACTAGCAAGAAACCTGAATCTTCTTCCCCTCTGGGCATGCAGGTATCCTCATAATAGGTTTAGAAACTGTGATCTGACACCCACTTCTGAATGTATGTACTTCAGGTTTTATCAACAAGTTGGAAGACTTTTAGAAAATCTCTGTACTGATTATGATGAACTTTTAATTCAGTTGGACTTTCACAAACACCATTTGTTCACAAGTGAAATAATAAATTCTTGTGGGAAGTTTTTATTTTTCCTCTGGTTAATATCTCTGTTCTTTGATCAAAATGTGGGAATCTAAAACTTGGTGGACCAAATTAATTCATTACCTAGGTCTTCTTTTTTAATGTAAACGAGCTTACATTAGTAAAAATATGACCCAACACTTAAAGAAGACACTAGGTAATGGAAAGTAAAAATGGGAGCAGAAATTGTTTTGCAGTGGTATAAGAAAAAAGCCAACAAGGATATCGGAAGGGACTGAAAGTCACAATGGTCCAAGGTCCAAGAAATGAGTGCCAGGAAAGTAATGCTGAACCATGAGGGTTGGGAATAAATATTGCATAACCATCCCTTTCTGACTAGCAGTTTGTGCAACATAAGATCTTTAAAGTCACAGAGAAAATGAGGACACTTTGCTGTCAAGCCCGGGGATGCGTGCAGGTAGTACCCAGGTAAGTGACAGGGGCCAAGGCAGGCTTAGGAATAGGGGTGGCATGTGCATCTCCAGGAGGCCTCAAATGCCTCTACACAAATGCTTGAAGCATGGGCAATAAGCAGGAGGAACTCGCCCTCCTGCTAGCTAGCAAAAACCCAGACCTAATGGGGCTCATGGAAATCTGGTGGGATTCTACCCACAACTGGGCAGTGGACATTGAGGGTTACAGACTATACAGGAGAGACAGAGCAGGGAAAAAAGTAGAGAGGAGGCATGTAGCAATCTACATCAAAGAGCAGTACACATGCTCGATGATCAGGATGGGGTCAGAGGAGGAGCAAACCAAGGCACTCTGGGTAAGAATGCAAGGGGGTCGTGGGGAAAGGGACTTGATAGTGGGTATCTACTACAGACCACCTCACCAGGGGGATAAGGTGGACCCGAAATTCTCAGGTCAACTCATGGAGGCTGTAAAGTCGAGAGACGTGGTCATCATGGATGACCTAAACTATCCAGACACCTGCTGGGAGGCGCAGTCAGCCAGGTCCGACTGCTCACATAGGTTCCTAGCTGGGTTACAGGACCTCCACGTAAACCAGGATGTGCATAGTTCCACCAAGAGAAATGCCTTGCTGGACTTGGTCCTTGCCACAAGCGACAACCTGGTGAGGAGTATATCAGTACTTGACCACCTGGGCGACAGCAATCAAGGCCTGCTGTAATTTACTATCCAGTGCAGGGTGGTGAAAGCAAGCAGTAAGGCAAAAGACCTAGCCTGCACTCCCAGTGCTTTCTACCGCCCATCCGGAGCACAGGCCAGCCCAGCCTGCCCCATGCAGATCAGGGAGTGCACACCCACTCCCATGCCCTCCTGGACTGGTGGTGAGAGCTGCTGGAAGAGCCACCAGAAGAACAGCTTCCAGACCAGTGCTGCACACCAGAACACAGTAGCTGGAGCCCCTCTTCTTGAGTCCTGCACTCCCCTGCCCTGGCTGGGCTGCTTGTTCCAGCCCCAGCCTCAATCCCTCCCTCTGTTGGGTCATTGCTCTGCTCCCCCCCACCATGCTCCTTCCCTTCCCCCTCTGCACACCACAACAGACTTACCAGCTGGAGGCAGCTGTGTTCAGCATGGTGAGGACTGCTGCCTGTTTACTCTGTGGCTGAACCTTCGAATTGGCACCAAATCTTCAATTCCAATTTGGCCAAATTGAATCAGGACAGTGACTTGAATCACTGTCCCTCCAAATCAGCCAAATCCAAATCAAATACTTGCCACTTTGTACAGGCCTAATGTCCAGCTAACCAAATTGTATAAGTTGTAGAAAGAAACCCAGGAAAAATCACACAAATGAACCGCTCCAGGGAAGGACTTCCTAGAACAGTCTTAAAATACACTTTCTTGTACTGGTATTTTGAAGAATTATGACTATATTTTACATGAGAAAATGTTTTTAATAAAAACAGGGACTAAATTAAATATGGATCGTAGTTGTAATGCTTACTGTGCACCAGTGTTTTATCTATTTTAGTTGGTTGGAAGACCATTACTAGCAAAGATTAATATTCTTTTTACATGCTTTTTAGGTGATGCTGTCTCTAGTTTTTTTCAAAGTAGAGAGGGGTTAACCAGAGAATGATTCTTTGTTCTGCTCATGGAGACATAGTGTTTTCTCTTCCTATACATGCCACTAGAGGGTATTGCACAGTATTGCAAATAACTGGGCCTTCAGGCCAATTCTTGGATTACATAAGGGAGTTCAAGGTAGGGCAATTGGTATACTGTTCTTCTTGAGCAAACCAGAGAAACAGATGGTAAAAACGTTTTGCTTTTTAATTTCTTCCTGTTCCTGCATTACCTTCCCTGTGTTGGAGTTTTGACATTTAGATCTTAGCCAGTGCCTGAGATTTTTTTGTTTAAATAAACATTGGATACTGTGATGGTATTATTTAATGCTGAGGACTGATAGTGTGTCTCAGAGCATCCAAGATAAAGTTCCTACCCCAGGCCTTTGCTTTCTCGGAGAAATAAAATGTAGACCTCAAATGTTTCCCTAGAAGCACTGCAAATGCATTAACAAGCGTTGCATTCAGCCATCGTTTTAATTGATGGTATGACATAATACTGCTAGGTTACTCTGAAAATGTCAGTTCTAAAGAAAATGGTTGTACATTTTCTTTAGGCGAAAACATACACGACTATGGCCCCAAACAATTCCTTTTTAAGATATGAACAGTGTGTTCTAAAGTCATGGTGTGTGACTCATCTATCTGCACATTTGCTTTAGTAACACAGAACTTTAATGTACTTTCAACCAAGCTGGTTAGGAATGGCTCACATCAGTTATAAGTGGATCTTTTCAGATGCATGTGTTTCATAATAAAATGTCTTAGCTTTAAGCTGGAAATACATATTACATGCAATGGTAAGCCCTTTGTAGTTCTTGTTTACTGGGGAAAAAAAAGTATCCTTCCCAGAAATAAATTGCAGGAAATGGTACAGGTTGATGTGTTCAGTAATCACTGATTGTATGATCTCTAAAGAGACATTTTTTGAGGACCCTGCCTTTACAAGCTCAAATAAGACTTGCACTTTCTGAAAGAAAAGCATGCCCTAGTAAGGTTTCTACTGTATTTATTTTAACCCAGTTTTCAGTGATTTTAATTCCTATGATTTCCTGAATATGTCAGCCTTGTGTTCTTACTTTTCAGGGAGTTCTGGGTGACAATGGTGTAGTAGAAACATTTCTAGAAATCGGAAACCAAACCTGTGGAAGAGCTTAAATGTTGTTCAGACCAATAAAGTATAAGTATTTTATTCAGTTCAGATCAAGTAATTAAACACTGAAAAGTTCATCTTACTGATATACTGGGAAGGTCAATAATTGAGTTTATTCAATTGTTTATCTAATTTCCTGTAATTTTGTCCCCAGAACAGTAATGATGTTCAATATGCAGAAGTCTCATCATTGAACCCATATATTCTTTTCTACTTATTTACTAAGGACATCTCAAAATGTCAGGAAATCCACTTTTGCTGCAATAACTGTAATGACAGCAAGAACATAAAGTCAGGCTTCAAGCTCTAAATGCTAAGGACAGGGCTTCACTTACCCCTAACTACAGAGTGAAAATACAGAATTAGAAAGGTGATTGTTCCTATGCATTTGCAATCCTGATGCACAGCTCCATTTAGCACAAAGCACCTTTTAAACCCTTAGAAAATGTTACAGTTAAGAGAGCCCAAACCCAGGGTGTGCTACCATCTGCTTTCCTCAAAATGGAGGCAGTGGATTTAGAACAGGGATGATATAAAAGTAATAGTTTGAGATGGGAAAGAAGGGAGTCACTGAAGAGAGATTTGAAGGGGGCAGAACTGGGTATTGCTGTTGAAAAAAGGAAGACAATCTGGTTCAGATGCAGGAAATGGTATGACAGAAAACTTCAAGCCCAGAGTTGGATGAAAAGTATGAAGGCAGCAGTGAAGCGAGTAAAAAAAGCACAGATGTGGGTAAGAACCAGATCGTATCTTGAAGGTGAGGATAAGGAGGTCAAACCTAATGCAGGAAGAGGAAGCCAATGACAAGGTTCAAGAAGTGAAGAGATGACTTAAAAGTATTTTTAAAGACTGTGAGAAAAGCATGGTGCATACAGTAGTTGGGACCCTTGATATTACACAAGCTAAACTGCTTCTATGACTACAATCTTTTCAGATTTCCTCATTCTATTTGCATTGCTATAACAAACAGGTACTTGACATTTCTAAACTGTCTTTTAAATCAGAGAGGTACCAAGCCCAGAGCCCACTGGTATTTCTACTGAAAGTATTGCCATAACCATCAGGGTGCAAAGGTCCAGCGTTAAAATTCCCTATTATATTCAAGTATGTAACATAACATTATACAGTACTTTGGCTGAAGCCATAGCTGCTTAACACAGTTTGCAGCCTGCTGTTTATATTTTTGCTGGATTTGCACAAATTTTAGTGAACTTGTTTACTGAACTTTTTCAGGCTTTCACATTTGGAAGAGAAAAATGCTTATTCCTGCCTCTGCTTTTGTTCCAGAACTGCTTCTCCTGCCATTTCCCTTTTCCAAAACAACCCATCACCAAAAAATCCAACTTTCAAAATCGGTTTATCCATTTTCATCATTTTCAATCAAAGGATTTTGAATGTTCACTACCAAAACCAAATAAAGAATTCCATCCTCTCCCGTCCTGTTGTCACTCCCAGCTCACTGGTTGTGCGATTGTCAGCAAGTCATGACTGGGTCTAGCTTAAACCAGGATTTAATTCAGCTACAGCTGTTTAACTAGAAACAGGAATTACTTCAGGGAAGTCCAGCAGCCTGTGTGTATGCAGGAAGTAAAAAATGTAGGTTTTTCTATTGCTATTTTTCTCTTGAAATCCCTTCTGGACTAGAATTTTTGGATCCTTCTCTAAGAAATGATGTTCTTTCATTCTCACTCAAGAAAACAAGGTAGGAAGTAGTTCAGTTCCATACAGCACAAAATTCCAGATAGGTAGCGTGGGAATCAATCCAGAGCAAAGATATTACAACTAGACCAACATGTGTTTTCTAATAAAATATTGCTTACTCTTGACATTTTATTTGCTTTACTAACTTAAGAGAGTCCAGACAAAACTGGAATAGAATCTCGAACTAGCTTATCACATCCCTTTGCTATGATCTGGTTTATTAGAAAGTGAAAGATGAATTAGTAAGAAATTAACACTAACTTCTTCACTGTTGTCTTTTAATTGTCCCTGATTCTGCCACTTAATCACTGCAGCCTTAGACATATTCACTCTCTCTAATCTCAGGTTTTCCCTTTGGTAAAACCGAGATTGTAATATTTGCCTACTTCAGTGATGAGGTTTAATTTCATAATGTTTGTAGAGTTGTGTCCATAATGCTTTTTATCAAGTATTTCAGAAGCACTAATACAGCAACAATGCTTTTAACTAAGCATTTTTACTTTATAATATTTTTCTCAAGTTTCCTATTTCAGCCATAATTACACTGAGACATGACAGAACCCCATGTTTCAATTGGTGTAAGGCAATTTTAAGAATTTCACAATCTAATCAACTAGAGTTGTGAACTCTTAATAGGAGTTGAACCCAATGCAAAATTAGGCAACTTCTCCAAGAGAGCCATGATATATTTTTGCATAGATATGAAGCTGTAATGATATGAAGCTGTAACTGGTGTTCTTCACACCTGGGCCTAATCAATGTAGTTAGTACATATTAGTGTATGCTGTTACAGATGTCATTTTCCTCCAGTGAGAGAACTGTATTTTAGTGGCTGACAGTGATACCTGTACATGTAAAATTGGGGTGGGGGGTCTTTGGGAGCCTTTTATACCAAGGCTGGTATGGATACTCTAGTTGAAATGAGGTTCTGGATTTGATGCGATTTCCATGTTACATGAAAGTTTCAGTAATAAAATTTGGATTCCTGCTGGACTATTTATGAGTTAACAGTTGTACTATAAGTAACTAGCATAATTTTACCTACTTTTGCCAGAAAAATCGTGACCCCTGCTATCAGTGTGGCTGTTGTATGCAGCTGCTTCTTGGATAATTTAAGGTTTTAAAAATAAGTTCCTATTTTGTTAAGTTTTTCCTTGTTAGGCCCATTTGGCCAATGTTAAAATGCTATAAAATTACAACCCCCATTTTTCAACTTACAATATTTAGGCTTTACACCAGTTGCCATAGAAAGAGTAAAATACCTTGGGAAACTTGCCAAACATAGGAGCACAATCAGCAGCAACAGGGACCAGGGAAAGAAAGATGCGGTATTCAAGCTGGAACAAACCCTGAACAGGGTCCAAATAGTAACGAAAGGTTATTTGTCTTCAGTCCGGTTCTTAATGCAAAGAGCCATTTGACATTTCAGCGCTGTGTTTCTTTACGAGGGTGCCAACCCTGTAAGTTGAAGGAAACGCGAGTCAGACTCTAGAAAAATCACTACACGGCCCCCAAATTCAGGGTGGGCTCCCTGGTCTGGCAGTTTCGAACCCACCGAGGCGCGTGGGCGCGGCTACGTTCTGGGCCACGACAAAGCAGAGGGCAGCGACTGGGCTTCTCGCTGCCTGGGAGGCTGCAGGGCTACCAGCTTTTACCACCGCTGGTTTCTCGTGCCCTGAGCACCCCGCAGCCAGGCTCCAGGCCCCATTGCTGCACACTCGTGCCAAGTGACCCTAAGAGCTGTGGGCCCGCCAGCATCCTCCACCCGCCCCTAGGCTCCCAGGCAATGTGGGGGTAGGGTGGCCATCACAGACGACAGTCCAGTTGTGCTCTATTGCTACAAAACCGGATGCCTTTATGTTTCCTCTATTTTTCTCTTGAAGAGAAGACCTAAAAAAAAAGGCACATAAAGGCATCGGGTTTCGCATCAACAGAGGAGCAGACAACCGGAGCGTCCTCTACGATGGCCGCCCTACGCGGGTTGTCCGTCCCTCCCCGCGCATCTCCTGGAGCCGGCCCCTCCTAGGGTATCGGCAACCCTCCCCGGGAGGCCGGTCCGCCCCGGCCCCCATGAGTGCTGCCGGCCCCGGAGACCGGACACCCAGCCGGAGGGTCAGCGGACAAGATGGCCGCCGGCCGGGGCTGCCCCGCCACATGGCCCCGGGCCGCGCCGCGCCCTGCGGGGGGAGGGGGACGCGGGGCGCGGGCCGCAGCGCCTCGGGGTGTCCGGTTCCGAAGATCCGGCTCGGCCTCCGCACCCCGCGCTCAGCGCGGGGAGGGGCCGGCGGGCGCGGAGGACGCGTGCGCGGGGCGGGGCAGCGCCTCCTCCCCCCCGGCCGCGTTAGGCGCCATTTTGGCGCTTGGCTCAGGGGACAGAGAGCGCCGGGATAAAGCAGCAGCCCGTCCCGGAGCCGGCACCAGGAGCGCTCCTCGGTCCGGCTCGGCACTCGGCGCGCGCAGCAGCCGGAGCGCGAGGCGGGAAAGGAGAGGAAGGGGTGGGCAGGGGAAGGGGAGAGGAGGATGCCGCGCACGCCCCGCCGCTGAGGGAGACGCAGGGCCGCCCCCCCCCGCTGGCCCGCCCAGCTGCGCTCGCCCCTCGGCCTGGCCTCTGAGTGCCGCCACCGCCTCCACCATGTCGTCCGCCGCGCGCTTCGACTCGGCGGACCGCTCGAGCTGGTACGTGGGGCCCGTGTCGCGGGCCGAGGCGCAGACACGGCTGCAGGGGCAGCGCCACGGCATGTTCCTGGTGCGGGACTCGTCCACCTGCCCCGGCGACTACGTGCTGTCCGTGTCCGAGAACTCGCGCGTCTCGCACTACATCATCAACTCGCTGCCCAACCGCCGCTTCAAGATCGGCGACCAGGAGTTCGAGCACCTGCCCGCGCTGCTCGACTTCTACAAGATCCACTACCTGGACACCACCACGCTCATCGAGCCCGCGCCCAGGTACGGACCCCCGCCCCTCCGCGCCCCGCATGGTCCCTCCGCGCCGCCGTCCAGGTGCGCCCAGGTGAGGCCGCACTGTGCTGCCATGGGCCCGGCCCGGGCCTGCTGCGGCCGCGGGGAGGGCGTGGCCGGCGTAGAAAGCGGGTCCGCCCGGGGCCTGGGCGCTGCCTCTTGCTCATGGGCCCGGCCCAGGCAGCGCAGGCTTCCCCCTGCTGTGGCCCTCTCCTGCCTGCGCCTTTCAGGAAGGTTTTAAGCCCCGGCAGTGCGGTGGGCAGCCCTGCTTGACTCATCACATGATGTAATGACATTCATGACTGATCTGCTGTGCTCGGGAAGGCGCATTTTACCAACTTACGTTTTAAAACCCACTGGACTGCTGCATAAGTCGGATTCAACGTTTTAATGTTTATGTTAATGAATGCCTTATCATTTACTGCCCCCCAGGTGACTCTCTGCAGTCTCCTGGAGATGATATCTTAATTCCTGGAGAATGCAAGGCAGTCCCGGAGGGTTGGCAATCCTACCTGGCAGAGCTGCTCTAGGTGGTGGCTTCATGGTCCTTGGTCTGTCTTTTAGGACTGTGTTTTCCGTGCGTTTTAAAGCCGAGCCTCCCTATGGTGGGGCGGGGGGTGGGGGGTTGAAGGATGTGCTATTGTCCATCTGACCCTGTGGTGTGGAAGGGCTTCTGTATCTGAACATGTGCATCCCCCTGCCTGCAGCTTAGGGCTGGAAAAGATTGATTTTTGTGTGCACTTTTTCAACTGGTGCAGGCCCATGTTGATGTGACCTACCCAGCCCATCTGTGCTAGTGTGATTGGTCAGCTAGTGCTTGCCCTGATGTGTGAGGCAGTGCCCAGCTCTTTGCATCCAGTACAGACCTGTACAGCTGAATCATAAGGGAACATAGAAGCAAATATTGATAGGCCAAGTGCTGCTTTTTTAAAATAGAGGAAAGAAGCCAAAATCCCATTTGAGCAGTTTAAAATTCTCACTGCTTGCATCTGCTCACAACTTCTACTCCTGTTCACTTACATTGATTCTTAATCAGATTTGGAGCCAAACTTAGCTTTGCCTTTTTAACTACTAAGGGTCAAATATTCTTGTCCAAAAGAATAAGTGCCTGAAGAAGGAGCAAAGCTTGGAGCTGTCAAGAAAAGCTTCTTGGTCGAGATAGCAAGCAAGTTCTCCAAGGAATGTGGTAGAAATGTCATTGCTTAAAACTTTGAAAAAATGGTGTATAGTAATGATTGTGCTTTAGCAGGAAGATGCCTGGGCTGGACGTTCACTGATGCTCCTACACAGCTGCAGGAGCAGTTGGATGGAGATGTCCAGCACTTCTGTACAAGTTTGTCAGTGGAGGAATGTGGCTTGTTGGTGATGCTCCTTTGCAGTCTTTACTTACCTTTGGGTGCTGTTCTGTGACTGGGTTTTCTTTTAACCCATTTGCTATCTTGATCCTACTAGATCCAGACAAATGTGCATCTGGTATCTATTTGGAGGTCCCAAATTATGCATGGGTGGATTTGCTTCAGTTACATTAATATGCAGGCAAAAGTACCGTAGAAATAAATCCCTCTTCTTACAAAAAGAGTTGGGTTGTCAATTATGTTGAACTTCTAAGCTTCCTGGTAACTATTGCAATATTGCAGTTTGAACTCATTACAAGAAAAATCATACTGCACCCAAAGCTGTCTAAATCTTTATGAATTTTCGTATTCAAGATTAGAAATGCAGTGACTTCATTAGGGTCTAAAGTCTTCCTAAAAAGAGGCTACATTCTGGAAGGAAGAGGTCAAGATGTAATATTAAAGAATATGTTATCCACTGGCTCTTCTCTTCAGTGAAGTAACTCCCTCCAAGATCTTGGTTGGGTAGAAAAGGACGTTATGCATAACGCAGAACTGCTTGTTGTATAGTGAGTGAACATTTGATGTACAGTAGCATTTTTCTTCACAAGCGCTGACACTATACTTCAGTAAACATTTCAGAATCATCTATATATCCTTATTTTGGATTGGCCAAGAGTTTGTCCATCATGGCAACAGCCTCCACGCCCTCTTTGGGTTGCTCTTCACTTTCAGCCAGGATTAAAATTGTCCACTATGTAATATAATTTTCATGGTAACTAGATTTGTACTTTTTATGTGGGTATAAGAGAAGTGAAGGTGCAAACACAAAGGTACCAAAGTACCAGCCATGGGGTTTCTTACCATGTTGTTTAACTCTCGCTGGTAAATTGTCTCTTTACATTTGTACTTCCCAAGTAATTACTGCAAGTCATGTTGGACTAGTGGTGGGCAAAATACTGAAGAGGCATTTTGGTGAGTTGTAATTATGACTTATTCTCAGAAGTGAATATAAAGATGGATAGTAAGTGATTGAATGTGCTGTAAATTAGGGGTGGGGGATATGTCCAAGGTATGGCCTATGGTCAAAATCCAGCCCATGGAGCCGTATTATCCAGCGCCTGATGCTGCCCATGGATCTCGGTCACCCACTGGCAGCATGTTGGGTATTGCAGGATGACCCTACGTGCTGCATATTGTGCTCACTCCAGATCTGGAATGTGAAGCCAGTCTGTGAGTCTAGTCTGACCTGTAGACTGGCCCTGTGTCAGTCATCAGCCCCACAGATGAGTTTGACTCCCCTTCTGTAAATAGTACTTTTGTGTGTACCCTTCAGTTACATTTCTCACCCAGTTTTATAGCATGAAGGCATACTTTTTAGTAGGACTCTGCTGTGAGAGAAGTTCACACAAAATACAGGGGATTGGTTATTTAACACAGCTTCTGTTGCTGTTTCTGAAATACAAGTGGAGTGAGGTCAGTTGAAACAGTAGCTATGCTTGGGTGTCGTCTTTTGCAATTTCCACAGCCCACAAGAGTTTTCAGACTCTTAGAAAAATTGGGAAACTGCTCTCTGTCTGTGTCTCATCCTCCTTCCTGAGAAGTTATAGTGCCTTGTTTATTTCTGTCCATCTCTTGCTTAAATAGTAGTCTATATACTACCAGTAATATTAAACTGGCATGATTATTGACTGCTTTAGTGCTGTTTAAGGTCCTGCATAATAGCATCGCTCTTGCTAAGTGAAGTTCAGAGCAGCAGAGGAACTAGTTTCTTTAATCAAAAAGATAGCATTGGATTGTGCAACTGTGTTGGTTAGAAACTTTACTTTTAAATAGGGACTTTAAATTCTATGGAAATGGGCATTAGATGACCATATCTGCACAGTGTACCACATCCTTGCCATGGAAGAGTGGGGTTTTTTATAAGCCTTCTACTGCAGAGATTTGGATATGTAAAATAAGGAAACAGTGCTGAGGGTCTTAAGTCTGGGAGGAGTTGAGTTTCTTTTTTTGGACAACCTGGAGATCTAGGGTTTCTCAGCTAACTGAGCCACTTCAATACAGAGAACTATAATTCTTCTGCTTTTAAATCTGCAAGCATTTCCCAATATATGTTTGGGGGGGGGTGTTTTTTTAAATAATGGTTGTCTTAATTGTTGAAGTGGCTTCTATGTCTTCTGTGCATCGGGACATTTTGTTAATTTAAACCGGTAGCATGTGGATTGCCTTGATCTGAAGAACTCCAAGTCAGGTACTTTGTAGTGAATCTGGAAGAGAACTTTTTGCATCCTTCTCCTAGTTCTCTCTAACTGTAATGAGCATATTTATGGTAACTTTTTAAATGGGCTCTTGGGAGAATAGTCTCTGTGGGTAGTTGCTTTGTGCAGTATTTCAAGCAAATAGTTATAAATTTGACAGCTGAAGTTTAGCATCTCTGTCATCTTCAGTTTTTAATTGAGAGTTTCTAGAGGAAATGGTAAAGTAGACTTAGCAGTACCCAACATAAATACCTACTTGTGATACTAACATCACTTTGTTCGTTTAATTTGTTTGTTTTACATTCAGGTATCCAAGTCCACCAATGGGATCTGGAACAGCCCCTACTATGCCCACTGCAGAGGAAAATGTGGAATATGTTCGGACTCTCTATGACTTCCCTGGGAATGATGCTGAAGATCTTCCATTTAAAAAGGGTGAGATACTGGTAATTGTAGAGAAGCCTGAAGAACAGTGGTGGAGTGCCAGAAACAAGGATGGTCGTGTTGGGATGATCCCTGTTCCTTATGTAGAGAAGCTAGTCAGGTCTTCCCCACATGGGAAGCATGGGAACAGGAATTCCAACAGCTATGGTATTCCAGAACCTGCCCATGCTTATGCTCAGCCTCAGACCACAAGCCCCCTTCCCTCTGTATCCAGTACTCCTGGAGCAGTGATCAACCCTCTGCCATCAACACAGAATGGACCAGTCTATGCCAAAGCTATTCAAAAAAGAGTACCATGTGCTTATGACAAGACTGCCCTTGCATTGGAGGTAAGATGTTTTTGGTTTTTTTTTTTCTTCAGTGTTTTTAAGTGTGTGTTTTGTTTGTTTGTCTTTTCTTTTCTCTCTTAAATAAGAGAACAACTTTACTGATGTGTGATCATCTTCCATGTATAAGCAAGCTACACAAACCAATAGTACAGAATTGTGTTTTATTCTTTGTCTCAAATAACTGTGAAAAGTCTTTCCTCAGTCCAGAACAGCTCTGCAAAAAGGATTGCTTCATTCATGCCATTTCCTGTTAGATAGAGCCCAGGGTGCATATAAAAGCCATACCTAATTCATCCTGCTAACTTATCTGTTCAGTAATAACTGTTTTGGAGATGGAAGGGGAGAAAAAATGTCTTAGAAATGTGAAGATCAATGGCTATGGAAATTGCAAACTATTTTCTCAACTATTTTTTCTGCACCTGAACTATGAATGGTTGGTTGGTTGGTTGTTTTTGGGGGGGTGGGAGGAAGGTGCTGAATTCTGCCCAGGTTTTTTGAATCTTGCTTCCGAGTGGTGTCCGCACTGAGTATATGCCCATTACAGCTATCAGTGTAGCTGTACTGATATAAATATGGTGGTGTAGACAAGTCAAAACTGCTGTTAGTAGTGATGAATTGTAAGCAGCAGTCTATGCTAGAGTTTTTGGGGGTTTTTTAATCAGTGACAAGACACCAATGGCTGATATTGGGGCATGTAACTAATGTATACAAATAACATTTTCAAAAGGGTACTACTACTATTGACTGAGATCTAAGCACTTGGATTCAGTCTCAAAAAAAGAAAAAAGAGGCATTTTTTTGATTTTTTAAGTTACTTGAGTGCTTTTGAAAACTTTATCTGAGACCTAAATTAGCATGTTAGAATGCAAGGCTGCAGGATAGCCAATATTTGAACATCTTTTGATGTCATAGAGCACAAAATTCCAATGCCTCTTTCAGGGATAACTTACTGAAGCTGTGTCCCCACTGGTCTTCAGGGAACCATGTTTAGACGTGCTCTGGCTAAACTAAATTAAAGCAAACCATAGGAATATTTTTATCAGTGCTCTGAAACATTTTGGCCTTTAACCAGCATGGACATGGCCACATCACATTGGAAATAACCTTTGCAGAAAATGGCAGGCAAGGTTCTTTTGTGTAAATTTGACATCTCTTATGAGGTCAACTCAAGCAGCTGGAAAAATTCTTCTTAGCAAGCTTTTGGGTATAGACACTGGGAAGCAGAAAATGTAATGAAAACTAAGAACAGTTTCCCACAGCCTCAGAGCCTATGCAAACAGGATTGAAATGCTTACCACTAAATGTTGCCGGAAAAAAAACCGTGCATTTTAGACGAAAGCCACTTGTAATGGGACACTGCAGACTGAATGGTATTTCTCTGTGCACTTCATATACTCTGTCAAATTTTTTCTATCTAACAGTTTTTCTAGCTTATGCACGTTTTACAAATGTTTCCCTAAATTTTATTTTATTTTTTTTCAGTGTTTCCAAAATCTGTAATTAGGCTGTTGACTTAATGGGGTTAAGGATTTAAAAGTGCATCAGGACTTTACAGTGGGAGTGGCAGAAAAGAGGGAACAGGGAGGGAGCCAGAAGCCTACTTGTGGGGAAAATACACTATATTAATCTTACAAAAGTGATGGGAGCTAATTTTTCTGTGACAAATTTTACCAAAGAGCATCTTGCTGAGTGTTTTGTACTTCTGAAAACAAAACAAGGCAAGAGATTTGGTTTGGAGTGGAAAATGTCTCATGGAAGCCCCCCAAAAAACTTGTATGGCAGGTGAGTGGAAGAACTGTTTGTAGGGATAACTTTAAATAGGTTGTTTTACTACTGTTTCTTAACATAGTTATCAGATTTAGTTCAGGCAGCATACTTATGACTATTGTGCATGGTGGGTCATCCTGGGGGCTGCAAAATCTTTTTGAAGGGTGCATGAGGTGTGAGGAGATAACCACAGGCTCAGGCTTCTCCCTGCTTGGCCACTGCCCTACCAGAATCCTCTATATACATAGACATGTTTGTGTGCCCACACCTGAAGCAGGCCTAATGCCATTGGTATATCAAGGAATGCTTTAAAAAAAAAAAATAAAAAATAAAAATACAGCAGGCCAGGAATTTTTATGACCTTCATTCTGCTTACCTTGCCTTGAGGTATGTCTCCCTAACTGAATATCTAAGACATGATTAGGCAGAGATTTACTTAACTTTCATAGAACTAACTATTCTGGTCCCTTTTAAGGTTGTCGTTTTGATCCTGACAAAATGAGACTTATTTGGAGTGGAATCCTTTTCTTTTAGTGTGTTTATTATTAAGAGTTGATAGAAGAAAACTTAATACTAGCTTGTCAGTGATATAAAGCATTGGATGGTTTCCTCTGGTGGTTTAAGGAATGTCTCCTAGTTTAAGGAATTGTACAACTTATCTTACTGAGAACTGAACTTCAATCATTATCAGCCTGTTGTGCTGATAATGATTAAAGCAGGGGTACCTAACGTTGGGATGAGCATTAACATTTTGAAAAGCTAAGTGGGCTAAGAACAGTTTTTAGAGGGGGAGCAAAGTGTGCAGAAAGGGTAGAAATAGAACTAGAGCATGCAGCAAATTTATATTTTTACAGATTATATTAGTAGACTGCAATTTGCCATAATTGATTAAAGCTAGAAACTGGCAAAATGATGTTGGCTTTATAAACTTGATCACTTGGTGAATTATTGAGGTCTGTAAGTACTGCCCAGTGGGTCTCTCTTAAAAAGATCTCATTAAGTTGTAGCATCTTTCCAAGGGATACAAAGGGATTCTGTGGCAGAAATAGAATTCTGAATCCCTTTTATCTTTTTAGTCCACTGTTTCAGCCAAGAGGCATCCTTTTCCTTTTCAGAATCTCTGAAAGAAGGAATTGTGGTGGAGGGAAGGGACAGTTTTCTGGAATAGAGTACTCTGTACCTCAGGCTCTGGTTTATGCTGGGCTGCTTTTTCCTCAAAAGAAAGGGGGATGGAAGGGGAAAAGGGAACTCTGAAAGCCACCTAGAGTTTCTGGCAAGCTGAGGAGGTGGTGAGTTCCCTAAAAACAGATTACCTAGCTTTCTGGATTAAGGGGGTGAGGGTGTTAATTTGCAACTTCATGGCTGATTTTTACTAGTGTTCTAAGGAGTTCTTTTACCAGGAAATGAATTTAAGCAATAGGCATAGCCCCTGGACTCATAGATATGTTTCCCATTGGGTACCTCCATTGTTTGCTTTCCTGCTGACAGCTCCATGCCCAACATTAGTGTGCCCAACGTTGGTGTACCCAATATGCTTGCCAGGGCAATCGGTGAGTACTCTCCTCTTGCTTTTAAATCATTGTGAACTGTTTCCCTCTAGAGCTGATGTTTTAATGTTCAAAACAAGACCCAAGCCTTAAAATATTTAAATTTTAAAAGGCAGCTGCCTGAGGAACAGGGAGTTTGTCAGTCAACCTGAAAGCTAACAGTGTTCAGGTCTGAAGAAGGTTCAATACACTTCAACAACCAGAGCCTTCATTAGTGGCAATAGCAATGTTTGGAGGTCTTTGTCTGCAGACTTAAAATGACGTTGTGTAGATTTACATGAAGAATGTTACCTTGGGAACTGTAAGAGTTTTGTTTTGTGTTTTTTAAATGGAAGCTTAGAATATGTGGATGTTGCTTTGGAAAGATTCCTCTTCAATATGGACAGTTGCTTTTGAGCCTTACTTAAGAGCTAGCTATGCAGCCTGCATCTGCATTATGTCATTAGTCTTAAGTTTCCTACAGCATTTGTTTCAGGTGGCATTTGAATGCAAGCGTATACCTGTGGAATCATTTCTCAGTGTGTTTGTTGGAGTTTTTTAGTGACATAAATGCATCTGTTCACCTTTTAATTATCATCGACTTTTAACTTTTTTTTTCTCTTGGGCTTGTTACAATTAGGTTGCAAAAAAACCAATTAAATTGTAAAGGAAAACTGAGACAAGTAGGGCAAAATGTGCCAGTAGTTGGAACCTCTTAATTCCCTTGCTGATGTTGTACAAAAATGAGTGGCAAAAATTAGGCTGCTACTCTGTGTTAAATTCCTGCAGAAATATTTCTGCAAGACAATAATACAAGTAAAGAGATTTAAAATTACAAATGCATTTATTTATCATGGGTACGTGCAACATTTACCCAATACCTGCAATTTGTACTTATCTAGCTACAGGTATTTGTTATGAAATTACCTTCAGAAAAGGGTCACTGCCATCATAGATGCTAATTATAAGTGTGGTAACTGTTCCAATCCTAACATTTGAAGTAGCTACTTTTGACAAAGCCGTTGCTAGTTAGAATCTCTTTAGAGTAAAATCTCACTTGGCTGTATTGAGTCTTTTGAGTCCCTTTTCTTTTTTTCCTCTCTTTTTCCTGTCCATCCTAAAATACTTATTGGGAGTCTTTCAGGCTGATGTTGGAGTGTGCCCCAACACCACTGTAGGGAGAAGTGCTACTTTGCTTATTTACAGATAGGGAAATGAGGCATAGAGGCTAAATTCCTTGCCCAAGGTCGCATTCCTTGCGCAAGGTCACACCTTAAGCCTGGTCTAAGCCTTGGCAGAGCTAGTAACTTAACCAAGGCCTAATTTCCCCCAACCACTGGAGTATTCATTTTGCATAAGCACCCTTGACACCTGGTCGAGATTTGTGCTGCTTCTAGCAAAGCACCCAGCCACAGCTTGGGGTGGAGTTCTAAGGTTGGTTTGAGCTAGCTCTTGTCCTCTCAATTCTAGATAATGCTAGTGGCTTATCTAAAATCTGGTAGTCAGTCTATGTTCAGTTTTATTAGGGGATGCTGCACTACTCACAATTGGGGGTGCACTGATAAAGATTTTTTTGGCTGATATCAATAACCAATTTATTAACCAGCCATATTGCCCAATACTGATCTGATAGTAGATATGCAGCCCAGCAGCTTGGCAAGCAGTGTCCAGCCAGTAAGACAGGGAGGGGGGCAAATTGAGGCTCCCACTGTGAGGGAGGGAGTGGGGCAGGGGCAGGCACTGCCCAGCCAGGGTGGGGCAAGGAGGGGTATGAGATGGGGCTGTGGGTGGCTCATTCAGGGAGATGGGCAGGGAGACAGCTCTTGCCACTTCATGCACCCCAGAGGGAAGCATGTGCCCACCCTGGATTTATGCATGGGATGGGCTTGGAGCTAGGGGATGCACTGGCCTCTTCCCAGCAGGAGGGCTAGGCCAGGGTTGCAGTTGGGGGGTGGGGGAGGAAGGATGCAGGAGAAAGGGGGGCAGCAGTAGGGAGGGGGTGCTATGGGAAATTTTGGGATGGCTACAGGCCAGCCCCACCATCAGGAAGAGGCCAGCACTGTCCCTGGCCCCGAGTCCATAATGGGCAGCCTGTCCTCACCCTGCACACAAATCTAGGGGGCACATGCCCCCACACCTCCCCTGGGCATGCATGCAGCAACTGTTCTGTCCTGTGACCCGTCCCAGCTCAGCAGCATCTGCCCCAGCCCCATTCCCTTGCTCACCATGGGGCTTCAGTTCCCCTCCCCACCCCCGACTGAGCGGCCAGATGCTGCTCTCCAAGCTGCCAGACTGTGCGTGTGTGTGCGCGCGTGCACAGGTTGCACTTATCGGTGACATTATCAGCTATACCAGCCAGAAAAGCCGATAAATTGATATCATCATCATTCTTTTATTGGTGCCGATCTGATATCTATCTGTGTACCTCTACCCACAATATATGAATTGCTATGGCCCCTATAACTACATATAGGTCTTTTTTTAATCTTATGGCTGCCTTGATCTATGTGCGGAAAATCGGATAGACATGGGGCCACTTCAGCTTCTTGATCTGCTCTGGCATTTCTTACTGGTACAGAGAGACCAACACGGGAGTAAGAATGACTCCTCCCTTGTCTTGCCTGGCTAAAGCTGTGGTGCTCCTTGTTAGACTGAAGGTACCCCTTGGAGAATGCCAGCTCTTAATTTTTTACTTTTCTGCCTCTTCCTTTCTTCCCCTCTCAACCCCAAAAAGCATTAGAGCAGTTTTTTTCTGTTGCAGAGAACTCTAAAAAACCATAACTATGGATTTCTCTTAAATCTTGGAGTTTACAAACATGATTCGCAAGATAAACCTAAAAGTGATAACCATTGTGTGGCACCCTGGTTGAGAATCACTAGGTTAAATTCTCTATGGTCTAGACATCCTACTTTGTTTGGTTTTTTTTCCTCCCATCCTTTATGAGCTCTGAAAGAGGGATGAGGAAGGGAGTGACAAAGCTAAAAAGCTTTGCACAATTTGCCTGTTGTTGGCTCAGCTCCTTCATCTGCCAGTGACATCAAAAGTGCTACTTCAGCATGCCACCAGCTTCTGCATTGCATACAGTTGGACTGGACATCAGTTCAGTCTATCTTCATGGTTCAAGTGGCCCTTGTATTTATTGCTCTCCTTCCCTGCCTCTTCTACCGTACATCAGCCTAATTTTGAAAGGGCAGTGAGGTCATCATGAACTCTCACTATTTGCTCCTGTCAACCATGATACTAGTTCTGGTGCACACCTATTTTTTTAGGAGGTGGACTAAGATTATCAGCTCCATTGATTCTAAGCAACTGTTAAGACTTCTGGACCTATGAACCTCTAACAGGTTACCAGTAAACCAAAAATTTTTTTTCCCTCTCCTTTAATGTTTCTGTGGTCAGTTCAGTTCCTACTTATTACTGATTACTTCACAAAGTTATTAATGGGTAGCTGTAAACCTAATTTGGAAGTAACCTGTGAAGTGTTTTTTCTGAACTAAAACGCACAACACTCTTACAGTGCATGAGTCACTTCCAGTGGAATGTGCAGGTATGGAAGTCTTGAGTGCGTGAGTAACACCGACTGCCATACTCCGAGGCCTGTGTTTTCCCTGGGGCTTTGAATTCATGCTGTAACTAGAATGTAATGAAAAGCTGCCATCTAAGATGCATTCTGATTTTTATCATTTGGGTGGAACTGAATGGCTGCATTTCTAAAGTATCGCTCATCGCAAGAGTCTCACTATGCTTCCCTCTTCCATCCATTGAGGCCAACATGTTTTCTAAACTAATGGACATCTTGGGCACCATGAAACTAAGTAAGCATTATCCAGATTTAACTTCAGACGGAGTTGACTAGGGTCATGCAGAGATAAGAGCAAGACCCAGGTCTTTTGATCCTGTCCTGTGCTCTGTCACTAAGAGTCCTAGTGGATTAATGTTTTGTTCTCTAATAACTTTAAGTCTCCTTCTAAAACTATAAAGACCAAATGCAGAGGTACTTGGAATTTTG
The DNA here is from genome assembly GCA_030014935.1 of Caiman crocodilus. NCBI lineage: Eukaryota > Metazoa > Chordata > Crocodylia > Alligatoridae > Caiman > Caiman crocodilus. The sequence continues at coordinate 10,743,815 of JAGPOW010001167.1, forward strand.
TTTTTAACCAGCACTTGTTTTTACCACATGCAGAGTAATCAGCTTTGTCAAAATAGAACTCCTCAGCTAAGACATATCCCAGAATCAAACGGACTTGACACTGACGTTCATTAACATGTCTGCTCAAAATCTTGTTTTAATATTCACTTTCATCAAATTGTGCTCAAGGGAATTGCTTTATTTTTATAGCTGTACCAGTGCATGGTTGTACAGAAATTTCCAATTAAAGCATAACTGACTAATTTTAATAGGCTCTCTAGAAATGTGCAAGATCTTAATCCTGGTATGTTACTCTAACTTCTACATTTCCAAAGTAGTTTGTCACCCAGCCCTGTTCAGCAGATAAATATACTTGAGGGAGACTTTCCTGCTTTGTTCTTGTGGAAATTTGTAGCTACTAGCACTTTAATTATGCTTTTTTGTGAAGAATAGTTTGGGGGAGTTGTTGCGGTTTTGTTGTTTTGCTTTTTTACCTTCAGAATCAGTATTGTAGAAAATTTCAGAAGGCAAAGTGGCAGTACTATCTCACCTTAGTACTCAACTGCTATGCAGTACTCTAGTGTCAGATGCTTGTTTTGTGGATGATTATCTTTTTATTGGAACTGCGTGGCATTTAGGACAAGCTTTCAAATGCAAGGCTTTCTTCATCAGGTCATGTTTTAAAATTCTTTGTAATGGAAGCAAAGCCATCTTGGGAACACTTCAAAATAAAGAGTTGTGTCTAGAATCTGACCTAATGTAAGGAATTGTTGAAGTCATGTGGACCTAGTCCAGGTAAATGGGGTGATGGTCTCAACCTTGTACGTAGCCCAAAAATCTTTGTTCCTGGAATTTTTCATTCCCAGCTGGTGGTGGTTTGACCTTCAGGACAGGCAGTTAGTTTGGTAGAAAAAGCTTCTGTGAAGCCAAGGCTGGGTAAAATGCACTTTTCATCAGAGCATGGAGGACATTGTGCTTCTTTAAATTGTTGATTCAGACTATTAAATGCACTTGTATACATTATGGCCTGCTTGGAATAATTGGTGCATTTTTATGAATTATGAAACAGTGTACATGTTTTAACTGAAAGTCAATTTGGATGGACTTCAGAAAATGCATACACAGCAACAACAGGAGGTACTTTAGAGGGTAAATGGTCAACACTGTCTTGAGTAGATCCTCAGGAAGTGTGGGATGTTTCTAGCTAACTTGTTTCTGTGATCCAGGTGATGTCAGTCAGCAAATAGTGCTGAGTATAAAATTCTGCATTTTTATTTAAATGAGAGAAAGGAAGGATTTAAATGAGCAGCTTTTTTTTTCTTTCTTTTCAAAGATTAGGTGTATTAACTTGTTTAAAGTTTGACATCCTTATAGGTCTTGCACAGTCTTACTTTCCCGCTTTCAGAGTTGTACAAGAGCTCTTCACTCTCCCCACTTAAAAATTTATCATAGCTTTAATATAGTGTGAATGTATACAAGCTTCTGAACTTTCTGGCTTCTGAAAATTTGCTACATGCATCAAGCTCACAGTGACTGCAGAGACTGGAGATTGTAGGTACCTTTTTTACAATAAAGGAACTTTTGCTTAAAGGAACAGTGTCATCCCCATTAACATTTCATGTCACTTAAATGAAATACCTAGCGTGCATATTAAAATAGTGTATGTAAGAAGCCAGTTTTGGAGCAGCTGGTACTAATTTTGTCTTTCAGCAAGATATTGTAAGGAGTCTTTTGAAGTCTTTGCTAAAAAGATTTAAAAGTTATTGCAATAGCAGTATGTAGAGGCAAAGCATATATTTCCTACAGACTTAAAGAAACTGAAGCTTCTTGTAATTTAAGGCCCCTGTTCGGAGCTCTTTTAAAATGAGCAAGGGTTTTGAGCTGAAGATCACTTCAGGCTATATAGTCTTGGTGTTGGCTGTGGGCAACTGTATCCTGTACTGATAATAGAGCAGGGGCACACCACTTGTAGAAAGCCAGATACAAGTATTTAAATTGGAAGTGGCTGACCTTTTCTGGCACGTGTGCCATGACTCAATCCTTACTGTTGCTCTGATTTTTCCACTTCCCAAAGGTATACCTCCAGTACCAGACTGAAGGCAGGGGGGCTTGAGCAGGGGCAGGACACTGTTGTAAGAACCACAGCTGGTACACCCTCATAATGTGAGGGATAATCCAAAACTCCACGTTCAGCTATGGCTACAGGGCCAGGGACAGATTAACTTGGCTCTTGTTGGTAACACCATCCTGTCCTGGTTGTGTGGCTCCACCCCCTGCCTCTATTCTGGTACCTCCCTTTACTGAGTGCCTGGGGTTTGTCACAGTAGCCATTTGTGCCAGTTGTCTCACATGCCACAAGTTGGCAACCTTGATTTTAAATGTAATATGCAACTGGTGCACTGGTAGAAAGATCTCCAAGATGTCAGATGCATCTGACTTGCTACTCTGTTTAGAAATACAAAATACTATGGAAGGCTCTGGTTCAGAATAGCTATGACGAGAACTGGAGTTATTGTGCAGAACTAGAAAGACTTTGTTAATTGAAGCTTTAAAAGTTCTTTTAACTCTAAGGCTTAGAGGGTTTTCCTAACGGTGGAAGCTTTGCTTCTGTCATGTGAATTGCATTTGTCCTCATGCTCACTTATGGAAGTGGCATTACTTCCATAAGGGAGCAGGATTTGTTCTGCTTGTAAAACTGGAAACTACTGTTAAGCTACTAATACTACTGTTCTGGCATTCCCCCTCTTTCTGAACACTTGCTGTTATAATCACCCAAATTAAAACAAAACAGGGAAGATGGTAGTAAAACCTTTTAAACTGTTGCAGCAAGTCAGATGTGGTCAACAATTACAAAGTGGCTAAACAAGAACTACTAGGAGAAATTAATAATTAACTAAAGCTGATGCTTGTGGGTGAGTGTTACTGGCTATTCTGCTGCATATCTTTGCACTTCTTATCCCTCATTTTCATTATGAAATTGGAAGAAACATGGCTGTAATAGGAAAGACCCATCTTGGCATTATTCCTCTAAATACTCAAACAAGAAGTGCTGGTTTAAAAAAAAAAAATGGATAAAGCTAGAATCTTCCCTCTTTCATACAAAATTCATTCCTTTGTTAGCTGCAGCTACTTTGTAATGGGAAATGCTACATTGATTTAGCTGCAGTGGCTCCCTATGCTGCTTTTGTCCAACTATGATAGTCATAGAAATGTGAGACTCCCTATAGTGACAAACACATTTGATCAAATAGTGAAGACTTTCTTTAAAAGGCTGTAATGTTGAAGTAATAGTGTACATACTGTGTTGCTTTGAAATAGACATTGCATCTAGGTTACTTCTGATACGACCCTTAATAGTATTGTTTTACATTTGAGCTAAAGATAGTGTTGTGCATATGAAATGTAAGCTGTATACTTTCCCAGTGGACAGACTGAAATGTCCATGTTTTTTGGCTCAACTCGCTTAATTTGTCTCATGGGTAAACTAACTTGAATTTAATTTATTTTTCTTGTACTAAGCACACACCTGAAGTTTAAGGAGAAATTTAGTTGATGTTAGAATGGAAAAAATCTGTTCCAAGAATCTTGTGGATTTTAAGTTTTTGGGGGTGTTTTTTTTCTTCTTTAATCTTTTAAATGTAGTATTGTTTTGCCTGTCTTCTGATGGGTTTATTTATGCTTGGATGATGTTCCCATGTATGATGATAACACTCTTTTCTATTATATAGGTTGGAGATATTGTGAAGGTTACAAGGATGAACATAAACGGTCAGTGGGAAGGTGAAGTCAATGGCCGAAAAGGGCTCTTCCCATTTACACACGTCAAAATAATTGACCCTCAAAACCCAGATGAGAATGAATGATCCCCACTGCCTGACTTACCCTGCTGCTTCATTTTTATGGCTATCACTAGCATTGTTTGAGGTGGGATGATGACTATTAAAGACACATTGCTAGCATTGCCCATTTTTCCAGCTTGCTGCAGTTTGACGGTTGTTTTAATAAACTTGTGGATTGCACATGACTGAAGTCACCTGCTGACTCTCATACAATAGTTGCATCATCAAGAATGTAGTTTCAGTTCTAGATTATATTGGGCCTTAAGCTGGAGAAGACTGAAACAGGCATATAGGAGGTAACAAGCAAGAAAAATCTTTACCTGTCAAGACTCTCAAGGACATGTTCTAGCCTGTTCAATAGGAGAAGAGTTGCCTCATAGATCAAATACGAAACTTGTGGATCACTGTCCAACAAAGAGCAACAACAATAATGCAGTTTTGGGACTGAGACGGAGTTGGTTTTAAGAGAATAATGTGTCCTAAGGCAGTACAGTCAAATACTGGTCTCTCTAAAAGACAATAATTGAAGCTTGTGTATTCTGAGCAGCTGTGTTAACAAGGCTGTTTTTGTGATACTACTCTTAAAGCTTGCTGTTTGACCTTTTAGAAATAAAGTTTGTGATTTGAAAGCAAATAACCATTGGAAAAAAAACTGCATTGAAGCAGAGACATTTATTTATAAGGAAACGTATTAGTTGTTACACTCCTAGCCTGTGTTGCCATTTTTTCCCAAAATGGATTTTTGCAGATAATTGAATGGGCATGTAAAAGTTGATGACTGCAAGCACTGTAACTGTAGAAAATGAACTTTAAAGGGAAACACTTAAGCTAGATTTACACAGATTTTGTGCTAGCCCTAACTAGTCTGGTAAGACTACATCTCTCTTCAGAGATGATGAGTTACGTGGGTAAAGTTCTGTTGTCACTAAGCTATTGCCTGGAGCTATTGGATGCCCTAATTTTGCCACAGAGGGTGCGGAAGTCAGAAAACAGTACTGCTGAATAAATTAAGATCTTTAAACCATTTCTGCATACATCCTCTAGAACTCTAGGGGTGTAGGATCCTGCCTTCTCCCACCTCTCTTCTGCAAACACCATACCCTTATTTCCAGTGTCTGGGCATCTTGCTGCCCTTCTTTTGTAGCAGCTGATACTTCACTGTCCCAACATCTTGTTTTGCCTCTCTCACTCAGCACCCATTGAGAATTAAAGACTTGTAAAAGCCAACTGTGTGGATTTTCCCACATGTGACAGTGTCAAACTCTGGAGAGGAACAGATTTATAAGGGTGCCTTGAACCAGTACAGCTTATCTGTCTTCTCAGATGCATACCAAGTATATCACTGATCTTGCATCCACACTAGGATTGACTTTGTCCTTGACTAGACTCGTACAACTTATGTCTAGACAAGCCCTTAACTTTGTGTTCGTGGCATGAAAGTTTAGGTATATTGACATTTTCTACCTGCCTCTTAATGCATTTTTAAGGTGAAATGAAATGCTGATTTTAATAGAATATAGATGGAAACAAGTTATGAAACTACCTTCTAGGTAGTCCTCTAATCAGTCTTTGTAGGAGATTTCTAATCTAAACAGCTGGGTGAAGCATTTGTTGTGGAGTTGTCAATTATTCCAGAATACCTTAAGGTATAGCGAAATGCAGAAATATTGCAAATAATTTAGAAAAATTGACTTGAAATATTAACTTTTTTGTTTATATTTTCATCTTAAATTCAGATGTGTATGATTATGGTCTCTTAAACCCTTGGACATGTTGCTCTTAACTCCATTTGAAGTGCCTTGAGATTAAGTAGAAGGCACTGAAGAAATGCAGAAATGCAGTATTTTGCAGCAAATAATTCTATACTGGGGGGGTTACGTTTTTAACAAAAGCATCTCATTTCATCCTTAAATACATCTTGTAGTGCCGATCACGTGGCTGGACAGTCTGGAGGGACTAGTCTTAAAGCATTTTACTGCCAAACAAACTTACTGTGAAGTAGAATAGCATTGATTGAATTACCTGGTGCTTTGGGAAGAATTCTTGACAATGGGCATTGCGCTGTCCTCTGCTATGGTAATAGTTGTACAGTCCTAGAAACTAACCGATGAGAGTCCCTGTGTGTCTGCCCTGGCACCACCTTAAGTTGTTATGGAAATTGTACTACTGAAAGTACTCTTGTGAATATATGAACTACTAAACTGTCTGCCACATACAAATCCTGTTTTAGTCCTGGCCCAGTGACTGATTGACAAGTGTCTTCAGAAGGCAGATTGGAGGGTTTCCCTCTTTCTAAAATTTGGAACACTGAACTATCAGATCAACAATCACCTGGGTAAGAGCTCTTGATACTTTCTCTAAAATAAAACCACTTTCTTAAATGCTCTTCCTCATTGGATACCTTTTTATTTGGAACAGTATAAGCAGTGCTCTAGATTTATTTATTGGTTTTGATCCCACAAAAGTGGACCACTTTCCCTTCCAACTATGCAAAAACTTCAGTCAGTGATCAGTGTCAGAATGCAATAGCACAGCAATGCCTGGTGGCTCCTTGTGCAAAGAAAAAAATCCTACATCTTTAGTTTTGGGCCACTCTCGGACTCCGTGCTTCTGTGAGGAGGGGATGTTTAGTTCACCTGTGTTGCACAGTTTAAATGTAGCATGATGAACAGGTTAGGTTGACTGTAAACTTACATGAAACTGTCCTTTGCAATTTTGTAATAAGACAAAAGTATTTTCATACAAAGAAACTGCATTTGATCATTTTTTCTTTTGATGACTGGTTTCTCAAGATCATGTGTTGCATGCTGTGCTGTTGGCATTTGAGAGACTCTCAAACTTGTGGACAAAAAAACTTACTGTCAGTGTAGATGTTCTTGGGAATAAACATGCTTAATGAATCATGGAAATTTATCAAGTGATGGCTTCAATCTATGCATCATTAAATGGACCGTGTTCCACACAACTTTTTCTGTAGTTTGTCTGGGTTTCTAACTAGCAACTGGTGTAAATGTCAGTTGTCAAAACAATTAACAATGAGAGGTTTGCTGTTTGACTCCTGTTTATATACATAAAAACACTGAAGCCTCTGACCAGTCTGACAAGTTAAAATGCAAACTGTTCTAATCCGTGTCCACATCACTGGGTAAGCGCTAACTTTTAATTCATTGTTTACAAATTGGGCAGGAAGAAACAAAAGGGAATATCCTGTTTTTTGGTTACGGCTCTTGAGCCTGAACATTATTTTTGTAAAGGGAAAAATTGCATTTTTGTGCCATTTCATGTGCCTGTAACATAACTTTTTATATTGTATTAACATCCTAGGAATGAGTGGGCTGCCATCTTTTTTTTGTTTTATAGTAATGTTTTCAAGCATCTCTCAATAGCTGCATTTGACAGTGAGACCTGCCTCTTTTAGTCTTTTACTGCCTTTTGGGACCAGTAGAAGTGTTCCTGTTCCTGTATAGTTGTCAATTTCTGTTTACTTAATTGTGTATTAAATGAAAATGTGTTCTGGAATAAGGAAATAATTCTGCAGCGGGAAAGGTGGCCTTGTATTTGAGACGGTCTTCACTGTGTAAACATTAAACAGCTGATGTAATTTAAAGACCATGAACTTCAGGCAATAATATTAAGTGTAAGCTTTTAAAGTTTATTTTGGGGATCATAGCTTGTTTTATTTTTTGTGCTATAAAATTAACAGTATTAAATGAATTATATTCTTAGAACACATGGAGTGTCTTTCTTAAGCTTAGTGCCTTTTTATTTTCCTACTCCATTTATTTCATAGCACTGGTCCAAACATCAAGCCAGTAGGCTTTTTTTTTTCCTTCTTCAGTGCCCTGTTTGTACAGTCTAAATAAAACTTGCATCAACTTGCAGTACCATTTGTTGTCTTAGTCTTTAAACTTTCTTTAGTATTAACAAAGCACTTTAAATTCTTGCTTTGTCATCACTGACCTGTAAATCTCATACATGAGCTCTTAAAGAAGTGTTCCCAAGACCACTGGGGAGAGAAGTTTTCTGTGTGATCTCACCTGCTCCTCACTGTTACCTTCTACATATTTATCTTTGTGTGTCCATCCTTCAAAACATACTGGTCTGCCAAAAAGCCTGGTCTGAGCCGTGGAGCCACTTTTGTATTTGTAATCTCTGTTTATCCATAGGCAGAGATTTGTTTTTGGGGGTTTTTTTATTTTGTTGTTTTTATCCTGGAAACAATTTTTGTCTGGCTTCTGTGGTGCTACTCCTATTCATAAGTTATGCTCCTTTTTGCTAAAAACAAGTTCTAAATGTAGATGTGGACAGCTTCTGCCAGTATCATATGTTGAGTTTGCTCTGTACAAGGACTAGTCTACACACTTGGCAAGTGTCAGGCTTACAGACACTATGAGACATTTAAAATACTGCAGAATGAATTTGCATATGAACAAGCATGCTCCTGCAGCCACTTCATACGAAAGACCCAAGGGTCCCACTCCTTTCTTAGGTGTTTTTTATCTGAAGTGGCTTTAACTGGGATGAATTTCAAATGGTTGCTCTCAGTGAAGAAAGACCAAGAACCTCTCCTGCACCTACCCTCTGATTGCTATGTAATGTCTACCAGTAGCTGAATACCTAATCTAGAAGCAGTCTTTCATAAAGACTTTTTTTTCAGTAAGGACTTCTAACAGCCAGTGATCCTCAGCAGTCATATGTCACCTAATAAAGGAGCAGGAGAGAAATGTGAGGGAATTCCCTGTATCATCTCTTTGCTTTGCAGAAGCATTTACCTCAGAAACAGCACCTCTGAGCTAAGAAGCATTAGGATGTCTTAATTTACATATACAGATATGAACACATTGACTTGGACAGTCAGACTCTCCCATGCTCTACAGGAAAGGGGTGCAGGGCTGTAACAGTCCAGCCAGCCTGTACATTTCAAGTCTCCTTTCTGCCTGACGCCAGCAAAATGTCTCCTCAAATTAGCATGGAAATGGTTTAACTGCTGCTTCCATTATGGGCAGGAGCTTGCAAAGTTGAATGGCATGCAACTCATCCTTCACAGCTCTAAAAACAGGTCTGCCTTGCATGTGTTCTCGGTTAAGCTATTTGCAGGGAGGGTTCATGGCCACTTGCATGCATACGTTATAAGGCTACCTAGTGTGGCCAGTGTCTAAGTATACATAATATTGCTGGCAGTTGTCTGGTTTTGTTCATTTCAAGCAATCTAATTCTGGGAGCCAACAGTTCTGCCAGGTTCATGGGGACACCTATGATTTCTGATGTTTCTTAGCTTAAGAATCTCTTCTGCTTTTTATCTAAATTGAGGAAATATGTTTTAGGATGCAACAAATTAGATTTGTATCACACCATATAAGTGAGAAGTATCTTTCATGTTTCTGTCTGTGCACACAATTGAATGTAGTTGGAGCCTTTTTCCAGCAAAAGGCTAGAATTTAGTAATTACAGCTATGTGAGACAATCCAGCGAGTGCCTCCTGCTACAATTCTTAAGGATGAGGTGATGGATAGGGATCTCTGAATGGTGAAGAAAGCGCTCCCCACAGCAGCTCCTTTAATTTATCCTCCTCCCGCTCCACCCAACCGCCTCTGATTAGCTGCGGGACCCTGCAGGCCTCCCACTTGCTGCTGATTGCTGGGGAATTGAAAAGCATTTCCCCTCTGCTCCCTGCCTCCCCCCAGCTGGCATCAAAACAAGAAAAATAAAGGAGTTCCTGCAGGTGGCATTTCCTTCGTGGTTTACAGAGATCCAAAGTGATGGATTGTGGATGTAAACTACTCTCTTCCCAGAATTATTTGCTGCCTGGAAGAGTTTACTTCCTCTTCTACTATCATAAGATTTGATTTAACCTTAATCCTTTTTAGGTTTTTTTGTTTTTAAATAATTTCCAGTACTGCATGGTCAGAGGTCTGTTTGAATTCTCCCACTTTCTGGCCAGGTTATTCTCAGCCCAGCATTTCTTTTAAAAAAAGGAAGGTACTGCTTAACTACAGAATTTAAATGTCCTGAAATCACGAGCCCCCACTTCACTTAGTTTTCAAGGTACTTCAGCCCTATTTTGAACTAAAGGTCTGTTGTTTGTCCCTGTGCATATTTATACAGCCCTCGTATTATATGACCAGCAACTGGGTGCAGCCTCCTTGCCTATTCCAGTTTTTCCAGGATGCCAACTGTGGGAACAAGGTAGATGTTCATCCACTAGTAACTGGAAACAACTCCCTCAGCTTCCACAGGTTAAAAGTTTGGTCAGGTTTAATGGGTACTAAAACAATTCCATATCTCTTTATTCCCAGGCCCCCAAGCTACACGAGACCCTACACTTGTTGGTATCTTAATCCCAACTCAGAGGCAGAGAAATGCTTCTTACTTCAGAGTTGCAAGTGAACTGTCGTTGCTGTCACGTGCAGGCCTACTTCCTGCATGGGTCATTTGGAATCTGGGAATGGCATACAAGTTATTCCCTTGCCCAAATCCATGCAGTTTTATCTATTTCTCTAGCATTTTTATAGAAGATATTCCATAATTTCCTGTGCCTGAACTGACGCAATGATAAACCGGTTCTGCTGATCTCCTTGTAAAGTCACCCGGATTCTCTACCTAGTATGCTGTGACTGTTATAAATAAATACACTGTTAAAACACAACTCAGAGCACCTGCTACCAGTAATTCATTTTCTTATTACAGTATAAGGGCAGAAGGAACTGGCAGTGCAAAAGGAAGGAACAGCCAAGACAGTTCTAGGCTGGCAAGTAAAGACTCCTTCATGTGGGCATTCGAGACGGCCTCTACCCATTACGCAATGTCTTGTACATTTTAAAACCACACACCCGCCTGACACCTGATGAGCTAGTTTTTATTCTTGTCCTGGGGAGCAGTTTATACTCAAATCTCTTCCTGGGGAATTGGCAAGTCCCAGTATGAGAGCTGGAAGCTTAAGTATAAGTGAGCAAAACTGAGGAGACTGCATGGGAAGAACCCAAGGTGTTCTCCACATCCTGCACTGATAAACTGCCTCACCTGTTGCAGAAGGGATCCAAGGAGACGCAGACTTTCCTCTCATCCTGAAATCTAGCCCAGGTACCTAGTCTTTCTGACTCCCTGCCCAGGCTGACCCCGAACAGCCTCCTGCTTGGGAAGGAATGGCAAAGTGATCACAGGCTCCCACTCTGTTCCTGTTGCTTGGCCTACCCAGGAGCACCTGGCAACAGTTCACTTTTCCCAGCTCTCCCCACCAGCCAAGCCCAAGAAAGCAAGCTTCTTGGCAAGTGGTAAGAAATATGAGAAAACTAATGACAAAATGTAAACCCAGCTGGATTTCATGTGGCAAAATACAGGACAAAGCTGCATCAGTTTATTTTAAAGCAATTTAGTTAAACCACAATGGTAGACAGCTTAAACCTGATTCGCATCAGCTTAACTTGCACCTATATGTTGGAGTTACTCATAGGAAAAAGTTGCCCTAGTTTAAGGTATTGTTTTAAACCAATTCAGCTAAACCAATGCAAAAGGCTATGTGACCATATTTATTTCAGATTAAACCAGACTTATTTGAGTTTAATTATAGGCCAGTTAGTCTCACCCCTATCCTTGGGAAAACCTTTGAAAAAATTATCAAGGATCACATTTGTGAGAGCCCAGCAGGAAAAATAACGTTGAAAGGCAACCAGCATGGGTTCATTGCAGGTAGATCCTGCCTGACTAACCTTGTTTCTTTTTATGACCAGGTCATAAAATGCTTAGATGTAGGAGTCAAGGTAGATGTCATCTACTTGGATTTCAAGAAGGCCTTCGATACGGTATCTCATTTATTCTCATAAACAAATTGAGTGGCTGTGACACAGACGATTACACAGTCAGGTGGGCAGCAAATTGGCTTAAGGGTTGCACCCAGAGAGTGGTGGTGGATGAGTTGAAAGACGTGGGCAGCGGGGTCCCCCCAGGCTTGGTCCTTGGACCTCTGTTATTCAAGGTCTTCATCAGTGACTTGGACGAGGGCATAGAGAGCAGTCTGTCCAAATTTGGGGATGACATGAAATTATGGGGCAAAGTGAACACACTGGTGGGAAGGGATTGAATCTAGGTGGACCTGGACAGGTTGGAAAAGTGGGCAGAAAAGAATAGGATGCAGCTCAACAAAGACAAGTGCAAAGTGTTGTACCTAGGGAGAAGGAATCACCAACACACCTATAGGCTAGGGGAGGATCTTCTCAACAGCACAGCAGCAGAAAGGGGTCTTGGAGTCATAGTTGACTCCAAGATGAATATGAGCCATCAATGTGACGAAGCAATCAGTAAAGCTAACTGCACTCCATCAAGCATTAGCAGGTGCATCACGAACAGGTCCAGGAAAGTGCTACTTCCCCTCTATGCGGCACTGGTCAGGCTGCAGTTGGAGTACTGCATCCAGGTCTGGGCGCTGCACTTCAGGAGGGATGTGGACAACCTTGAGAGGGTTCAGAGAAGGACTATTTGCATGGTTAGGGGGCAGCATGTAAGGCCCGTCAAGGAGAGACTGAGGGACCTGGATCTCTTCAGCCTCCACAACAGAAGGTTGAGAGGTGACCTTGTGGCCATTTACAAATTCATCGGGGTGGCCGCAAGAAACAGAAGATGCTTTATTTACCAGGGCATCCCTTGGAACAACCAGGAACAACGGCCACAAAGTGATGGAGAGCAGATGTAGGTTAGAAATCAGGAAGAACTTCTTCATAGTAAGGGTTGCCAGAATCTGGAATGGGCACCCATGGGAGGTGGTGCTCTCCCCTACCCTGGGGGTCTTCAAGAGGAGACAAACACCTAGCTGAGGCTGTTTGATCCCAGCGCTCTTGCTCACCCAGGGCAGAGAGTTAGACTCAATGATCTATTGAGGTCCTTTCTGACCCTAACAACTACGAAACTATGAATTTAAATTGGGTGGGAACAGGTATAAGCTGAACTGAAATCAATGGTTTTGCTTCATTGTAAACAATCACTTTAAAAAAGTTTACATCCAAGCAGTGCATCTTCATCTTAGAAAAAAATACCTTATAGATGCAAGCTAAATCAACTAAATTAACTGCTTAAATGTTGTTGAAAATCAATTTAGCCAACCCCCTCAAGTGGATGCACAAGTCAGTTTGCACAAATCTTAAATCTATTTAGTTTACTTTGGTTGTAGACTTCCCCCAGCTGCAGTACCACAAGACAAAACCAAGGTACAATTCAAAGCCAGCTGTTAGGACTCAGACCCAACTTTACATCCCACAGGGACTCATCATGTTCCAGGGGAGCTGTGCTTGTTAGGTAGCTGATAATTAGTCGGCAGCTGGTTCTTCCACCTTCCAGTAGGGCATAGGGATTCCCTGAAGAAGCTAAATTAAGATTCGCCTACCTGTTATTGAGTGCGTAAATATGGTATACAATCATCAAATATACACCATCTCTCTACCCAGAGCAAATGATGCCTGGGGCATATCTGAGGTACATAGACAGGGTGGAAGAGGCCAGGGAAACTTGCTCCAGCCCTCTCCTCAAATAACCTTTCCCGCATGGGCTGCCTCCATTGCAGGCGGAACCGTCTGTAACCAGAGCTCTCTCAGCACAAGCTATTAGCTTAGGCAAGCCCTGCAGCACCTGGCAATCAGAAGCAGAGTTATATCTGGGCTGTCCTCAGGGAACAAACTCCCGGTTTGCAGTCCTGTCTGACACACGCAAGGACAGCTGAAATTAGGCTCCCCTACTCTGAAAAAATCCTATGCTTCCAGCCTTGCAGTTGGTGTAGTAATTAAGCACTAGGCCACAGAAGGCAGTTTGTTTTGTTGGCAATTATTAGTGCGCCTCAGGGGGTGCTGCAATAGTACTGATTCACAACTGCAGCATTGCAGCGTTGTACGGGTCTCATCTCATTAGCTCTCACAACACTCCTGTTCGGTAGGCCATTCTTACTGCCACAGGTCACCAATGGGGAGGTGGAAACGATGTGGCTATACAGCAAAAGTGTGAGCACAGCATTGTGCAGGCAGTTTTGCACACTGCTGACTTGCCTGCAAACATGTATTGCTAGTGCAGAAGCCCCAGTGGATGTGTGCAAATCTGGATACTGAAAAAATATGCGGGCAAGTCAGGAGCGTGCAAAACTGCACAGACAACGCTGTGCTCACACTTGTCCTAGATATCCTCGTTGTTTCCATCTCCTGATTGCTGGTATGTGGGAGTTGAGGGCACACCCAAGCAGAGACGCACACAAAGTGGAAGGCAGAAGAGGGAGAGTACTGTACACTTTAAAAAATGTGCTTCCAAGGGACAGATAACAGTGGGTCAGGGACATAAATGGATTCAAAACTGCCATGCAAGCTCCTGATCAATCTCCTCAACCAGAGGACCCCAACCCAAAGCTTGCAGGCAGCTCACCCTCCATAAAAGTGTCAGCAGTAAATCAGAGACTGACAGAAAGAACAAAACACAATGAAACCCACAGCACATTACCCGCTCCATACTGTTACTCATGGAGTAGTGAAGGTTGGGATGTGCTAGACATGCTGCCTCCCTTGTAATGCTAGAGGCCAAGAGGTACTAACAACAGCTAGAGATAAAAGATACCACCTCTAGCTTAGGAGTCTTGTTTGGCAGCTATAGATAAGGCACTCTCTCTGCATTCCTCTAGAGGTCAGTGTTACTACTGAACAGATGTGTAATAAAATAAGGGAAGGTTGCACAAGTCCATTTATTTGCTGTTACTGAAGCCAACACAGATTGCCAACGTGGGGCTTTTGTGCATATCCCCAGTTCTGCAGTTGTTAGTCTCAGGTCTGTTCACCCAAAGCTACATGTTAACGATGCAATCAAGGACTTTTTTGCTTTGGTTCATAAGTGCCAAAAGCAGATGTTACCTGGTTGGTTAAGTGCTGTCTAGGTGAGTACAGTGAACTAGGATTTCTGTTTTCTGAGCTGTTGGGCTAATCAGACAAACCCTTGCCCCAAGCACCTCCCCAGCCTTTCTCCACAGAGCCACACGTGCAGTGGGAGGGTGAAGAGTGCTCCCAGACATTCATGGCACAAAACTAAACAAGGTCAGAATGAGGTCTACAAATGAGAAACTTCAGGTGTGGAGGACCCACACGGTGTCCTAAACAGCAGCGGCTGCTCATACTAGAATGCAAGGACTTCCACAGACATGTAGGGACTAGGGAGGCGGGCTAAGAAACCCGAAAAAAACAGTTGAACAACTGTCTGACTAATTTCCAGCCCTTTCTAACAGCAAAGCCAAGTTTTCAGTGTAAGTCTATATCACCAAATAGTGGAAGAGCAAATCTCTACAAGTGATTATCTGATCATTTTACGTTGATTCATTGACCAGAATCTCTTTTCTAACCCGAGCAATCATTGTTCCAACGTGCAAAATGCCTGGCAGCCTCTGAACAAGATCAACTGTGTAAAACACTGTCATTGGTAACCTCTCAAGTGACTATAAACACACCACTGCAAAACAGGAAGCCCCGTTGGTTTTATGATTTTGTAATTCAAAAATAACTCGGTTTATTTAAAACAAAAAAGTCTGCATTGCCCCAGGACTTTGTACTGACATTTTCAGGCCTCGCAAGGTTTTCCTGGAGAAAAACGAAAGTGAAGAAAAGCAGAGCGTGCACACAGGAGCAGAAGAATAAGGAGCCCTCATCCCGACTCCATGGTCACAGAGGCGCACGTCTTTCATTTCTTTAGAGCCGGGTGTCAGAGATCTGGCCCATGGAGCCCTATCACGTGGCCTGTGGTGCTGCCCACGAGTCTCTGACATGACCTGCGCCCTGCCTCAGACCAGCCCACTACCACATGCACCAGGCCTGGCCCCAGATGCAGCGCATGGGGCCGGTCTGGGGCACACATGGCGCGGGGTTGGAGCGCGTGCAAGCAGCACCCAATCCAGTCCATGGACTGGCCCCGTGGCTAAACTGGGCCTGATGAGTTTGATACCTCTGCCTCAGAGGTTCCCTGTGTGTGTCCTGCTTAGCCAGGAGGTGGCAGTACATCACTGCAATTAGTCACTTGGTGAATTTCCAGAACATATTTTGAAATTTGTGTTTCATACCCTTCGCCGCCTCATCCTCAGCAAAATGGTTCTCAAAGGGCACTCACAGTTATTGAAAACAGAGCTAGGACCACTCCTCATATAAACATATTCCCCTAGATTTCGATTATTCAACTACAGTGATCATGATCAGGCCAAAAACAGCTGGTTCAGAATCCTCCAAACGGGCACAGCTCCTATGTAATAATATTGTTTTGTACTTTGACAGCATCTTCTAACAGAGAAGGCACAACCTTCACCACATCTGTGCGGGCAAGGCGCTGGGCCTACACGCAAGACACTGAGTCAGTGGCAGAGGTCAGACAGGAGTCCCAGGCTCTCCACGCCGCAGTTCTCTAACCCATAGGTGACACTTCCTCATGCAAGCCTCTCTTCCCCACGCTGATGCTAAACTTTCATTACCGTGGTAAAAGGAAACCAATTGCATCTTTACTATATCCTTAAACCTCTCTCCACCCATAAAACTAATAGGCCAAACCATTGATGTGGCACTGTCAAGTACTTTATAATCCACTTACTACTTCTGACTCAGGCTGGCCTAAACTCCCCCTCTAGCAATGGGACTGAAGAGAAAAATCACTGCCTGGTTGCCAACTTTGTGACTTGATGTGGGCCAGAGTCCTACCTTCCTGGGCTGCCACGAGGTTGCATCAGCTACTTGCAGCCTCACAAATGGCAAGGCTGGCCATGCAACATTCATGTGATTTTCAAACTATCTTCAGGTCCTGACATTAAGACTTCTTTGGTCATCTTTTATTTGATAAATAATGCTTTGACCCAAAGCCCAGCGTCTCCAGGCATTTCATAGATGTTAGGGTCGCAAAGGACCTCAATAGATCATTGAGTCTGACCCCCTGCGTAGGCAGAAAAGAGTACTGAGTCTAGATGACCCCAGCCAGATGTCTATCTAACCTCCTCTTGAAGACCCCCAGGGCGAGGGAGAGCACCACCTCCCTTGGGAGCCTGTTCCAGACCTTGGCCACTCTGACTGTGATGAAGTTCTTCCTAATGTCCAATCTAAATCTGCTCTCTGCTAGCTTGTGGCCATTATTTCTTGTAACCCCTGGGGGCGCCTTGGTGAATAAAACCTCACTAATTCCCTTCCTTGCCCCCATGATGAACTTATAGGCAGCCACAAGGTTGCCTCTCAAGCTTCTCTTGCGGAGACTGAAGAGGTCCAGGTACCCCAGTCTCTCCTTGTAGCGCGTGGCCTGCAAGCCCTTAACCACACGAGTGGCCCTTCTCTGGACCCTCTGCAGGTTATCCGCATCCCTCCTGAAGCGCGGCGCCCAGAACTGCACGCAGTACTCCAACTGCGGTCTGACCAGCGCCGTATTTCTACTGGAGAAGCCAGGACTTTTAGTGCTTAATACCAGCAGCTGAGTGAAATTCAGCCCATAATCTCTACTCATTCCAGGTTCATCTATGTTGGTAAAATGGCCGTTGCTGATAACCTCTGTCAGTAGCAGATGTCTCTGGCTCTTCATCAGGTGCAGCTGAAACCATCTTAGCTACTAGCCTAAGTAAAGCAAAACCATTAGTAGTGACATTACCAAACATGTACTAACTGCCCTTATTGCATGGTCTCCAACAATACCAGAAATAGCTTTGTTCCAGTTTCATGAGCTGTTGAGGCTCTCAGCACTGCCTCAGGTGAAGTTGCCAACAGAGGGTCCTTGCTTGAGTGTTGAAGAGCCCATCAAATTTGGCTCAAAAAGCTACAGCAGGGGTGTCACAGTGGGTGAAGCCAACAGGGACAAAGCTTTCTTTGTAAACACGTTGCCGCTTGTTTCATTTGCCACTCAAAGCTGCTGGGCTGAGCCAGTCTATTGTGATTATAAAAAAGCCATTCCTGACATTATTATGGTAAACCTTACTCAGCTCTGTAGAAGAGACTTCCCTCCCAAACGACTTCAGTGCATGTTTTGTGAAGCTTTAGGTAAAGTATTAAGTATAAGAAGGAGGCCCAGTTTCAGATGGCATCCTAGAGAGATGAAGGGATTAATTCTGTTCTCACAGCACTGTAACCCTACCAATGGCAATTAAATTATTCCAGATTCACAGCAGCATCAGAGCAGAATAAGGCCCAGAAAGCCCCTTGCTGGCTCTGTTACTAACTTGCGGTGTAACCTTAGGAAAATGCCAGGTTTGTGCCCTTTCTTGCTTCTTCCTGATGCATGAAAGCAGCCTAGGAAAGGTTTACTTTTTGTGACTTGTCTTTTCACTTTAGAAATCCTAGCCCGTTTTCCTGGTTTGTTTGTTTTTTTGGAAGTCTGAACAGTTGGGGAGGTAGCACAGCCACCCTATCCCCAGGACTCAACAAGTGAGACGGGAAGGGGTTTTTACTTAGATTGTCTAAACCCCACCTTTTTGGTTGTCACCTGTGGCTCCAATGCCTGACAAACAGTTTGGGGAAAGGTTTTTCTTTTTAATGGAAACCAACACTTTTTACAAGTAAAAGCCAAGAGTTTTTCCAAGAGTTTCTCCAACTCTAACAGGAAGAAAAGACTTCAAACTTTTTGATGCCATCAAGGTAAAAGCAAAAGGGAATATAAAAACTTTTTGGGACTCCAAACAGCAAAGGGTGGGTGAAGGAAGAGGAACAAAACTTTGTTGCCCCTCTGGTCTGTTACCTTTAATCACTCCATGTTTTGGTTCCCCATTTATAGCATTAACTATGGTAATATTCTTCTGCCACATAGGGATTCTGAGAGGCTTAATTAGTATTTGCAAAACAGTCCAAGGACCCCAGATGACCAGGGCCAAGTATTCTTGATATTTAGCCCTTCAAGGCTGAATACTGGTTTCCCTCTCCCCACCTCATCCTGCACCAACAAAGAAACAGACTGCTGCCTGACCGAGCTTCCAAGGTGAGCCGAGTAGATGGTGCCTCTTAGACTTGTGTGTGATCCTGAACAAATACTGAAGTCCTCAGAGATTTCTTCCTAGTTTACTTGCAAAATCTACCTCATTTCAGGCTGTCTGCACTAAGGAGCTTCACAAAGGCACAGCTGCTGGTTCACTTGAACTGAGAGTAGTACTAGCAGCAACAAGAGCAGAGATGAGGCCCTGAATGCTTCTGGCATTTTTACCACATTCATTTATTCTGGGATTTGCAAAGTAGCTTTCATGCCAGGGTTCCCTTAAAACACAATGCAATCTGGATGCCTAATTCCCTACAGCTGTTTTGAAAACAGCAGGTGAAACCTTTCAGTTCAGCAGAGCCAAGGATTGCATAGACGACCAAGTCTCTTGTAAAATTCCCTAGTATAGGCCAGGCTTAAAGTTGTGAGCTAACCTGAGCCAGGCTGGGAACAGAGCCCTGTGCTGCCTGCAAAGACAGGAAATGAAGGAGTCTCCATCATCCTGCCCAGCTTGACGGGCTTCTAGCTAGAGCTTAAGCAGTTGCCAAGTCCTATGCTGTGCCTTGGATAGGAGGTAGTGATTCCTTTGCTCCAGCAAGGCGAGAAGCCCTGAAATTTGTCCCCAAGATGGGGGTCTTCATTCTCAATGTCTCTCCCATTCCCAGCCACTTGACTGAGAAGTGACATCCTGAATGCCACTGGCGCTTCCTCGTCCGAGGCTGCAACTATTTTCGATCCAGTACACAGGCAAGTTTAACAAGCTTTAATGCTGAAGCACAAATCATTTGGTTTAATAACCGCTTAAGTGCTACTGATGGTTAAAGCCGGATGGGAGCTGGTTTACAGTTTCTGACACCCAGCAGCCACTACTCCCACATCAGACTCCATTTGAAATTGGAAACTCAGCCTGTGGGAGGGGTGCTAAAACCCCAAATGGTCAGGAGGTTCCAGCCATAGGGATTTCTATCTGCATTTAAATAAATGTCACCAGCTTTTTAAAACCCAAGCGCTTTATGAGGCAAAATCCTCTGAGAACTGGTCCCTTCATGGTGCCTCAGCCCCTGGCTGGTGGACGTGCCTGAAGACTCCCAGCTCTTGCATTATTTACCTTTTAATCCTTAGACACCGGTCAGTCGTAGCTGAGCTTTTGGATGAGCTGCTAGAAACATTGTGATGGGAAGAAGCAGGGGCATGGTTAAACTTTCTTCTGATAAATGTGGATACAGTAAATGGGTCCACACTTATCTTTCCCTGGGCTGCCACAAGCCTCTGCTTTGAAGATTGCTGTGCCGGGGCTCCAAACCCCAGGCCAGGCTGTCCCAAATCTTTGGGATGTTGTAATTTTGCATTTAGACCTGACCTATCGGCACCAGGTCAGAGCTACAGCCTGGCCCCTGCACCCTGATCTGGATCATGCTGTTCTGACCCAAAGCTCTGTCAGCCCTTGGCAGGAAATGCTTCTCGACAGGAGCCCATTCACAATGCTGCACTGGGCCTGTGGGGGCAGGGAAGGAGCTTTCCTGGAGATGTTTCCCTGCTGGATGCAAGATGCAAATGGAGTAGATTTTCCCCAAGAGAGGCAGACAGACAGACGC
Source organism: Caiman crocodilus (assembly GCA_030014935.1). NCBI lineage: Eukaryota > Metazoa > Chordata > Crocodylia > Alligatoridae > Caiman > Caiman crocodilus. The sequence goes on from JAGPOW010001167.1 coordinate 10,764,156, forward strand.
TTTTACACATCAAAGGAAAGAGCTTTCAGGGATACGCACAAATCGATGGCCTCCTTTTAAGTACCAAGTGCATTTGTTTGAGTGTAGGCGATTAGTCCCTCAGGATGGAGGTAGGACAGGCGGCCATTAACAAACACTAGGACAGGATGGAGCAGGGAGTTCAGAAGTGTGCATACATGTCCTGGCGATGTGCTGGGCTCGTGGGGATGAGGAAAGTCTGGGGCTCCCCACCAGCCCCTCATCGCTATGAAATACCACCACGGTGTGTGGAATAACCTGCATCCAGGGGAGACTGCTGTCTCCAGTGCATCGTGGATGGTAGCATCTGCCCAAGAAAAGGATGGATAAAAGGGACCCTTGCTTATGGTTAAAGCATGGGACTGGGAATCAGCACCCTTGGGCCCCACCCCTAGCCATCAGAGTTTGATCAAACTCTTTAACCTTGCCTTGCTTTCCCCAGCTGTAAAATGGGTATTTGCTATGAATCTGTAATGTATCCAACAATGTAAATGCCATCTCATCTTGGAGTGGGAGGACACTTGCAAAGTTTAATTCATTAAGGTCTCTAGAATCCTTTTAGCAAAAGAGCTATAGACAAGCAGAGGACCATAATGTCCTGGGCATAACATGAAGCACAGGTCTTGTCTGCAGCTTCTGAAATGTGTATTGTCCCAAGGGTTTGTGGGGGAGAGCAGGCAGAGGTTTGACACTGATGTTCCAACTGGACCAGTTTCAACATAATCCTCATGACATTCCTACAAAACAGGATAGCTTTAACACACCTCCTCCTGCACCTCTGTCAGCTCTGTGGACAGCCATTGCAAAGTTTCAGAGCTGCAAGCGGTGGGGGTGTCGAACTGCCCCATGTTCTACTGCAAGACCCATAACTGTTCCACAGCTGGGGTAGCATGTAGAGCCAGCAATCAAAGACAGTAGCATACTGGGGAATGTCGTAAGCAGAAGGCTGGCCCATCAGCCAGCAAAGAAACAGGACTAACTCAAAGCCTAGTGATTTAATGCTGTCCAACTTCTAAGCATCTGGGGAGCAAATGCCCTGCAGACCACACATCAGTGGGCTGCACCAGGGCAACCCTCCACCCAGCCACAAGCCATGCAGATATCCCCTGCCACTGAGCCATGTGCCTGCCTCCCCATCCCCTCCACTGCACTGTGCACCTGCACCCCTCCCTGTGCCCTTCCTACCACCCACCCGTGCAGCCACAGGAATGGCATGGAGGAGCAGTGGCCATGCGGAAGCCCAGGGACTGCAGCTTAACCGCTCAGGGCCACATGCAGCCCACAGGCTACCATTTGGGACAGCCCTGGTTTAATACAATTTGACTCTCAGATTGCACCCTGACCTCTCCCACCATAGACAGGTCATTTCCAGAAAGCCTGTTACAAAACAGTTTGCAGCCCGTCTCATTACAGGGGATATTGCATAAAGCCTCAAACTGCCTGAATCTACAACTTTCAGGACATGTTGCAAGGCCTCTCTTTAGGGCTCTGTGAAGGGCTGGTGCCTGTGGTTGAGGCAGGCTTTTTTGCTGGACTGTTTTCATGTTTGGTTGTTTTTTGGGTTAGTAGCAAAGAGCAGCAGCTCCTGCTGCTACTCAGCGTTTAGGCACATGGATCTATTTTTCTTTTTTTGGTACAGGTGCTTGGAGCAGACAATAAACATGTTTTAATATACTGGGCTCCAACACTTACACTGCAACATTTTTGCATCCCCAACTGCTGTGCCCATGTCCTCCTTATGAAGGTACACATCTCCTTCCTTCCTTCCTAAAAATTCGGTAAAGAGCAATGGGCAAGTCACAATATCAGTGCATCTCTGCAAAACTGGAGGAGATATAAATGAAATACATCCAATACACTCACCGAGCAGGGTGCTGTCTAGGCAGACTTGCTTTTTAATACACCTGGAAGTCAAAGGAAAAAAAAACAACCACGCTCATTATGGGCATGTAAGAGGCCATTTGAAGCAGCCTTTTAATTCATTAAAACACACTGAGAGAAACTGTAACATGACTTGAACTAAATAACACCAAAGAAGAAGTTACAAGGCAAATTCCCCCAGCTGTGGAGACTTTTCCAACTGGTTTAAATGGTCAGACTGTGCTCCCTTGAGGTTCGGTCCGAAGTTGCTCCCGAGCTGTAGCTCTTGACAATGCTTTTGTATTTGCTTTGGGCCATAACTACTTTGGGTGTTAAACACAGGCAGCCCTTTTCCACATGCCTCCGTCGGCACTGTGAGCCTGCAGAAAGCTACAACGCCCATGCATTCCTTGCACACAGCCCGTGTTTAATCATCACGTCCGTAACCCCCCTTCAAGCTCCAACACATCCCTGCACACCCTCGTAGCAATGCCTTTTACACTTTACCTGCACGTTCCAGGAAGCCCAGACCCACGGGGAAGCTCCCGGAAACGAAAGCTGTGCTGAACCGAGGGCAGACTCCACAGGTTAAAAGGCAGAGGTGGAAAGCTCTACCGTGTGAATCCGCTTTGGGGAAAGCAAACGCTGAGGAAAGAAACAGGCTACTTTTACCCTGAGAAAATGTTACTGAGGATACTTCTGTGGGCTGAATAACTTATATAGAAATATATATATACACTTTACTTATACCTCATCCACATGCATATATACAAGTGTCAATCGTGGTCTCATTGCTATGTTGAGGCTTATAAATTATGAGGAGACTGCAGAAGGGAGAAAACAGAAGCGTGATGCCTGTTAGTGCTTTGGGAAGCCTGTTCCCCCTTTATCCCCTCTGCCTGGTTTCCAGAGGCCACCTTAGCCACACACCTGTGCCCTTGGCTCAGTTTTTTCCCTTGGGCCTTTGTAAGGCAGGCAGGGCAGTCTTCCCCCTCCGCCCCACACAACAGCTGCTGGGCATAGGCACAATAGTCGGAGCAGCAAGCTGCACCTAGACTCTGGCCTGAAGGCCTCAGAGGCTGCCTAGCCCGTTGGTGAGCAGGAGTCTGGGCAGCAGCGGGCCCCAGCACGTGGGGGCCGGCAGGGAGTTGTGAGGAGCCGGTTCCCGCTGGGCCTGAGCCACGGGGGGCGGGTGACCTGGAGCAGCGCTTCGTGTCTTTACAGTGGCCAAGGGGGCTTTAATCTTTCATCGGCAAAGGCTGCTATTTCTTCTCCTTATCCCCAACGCTGCTGGCCTCCTGTTAAGAGGCTCCTTCCGGGACCTTTGCTTGGAACTTGGGAGTTAAGTGGCTGTTAAGCTGCGCAATAAAAAATGATTTGACGTGAAGCAGCAGGACGTGTCCCCGACCTCGCGCTTGTCCTGCCTGCGTTTTCTCAACGCAGCTGTGGGCCCGCTGATCGGGCCGGTGTGCGCACCTGCAGGAACAAGCCCCTCACGCGTGGATTCGCAGAGGCTGACGCGGGCTCACGGAGCTGCTCCTCCTCGCACAAGCACCTCGCACAGTGCACGCCTGCAGTCCCCTCGCCAGAGCCTTCCCTCACGCCCCGTCCTGCCCGCTCAGGCCCAGCCCCTGCTCCCCCTCCACCTTATTCCCCTCGTACCACAGAGCCTTAGGCTTCGTCCAGCTGGAGGGACAGAAATGACACATTCGCTACTGTAAGTGATCAGAAGCCAGTTCAGATCTGGAACACGAAAGAAATCCAGTGCGCAAAAAACACTTTCAAAATGGCTGAAACCAGTTTAAGATAGACCTGGATATAGTATCAGACTTAACTGATTGAAGTTAAATCAGTTTACTAAACTTGCCCCACATCCCCTTGAGATTCAAGGTAACTCACAGCCTCCCAGGATGCTTTGCAGCTCCCCCACACATCTCCCCCGGCAGGGTGGGCAGGCTAGCCTTGCCCTACCTACGCTGTCTGCTCCAGGGAGGCAAGCTCTGGCACCCCTGGCCTGGGCCCCTGCAGGCGCGTGACTACACTTCCAGAGCCAAAAGTGTGTTCGCTCACTTATTGGTTCAGTCTGTGCAGCTCAGATTAACCTGCAAAGATTGAATCGATTTGACCTGGGGCTTTTGACTGTCTGCACTTAGCTGAGGTGACAGCCCCTTTGCTCCACACCCCCGGGACCGGCTGGAAAGCCGCCTTCCCTCCAGGTGTCACGGGCTAGCCAGGGAGGCTACCTGGATGACGTCATGCCTCCAGCTGGCATCAGCCTGGCTTGCTGGCTGCGTGTTCATCCTGCTCCTTGAGCTCAGGCAAGCTTCTCTTAAACCCAGGAGTTTTGGGTCCCTCTGTAGATTTTTAGCTACTGTTGCTGCAAACACAAAAGGGAATATAGCACAGGCTTGAGGGGCATATTCATGTAAAGGAGGTCCTGTCCCTCAGGCTTTTTTTAATGGGGTGAGGGATTTGTGGACAATTATTTTAATTGTAAGCACTACCCTCTGCAAACAGTGTCTCTCTGAAGCTGCCTCAGCATACGTCTTTGTCTGCATCATCTGCGTTGAGTCTGTAATTACCCAGGACCACAGGTCTAATTGCTGTAACTGCAATGCTGACTAGGCTGCTTTAAAAAATGCCAGGGGAAATCAGTGCAAACCCATGATTTTTATTTCAAACTTGAAATGCAAACCCTATTCCTAATGCACATGTTCCCCCTCCCACCTCCACCAATGTCTTATGGGAAACGAGCAGAAAACATTGAAAGACTACACACAATCCCTCAAGGAGTTAATACAGGGGATTCTGAGTCACATCGAGGGATGCAAGAAGATAACAGCGGGATCATCAACATCATATGGATAAAACAAAATTCTGCTCGAGGACACGTCATCCAGTACGTGTCCCCAGGTAAGGTGATTAAACTGGAACCACTGGCGTGTGTGAAACAGAAACACAGAAAACATACTCACAATTGTATTTTGGTGCTGCTAATGACCTGCCTTCCATATGTCTCCTTGTCTCTTTATTAAAGCTTTACAACACAATGTCTTACAGACACAGGAAACAGCAGTTCAGTTGAAAGAATATAGATTTTCACAATACCAAAACCAAACAGAAGCGAGCCAGTGAAAACACCATGGACAGGAGAATATTGGAATAGCGTCTGAAGTGCACACCTGGTGGGAAGACTCACAAGCTTAATAAAATAATAAAGCTGTGCAGCCTTTAACCATAGAGAGCAGCAAGAAAACAAATGTAATACTCTACTGAGTGGAGCCAGTATGATTCACTAAAGACAGCTATATATATATATAGCCCTGTAACAGAAGACAACTAAGAATAAAGGACTCTTCCTCAGCATGATGTTGGGTTTCTGGAGGGTCTGTTAGTCTGGTCGGACTAAACCACTACAACAACTCATGATCCAAGGTGCCAGTCCTTATGGGACTAGTTTTTCAGACTGGAAAGCCATCATGCCCATATCTCTAAAGAGCCCTGGATTGCTTTCTAGCAGGGCTGCCTAGTTCTTTGTTATGAACCGTTCTGACTCACCTCAGTGTTTTTTATTTTCCAAGTGTTTACAGAATAATCCCCATGGCACCCTGACAAGACGGTATCATCTATGTCCTAGATGGTGAAACAGAGACCAGGAGGTAAGATGAGTAGTCTTAAGCTACAAAGGGAAGAGGATTCCTTTCCATGGCTTTCTAGGCCATCTTGTGAGTCTGTTCCTAAAGATGGGCACTATGGTATCAGTGCAAGAGAAATCAAGAGGGGAATCTTCTAGAACTTGCATGCTATTGGGTCTCTTGCAACCGATTTTCAAAGGTCTGTAGCCATTTTACTCATTTAAGCCTGAAGCCTCAGAAGATGGTTGCTAGAGGTTTCTGCTCATCAGTTATTCTACCTCAACTAAAACAGTCTCTGGCATTTGGCACTACTTTCCTGTGTGCTGGTGTCTGGAGCAGGACAGATAGGGATGTTTTAATGTACAGAACTCTTTTAAGTCCAGGATATGCCCTTTTTTAATGAGCCACTTGCCCTAGCATTGATGTGGTACAGAGCTGGTAGGTACCCTTGGTTTACCCAAAGATGGGTCCAACAGAGCAATACCTGTGTGCAGCAGCAAAGTTAAGCCCCTGTTTCTGCTGCTACATAACTCAGATGTCCTCGGTTTGATGGAGGAAGCACTCACACCGTGCAACCTGCTCGGGGTGCAGAAGTGATCCGCGAGGTTCTGACCACACAAGAACATCACCTAGCACTACAACGCAATGATACAAATCAGCAGTAAGTTGTAAGTAGTACTTCATTTCAAAGTTATTTTAAGAGCAACAATAACCACAATCTCTGACACCCCGACACAATGACACACCCATGCCACACATGCCACCACATTTGTGCCTCAAAGGAATATACCCAGTCTTGAGAGAGAAGGACATCCACACACCCAACGCCCCAGTTTCACACCCTACACCCGCGTTCCACATGCACAAAACACATTCGCTTAAGGACATCTCTGTACTCATTGCAAAAGACACGCCTTAGCTGACTGTTACATACCAAACCATAGTTTATTTAAAGTGTTACAAGAAATCATTCTTAAATAAGGTCTAAGATCATGTTTATAACCACAGGAGAAGCAGAGGCTTTCTCCCAAGGAGGACTCCACTCCAGCAGCAATTGCGAAGAAAATAAAATTAGAGTGAAATGGGAGGACTTGCTTTCCAAAATGATGGGCAGTTTGGAAAAGGACCACAAGGGTGGAGCGGAGACGAAGCTACCCTCCCGCCCGTCTGTATTGCATTATGTTCCTAGCGAGGCTCCAAAGCAGCAGCAGAAACATGCCACTGGCCTGTCTCGCAGCTCCTGCAGAGCACTATGGAAGTGATACGTTACTCATCAGGCAGTATTTCAACAGGAATATTTGTTTAAAGCAAGCGTCTAGTGAGAAATACCAACTTGGCCAAAGCCTGTGCACCAACAGGACTTGCATGAGCTGCTGGGAGCAGGACAATAAAAACAACTAGACAGGTCACTTCACTGAGGCTGTGGAAGAGGCAGAGGCAGAACAACTGAGGGTCTCAGCACAAACAAGAGGTCAGAGAGACAGCGTGAACACTGCTGCTCACCACTATTCAGCAAGGGGAACTCCAAGAATCCCAGCATCTTCCAATCCTCTTGGGTCAAATGGCAAACCACCAGAGGAACCAACTCAATGCAGTTACATGTGGAGTGACAGGGTTGAACTGAGAGGGGATAAATGGGTGGCTGGGCAGTCAGAGCACACAGAGACAAACACAGAAACTTGTAGTTGTTTCATTTGTTTGGGATTAACTCTCCCCTGTCCACACAACCTGTACAACTCTGCTCCAAGCATGCATGCATTACTCTTTTATCATTATATGCCTTATAGGCAAGGGATCAGGAGGATAGCTGCACTTTTTGTCTACACTAAGAGAGGAAGCTACTCCAGGGACACTGAACTGGCTAATTATCTCGCACTTGTCCACGTAACGATGTCTCCTTCACATAGCCACTCTGCACATGGCTCCTCTGTTTTGTTGGGAGCATCTGTGGTGCATGCTGAGACTCCTTAAGCACCTTGCATGCTCCTGGGACTGGTGTTCTTTGAGTAAAAGTTAAATGTAACGACATGCATGAATCATGGGTTAAAGTTGGGAAATCAGCTGAGCCACTGCATTTGCAATGCTTGCAATTATCTATCCACACTTGGGGCAAAGCACCAGAGAATGCATTGGTTCAGTCAGAACTTAAAGTAAAGATATGGATCCCAGGAGATGCAACGAGCACTTGTAAAACGCACAGGATGGTTGTTGCATGGGGCACAAGGAGTTGTATTGATGTTTCAAGATTATGGTGTCCCAATCTATGCGCTATTGCAACACATTCTCGCCTAGTGTAGGCCAGGCCACAAGGTGGCAACCCCAGAGCATATTTTAAAGTGGATTTTGTTACAATGTCCTTTGAGTTCTTTAATTTGGAAGAGTCCTCCCCCTTCACCAGCAGGCATAGGGGAACAGAGGGTATTGGCTCCAGTCTGCCATGCTCCCATGAGCATGCCCTGAAGCCCCTTGACCATTATAATCTGTGGAAAAGGGAGAGTAGCTCATTGCCCTGTACTGGCTGTGGGAAGGGACCATCCATTGGCCTAGGCCTTGCTCAGTGCCATATGGATTGTACACTGGACCTCGGGCCCCTGGCTTCCCAGCAGAGTCTACAGCCATGTTGACCACCCCTGCGTAGTCTTGAGGAGGAGGCAGAGGTGCGGGTAGTGTAGGCAGGTTGGTGAACCCTTCTGACAGCTGTTTAGAATCGTGATCTGGCACTGTGGCTATGTCCAAAGGGTGGGATCTGGGCCGGAACTCGTTCAAAGTGGCGACGTTGCGCGCGGGAGCCTGCTGCGCGTCCCCCGTGTCATGGAACCTGGGCCCAGAGGGGGGAAGAGAAGAATGAGTCAAACCCACGCCAGCATAAATACTCTGAATTAACCTACATGGGATGTGGTTCAAAACTTCACCCAGGAGAGCATGGGCAGGCCATGGACATGTGGTACAATCACTTCCCCAGGCAATTTTAAACATCAACTTTCCTTCTCAAAACAATGTGCTTATCAAGGTAATCCATTTCCATATCTGAACTCTGGCAGCTATGCCCCGCTCCCTATGCCCATCTAGGGCTCATCTGTATGGGAAAACTAAGAGCTCAGTGAATCCAGTGTGAATTTACAGCACACTAGCAGTCTGCACTCACCTCCCATGTGAACATACATAGTATGTAGCAAGTATGAAAATGGAGTAAGCTACTTTGTGCAGAGTGTGCAGGAAGAATATGCACCTGGGGTTCATGCAGAGTAGTTAGTATGCTGTGAATTCACACCTGAGCTTACTGTGCACTATCTCTGCCATCTAGACAAGCCCTTAAAAAAGTCTTAACTGCACGTTTAACCTGGGTTTTAGCCAAGCCCTCTAATACTCATCCAGAGAAAAAGCCTCTGACCTGCATTTGCAGGTTCTTTCCTATCTTTCTGAGCTGGGTAACAGAAGAGCCTGGGCTCTACTATAAATTGGGCTGGAACCTGTCTCTTTTGGAGTGAGGACACAGAGGGGAAAAACATCACGTGAGCAATAAGAGCCCTTGAATGCCCTCTCCTCGGTGTGACAGACAAGTTCACCCATGAATGCCGCAGCTGACTAGGAAAGAGTTCTGAAACGTTTCAGGGCAAAGAAACAAGGATAATGCCTCAGACACACTGGACTAGTGGAGAAACAATGAAAAAAGGTTTCTCACACTCAAGTTTGGTTACCTAAAGTGCCAATCCCCCATGTTAAGTGCAGTGGAGTCCCTTACTCAATTCATGCTGCTTTCTCTCTAATAGAAAATACTGGATCACCCTTATAAGAAAAACCCCATAAGAAACTGAAAAAAATGCCAGTCCTGGATCTGGACCATATATACTGTGGGTATACAGCAGGGAGGTGGGACTCACCTGTATGTCTGGTAGGTGGAAGGAGTTGGCACTTGCTGCTCTCTAGCAGTTGCTTCTCTTTGGTCTGCTGGTGCTGGTGACACTGCAGGGATGGCTTGGCTGCCATTCTGCTCTGAGACCCAGAAGGGGAATCCACCACTAACCGGGATGGGATTCCGCTCCTCCTTCACCTCCACATTCTCATCCTTCACAAAATCTGACTCACAACAGGGAAAGGAGAGGGAATGAGAGGGCAACAGGGAGAAACCAGGGCTCAGAAATAGTTTGTTTGCAATTGGATTCAGTCCAAAAACACACTGCCTCCCAATCACAGGGTCTCACAGCCAGTACTGCAGGCCAGAATGATAAGACGTTTGTAAATAGTCAGAAATGTCAGCTAATTACCAGGCATTTGCCAGTGCTCCTGAAACAAAGGCTGAGCTCTCTCTCATTCTCGCACACAACACACAAGAATGTGTGCACTCTGAAGAAGTTGGCAGGCTGCACACTAGGGATTCAGCGAGGAATTAGAGAGTGAAGACCCATCAGGTTACAGGTTCTCATATATGGTTGCTGGCCACATGGCATTGTCTTATCCTTCTCTCTCAACTGCACCAACTGCAGATCAAATAACTATTTGATAATTAACTGATGGATTGTACAAGCCATGCCCCCTAAATGGGAGGCAAAGTACCTGCCATACAATTTCGCAAACGTGGCCCACACTATGAAATGTTAAGTATCCCCATTTCAGCTTACTATGTCCAGCTCCCTGCCACTGTTGGGTTCTTCCCTACAACATGTTTTCAAGTTGATTGCTCAACCTGGCTGTTTGGCTCAAGACTCTCCTTCAGTTTAGTGGAGTGGAGGGGTAGTTACAGGAGGAGCAGTTATGGTGTGTTACATGTATATTCTGAATTGCATGCCCAGATAGCAGGCTATGTGTGAGCAGCAAGGCAAAAATCTGAGTAAGGATTCCTACTGCTATGTGCTGGCACAGAGGAAAGTTCAGGTGCACCAGGTCTTTTGCATCTGGGTACAAAGTTTCTTTCTTTAACCCAGGGCCCTGCTTTCTTGTTTCACATTCCTTGTTCTCTTATGACTGTAGATAGCCTACGCCTTGCAGTCCCAGATACCAAGACCAGCTGTGAACCCCTCTCCCTAACATCGATCAGGGTATGCTCCTGCTCTTTCCCTTGTCAGCAGGGATAAAGATCCCCAAGATCTGCTGACACACTTGCAGCTACTAGATATTGATTTGGCAACTGTTCTGCAAGGTTCTTTTGCCTTTCTTGTCTCTGCCGTATACTCATCTTTCCCTTCCCCATCATCTTTCTTATTTGGCTTCCTTGATGGCAGGTCCCTGATCCATACATCCTGCACCCAGCTCCTCTTGTGAATTATGGAATGAGAGTGAGCATTCTACTTCCTTCCTACTAAAAGCCAACCTGTGCAGCATCCTCCAAAATCCCTGCCCTCGGTCATGATGAATGCAACTCTGTGCAGACAGGAGCTTTAGCAGACCCAAGTCACTGTCTTTTCCTCCCCTTAGCATGATCCCTGTTGGCAAATCTGTTGCTGACAATATTACCCGGTTCCTCAGCACCAGAGTCTGTTTCTTCTGGGAGCTTCCTCTTCTGGCCTTTGGCTGGGCTAGGTTTCTGGCCTTTTGCTCGCCCTTCCCTATGAAAAGAACAACATATGGCAGAGGGTTTATAACATCTTCCTATGTAGCTGTCTGTAATGGGAACTCCAGAGCAGAAACAAGATCCCAGTGTGTCAAAAAGCAAGAAGACCAAGTATCTAATAACTTCTGCAGAGAGAGGGGTTGAGGTTAGGATCTCCAGTGTTTTAGAAACCATATTTTTGCTGTCCAAGAACCAACATTACAGAGCAATCGGCTGCTTGCAACTATGTTTGTTCAAATGTTCAGAGTGTAGTTAGTCATGCTGACTGCAACTACAGAGTGGCAGTCAGGAAGAAAGACTGAATCAGCCCTTCCCTACCATGGAGTTTTTACTCGGGCTTTGCACAAAACCCACAATCACTCTGGAAAGCCTCAGCGCTGAGAGTCTGTGCGGTGATTTATGAAAATGGTGTGCTATCAAATACATACAAGAAATTCTGCTGAGCTTTTCTTTAAGACGGTATGATTGTTTCTGAGGGAACATGGGGCCTATTTTACCCCCAAACAGTCCTATTATTGGAAAATATCAACATGAAGCTTTCAAAACTTTGTTTAAATGAAAATCACTTTTGACCCAATGAAAAAAAAGGAGTTACTTTTCCAGACAAAAAAATGACTAAAAAAAGCCTGCAAGCATTTTCAGTGACACCTAACCTCCTGGTTGTGTGGGTGGGGGAAGTGCCTCCACACCAAGGAAGTGGTGATGAAGGAGCACCTGGATGCTGGATGTTAGAATTAAGCTGACAACCAAGAGTGGCAGTGATCTAGTGCGGGCGCACCACGTCCTCATGAGACCACAGTTACCTTCGAGTGTTCTTCCCATGTTCCCGGAAACCTTTAGCAAATGGGTTGTTGTCAATCTTGAGTTTTGTGATCTTAAAAATAAAGAAATTAGATTCAGTAGTAGAAAGAAGTGTTGCCTTGGGTGCCAGGACCAGGTCTGTATTGCTCTGAAGCAAGATTCCCAACCCCAGCACTGATACAGATGCTCTCTCTATACATTACGGTTCATTTGTGGTAGTTATATGGCCCCAATCTTTGCAGGATCTTATTGCCTCATTGTTTTTAATGTATTTATTCCATAAGAGACCTTTTTTAGGTAGGGAACTGAGGCAGTGGAAAGCTAAGTGACTTGCTTAAGGTCACAGACAAAGTCTATGACAGAGCAGGGAACTAAAGTTGGCTCTCTCTAAATTCAAACCAGTGCCCCTCATTACTGGATGATTTTCCCTCTCAAATTTAAAAGATCAAATTTAAGCAGCAATACAGATCTGACTTTAAGCCATCTAATGACAAACTCAGTTATAGCTGCCACTCTGTCACCAACACCTCCCATTCTTACAAGGTACTGAACATCAAGGTTGCATACCTGTGCAATATGGATTGCTGAAGGAATTACTCCTCCATCTCCAGCTCAGAGAGACTCTTCTATAGAATGGGTCACAGATGGGGCAGGGGCAGGGGCAGGGGCAGGGGCAGGAGATGAGGACTACTAGTGTTATCTCAGATATGGGTATAAAGAAGGTTATGAGTGTTACCCTCAGAAGACAGAAAAAGGGGGAAGGATATTTGTATTACCCACAAAAACAAGGGAGGAGGGATTCAGATACTGTCTGTATATGAGAAAGAATACCTGTCCCATCCTCATAGGTGAATTAGAGGGAAGGGGCATTGCCACATTATTTGCAGAAGCAGGGGAGGAGAGACTCCTTTTGTTGTCCATATAGGCAGTGGAAGACCTTTCTTCCTGGGGGCAGCGTTGAGTGTACATGCTTGGTATTTACCCAGGTGCAGAAGGCTTGTGCTTATACACCCTGTACCTTCTCATTTTGGTAGGCAGTAACAGAGGTGAAGACAGTCTCAGGAAAGCTGAACACCTGGAAGATGCTCCAACGGACGCTGAACAGGTCATCTGCCTGTACTATGTGGAAGCGAGGCTTGTAACGGTGCATGGAGTGAAGGATGATCTGGTGGAGAAAGAAACAGGAGACTTCCAATTGCAGCATCACTTAGCCAGCTCGCTGTTGGCATAGTCTGTACTTCCCAACCCGGGTCTCAAGTTAAAACTTTACCTTTGTGATGACCCCAGCTCTATTCAGCTCCATTAAATAGGCATTTTCTGTTTAAAATGGGTACAAGGGTGATATTCTACAAGCATCCCATTTACCAGCTGTAGGATCAGAGGAATAAACCCAGTGGCCCAGAGGTGGGTATAAAACAATGGAGAAGGAAAACACATTTCAGCCCCTCCTCTGACTAGACAGCTAACATATCAAGAGTCACGAAACCTATGGGTGCAGCGTACATGGATACCACGACACTTTCAGCACGCAGAGATGCTGTTCTGTAAATCTTGTGTAGGTCTTGACTTTGAGGTATAGAAGAATTTTAACCAACTCACTTAAATGCTCATTAAACAAACATTTTTGGTTGAACTTCCATTGAGAACCAAATCCTCCCTTCCAGGAGTTCCAGTGAACAAAAAGCTCAGTTACAACTTACATGGCCATGTTGATCCAGGGTGTTGTTGGTGAGTTTCAGCTTTTGGAAGGAGACAGGTTCTTTCATCCAGTGGCTGCCAGGAGCTGGAGAATCTGGATGGACATATGTACGGCAGGGAAGCTGTGGCTCTGCTTTTCCAGCGACTTCCCACTGATCTTTATTCCACTGGAAAAGGAAACATAGGAAATCCCACAGTTTAGTAGCCCTGCCCTCACACTATCAAAGCAACAATGACCAGCATCTTTGCTTCTTTACTTAATGCAGTGGGGATGTCATGGAGTGGGCTATGTCTGACTGATGATGTGAAGGTACTATGTCATGTTCTTATGTTAGTCTCCATGATCAGCCCCCTATTTACTGTCCTCTCTACTATTGTGGGGCATTTTATAAACATTAACTGAGTCAAGTCTCCATATTTACTATGTCAATGATTTAAAACATACTTGTGCACTTTACAAATGAAAGGATGTTATTCTTCCAGTTGCCAGCCCTGCAATAATGGCGACTGGGGACTGATCCAAAGAATGTTATGAAACCTCCAGAAGACACCTAATTCTGGTTGGTCACCAACTAACACCTGAAATACAAGTATTCACACTATGCAAAGGGCCAGCACTTATATCCCATCTAAGATCTAAGATAATTTAAATGGTACCTGGTATTTTACTGGATCCCTGCATGCAGGTAAGTTTCATTAACTGGAACAAGCAAAAGGACAGAATGACCTTTCCTCCCCTGAAATTATTTACCTTGTATCTGAAGTTGTCCATTGGCACGAAATCCACCAGCATGAGGTATTTAGCATAAGGGATCAAGCCAGAGACTTTGATTTTGCACTGTGGAAACATTCGTCTGAAGAAGAAATAAAATCTATATTACAAAGGTCTTGTTCTTTTTTAATAGTCTAGTCAGGCATTTGATCTTGTTTGTGGTCTGTCAGGCAAAGTGCTCTTGGGATCACAGTGTAGATCAGCCACTGACATTTTTATTAGCCTATTATCTAGCTCTACTCAAAGTCACTAGTGGCTTGCCTTTTCTAGCACTCCTACTGTTGCTACTCCTAATATACAACAATGGAAATTTTAAAGAAAATTTAAGTGTAGACAATGTTTAAGGCTTTCACTGTGTCTTGCCCAGCTGTAGCCCTCCTGGGAAACCGATTTTTTTGTGTCGGTGGCATCCATTTGAGAATCTGTCTAGCTCTCCCCTCCCCTCCTCTCTCTGGAAACTCTCCACAACTGCTATGACTCCTTGCAATACTGTTAGAGGTCATTAATTTCCCTTTCTTTCTTATGAGGACTGGTTCACCAGCTCTCCCTTGTCACAAAAGACCCCTTTATTAGGCCTCAAAAGGTCTGGCATCCTCTCTTCTTGGCTTTATCTTGCACGATATAGTAAAGTTCCATATCCTTTGGCTATCTGTTCCAGAATGCATCATGCTCCTCAAGGCTGGAATAGTTACATTTAAGAGCAGCATGGGTCCAGTCTCTTCTTTGACTTGCATCATCCTTTGCACTGTCCATCTGAAGTGTCAAGGTCCAAAACTGGATACTAGAAACATCCCAGATGTTTCATCTACCATGACCTGGAGCACCTTCATGCCTATACATTCAAATTATTTGCCTATAATGCAGCAGCCATGTTTGCTTGTGATTCTAGGATTCAATCTCTGTGTGGCCATCAAAAAACAGTGGGGGCTAGTGTTGCTGCTTGATGCAGGAGCTACAGCATGGGATGGATTTTTCAGTGTGCAAGTCACCAAGTAACCTGAGTGACATTTCCACTTCAGAGCTAAAGGACCTCTCAGTTCTTTGATGCTGCAGTTGTTCTGCAAGGGGAAGGGAAAACAGGATCTGTGGTTTAAAAACTAGCTTGAAAGTCACCTTTCCAAAAATGATGTACTGGGTGTGAATGGTCTGCATGCAGCTTGCACAAACACTGTGCCCGCAGCTTTCTGGCCATCCTTACCTGCCAGACTTAGTGATGATCATTTCGGTTCCTATTTGGTGAAACTGCATCCAGAGGTCCATATCCTCTAGAGTAACAACAATGGAGCTCTGAGGGTAAGACTCCAGGTTGGAGGAAGGAAGGACATCACACTGAGTTTTCACATCTAGTAGGAGAAAGTAAAAAGAAAACAATTTAGTCATGAGGAAGTCAATGCCAAAATGCTTCGGACAGAGCTTTCAAACTTGATGTCAGTGCCTGTTCCTCTGAGCATCTGTGTTTGGAAATGACCAGTTGCAAAGTTTCAGGACCTGCTGTAAGACTTGTCCAGTGTATGCAGATCATCACTCCTCCTTGTGGCTGGCCTCAGTATTGGTCACTCCACAATTCTCCCATAATTAACTGAGCTCAAAGAATGAAAGCTTGTGTTGAAGATCCCCCTGACGTGTGTGTGTGTGTGTGCGCGCCTGTGTAGGTGGGGGGCTGTGTGTATATGTGATCACAACTGAGATACACCGAGAGAAATTACAGCAACCTAACTGAAAGAATCTGTAGGTATCTTAATAAACAGAAAATGCTGTTCCAGATATTTTTCAAGGCAGATATCCTCCTTGGTTGAGATTTTAGCTTTGTGCACCATGCCATGCCTAGCTTACTTATTTTATTCTATTCAGTGTTCAAATGGAGATCAACAAAGCAGGACATTTCACTATTAGAAGGCATCGTTATCTAAACACAGTCACATACAGTGTTTTAATTTGAAAGCTAAAGGGAAAGGGAATGTTCATTATGACAGGGTCAAAGCAATCAAATAGGCTGGGGCAGATGGATCACTGAGCAATTCCCTTTGAAAAGCATATGTATAGCTCTCCAGGCCTAGCAATATCTGTCTGAACAGACAGCACTCCTGTGAGATATTGGAGAGCAAGTCTATTCTTCACTATTTTGTGCCTTAGTTTCCCCATCTGTGACATGGAGATAACAATACTAACTTCCTTGGCAAAGATCTTTGAAATCTCTGGATGATGCATGTTATAGAAGACCTAAGCATATTACTACAATTACTACAACATAGAGGGAGTGTCTACACATTCATTAATGTGCTATAATTATGGCACATTAAGTTTAGTACCTATAATAACAGGTACTAACTTAATGCATGGTAATCAGTGTTACTGAGCATTAGAACATTAGAATGGTTTTTGCCAGCCGTGCTAATGTGCACTAAGTAGAATTTGTCTTCTGTACCTTCAGCGCTTCATGTAGATATGCCCGAACTGACCAAAGTTATACCTCAAAGTCAAAACCAAAAGCCCAGTGCTGCTCTTCTCTCTACTATGTGATCCCATTGATGTGCATGGCAAAATCTTGCTGATTTCAGCTGGATCTGGTTTTGACTCATGGTCTTATTAGTCAAAGTTCTGAAGAAAATAACTTTGATTGAAAGTATTCAGAACTGCAGTGCTGTCATCAGTGTGACAAAAGCAGGTCCATTTTTAAGACAATGATACATTATCAGCCATGCATAGCCATTTATTTTAATAGGGGATTGCCTTTTAGTCTGCAGCCATTCTTATATAGACACAAGAGAATTTGTCACTTCATTACAGCTTCCCTGGTCAACATCTTTAAGCAAATACACACGAAAAGTAACCATTTATTTCCACTGAAAGAAGACCCATCCAAAAGGATATGTTTTCTGACTTCCGATGCAAGCAGTTTTTAAACATGATGTTATCAGTTTGCAAAGCCCACTAGGTATTTAAAAAAAAAAGGTATTTAAAAAAAGACATACCACCCCTAGACTTGGTTGCTTTGATCCAACATTAATGAACTGGCTAAGAAGTGACACCTAGTTTGCTCCCTAAGATTAGCCTGTTAACATCTTCTTACTAAAGCTTCCCTCATATCCTCTAGCAGAGACATGAAAGCTGCAATGAGATCGTGCATTTTGTAGTTCACTGCAGACCACATATCAAAAGGAGTTACAACAGAATTGGGTCGATTTTCAGCAGGAGACAGTCCAGTCACAAATACATGCAAACAGATTTTGATTGGATAGATAGATGCTCATCTTTTACTCGAAACCTATTTTACAATTAAACCTTTTGGTAAACAAATTCCAAGACTATTAAATGAAATAATCAACCCAACTTTGAGGCCTTTACAGAGGCAACACTATTGGTGAAGTCGATGAAAATTAAATTGACATTAATTTTGCCTGAAAAAAAAAAAATCAAACACACACAGATCTCATAATCTGGTTGTATAAGAATAAAACCACAATGTACTATATGACTAAGACACTACAGAAGACAGAAACAGCAGCAAACATAATCAAGGTGAGGGCAAAGTACAAAATCAAAGATTTTCAAAAATATTTAAGGATTTTGGTGCCTTAAATTTTGAGTGCCTGGGATGACACTTCAAAGAATATTTAGAGAGAGAGAGATCATTGCATTGATGTGATTCTGAACCAAGTCAGGGGCTAAGTCCTGCACACAGCTGGGAATTTGAACAATAATGTGGAAAGGTTTGTGATATGCTCTTCAGATAGTGAAAGAGGAGAGCAAAAGCTCTGCTGGTAGCAAACTGTTCAGAATTTTAAAATAAAACTTTATAAAACTTTTGGATGCATTATTTTATGTTACTTAATTAGGGATTTCCACTGTGATGTTCACTGGAGTTTTTCCCCTCCTCTACCCCCTCAGTTTCTGCTAAGGTTTATGTATCCTTGTTTTTAAATTAAACCCTGGACCTCTAGTTTGGTTTTAGGGGTTATACTAACAGAATTTTTTTTTCCCTGGAATTTTGGGCCCAAACTATTTTAGAAGGTATTGATGCTATTAACAGGAAGCAGTGATTATAATGCATGCTTTTCTCTGTGTCAATGTATGGTCAAACAGGAGACTTCTGTGCTTGAAGCAGGGCACGGCTTAGCTCTATTCTTTGCTGTACTGTATACTAGTTACATGGATGCTGGCAAGTCACTAAGCTTGTTTGTACCTCAGCATCTCTGTCTGCAAAGTGTTGAGAACATTTTCCTATGTTAAAGGGCACATCATTCAGTGATGTTTATAAAGCACTTTGAGATCCTAGCACAAAAGGTTATGGAACAGCATTAAAGAAAGCAAACCGGGCCTCTTTAAGGAATTGCTCTAACTCTTGCAAAAGTGCTGTGGTACTGGAACAAATATTGTCAATTTAGTTTTAGGGGTTATAGTAACAGAGTTCCTGTACAATATATAAGATGGGGTCTAGGCACCTTGAAAATATCATTGGGACCCAGGAGTATGTATGTATTCCACCTTTATCAAAATCAGTTTCAATTACATTTGCTGCTGTTATACCCACAGTGTAACAGCCTAAAGATAAAACTGTTTGGCTTCCAGGGACTGTTTGAAGTCCCTGAAAAAGAAATACATGTCAGCATATATAGCTATCTCAAAAAGGAATCTTGCCAAAAACTGCACAGGGTAGAGCCAAAAAAGGCCTCCAGCCTTGCAAATGGCAATATGAACACCCCATTTATTCAGTCGGTGACCTCCCAGGCTTCTGAAATTGCAGTTTGGGGCATTAAGGAAGGGAAAGTAAAAGGCTCAGTTACTCCTTACCTAGTCCCATTTTGGGTTTGCTTCACAAGTACTATGATTTTGCTTCTCAAATCCAGTCATGCATTGCCAAAAAATGCTTTGATTTCCAATGCTGTGTGATATATATAATGACATAAAAAAATAATAAGACTTGCCTAGACACAGCGATGTCAGAAAGACTATGCCTTTTACTCTACTTCCTAAGTTTTTTAAGTTGAAGTCCCGCTCAATGTGGCAAGAAATCACCATAATGTTCCTTCCTTCCATGTTCAATTCACTATCGTAAGTATTGTTTAAAAAAACCCAAAACAAAACAGTGGCAGCAATTAAAATCATCTTTGTCACTGTAAAGCTACTTGGCTTCTTAGGAATAAATCAGCAGTGCATGGGTGACAAAGGGAAGCAGTAGGTAGTTATTATCCATTTGAAACACATATGTGAAATTAACACAAAAATCTATAAATCATTTGCTTAGTAGGACCGATGAACAAAAATAAGCAAATAAAATTCCCTGGTGATCAGTATGGGACATAAAACGGTGTCCACAGGGAATGAAAACTTACCAAGATCGTGGCATATGGTTCTTTTACTCTTGGAGGGAAGAGAATATAAAAAGTCAAGCTAATCTCTGTATCGTGGATCAGAAATGCCCTAAGTTCCTTAACAATGTATGGGAATTTTCGATTTTTATATGGCATTTCATCCCCAAGGAACCCATGGCACTTTGCAAACTGGATACTAGGGAATTAAAGGAAAAGCACCAAAGTAAACCTTTGCTTGTCTTACAGCAAGCACCACAAGATGCCTAATGTTCACACAGAGCATCCACAGCTTCCATTTGTCTTCTCCCTCTCTAGGAAGATTTAACGCCCCCAGTAGTATCCACAAATGCTGATGACCTGTTGGTACACTATTCCCTTTTTTAAACTTCAGTATACCCCTGGCACTACTTTAGGGTCTTCCCTACACATTGAGAAATGGAAAAGTCACCTACCAGATAAAGCTTGCATTTTTCCATGTACCGTTAAGTCATAGAAGTTGCGCAGGCAAGAGATCCACCAGAACTCCTCTCTCTTGAAAACCAAAGTAGTCCAGTTCAAAAGCAAAAGTCTTGATTTCCCAAAGCAAGCAGGAGCCCTTCCTTCTGTGATCCAGTGTCAAGAGTGCCTGGGACTAAGGATGGGACTTCAAGCTTAGCTAGCCAAGGTGAGTTCGTTTTATGAAGGCTAATGAATAGGGAGGAGCTTCTCCCCAGGGCTGTCCCCTTGCAGTCCTTTGATGTCCAAAGGGACAAAGAGAGGAAGGATCTGCAGCAATGGCTGGGGCTAAGGGAAGAAAATCAAAGAGAATTAACATGGCTTTGACATACAGGAAACCCTACAGGGGAAATGCACCTTGATTTACTGCTAACACACTTTTAAACAAATAGAGACAAGACCAAAAACACCAGCTGAAGAGGTACCTACAAAAAATAACTTCAGACTTAAGATTTCCTTCAGGCTGCATTGATAGTTTGATAAAACTTCTATCTCCCAAACAGATTCCTGCAGTCCAAATACAGTTTGGGCTTTCTTTTTTATGGTTGATTTTGGGTCTTTAATGAAACCAGGCAAATTAAAAAAAAAAAAAAAAAAAAAAGGATTTTCCCCCAATCTGAGTAAAAGAACTGGCTAATGCAACCTTTCACAGTAATAATAGATATTTTAGCAACATGTTTCTTTCTCAGTAGAAGTCTTCAGCCCAGTAAAGATCTACAGCCCCAACCTAGTTGACAGACCAGCTAAACATTACTTGCCTAACCACTGTCCCTTTTATAGTGCTCAGCTATATTAATTTCTTATCACACAGTTTGATAGCACCCACAGAAATCCTCAAGTTCTTAGTTAGGCCTGCACTGTACTTAAAAGATTTTCAGGTGTGATTGAGTCAGTAAGAGGTTGTTTTTTTGCTGACACAGCTGCACCAGCAAAACCCTTAGTGCAGATACTATACTAGAGGTAAAAAAAGTCCTTTTGCACGTATAGCTTGGGGAACTGGTATAAACAGTGTGCACAAAATAACCTCTGCTGGGATAAAATTTGCCTATCCTAGGAGGATATAACCTCTTAAGCAGGGATAGGGCTTAGATTTTCCTTATATTTCATTCTAGAAAAAAAAGTCTCTTGAATTCAAGGCTAAACAGAAACTAACGCCTTCCTAGTTTGGCCCTTAATGAGTTTGTTCTGTGAGTGTGACCATTAACATTTGTGCTTGCAAGTGCTAAGAGAGGGGTAATCAAATGTCAAGCTTTAGGGCATAAGCTGGCTACCATATGTGTGAGGAAGGGATTTCTTCACACCTATATACAGCATTGAATTATTGGCTATGCATATTTTGGGCCAAAAGTGTGGTTTCAAATATCAATCAGTGTCCAACACAGGATAAGGTCTCAGTGGCCCAGGGTCTGATTCCCTTCAGCAAATTCTTATGTACCAATCTTCTATTCATATTAAATGGCCTCACTGTATTGCTATGGATGATTTAGGGACCAATCCTGTTCCCACTGAAATAAGTGGGAGTTTTGTCATTGACTTTAGTGTGATCAGGGCCAAGCTTTTAGTTTGCCCTGCACGTAACGTATTTTTACCATGCTCATCCCTTTATTGGTTGCTTCTTTAAAGTGGATGTCAGCAGAATTAATATTAACCGCAGAAAGGATTTCAGCACCAAGAGGAGATATTTTCAACCACAGGAGTTGGGCACCTCTAGTATGCTATTCCTCTTCTTTTGGCTTTATTTACTTGCAATTTACTTGCAATTTTCTTCTTTTTTTGTAGCTCTGTTGCTTAAAAATTGACTGCAGCTAGTTAGGTTGTTATACCCAAAATACACTGATGACATGAATGGGTTCAAACCTTCAACACTGAACAGGGTTAAAGTCCACTCCCTTTTTACTACAGGGCCAAATCGAGACCCTCACCTTATTGTTTTTATTCAGACAAAATTCCTCAGCAACGGCCAATGGAACTTGCCTGAGTAAGCACTGAGTGAGGGCCTCCAGGTTAGCTCAGAAAGTAGGTGGGAATGGAACCGTTTACAGATCTTTTATCTTTCCCCTGAACTAATTCGTTCACTGTTGGATATACCAATGGCGTGTGCTTTGTATCACTGCAATTTAGACTGCACTGATGGATTGTACTTTTTTTTTGCCTTGGGTTGAAATTAAAAGGGTTGTCCCTGGATTCTCCCTATTAAAGGGCAGGAAAAATGATATTCCCCAGCTCTAGACCTGAATTTCTGTAGCAGCAGGCTTCAGAAAAAGGGAATCTCCCTCCCCAGGAGAAAGAGTGCCTTTTCTAGCAATGCACTGTGTTCTGGGGCATCTCAGTCGTGGAGGGTTATACCCTGTGGGATTGGGAAGAAGATCTGTGGGGTAGCTGGGAAGGGGCAGGGGCTGATCCCTGGGGAAATTCCATCTGAGGAGGAATTTTGAAGGAGGTCTCCTGGATCCCCTGGAGATGCAAGCACATTTTTGCTGGCTGTCTTTTAGGAATATGGAGTAAAATAGAAGACAAATAGCGTAGTCTCTTTCAGAAGACATTTATAAGGTCAGCATAGGTTAGAGGGAAACTATTGTGTGGGTCTGAAAAGAAGGTCCCATGGAGAAGATAAAAGAAAAAGAATCAGATCAGTTTTGTGGGGAGGAAGATTGGTTTTGAGATTAGGGCATTGGACCGAGTACCCGATTTATGCACAGAAAATAAATCAAACAGTCCAGGAATGGGAAAAGGAGACCTAGTAATAGGCTGCCTGAAGATCCTGAGACTCTGGATAGTTTTATTTTAGGTTAAGAAACAACTCAACATGTCCACATTAAAAAAAATCAGAACTAAAAAGGATCAAAAATATAAACTGCCAGCTTCCAACCCCCTTCACTGGCGCTCTCAGCTCCATTGCTACAGCAGCAAGCAGAGCAGTAGAAAAAATGCCTCTGGCTGCTCCCCACCCCCCTTCCCACCACTGAGAACAAGGGAGGCAGTCACTGGATCTTTCTTAGCTTCTGCTTCTCTAATGCTGAAGTTTCTGTCGCAGAAGGACGCAAGGGAGCTGTAATCAGTGAGCCTGAGACATGCCCTCATTGAGGAAGATGGGAGAAGAGACAGAAAAGTGGGTCACATTCAAACTTGCAGTGAGCTGAATTAGCATCCCACTCAGTCAGAAATTGCACAGCAACAACACCGCCAGGGATTTCAGACAAGCGCACCACCTGACTAGTGAGTGTGTGTCGGGGGGCAGAACCAATTTGGTATGCATCTCAGGACTCATTGCTTCTGCCAAAAAAGGGCACCATCATATGATCTCCCTTATACCTGTCATTTGGGCACACAGTATCAATGTCTGGTGACACACATTTTCTGCAAATACCCATTGCTTTCAGCTCTTTCCAGCTGATTGATGGGAAGGTGGAATCATTAATTCCCAATTACTAGTTAACAACTAGTTCTCTCCTAGCCATTCTAGTAGTGATAGAGAGGTTTTAAAAGGGAAGAAAAGAGAATTTGTTATAATTGCTAGAAAGTGTGGCTAATAGCAGCAATCCCCATGAAATTCACCACCAGCAAAGGGGGGAATTTAGCACATTACCCTCTGTCTGTGTGTCCCCAGTGTGCCTGAGGCAGTACTCTGAGAAATCAGATGTGAAAAGGCTGGTGTCTAACAATTCATGGGCAAATTGGAGGGGTGAGAGGGAGGCCAGGAGGAGGAGAGGGATGGAAGTGATAGTGAAGCACTAAAATGTGAAAGTCAGTGACATACAGCTCTGCTCCAAGCTCATTTACAGCGGTGGATAAAGATCATATTGTGCCTGACTCTACACAGGAGATCCCCCAGCATGCTGAAGGGAATGAGGGGAGGAGGGTTTGGGTATGGGATGAAAGGAGTGGAGGTGTGACTCAGCTGTCATTTTGTGCCTCTCCAATGAGCTGAGTAAGTGGAAGCAGCAGTCTTAATGGTTTTAACATGACAGCCATTTTCTTCTGGCATATTTCACAGCATGTGAACTTTTTAGCAGATAAAACACAGCAGGAACCTGTGCTGCAGTTGTCCATGCCATATCCCAGCCTTGCTAAAACCACTCAACTGCAAGCTCTTTTGGACAGGGACCACGTTATTATTCTGTTTGGTACAACAGTGAATAGGGCAGGGTCTTCTTGGTCCAAGCCTCGGGCTCCCAGGCACTATGACACCACATGTAACGAACAGCACGGTGCTGTCATATTAAACATCAGCAACCTTGTGCTGTACTCATCAGGGTCTGATTCGGCAAGAGACTGAGCATCTTTTAGCTTTGTTTTCCATGTGGAGCTTCCAGCACACAATCCCATCCTGACACCACCAACTGGGCTGTTGAGTCGCTCTGTACAAAGGTACTGCCAGGAGCCAGTGTGCAGGTACAACAGAAAGCCGGGTCAGTGATAACCAGTCCTTGGGGAACAGCTGGTCTCAAATCACACGTTAAGCCCTGCCCGGGCCATTTCTGATTTAATTTGGGAGCTCACAGCTTGTCAGAAGAGGATGTCATCTGAACACCACAGTTCCATGACTGTGAAAGATGCAGGATTGTCCTCCAGAACTTGAGCCTTCATTCACAAAAGCATCGAAGCCCTAACAGGTGTGAGGACACTTTTGTGTTTAACTGAAGAAGTGCTGTCTGTCTGTGTTTGTCTGCAGCCAGACAACAACAGACCTGAGCTGTGTGAGCTGCAGTCTGTTCATCTTAATGAGGGACTAGCTCTGGAACTTAACAGTTTAAATGTCAACATTGTTAATTGTCTCAGTGGACAGGTCTAGCCAATGTGCCTTCCCCACTATCTCAAAAGGCCTCCTATGCTTCCCTACATGCCAAAACCATTAACTTTCCACACCTCCAGCTTCCGTTTGGGAACTTCTGTGGTACGTGCGTTGCTAACGCTAGTGTGTGTGGAATAGGGAGCATGGGAAGAGCCTACCATGAATGGGACATAATACAGAATGAGAAAGGATTGTGCAATGTTACTCCCTTCAAGACCTGGAGCAGCAAAATGGCAGTAAGGAAAACTCTGCAGCATGTGAACTGTCCTGGTTTGTCTTTGACTTCAAACATCTCACAGGCAAGAGAAAAAAAACAAATGCAAATCTGTCGTCTCTCAAAGATCAGATGCCTGAGGAAGAGGCATGGGAGGTGAGGGAACGGACCCTCAGGCTGACGTTCCTTTTGCAGCATTACCGCTGCCTCATTCTGAACTTGGGCAAGGTCTCTGCGACTCCTCTCAGGGAAGGGACAGGGAGCATTGTGAAGCCAAATCTGGTGCTTTGAGATCATCAACAAGTGCTTTGAGATCATCCGATAAAGTGGCAGAAAACAGCAAAATATTATCATTTGAAGAGGTTTCTAATGTGTAGAACTTTTTACATGTTGGGAAAAAATCCAATTTCCTTTTGTGTTATAATATAAGGAGTGGGTTCTTGGTAGCTACTTACTGTAGCTCAGGTGATACACTGCTTTCCTCTGGTGATGTCAATACACTGCACTTTTTAAATGACAGGCTTTGAGTGCTCTTTCTTGGGAAATCAGCTGTCAGTTGTTCACATGTGAAAGGTCAGTACCAGCCAGAAGTTTGCCGGGCTGAAAGCTGCATGCCGAGTCTCGAATTGTATTAGCCCTGAAGTCTTCTGTGTATTCACAAAAAAGAAAAATCACATTTGGAATAACACAAATACTTGAAACTGTTTAATACACTGGTTAGAGGGTGCCTGTTGGTAGCATCTCCATGTCAATTCACACCAGGACTCCTGAATGTGGTGCAGTGTGAGGTGCACTGGTCATGCTCCTGTTACCACCTCAGAGGTGGCTGCATTTCAGTGGTGCTGTATGTAGCTTGCAAGAAGTGTGAGAACCTCTGGAGTAAAAGCAAATGTAAATATAAAATAACGTATTACAACACAAACCAAGGTGTCAATTCTGGAAGGTTTGTGGATTGTGGTATCTGGTCAAAGGAATATGTTTGTGAATTGGAGAAATTAAGCTGCTTCCCTCTTCTCTTTCTCATATCCCCCTCCCATCTCCCCTCTGTAATCTGCACCCACTTCTCCCAACTGACTGTTTAGCACTGAGACAAGAAGGGAAATACTTAACAGCCACTTAACACTACAGGCTGAGTTCAGGCTAGAGTAAAAATCTTGAGGCCTTGTGCTCTTTCAAGTTCTCAGACTCCTGATGTTAGGTGCACCGTTTTCCTGTCAGTCCATTGTGTTTCACAGACACTGCTCAGCACTCTGTCCCATTCAAATCCACAAAAACACCTTTAGAAAATGCTTTACAGCTTGCAGGGGACAGGACAGCAAAAACAGCTTCACAACACAACCAAGAGGAGGAAAGGAGCCACAAAGCATAATACAGTACAATGCTTTCCCTCTTGTGGACTTCCTGGGAAGCCCCTATCATTAGTGCACCTGGGCATTATGTAAGGAGAAGTCAACAACAAAGGAAGAATTGAATGACTGCCAGAGACTGAGAATATACATTTTACAGGGTGAAGGTGGTAACAAAACACTGTATACTTAATACACAGACATAGTAGTACAAAGGCAGAAACCGCACAGGGTGGAACCTTAAACATTGTAGGTTCAACTAAACAGGGACCAAGATTAGAATAAGCCCCGGTGTGATTTTACTGCACAAAAATGTGACTGACAAGATTCTGCAAAATAAACATGCTCTCAGGTCTACAAATCTCTTCCTGAAACCAGAAAGGGCCAGGCCCAGACCCATATGTCAAAACTCCTTTGATTTCAGGGCTCAGATAAACCAGAACTTTACTCTTGTTCCTGCAAATATATCGATGCTTAATCTTTGCAAGTATTAGAATAGTCACTTATCAAATGGCCATGCTATAAGATAGACCTTGATCAATTTATCAGTCTGAAACTTAGTTTTGCTTTTAAATCAGTGAGATACAGCCACATTGTAAGACTGATTCAATATATTACTATACTATAGTGCAATAAGGCTTTATTGTCATAATATAAAATTAACAGTAAAGTAAAGGAGCCTGTGGCACAACTTACAAAGAGTTAATGAACTTGCTTAAATATTTAAATGCACAGATCTAAAGTCTTTTTATAAACTGTACTCTTTCTCATAGCTCTCGTCTTTCAACATATTTTACAGACTTGCTACAAAATTTCATCTTTCAGAGAATAACTAGGATCATTATTAGTAAAACAGGTATTAAGTTTCAGCTACAAGACGTAATACTTGGGACAAGGAAATGAGAGCCAGAATGTGATAAAAGCTAAAACTGGTTGGAAAGTTATGGCTAGGAAATGCATCCTGCCATCCTCTAGTGCAGCCTGGTTACATTAAGTGTGGCATACGATAGAAATGGAAGAATTTAAATATAATTTAAAAAAAAATCTGGTCTTACTTCCTTGATTATATTAATTTTACATTAATTCATCCCTATTTCTGTATTAAGCTATTTATTTTTTTTTATTAAAATATGATGCATATGTAGACCAAATGCATGTAAAACACTATACAGCCATGATATACATATACTGTTTAAGAAAGGGAGCCAGAATTAGATACCCCCAAAAAACTATGCATCCTACAGGAAGAAAGAAGCTGAATTCTGAGAGCCAGAAGATATACTTATAACTTGCAGGAAGAATGTGAGCTGATGGACTGAGTTACGGGACATGAAAAGAAGGAACTAAATTCAGAACTAGATTTACAAGGTACATGTTCAGAAATCTATGATGAGACACACGTGCTCTATAGGGAACCTGAAACCAGTAACAAAAAGCCATAAGTTACGTTCATCATAAGCAGGAAGCACCAGTCGAAATGGTAGACCAGAAATGGTAGAGCAGAAGCAAAAACAATGTTCAGTTTTCAGGATGGTTTCAGAGCTGTATTTTCTCTCACCCAACTTGATCAGCACCTGGTAGCAATAATGAGATCTGTGTCAATAACAAACAATTTAGACAGGATTGTCAGGCATGGAAAAACACCTGTCTGGTGTCATGGATTCCAGGGGCCTAGTGGTGGATCCTATAGCCTATGGATTTATATACATTTGCATACACGTACATCATTACTGCTCTGTCTCTTTCATGCAGCTACTGGTTTATCTCAAATTTCTCGATTTTTTCAAGTTAGCAAGTTCCAAATCCTTGTCCTTTGTTGTGATCATGGGCCCGGGCACAAGCTTCAGAGAGGAATCACAGGCCTGAGGCTCCTCCCCGCTACCCCCAGTATACTGTGAAATGTTTATGACCAGGACCTTATGACTCTGAAGGTGCTGAATAGCTTGTTTTCTCCAAGTCTCAACTCCTGATGGGCAGCTACAGACCAACATTTAAGCCAGTTTGGTCCCTGGTTGTGCATTTTATTGCCCAGTTTGTCTCTTCAGCTCACATTTGTAAACTCCAGAGTAAATTTCTCTTTGGTTAACACTCTGGAGCTCAAAGAACTTTTCGTGTTTTTATTACATCCTTAATGATTAAAGGCAAATTTAAACCTCAAAACATTCCCTGCTGTGAGTATAAAAGCATGGCATCATATTGGGTAGATGCATTTAAAAAAAATTAAAAATTAGCCCTCCTAGAGTGGACAAATGTTTTTGGGTTGTTTAGGTGCATGGTGGTGTTAACAACTGAATAAATAAGTTGCAGTTCCTTGGAAAATCACTGGGTGGCATGTGGCTTTGAGGTGAACAAATGACTGTGAAGCACAATCAGTGATGATGCTCAAGTTTCGCATTCAGTTTCTAAGTGGGAATTTAGGAAGTGATGGAAGTCATATTTGGGATAGGAGTTCCTCTGAATTATCACTCCTGAGGTTACCGGTTTGTTATAGTGAAAGTTCTGCTCTGAACATAGGAAGAGCCAGTTCTAGTGAACTCTGGGACGGCTTTGGGCATGCAAGGAACAAATGGTCTGCTTCACACTTACCAGTGGGGAGCTCACAGCATGTCTCCTCCACACTTGCTTGCTTTACTATCTCAGTGCCTCTGACATACTTCCTTCTACAAAATGAAGAAAAACAAATTCAGCCTAACACAGTATAGAAACATCTGTTTACACATGTCCATTTACAGGTGTTCACACAAATATATAATGCCTACACCCTTGTACTTACACCCACAACTCCCAAAATACCTGCACCTCTAACCCACCCCCGTGCATACTGCTTCTCTTCCCTATGTAATAAAGACAAAGAATAAGTTAGCTGGTTAAGAGCTTCCTTGTAAACTTTTTGTTTATTCTGCACCCACACTTGATTTAGGCCAGGAGTACACTGAGCCCCAAAATCAAGTATAAAACCCCAAACATTTCCAGACAGGGGGAGCTACTGCTCTGCAGTTAGTGCAGCTGCTCTGCCTGGTGATTTTCATCCCTGTCCAAGAGTTTATAATCAGGGCAGATGAAACAACAAAGCAGCAACAAAGCTGGCAACAAAGCAAGCATGGGAAGGAAAAAAACAGACAACAAAACTAAAGGGGAAAGTGAAATTATTTTGATACAGCAATGTATAATTGATATTTCAACACAACTAGTGTCTACCAAGGTTTGCTTGAATAACAAGGAATGGCACTACCACATTTATAAACATGCTTTAGCTTGGATCTTTAGAGATTTTAATCACAGTTCTAAAAAGTTTGGCTCTATCCAGATAAAACCACATCAGGACTCATTTTAAGTGGCACTTTCTAACTATGTTTCCCATGCTCCTTTTAAAAGACAGTTTGGACAAGCCATGTCAGAGCTGCAGCAGCTATGTCTCTTAGCCAGGTGCACATCATCAGGATTCCATGAATCCAAAAGTTAAACTAAACCAGTCCTGGAAAAATAAATGTTGTTTCAAATTCAAGCACACCAGTCTTTTTAGGATTGCCTATGGTTCACTATTAATGGTAAAGTACTATCAACCCAACAGAGGCAATCACGGGAGCACTAACACAGAAAGGGTGCTAATGATAAAACTGTACCAGTGAGAATAAAATGTGGGGGATTTCTCCCTAATGTGTTGTGTGGAAAAGATCTAGGCAGCTTGGCATAGCCAGAATTGCTTGAAGAAACAGCTTACCGATTTTTCTTATAGCTGAGCCCATTCTCTCTAAAGCCTTTTGCAAATGGATTATTATCAATCTTCATCTGGGTAATCTGGGATGGGGAAATAAAAAAGAGAGAGAAAAATGGAGAGAAGACATCTGGGGACGGAGACACAAAGCGGCAGCAGCAGCAAATAAGCAAAAGGGTTTAAGAAAAAAGGAAAGAAGAAAGAGGAAGAGAGGAAAAGGAGAGTGAGAGATAACAAAACATGAAAAGGAAGAGAAAAGAAGGGGAAAGAATGAGGAAGAGAAATGAAAGGAAAATGTTTAGTTATGCTGATACTCTCCAATATTTTGAGAGATGACTAGTCTCACTCATCCATTTAAAAATGGAGTTTATTTGAAAAGCAAACGGGACAAAAAACTACTAAGAAGAAAATCCTTCTGGAAATCTGGAAACAGAAAATGGTGAAACCAGGGCAACTGCTGTCCTTGTGGGCAGGAGCCCAGGAGCAGACTACATCCCAAATCTAGCACTTAAATGTGCTGGTTCTTAGAAAATAGAAAAAATGCACTTGACCGTTAAGAGGTTCTTTGGTTTTGTCACCACAGTTACCCAGGAGAAAGCACAGAGAAATCACACTCATCACATTCTTTTTCATGTTCAGAATCAAATTGGTAGTCTTGAAAACGAAAGGTTGAGGATGTCTACTAGAGTCAACCATGCTATACTGCCTCCCAAGCATAGCACTGTCCATATACCAGTGCACCAGCACTGTGTGATAGTACAGAGAGTTGTCTTTCAGATGCCTGCCTGGTTAGCCTTGGTCTCATGCTCAGGTCTAATTACCAGGTGATTACCAGACAATCTAGGGCTGACCAGGACTTTTTCCTCAGGTCAGATTGATAAAAACCCAGGGTTTTCTGTGCAGGATGGAGCATGGATATTTTACTATGATAAACTGAGCATCTTGTTTTATTCTCTTGTTCACCTGTTTTTTAAGTTATAAGACACCCCAAGCCCTTATCAGGAAGGGCCACATATACATCAAATAAATAAAGATATCATCTAATTTTCTAGCCACTGCATTCTCGGTACTTCTGATCTCTAGCTGTGAGACAATTTTAGCCTCCTGTGGACTGAAATGTTTTAGTTTAACATGCATTGTTGAGATTGGTATATAATATATGGATGGCTGAAATTTAGAGTGGAAGGTCAGAAGGGACTATTAGATCTAGTGTGACCTTTTATATAGCACAACTTATTTAAGTTATTAAATCTCATTTCTGAAATGAAAGCACCTTTAGCTATTCCAGTACTGGGTTTCTCTTCAGACAAAGCCATGGTAAAATTACAAAGGATTCTTTGTGATGTGGACAAATGCCATCAGTTACATCATCAGACTTAAACATTTTCACTTATAATTTGGCAAGGATTTGACTCTAGGTCTCTACTAAGCCCCTTCATCTACATGAGTGCTGACAGACATGTTAAAAAACAAAACAAAACAGCGCTTTACCAGAAGAGGAATCACATTGATTTGACTCGGCTTCCCAGAGTCTATACAGATTGTGCACATCAGCTGGCCTTTTTGGTGCTTTTATCCAATAGCTGATTGAACCGCCTATTAGACAGAAATGCCAAAAAGCCCCACTGAAACACATGAGCTATACAGATGCTGGGTGAACCAGCTCAAACTGACACAATTCCTCTTCTAGGCATGTGCTGTGCTTGGCGTGGGAGCCTGCTGGGCTGAAAGTAAAGTAAAGTTTTGGGTTTTTTCCAGGTCCGTAAGCACCCAATATTTTAATAGCTTTGGTATCTGAACCGTTACCCATCATATTCATCACTCATTACTTGCCGGGCTAATGCTCATTCTGCTTTGAGACAAGGTTTATTTACTCTTCAGTGACTCCTGCTTTGTTTCTTTGGTTTGTGCCAAGTCAAGGAGCAAGGAGATGGAAGAGGACGGAAAGAAAAGTCACCTTGGAATTTTGATAAGCTGTCACAGCCATAAAAGTTGTTTCTGGGAACACAAACGTAGTCACAGCATTCCAGGGCAGGGTGAATGTGTGGCGGCTGGTCAGCACCACATGGAACCGTGGCTGGTATTTGTGCATCGAGTGCAAAATAATCTAAAGACAAAGAGAAACAACCGTCAGGAAGACCTAATAACATCATTGTCTCTTCCTCCCATTACTGCCAGTAGGACTCCATGGGCTCAGAAGAGCAACCTGGAAACACTGCAGATAGAGTGGCACAGTGCAGCCACACCCTACCACTTCTAAATAACTGATCATGTGCTACGTGGAATACAGGACCCTATCAGGTTTAAGAGGGGCTGCTTTCCAAAAAAAAGGGGTGATGGTTAATGTCTTGACAAGACCTGAGTCAGAGGCTCTAACAGACCTTTCCCACTCTTATTTCCAAGTGGAGCATAATTCACATTAATATCAATATCAGTGATGGTTATGAAAAGGGGAGAACAGTACTCTCCCTATTGTGTAAGATCAGCAGAAAGGTATTAGACGCCATCCTAGAACAGTTATGTACAATGGCCAAGGCTACCTATGGACTAGTACTTTGCAGCACCACGCTTCTATTCTACAGTGAGTGTGGTGAAATGGCCAAGCTTTTCTTACATGTTCACACTGCTCCAGGGTATTGTTGGTGATCTTGAGTCTCTGGAACGAGATAGGTTCTTTCATCCAGTGACTGCCAGGAGCAGGGGAATCTGGATGGAGGTAGAAGTGGCTGGGGAAGTGGGGATCAGCTTTTCCAACCACCTCCCAGTGGCCACAGTGCCACTTATACCGTGCATTGTCTGAGGGCACTATATCCATCAGCATCAGGTAGAGAGAATGAGGATCCAGGCCTGACACTATCATTTTGCAGGGTGGGAACATACGTCTGCAGAGGGGGAAAAGAAGAGTTAAAAGAAAGAGATTTAATTTTATGACTGATTACACATGACAGAATTCATCCAAAGGGGTCATAGTATCATTCTTTGGGGAGTGTCAGCGTGCTACATGTAATCAAAACTGAAGATCCTAGCCAGAGAATACACTGAATTATTTTATTCAGGATCTGGGGAGCAACCCTGGGGTACATATCTATAGAATAATTTAAAAGGAAAGAGTCTGAGCCACTCCTTTGAAAAAGTGCAGCAAAGTTGTATTACTGAATTATAGGTATCATATTAAAAAAGCTATAGTACATGGGATATTTCATCCTGTGTGCTCTCCCATGGCTATGGTGTCACTGCTCTTAGTAGGCTGTATGGCATGGAATTTTTCCTTAGTAAATATTGTTGGACTATTGCCCACCAATGACTAAATACTCAAGTGCATATCTCAGCTTGGCTTGTGTACAGGTAGCATGCTTAGACTCAGAACTCAGCATCACTTTGGGGGACTCAGCACATTGGTCGCATCAGCTTGAGCAGCAATGGCAGACACAACACTAAGCTGGCTAGACAGGAAGAACCACTAAGAGACAGGTTAAAAAAACAGCTGCAGAGTGGCACAGCTGATGGAATCCAAAGGGATGCAGCCCAAGGTAAGGTGAACATGGAGAGGACAAAAAAATCTGTGCAACAGTCATGCCTGGTGATGCAAGTTTGTTCTCACCTGCCAGATTTGGTGATGATCATTTCAGTGCCAAGAGAGTAGAACTCCTCCCAAAGTGCCTTGTTCTCCAAAGAGAGATGGACCCTTCCACAGAATCCATTTATAGCTGGGGGGAGGCATCCCTTATTGCAAAGGGGGGCAAGTTGCAAGCTCTGAAGTGGAAGCATCTGGAAACAAGTGAGTGAGCCTTGGCACCTGCTGTATGGTGGGAGAGGGTCACACTCTCACAGGAAGAAGGGGAGAAAAGTAAATGTGTTATTGCATGCTCTAGAAAGCTGCCCACAAAGCTGGAATTGAAGCAAAGCAGCTTCAAACAGAACATGATAAAATAACACCCTAAGTTGGCCATATGAATCAAGTGGCCCTGGGCTAAACAAGGCCACATTCCCCTCTGCTGATCCACTTCTACCCTACTCCACTACACAGATGTTCTTTCTCCTTCTGGGTTCACCTGCTCACATCCTGATTGTCTGTGCTTCAAGGTTGCTAAAGATCTGTGGCACAGCCCTAAAGATGAAATACTAGAGCTCCCAGAAACATTCAGAAGGTAACATGAAGGAACTGAATTGGAGAGAAACCACCATGCCAATATTCAACTGCAACAGTGGCCACATTCAATCAGTTCTTGGGCCAACATCTTAATTTAGAATCTCTAGCACAAAGGGCCTCCAAATGCCAGGTTGGGAGGACAAAAGCCATGCAGGTTACACTGTCCTGAATTTTCTCTGAATGTAGGGGATGAATGATGAATGACACCTGCAAATCTGTTCTGCCTCTGTCTTGACAAATCATAAGCTAATTCAATCACAGACTTGAAAAGGTGTTTCAAAGAGGAAGGGCTCACAGCTCAGAATCAAAGATTACCTGAGTTCTCTTACCTGGCATCGGTACTGGTGCTCTCTGCTGGTTGCCAAAGTTGCAGCTGTCACAAGGTTGATGTCTGTATTGGCATTGGTGCCTTGAGCTCCTTACACACAGGTGTCCTGGGGCATGAAGCATCATGATAGAACCTGGAGAGGCAAAAGGGGTCTGACTCCAGTGCTCTCTAAGACAGGGGAAGAGCTTATCACTCGTTGAAGCAAACCTGCAAATTCAAAGGAATAGACAGAGTGAAACAGGGAGGTAAAAATGAGTGAAAGCGTGAAGGCAGAGTGAAAAAAGGCAAAGAATTAATGACAAGAGGCAATGGAGACAAAATGATAAAGAGCCAAGGATATATACAGGCAATGCAAGCTTCTGCTTTTGGTGTCCTCTCCCCAAACACAAGGGGACCTGCTATCAGCTTTTGTACCTAGCAAAGAAATAGCAAAAAGAAAATCCTATATTTCCACACATCATAATTCACAAAACCCCAACTGTTTGCTCCTTGGGGAGATGCAAAACTGTCTGAATGTTGCTGAGTCTCATACTACACTCCATCTACCATCCTTGCGATTGGGCCGGAGTTGACAGGGTAGGTGCTCACAAGGGTTTTATTCCCCCTGAGATGTCTCTGGGTGACAGTGGAGGTACTAAAGCAAGCAGCCATCCAGTTAAGGTTGACAAAAGATTGATCCAGGCACAAATGAGGCTATTTTTCTGTCATTCCAGAGTGCTATGTTTACTGGCTGTTCTTCTCACAGCTTTCAGAGAGGTTTGAATGGCTCTCAAGGGAGGATGGGCCTTCAATTTATGCCAGCAACATCCTCTCAGTGCATTTTACTCCTACACAGTGGCTAGTATGCACTTGCTCACTTTCCAAGTCTCAGCAGATTCTTGCTAAGATCAGATGCCCATTTTCATTGCCCTTCTCTTTTCTCAGCTCAGATGCAGGAGACACTCTGCAAATGATATTCCTTTTGCCATAAGAATGCCAACAGCAGCATGTATAGGACAGGGGACAGGAGGGACAATGGCTGCTTTTTTCCCCTATCTCAATGTTAACATTCATGAAAGAACCCAACTGGTATGCATAGCAGCTGCTTCCCTGCACTGTCCTGCCAATGTGCTCTAGCCTTGTGGAGGGACTAAACTCTGAAGATGAAGGCTTTGCCCTTTATTTATCACATTTCCTTGGAGGGTGCCCACACAACTGGTGGTACCTGGGACAAAAGCATTGATCCACCGAGAGCAGGAATGAGATCCAAAACTCAGCTGACTAAAGGTCGTTGCCTGAGGGTTACAGCCACTTTTAAAAGGAGGTTTGTTATTTTTTTTAAATAACACACTTCCCACACACTGAAATGAAGCAAAGCTTATTATAACATGTTTCTGGAGATGAAATGGTACCAGATGGAAGCTGAAAAACATGCACCATTCATGGGTGGGGGGGATCCAAAACAACTGAGCCCATTGTGGAGGCAGGAAATGTTTGTTTTTAAAATTAATTTTTGTACCAAAAGTTGTCCCAGACATTTCTCATCAGTGGCTCCACAGTCGCACATGGTTGGCTCCTGCTGCTACTAGAATCAATAGATGGCATCCCATTGACCTTAGCATGATCCAGAGGGGCCTGTGCCACTTAACAGATGTGATGTCACTGCAGATTATCCAATATTGTAGCATGTAGACCCAAAGCCAGTGAGATACTCCAGGCAAGAGAAATGGTGGAGAAGAGAGGCCAAGAGGGCCCTGTCCCTGCCTTGATTACCCCCTAAGTTTATGGTTTTGGACACTGTAGACATTTGGGTTTAGTGAAGTAATCTCTTCCTTGTTTTACTTGTAGGATAGTTACTTGACACAGGCCATAGTTCTGTAATACCCTTGTCCCACAGGAGGGTCAGTATCCTTGCTATGAAGTACAAGCCAGCTAATCAAGTATCTGGAGAGTGAAGATGGGCACATGCTGCAGTGGTTTAGGTTTAGGTAGCGTCATCAGTGGGGTTCAACTTTTATAAAAGCAGCCTTGTCAATGCAAGTATTTCAGAATTATGAGTTTGGTCCCCAAAATAAAAATAATGGCTTAAAAACTATGAGTGCATTGTGAGTCCTGCTTATTTGCTTTCTGACATTAATCTTTAGGGATGATATTTCAAGCTTAAAGTTTTCATGAAAATAACCAAACTCTAATTTGGATGTAACCATTGACTCTAGCAGCAGGTTGTCTAAGAAGGATATCAAACACTGCAAAAATTGTGATAAAACTGCAGAGTCTGGCAACACTGCGAGAATGACTCAGGCCTGGATTCAATTTTACCCACTGCTCCAAATTGGGATGAGGGTTTCAGAAAAATGTTTCCAGTTTCTGCTTATCTTTTAGATGGATGGGTACAAATGGCTGAGAGTCATTATGCAAGACTCACTGGCTGAGATTTTATTTAAAAAACATACAAACTAACTAAACAAGACTTGTCTGAGTTAGGTTTGGCTCTCAGCCCACAGAGTTCATTTGGAAGGGAATATGTTTCTTGTTTAAGTATTATTGCTTGATAGGAAACTTTTCCTTCCTTTTTCTTGCTAATTCCTATTTTATCAGGGAGTTATAAGTAGCTTCTTTGGAAGCTTTGAATCACAGAACCACAGAAAATGAAGGTTGGAAGGGACCTCAGGTCTTCCAGGCCAAGTCCCTGCTCAAACCAGGACCACTACCAACTATAGCATCTCAGCCAAGGCTTTATCTAGTCAGGTTTTAAAAACCTCTGAGGATGGAGATTTCACAACCTCTCTGCAGAACCTGTTCCAGTGCTTTACTACTCTGCTAGTGAGATAGTTTTTCCTAGTATCTAACCTAAACTTCCCTTGTAACTTGAGACCATTGCTCCTTTTGTCATCTATTGCTACTGAATGCAGTCTAGTCAAATATGCTTTGTAACAACCTGCTTGCAGGTAGGTGAAGGCTGCTATTAAATTCTTGGTTTCACTATTTCTCTTTTACAGTAGGCACAATAGTAATAATGAGGTTAGAGTGGGATTTTATGCTCAGTTGTCATTTGGTTCTACTTAAAAAAAGTTAATTAATCAGTTTGGCCTCAGTATTTGCCTGTCAGCTGCAAGGAACCAAGGATGGAGCAGAAATCTGCATTTCTAATAATGTTGTCCTTTAAGCAGACACAACAGCCAATCAGCTGGCCTTTGTTCACAGATAAAAACTCTACAAATAGAATGAGACTAGTGCAATAGAAAAAAAAAACTTAATATGCAAATTTTCACTAGTCTGAAGACTTCCCAGTTGTAGTGAGTACAATTTTCCACCGTCTTCATTAGAAGCCAACCTCTCAAGCAGATGATCTCTATCAGTTCCTCAAGATCATTTAGTTATAAACATTTACCAGGCAGAAACCAGCTTAAATAAAACCAACAAACTCATGACATTATAGACAGAGAGAATGCATCTATTTATGCAAATGTTCTGGGGTGTCTACCCTTGTAGACACCCAGGCAGGTGTCTACACATGCAGGAAAGCGGGAGCAGATTTGCTGCTTGAAGCAGTCTGCTATCACCCCCACCAGCCCTGCATTGGCCTCCTGCAGCTGCCATGGGAGCTCTATGTTCCCCTTCACTGTTAGCCCAGCTGTCTCCTGGCAGGGGTTGGGAGATTGCTTCCTGCCCCTTGGAGCTGTCTGCCACTGGGGTGGGCTCTGCCATCACAGCCCAGGTGGGGACAATGTCTTCTGCCCTAGCAGCAGGCAGTATCTAGTCCCCAATCCACAACTGTGGAGTGGGGGCTGGGAAATGATTGTTCCCAGCCCCAGTTGCCAGGGCAGAGGGACACTGTCCCCACCTGGGATCCAGTGGCAGAGCCTGCCCCACCAAGGGCAGTTCTGAGGGGCAGGGAGCAATTTCCCGCCCCTGACATGTGCCCCTGGTGGCTGGGGGGGGCGTGGAAGCGATGGCGGCGGTGGGAGCATGGTGGCAATAAATGGGGAAGCTCTCACAGACACCGCTGACACTGTCGGCAGTGGGGATGGGGGCTGGTGAGTGCCAACCAGGGGTTACCGACATGAACAACACATGCCCCAGGTGGCTGGGGGAGGGGGGCACAGCAGCGGTGGGAGCACAGTGGAGGTGGGAATGCAGTAAGTGGGAGCTCCTGCAGAGTCCGGCACCAGCAAGTGGCAACCACCTGCAGGCCTTTTTGTACGAGGTGGATTGCCACACTCAGGGGGTGCCTGTGCACCTGCATACACCCTCTACGCATTGCCTCTGCTTGGCGACCACCCACGCCAACAGCAATTGCTGGCCGCCTGCAGAGGTCGCTGGTGGTGGTGGGGAGGGGATGTTGGCAGTGCCTTTTCACAGTGGGTGCACTGCCATGCTCAGGAGGTACACATGCACCCATGTGCATCCCCTACACGTTGCCAATGCCTCAAGAGATACTGGTGCACTCTCACTGCCAACCTCTACTTCACTGAGGACAACCTCCCCAGGTCATCACAGCCTGCGTGCTGCAAAACATCTGTGAGGCCTGGGGGGGACCTCTTCCATGAAACCTGGTTAGAGGCCGCTTGGCAGCAGAAGCAACACCACAGCTGTCAGCCAAGCCCCCCATCCCCACTTGCAGCGCTGCCGCCACCCGCTCCTCCCCACTCCGGAACAGGCCAACCACTCTCTTCTGCTGCTGCCCAGCCCACGGCACCTGGGCTCCGTGGGGTGCGGGGCTCCTGGATGACTGGGATGTGGAGCTGCCCATACCCCTGCCCTCTTGGCAAGGGGCCTCTCGAGGGAGGCGTCCTGGGGCCGGCCTCCCCTGCACTGATGCTATACCCTGAGCATGCCCCTGCTATGCTTTGCAGGTGCTGCACAAAAGATCTGTTTGCGCAGACCAAGGGTGACCCAACCCACTATGCCCTGCTGATGGTCACCCAGGTGCACCTGCCTACTGGCATGGGACCCCAAGCTTCGACAGCAAAAGGGGCAAGCCTGGGCTGCCCTGCAACCTCTGCCACTGCTTGTGGCTGTGCTACACATCCCTGGCCCCCACAGCTGAGGAAGATACCACTGCTGGAATTGACATCTTCCTCAGCATGTGAAATGCCCGTGCCCACCTAGCAGTGGGGGGTCGCCTGCTCAATAAAATTTTGTGCTGTCTCCCACATTCGTGTCCTGGGGGGAAGGGAGGGGGACGGACCCAGGGCTAGGGGAGTTCAGCCAGGCTGAGTGGGGAGAGGGATCAGAAGCAGGTGCAGGGCAGGGAGGGCCCTGCCCCCTGTCCAGAGCTTACTATGTGGCCAGGGCTGGCAGTTTTGCTTGGTCCTAGCCAGTAATGATAGTGTGAGGCTCCAAGCAGTGGAGGCACCCAGCTAGAGCCCTCCCAGGGAGGAGCTGGCACTGCTGGAGGCCTGCAGTGACATGGCCAGCCATGCCTCATGGTTGGAGCTGGGGCTGCTGAGCTGTTGTGGCAAGAGCTGGCCTGGGCTCCCCAAGTTGCTGGTGGAGGCTGCAGATGGCGAGCCCAGTGGGAGAGGCTGCTCCAGGTGCAAGGGGCCCTCCTCTGCTGACACATCATCACAGGTGCCAGGCCAGGGTGGGGGCTTGGGTAAGCTGCCTGTGCTGCTGTACGCAGTACAGCTGTAGCCTGGGTCCCAAGATGCGAGGATGGTGGTCAGTGAGTTGCCACATAAAGGGCATGGACTTGAGGGCACTCCCCAACTGACAGCTGTGGCTGATCATGGTGAGCTGTTAGGCCCACAAAGACCTGACCTTTATATGGCACTGCCACACTGACCGGAGGTGCCCGTGCTCTCACACCTAGCCTGACAGCTCCTCATAGACATGGTCATTTGAGTGCCCACCCCACTTGAACTGGCGCTGCATCTCTACCTCACCCTACAGTGCTACGAGGTCACCAGTTTCCTCCATGGACCAAATGGGGCCCCAGGTGGTGGGCATTGGCGTAGGCACAGGCATAGGGGAGAACAACAGCATTGGGGGTCCTGGGTTAGGCCTCTGGGCCTTCATGCAGCTGTTCCTGTGCTGCCAGGTCCGGGCAGCTGCCTGCAGTGCCCTTGCTGACAGGGCACAGTGCGGGACTGACAGCCGCGTGGCAAGGTAATGCTCCACAGCACCTGCAGGCTCATGGCAGGCTGCTGGGGATCGGCTGTGGATGGCTGGAGCTAGCCCCAGTGGTCAGAAGCTGCATGCAGTTTGTTCTAGGGGCTAGCAGGCCTGGCAGGAGCCTGTAGCACCTGGGAGGCCTGGACGGCATGGGCCTGGCAGCCGCATAGCATTGCAGCACCAGGCAGCAGTGCTGGGGTACAGGCAGGGTGGTATAGCTGGCCTGTGGCCTGCCCAGGGGGACACAGGAGCCTGGAGGGGCCTCAGCCTCCCTGCATGTGTGCCCCAGGGCTCAAAATGCTTCCAGGCTTCTAAGGGTCTGAGGATGGAGCTGCCATAGAGGCAGCCCAGCCCTGGGGCAGAAGAGGCTCCCAGCCCTGGAGCTAGTCTCAGGCTATCCCTCTAGTGGCAGGGCCTCCTGGTTGGTGTCTACACGTGTGTTACTGTGCAGTAACTAATCGTGAGTAAATCTGCTACCTGCATTTGTTATTATGCAACAAAGTGTCTTGTGTACACTTGCCCACTGCACACTAATTCGCTCTACTCTCGAGTAAGTGGCCTGTGTAGATGCACCCACAGGCCCACTTCTGCCTGAAGTGTACAACAGGTCTTTTACCAGAGACAATCAGAGCTAAGTAGAACTCCAATAACTTCAGTAAGCAGAACTACAGCAAAGTTCTCCTGCTGGACCCCCTCCTTGAGACACAACCATTAAATCAGCACCAATATTTTAGAAGCAATGGAAAAATAACAGAACAATCTTTTTAACGGAACAGAGCATCAATGTCTCCTGCTTCAGAAATGGGTTGCCTTGTGGTTTATGTAGCAACGGGAGACCGTTCTATTAGGTTAACGTGCAATCTCCTTTGACATTATTTCTTAAATCCAGTCATCTGGATTTGGATGATTCTCTTCCTTTATGGTTATTTCAAGTAAAAAGAAAAAAGGACGTAATAGATGGTTACTAGAACATCATTAGGGGTTATGAGATTTCCAGCTGGGGGGAAAGGAAAAATTACAGTAAGTTTTGATTAGAAGACTAAAAAGAATTTGCATTTCTGTACTGATTCTCTCCTGGATATCAACTACTAAACCTAGGGGTTCTCCAAACAATTAGCAGCAGAGTGCCCCATAAGCCAGATGTTAAACAAGCAGACAGCACCCTTGTGTGTCTTTGCCAGAATCTTGCTGACAGGAAACTGCCTATCATCCACTCTGATAAAACCCAAATGGATCCCCAAATTCTGGCTGTTCAATTCAGTCACTAGTGTAAAAATCAATGTCAATGATTACATCATGTGACCACAGAAAACAGCAGAAAGCAAGAGACTGGACCAAATATTAAAAGAATAAAATTCCAAATTATTCCAAATGCAAATATCCTATCTTGTTTCTTTATTTTTTTAATCAAACTACCCCAATTAACTGAGCAGAAGTGACTTGACTGTAGGCTACACAGCATGCCTGTGGTGGCAGCATAAATAGAACTCAGATTTCCTAACTTTCAGCTCTTCATTTTAAGCCATTAATTCAATGCCTTTTAGTACAAAATAAAATAGAAATCCATAATGACAAAGTCCAATGCTGTATGGCTGTAAATGGTTGAATTTCCACCTTGTGGGAATCAGTAGCTCAGTCAGGGGTTTCATACTGTGCTAGTGTGAAAACCTAGTCTACTTGGCCAAGTAGGATGGAAGGGACCTCAGGAGATTTTATAATCCAAGCTCCTGCTCAAGACAGGAACATCCTTGTCCCAACCTTCCCAGATAAATGGTCGTCTAACTTCCACTTAAATGATCTTGAATAACTTATCTTGGAGCATTGGCAACTTTTGGGGCTCTAAGATGCAAGGCCCAGAAGATCCAGGAACCTAGACCTGCCTCCGCCATGCCAAGGCTATCATGTTAAGATTAGCTGTCTTACTTGACTTTACAGAGCACCCTGAGAACCACAGCAGCCAATAGATAGGCAAGCTGTAATCTTCTCAACCACAGTGGGCACAACTACACATGCATTAATGTGCTTTAGGTAATGCACATTAAATCTAGTACCTCTATTGTGAGATACCAGAAAGATGTGCATTAGCCTATTTTAATGCATATTAGCTAAAGAGCATGTTTGTGTGTGTGTGGTGTAGACATGCCCACTGTTATTTAGAGTTGCTTAATTGATTACTGGCTCTTGAATCAACACTTTATGCAAATTATTTTTTGTAACAGCAGTATCAGGGGGAGCCAGAGAGAAATTATTAATTTATATGCCCCCTGGAACAAAAGACTTGGCACTTCTTGTCTTGAGTTGCTGAGGCCAAAGATCAGGTTTTGGGTCCACCAGGTCTATCCTTGTATTGGCCCTCACTCAACGGAGCCCATTGCCAGTACAGCTACATTACATAGGCTGTCACATCCTAAAGCTCATACCCCTCTGAACCAATTAGAATCCATGGGCATTTATGCACATAACTTTTTGTCCCACAATGCACTGAAAATCTGCCACTTCAAAGTATAAGATGAATTGAGTCTGTGCTGCACATGCAAGCTGATGCAAACTACGCCATGCTGCATCGTGTGCAGTTGTAGAAGCACTGAAATGCATGCTAGTGCACAGAAAATGGCGGTGGTGTACTTTTGAACTAAAATACCTTCTGTGTTTTAGTTCAAAAGCGCACTGTTGCCATTTTCTCAGTGCTGATGCCCACTTCAATGCTTATACAACTGCAAGCGACACAGCACCAGATACTTTTCAAAGCACCTGGTGCTATGGTGCCTGCATGTGTAAAAATGAGTCCATGTGCCACCCTGTCCTGCCTTCTGCTTGAT
Organism: Caiman crocodilus; assembly: GCA_030014935.1. Lineage (NCBI taxonomy): Eukaryota > Metazoa > Chordata > Crocodylia > Alligatoridae > Caiman > Caiman crocodilus. The sequence continues at coordinate 10,807,755 of JAGPOW010001167.1, forward strand.
TTCAGCTAACTACCTCTCATTACACAGTCAGGAGAGGACTTTGGATAACAGGGTGAGAAAACCTGGCCTTTTGAGATGTCTCACATTCCTCTACAATGCCCTGTATTCTCTTTGAGACACTAATATAGAGGTGACACCCTTGAAGACAATCAGTGTGACTAGTCTTGGCCATGGTTATCCTGATTTAGATGAAAAAACTGAGGAGAATGACTCTAAGGACTGCAGTGCTGACAGGGCATTATCAGATCCAATTTGCACAGATTGTAGAGATGACAATTGAAAAAGTGATTGTTCCGACTCCTATAACAAGCAGATCTGCTGGTGCTGTAAATCTGGGTGGTACTAGAAGATAGCTTAATGCCTTAAAATGGATGGACTATACAGATCTTTCTAAGCCAACCCCTCGTTGGGCAGTGCAGCCTTGGGGCTGAGGGTAGACAGTGCTGTGGCTATCTTAGTCTAGCCCGGTGCTGCCAGAATGAAGGCCCCTGATGTGATCAGACAGCTTTTGCCAAATGGTCTATTCCTCAGAATAAGGTTGAGCTGGATCATCTGTATAATTGTGCCTCCAAACTTTTCTGGGAACCGCACAGGACTGTGAAGTTTCAGTGGTGGGTCAGTGCAAAGGTTGGATTCTCTTCCTATATCGGGGGTGGGCAAAATACAGCCCACGGGCCAGATCTGGCTCATGAGGCCATTTTATCTGGCCCATGGGGCCCCTAAAAGATTTAGAAAGTGAATATTTATCTGAACTTGGTTCCTGTAAAAGATGACAGGAACCAAGGGCAGTAGGACCCAGGGGAAGCCTGGCAGGCTCCCACAACAGCAGGGTCCACCTGGCCCAGCAGGAAGCCCCAACTAGGGCTTTTGGCCTGGGAGCATGTGGCTGCCCTGCCCGGGAACCTCAGTTCAGGTGTGTGGGGGAGGAAGGGCAGGGGAGACCCCAGGCAGGGAAGGAGCCTGGGGAAAAGCTGAGCATGGGGGGAGTGGAGGGGAAAAGGCCCCTCCCCACCCTGTGGCAGGCACCCCACATTGCAGCCACTCACAGCCCGCATGGGGCTGCCTGTGCCTGCTCCGGACAGCTCCATGTGGGCTGCAGCAGGGAGCACCAGCCATGGGGTGGGGGAGGAGCCACTTTCAACCCCCCTGTGCTCTGGTTTTCCCTGGGCTCCTTCCGGGTGCAGAGGAAAGTGGCCCTCACCTGCCCTGTGGCCGGTGCTCCCTGCTGCAGCCGCTCACAGCCCACACAGGGCTGTCCGGAGCAGGAACAAGCAGCTCCATGCAGTCTACGAGCAGCTGCAGCACAGGGTGCTGGGCATGGGATGGGCGAGGGGCTGCTTTCCCTGCCTTGCTCAGCACCACCTTGTAACCTGGCCCCACTGCCAGCCTGGGCCCCGCACGGCTCCGGGCTTGCCCACTGGGGCTGCGTGTGGCAACAGCAGCTGCAGTCCCCTGCTTGCAGCACTGGGCAGTGTTTGCCACCACTGCCTCCGGGCTGCCCACTGCATGAGCTCTGGGCAGGCAGCAGTAGCAGCCAACACTGCCCAGCGTGGCAAATGGGGGAGGGGGGGCCGCAGCTGCTGCCATTGATGGGTGAGCCCAGAGCCGGCAGGGCCCAGGGCTGGCAGTGGGGTGGGTTACAAGCTGGTGCTGAGCACAGGAAAAAGTGGCCCCTTGCTTGCCCCACGGCTGGTGCCCTGAGCTGTATCCTCTTGCAGCCTGTGTGGGGCTGCCTGTGCCTGCTCCAGACAGCCCCAGGCGGACTGCAAGTGCCTGCAGCAAGGAGTGCCAGCTATGGGGTGGGCAAGGGGCCACTTTCCCCCACGCTCAGCACCAGCTTCTTCCCTGCCAACGAGCAAGGGGCCAGGGCTGTGCGCTGCCCCTTGCTTGTACCATGGGTTTGGGGGGGGCACTGGGAGTGAGCAGCTGCAGGAACCAGCGGGAGCATGGAGTCTGCACCAGTGTCCTGGGGCCAGTGCCAGTGGGGCCCAGAGCACGATGGCAGGAGCACAGGTCCCAGTTGGCAGGGTCTCTATGGAGCTGGGTCAGCTCCCGCCTCTCCCTGCTGGTGCAGCCCAGCCCAGCTCCACAGACCCCTGCCAGCCTGTGCCCTGTTTTGGGCCCCATCGGTGTTGGCCCTGGGACATCAGTCCCAAGATGGTGACCAGCAGGTGGGGCTCCTGTCAAGGGGCGGGGCTACCCACACAGCCCTCAACAGCCTACCAAAACTGGGTAAGTGGCCCTTCACCCGAAATAATGGCCTGCCCCTGTCCTAGAGGAACCTTTGATCAGGGACCTCCCCTTAAATGCCCCTTATCCTTTACCTCAGTTAGTCCTTTCCACTACAGTCAACATTAACAGCTTCTAAAGCAAAGAGCCCATGCTGGCACTTTTGCTCTCCACTGATGAAGTGTTTGGGAAAAGGTGAATTAAAAAAGAAACTCAAATAAAAATGGGTTGTTATAAAAATCAAGACAGACCCAGAATCTGACAGACAGCAGAAAGTTCAGCCTCAAACCAAAGGTTTCTTAGAGAGAAGCTGAAGCCTGGGAGGTGTGCACTGCCCTTTCTGACTCAACCAATGCCTCCCCCTCTTTCCCTCATGGTACATAGTTCATGGGCTCATGCACTATACTCAGTTGCAAAAGTTTTGATTTTACTTTAGTTAAAAAACTAATTTGGTAATTTGTTACACACTTAATTCAGTTTAAACCTGAGTTACATCAATTGCTCAGGATTCCTTCCTTACAGGATTAAGAAACTGATATATGCAAAAATTTGCACTATTTAGATCAGTATTAAAACTGCACTTTACATTAAGTAGCTCTTAACCCACATAGTTGCAGCAGTGGAATAATTCCTAGTATAGACCTGCTGGCATTTAGGAACATAGACATCACTGGCGAGTGAAAATAGGTAACATTTGTAAAAGTGCCTAAGCAAGACTTGAGACGCTCCAAATGCAATTTAGATCTGCCTTTCTCATTTAAAAAAATGTTTCCAAGAGGACTTTATGATTTTGCACGAGTTCACGCTCACTTAGGGCTCCTTACCTGAGTCACCGGGATGTATTTGGTAGCCGTGTTGGTCTGAGACAAAAAGAAATGCAAAACTCTAGAGCTCTTGGTTTATACCTTTTAATAGACCAACTAAGAAATCACAAAAAAAAAAAAAGATCTTTTTCTGCAAGCTTTTGACTGCAGACACCCTTCCTCAGGCTCAGAGAAAATTAAAGAGGATAAAAAGTCCCCATAGGTAGAAAATAAACTTAATTTTTGCATAGAGGAAGCTAAAGGTGGAAGTCTGTTCCTCCTGGTCCAGGAGTATCTTTGTAAACTGCTCTTTGATGCGTGGATAAGACAGGATTACCTTAGTCACTGCTTTTGATGGACTTTGACTCTTTTAGTGCTGATTGCATGTCAGAGAAAGGGATGGTATGCTCAATACCTTTTGCTGATGGATCCCCTTCTTGAGTTTCTGAATCATTTCCACTATCAAAACTTTCACTTTCTCCTTAGGTCTCTGCAAAGCTGCTTACGGCAGTCTGCACTATGGTTGTTATAAAAAAAGATTAGATTTTCTGAAGAAATTAACAAAAGGTTTTTTGTTTGTCCAAGTTTACTCCCATTCATTCTTAAGCAAAGTCTCCAAAGTAAGCTGCCTATTTCATGCGTATATCATATTATATATGTGCATACCTTTTATAATACCCATAACTTTCTCCATTCAGGCTGAATCTTCACCAGTGAAGACACTTTTACTTCTGTTCATGGTCAATTTCACTTTCCAGTAATTAATGGTGGCATTCTGGAGTTGCAAACATTGCAAATGCATGTCCTTTTGCTAGAACATGTGTTGTTAATTGGGTTTTTGTGCACTTGCAGTAATATTTCTATTAAAGCTTAGGTTTTGTAAATATCTTCCTGGAAAAAAAAATATCCATGGCCAGATCTGACTTAATGTCTATTAGTACCTCACTGATGTCAATAGGACTAGTTACAGGCTTAAGCAGGTTACTGAACTGGGATCTTATTATAAAAACAAGGACACTGCTATTTTTTCCTTTCTGCAATAGAATATTTCTTTCCTGAAATATTGGTGCCAATTTTCTGGCATGCTTGGCATTTAATTTTTCATTTCAGTCTCACCTATCATTATGAGGTACTAAAAGGACTGGTGGTTCTACAACATTCTGCAAGGTAACTGCAATCATTATACTGTTGCCTTATTTACAAATTGCAGGTTATAATCCAAATGGAGTCTTATTGATATTGCAATAGGCACCTCTACTCTGGATTTAATCTCTTGTTTAACAGTGTAAATGTGGTAGGAATAAGTATAACTATGTACTATTTACCCTCTCTTTCTTTACTTTGGCTACCCAGTTCCTAAAAATAAATCCATTAATCTCAACAGCAGTATCTCTTTAAATTGCCATTGCCTGAACAACCATTTGAATTATGTGCAGTTGTTAAGGGAGCTGGTGTCTGTTCCTTAACAGTTGCCAATACACATGTTCAAGGAGCTCAGTATTGGGAGTCATTTTGCATCTTGTAGCAGGGAGCTGCTGTACTCAGACAAGGCTAAGCACCTGTTATCCAAACTGACTAGGGAAATATTAGCAGCCAACAGGGAGACAATGGAAGTCCTCAAGGGATTAAATGGCAGTGTATTTCACACTGCTAGTAAATAAAAAGGAAAGTTTCCTTAGTTTTCATAGCTCTTGGAAAACAACTCGGTGTAGTAGCAGTACTCAAACAGGATTAACAGCAAAGGCCACACAGGAGCATTTTATGTCGGGTAGAGCGTAGATCAGCTCGTATGAATAACTGACCTTAGGGACAACCGGACTCAACAAAAGAATGGAGTAAGTGGACAGGCCTGCAAGAGCAAGTGCCCTCAACTTGTTTGGCTTCTCTTCAAAGTCCTAAATGGTTTCTTTCTTCTTACATGTAAAACACTCACTGCCTGCTGGTATTAGCAAAGGGACTATATATCTCGAACCACAGGGGTGGTATTTTCAGATGTTCAACTTTCTGCATTTCCAAAGCAAGGACATTTGTAGTGTTTGAGCTAAGCAATGCTGATCAGTTATCTTTTGAAATAAAATGAAACCTAAAGGTGTCATTTTGTTTTTGAAAACCCAACTGAAAATTCAACTTTCACTAATTCTGCTTTGCTCTGAGACAGCACATCACAGCCTTTGTTATGCCTTCAGCAGAGCAGATTTGCTTGTAGGGTCATGGAAAGAATTTCCAGCAGTGTCATCTCTTGGGGAGCTCATAGCTCCATTGTCATTTCACTGACCTTTAACTGATGAGTTGAAAGCTTAAGCAGAGCAAGATGATGTTGTCAGCTGTGTAACTTTCACTGTGAATTTTAAGACTTTCACATATTTTCAACTCACTCAAGTCTAAGATAATGGAAATCTATATTATACTTTCCTGACATCCGTAATAGACAGTTTCAAGACTTTTTAACTGTTGCTCCTTAACAGTCTTGTACTAAGGCTTTTTAGTGCTGGCTCAAGTTAAAGTTGTTGAGAATGAACCTGGAGCCATCCCTTATGGGGAAAGCAAAATAATTAACGTAAACTTATTTCAGCAGTTGCACTTTATACATACACCTGCACTTAACAAGAAAATTGCTAAGATTATAAGCAATTGTACCACACACAACTATTAAAGAGCAAAACTCGGGGGTGTATCTAACATACAAATTGTAAGGCCACTTTTATATGAGGGTATTTTCCACTGTGCAAGACAAAGTACATATAAAGAAAATAGGAGCTAACAGTGCTCACCACATGAGAACATTTTTGCTTGTGAAGCATTTATTATAGAACTTCTACCTAATACTGTAACAGGCATAAGATTACACAAGTGATATTGGAAAGAAACACGTTGTTGTATTTACTTAGTGCTACAAACATAGCGTTTTGTTTAAAACCAGTTTCACTACCACTGCTGTTGCTTGTGCATCTCTTTTAAACAGTTGGGGTGGGAGTGGGGGCAAGAGGGAAACAGACTATCCCAGAGGGACTTAGGGTCCAATATTATACAAGAAACTACTTTCTAGTCATTGTCTTTTTCACACTTATTGACTAGATTTTAAAATAGGCAGTGTCTCTTTAATAAGACAACATACTTAGGGAGATGTGAAGTGTTCCTCCCACAGGGATTATATAACTGAGTGTTTTTGTACTTAAGTGTGTATACAGATAAACCTAAATGCAGGCAAATGCATGATTTTATTCTTCACACCAAGACAAGAGACCTTTTATTTTTCAGATTGCGCAGACAGTTCATACCAGGCCTCAGTTATTTCTTACTCTCCTATTTCACATTAATTTCCACAAGATAAACATGGCAGATCTGAGCTCCTGGCTACTTGCTCAGTTATTACTTCATGTGATCCTTGCAGATTTCAGTTTTGTGCTGCTGTCATACTCAGATTTTTGTTCCTTATTAGAATTTTGCTTGTATGATGCCTTTAATAATCAGGGTCACAAAGCACCTAACAAATTAATGACTTAAGTACTCAGGGGCAAAATCTGTCCATAGTTATACTGATGCAAATCCTAAATTACTGCAGTGAAATAGATGAATTTACTCAGGCTTCACAGTGCTTTCAGGTGTATCTCTATTTGACACCTTTAATGCACAAATGTTAATCACAATGCCAGGATACACTTTCAATTCCTTTTAAGAGTTTGCTATACCCTGATGGCTCTTATAGCAGCCAACAGGCTTTAAGCAGGGAGAGGGAGAATCAGTAAACCAGACAGCTCTAATGGGTATAAAAAACAAAACAAAACAGTACAACCAGCTTGTGTGTGACATGCAAACAGTGCAATTCTGCTTTCAGGCTAAACAAAGTAGTAAATGACAATAGCAATAATGCATCAGTTTTGCCTGCTTCCAAAAATTAAAAAAAACCAAACAGAATGCAATAGTTCAGATAGACCAGAGATTTTCAACTGTTTTTCATTTGCTGACCACTAAAAAATTTCAACTGGAGGCATGTATCCCTCTGAATTGTAAGCACGGGTATTCATGTTATTTGATGGATCATAGTCCTCTTTCGTGGATCCCTTAAGACAGTCTGTGGTACCCTAGGGGTTCACAGACCACAGGTTGAAAACCACCGAGACGGACTCAAGCTTATCCCCTGTGGGTTCACAAAGTTTATTATTTTGATTGTTGGGCAAAACAATAACAGCACATAAGTGACAGATTTAAAGAATATCTTACAAGACTGTTAAGAAGCCCCAGAAATAGGTAGGGCCAAGGTGTTTCCTTTTATTTGTTTTTTGATGGGCTCATATGAAGACTACAGTCACCTTTTAGCTTTGGCTTTTATTTTGCTATGTGGCACCCTCTAGTGTTAAGCAAAGCAGACAGTGTGACTTGACAATGAGTAGAAACTTGACACTACTAAGGTGGGAAAGGGTCAAAACTACTTTTTTTATCCTAACAAGATTAGTATTTTCTATCTATATTAAATAAAAAAAAAAGAAAGATTCCAGGGTAACTTGGTAGGAATTTTTAATTAAACTTTCTAAACATGCTTCTAATCACTAAAGTGCCACTGGGATATGGCTGCAGCACTGTATCCTGGGTGTATGGGAGGTGGGCAACTAGAAACAGAATAGCAAACTCAGCTGCTGAAAGCAATCTGCAGGGAAGAGCTGAGATTTGAGAAGGCAGCTGCTCAGCAGGGAGTAAATGAGACAACAATAAAAAAAAGAAACATGACGGCAGCAGGTATGTGGGGTGAAAGAAACAAGGCTCCAGTATTTCCTGTGGAAAATACCCAAGACTATTGCAAAAATGTGTGTATTATAAAAACACATCTAAAATGGTTAGGAAAGGGAGTAGGAATGTGTAGGGTACGATAGTCATAGCCCCTGTGAAAGATATGGGGTCATTAAAGGAGAGGGTAAGATTCCCCTGAGCGAGACAGGGGAGGAGGCGGCAGTATCAGAACTTCTATCTTTTAGAGAGGTAGCATACAAAGGTAAGGAGGCAAGGTACAGTTAAGCAGAGAAGGGGGCAACAATTGCTCTGAATCTTGGGGCATTTGGGGGAAGTGTGCTTTGTTATACTATTTTAATATTTTATTCTGCTCTTATAAATTATTTAAACCTTTACTGTCCGCCATCCTGAGATTTTGGGGTTTTTTTTTGGAAGGTGACACATCCATCTAATAAGTGAATGGCTAAATAACCCACATTTCTGCCTGTGTAGCTTGGAATTAATAGATTCCTAATCACTAATCCACTGAAGAGGAAATCTGGCAACAAGCACAGGATCTCTCCCCTACAGCACTTGTCATTTTCTCTCTTGAACTTTATACTTGTGGCCTTTCAAACACAGCTATCATTAACAAAATATTCATCACTTGGCTAATGCTTGCTTGACAGTTGTTCTGACATCCCCAACTGGCTCTCTCCATTATCCTGACATGTAAAAGGTAGGGAGGAATAAACAATTTCTCCTGCTGGGTGGGTAACTTTACACAAAGTGCTCAGGTGCATTATGAGCTTTTCGTTTTTCCCAGAAATGTCACAGTCACTGCTGAAGGTAGGGTACTGGACTGAGAGTTGAGCGACCTAACCCCAGGGATACTTGAGAAGGCCCAAGTGGGTACATGTGGGCAGGCAGGGACAGAGCGCTGCCACACACCATCCCGCCCTGCCGTGCAGGCGCCACCTGCACAGCTGGACTCTGGGGGAAAGGGGCAGGGGCAAGGGAAGCTTGCATGTGGTGGCTGCCACCGCTCCACATCTGGCTGCTGGGAGTACACTGATCCAAAAAGGTTGAAAACCCGACCTAATCAAAAACAGTGAATCCTATGTTTAGTTTGTTCTGTTCTCACCTGTTCTCCTTGGCTTCCACTGAGTCCATTTTGCCCCTGCTCACCAGATTTGGTTTCCAGAAGCCATCACTTCTCCTAACAGACCTTCCTCATCCTTTCTTGCTCCTTTTCCCTTGACAAATCCCTGACCAAGTCTCATTTCTTTTGGCTGTGAAAGACATATTTATGTGAATGGGACAGCCTTGTTATGAACCGAAAAAAAATATCTGAACATATTACTGTAATACTTGGTGTACCTATGGAAAACCAGCCTATTTTTTATTCAAAATTCTATTTTGTAAAATTTTATTATTTTGTATTTGGATGGCCAAGGCAGAGAGAAGCCAGAACCCCCCCAATGATTAAAATAATGTTGAGACATTATAACGCAGGTCCAACATGGGTTACCCAAATTCTTGCTCATTGTGGGCTCAGAACTGAGCCTACACTCAGCACATCAGAATCCCCATCCTGATCTGGTGCCCCCAGACATCAATAGCAGTCAAGCACATTGATCTTTGCCGCTACTAAGGCCAAATATACTATAAAAGGTGCAGGGACACTAGAAAGCCCCAGAAATTTTTCTAAATGTCAGGTAAACTATTTACACTTTCCCCTGCCTCAAGACATGAAACATCTACGTTATTTCACAAGGAAACTAGCTGTATTTTTGTAGAGTTTTGTTCCGTTTCAGCCTTAAATCAAAATACTCTTAAATTAGACATAACTTCTAAGTGGAAACAGAAAAAAAAATGAATTTGCTCTTTTAAAGAAATTACTGGCAGTGTAAACACAGACAAAACTCCCTTTCATTTGAGATCCTGATGACTTTGAAAGATTTGTGCACTGAAGTTCAAAACAATAAGCTGACCCTTCAAGAGCTACATGTGTACAACTGCTATGAATGGAACAAAATACAGTACAGAGGATCCAAGGAGGAGAAATGGGATAACAACTGCAACAAACGCTTTGTTTAGTGTTATGAGGGGCATACTTTCTCACTATACAGAAATAGCAACGTGTGCCTGAAACTGAAATTCTGGAAATCTGCCAGCACTAGCCCTTTTGCAGATAAACAATATTTTCTGCTTAAACATGAAGCATGTCTATAAACACCCTTAAGGAGTTGGGAAAAAGAGGCACTTTAATCAGAACAGCTCCAAGAGCTGCTCTAACTAGTGTCCAGAGTGTCATGCATCCCTGCATAGAAAAATGGTGGTGGTGGTGCTTGAATGAAAAGCTCAGCTAACAAATTTTAGTTAAAGCACCCTCCTGCCATTTTTCAGCGCAGGGACATTGATACACATGATGCTGGAGTCTGCTGGAGTGTGGTAATGACCATGGTCCAGTAGACTCAATTAACCAAGTCTGCTCTGACACTGTAATTACAACAAGTCGAAGAAGCCTCACTGCGTGTGTACAGGCACCGTGAAATTTCCCTACTGTTAAGAGTAGGGACAACGTAACGGTCCAATTTCTAATGTAGTGGTGTTTGTACAAAGACAGCTTCTTACTCAGCATGTTGAGGTTTATGAGAGGAAAGATTTCCCTTAAAGTCGTATTTGGCAATAGAGGTTGTTCTCTGTTCCTTGACAATAAAAGGCAGCTCACACTACTGTTAGCGGTAGCTGTCATGTATTTGTCTGGCACAATCTTTATGAAGAAACCTAGGAACTACCGCAGATGACAGATGATAGTAGTTCAGTAGTTCCTCTAAAACAATTGACTGCTTGTCTGCGTTTGACGTTTAACTCTGAAATTAAAAGGTGGTGTTGATCTCGTAAATTAAGAGTTTGCTAGACCAGGAATTTTATCCATTACACACTGTCACTTGTACTACTGCAACTTACTGCAGCTTGAAATTGGTGTAAAACTGCACTAGTACAAAATTACAGCTTTAGTCTGACCCATGTGCAGGGACCTACCGAAATTGTGATTTTGCAAAAGTCTGGTAATGCCTACAAAATCCATGAAAGAAACAAACTTACTGAAAATAAAATGCTGGCTTTCCAGAGAGCGCCAGCAACCCCAAAGCACTGCTTTAAAGAGAGGCTAGAACAAGTCCAGGCTGTGTAGCGGGAGCAGGAGGGAGAGGGGGGGTGTTGGGAAGAGCAGGGCTGCTGGCACAAAGGGGAGCCCAAGATGGCTGCCGGCCCTGCCCTTCATCACTAACTGGCTGAGGGAGGGCTGCCTGTTATGCAGCTCCACCCCTCTCCACCAATCAACAGTGAGGGATAGGGCTGGGGCTATGTAACAGATGCTCTTGCAACCAATCAGTGACAAGGGCAGGGCCACTGGAGCCCCTCAGCCAGAGGTTGGGGTGGGAGGTGGGGCTAGAGGCCATCACCATCTTTCTGCAAAATTGGCCGGCCACCTTGAGTTGAGTAGACCTCTACCTGCGAACACTCGGGTTTGTACTGATCCATCTAGTTCAATGCCTATAGCTGGGGCCAATCCTTCTTCACTGGCTTTAAGAGAGGCTAGAACAAGGCAAGTCTGAGTTTCCAAAGGAGCTGAGATTCATGTTGAAGGCATCTTCGTAGATGGAGTTGAATACAAACATCACATAGATTATGGTTGGTTGGTGCCCCAGGACAAGCATCAGTCAACTGAATGGTGAACACCACTTACACAGGGGTTGGAGGATAAGGAAGGTAAGTGGTCAGCAGAAAGCAATTATAGAGACCTACTTAAAATCACAGAGAGATTAAACAATTTCCACGAGTTGGTCGCAGCAAAGTGCAAATTCTGTGAACATTTCCTGGTTGTGCACTGCCAACCCTGCCACTCAGCACTGACTGGCAGAGAGGCCCCAACGGGGAAAGAGGGATGAGGGGGTGGCTGCCATCTTGTTTGCTGCCCTTCACACTGCCCCACTAGCAGGCACCTATCCCCAAGGTGGGCAGCAAGGACTGCTGGATCCCACAGGGGAGCCAGCTTTTTATTTTTATTCATTTTTTAGCTGATTTCACAGACAAGCTTGGATTTTACAGTTTCTGCAAAATACATAAAATCATGAACTGAGCAGACCCCTAAATTTCAGAATATGGCATGTGGTCTGACAACATAGAATGAGCAACTTTATATACCCGAGGAAGACTCCTCAAGACTCTCAAGGGATAACGGGATTTACTGCACATGCATAGGGAGTGGCAGGAGAAAAAACACCGACCAACCCACCCACCCACCCCAGAGCTTTCCCTGCAGGATAAATGCATATATTACATAGCATTCTAGACACAAAGCTTTCACTGAAAAACATCTGCAATGTTCAACTTACTTTACTGACCAAAAAAGCCTGTCTGTTGCATTCTGTTGTGTGTACAAAAATTAAACTGATATCTTAGTTGAGGAATAGGAGCACAATTCAGACATTTTAGAAAATGCTGGAAGAAATGCCATAAATAAATAAATAAATATTACTCATCAGGAATCCATCAGTGAAATATAAGGTAAATAATATTTTGTGATTGCCAAATTAAAATGATTTAAAAGGCAGGTCAACTTTTAATTTATGCAAGAAAAATCATATCCCAGAACTTAAACAAAGAGACAAACTGATTTTACTGAAGATATGAAATACATAAGGAATACAATGAACACAATTAAAAAAAAAATCAAATACCTTGGTCTTTCTGCAATATTGCTAGGCACATGACAGATGCATGGGCCTAAGAATTCACAGCTTTTTTACCTCAGCTTAACTCTAACTTTTAGAATTTATATTGGCCAAAGGTCTACGTAGCCTGCTCTATTTGCATGACTGAATACTGCATAGGATTGTATCATCCATGGAAGTCTGCTCCTGAAGTCCATATTATTCACTGTTTTCCATTTATTGTGATAAAATGTTTCTTGCTTGTCTTAGGTGATCTGCACAACCATAAAAAAGCCACACACAAACCACAATACATTAACATAAATAAATAAAAGCTATCCCATCACATTTAAGGGCTAGAAAACACAGCATACTGTACATTAGGTTTATGAACATGGGGGTCAAATTAGTGAGCAAGACAACATGGAGTACCTGTTGCACACATATTTCTTGTCTACTTATCCTGATCAATCTCTGTGTAAAATCCATTCACTCATTTTTCTACTTCTGTCACCTGGACCAGGTTCCATCAGCCCTTGGTAGTGATGAACAAATCTACCAGCTTCCTGGCTGTACTTTGTTCAACTTTTAAGTTCAACAGCAAACAGTCCGAGTAGCAAAATGAGCTCAAGACACAATGCTTGGATTTGAACTGATAAAAATAAATAAATAAATAACAAATAGTGATATTTGCATTTCACTTTTGGTCATGGGCCCATCTCTGTTCAGAAACCATGTGTAGAAACAATATTCTTCCTCCTACAGAGAGAAAGTTACTGCATTTGTACTGTATATTTCTGCTTTATATAGTTAACATTCTTTCCATGATCTTTGCCATCATGGTATTCTGCACTTTCCCTGATATCACTTATTGGCGTCCAAAGATTAACTAATAGAGACAGTGTGAAGGAAGTTCAGGACAGTTGGCAAAGCAGAGGTCTCCGAGACTGCATGATTGACAACACTGTCTGAAATGACTCAGTTATTTAGGAGATGAGAAAACAAGCCTAGATTTCTGTTAATTCTTTTAGAAACAAGATGAAGGTTTGTTTGTTTTTGCCTTGCATCTTCATTGCCTTTTCTAGTAGTAGTAGGATGGAGAGACATGCAACCCTTTCAAGCCAACACTTAAACAGAGGCAACAGTGAGTATGTTTCAACTTTATTTAAAAAAAAAAAAAAAAAAATTATTTTCCCATATAAATAACTGTGGGCAATCCCTCTGCAGATAGGTAAAAAACACTGTGTGTGTCATTCTGTAAAAAACAGACATTACTGAAATGGTACTGAAATCCATAACATCCCCCAACACTACCATAAAAATGTTATTTAACCCTCTGCCCAAAATGCTTGTCTAAGGCATTAGAGAAGAGGCCATAAAACATTGCTGGAAAGTTGATCTTCTGTTCTGCTCAAGCCAACAATCTGGTAAATTATCTTTTGTCGGGCTTAACAAGAGTGAAATGAGCACAAGATGGAGGCCAAACTGCCCACATTAGAAACCCGATTCCCTGGTTAGCTGTCACAGCCAAGTTTGGATGTCCTATGACTGGGCCAGGAAGCTGAAATATTCATCCACTTTGTCTCCAGAAGGCATAGAAAATTCTTGATGCCATGATAAACTTCTGCTGGCTCAGCAACTGCCTCCCAATCCACTCCCTTTAACTGGAAGTGGTAGAAATGTTGAGCAGTGGATAGATCATGATATATACCTAGAGACCAGACTTCAAATTTCCTGGAGGAAAAATTAACAAGGGGGAAATGCTAGAAGACAGCTAGAGAAAAGTGAAATTCCCTGTGGAAGAGCCACTGTGTTGGCTCCCAAAGACATGGTTTGGAGAAGTAGAAGTAGAGAGGCAAGTTACAGCTTACAACACTGCTGTTTTCTGGAGTTTAAGGGTGACAATGTAGTCCAGATGAGCTTACTGGCTGAAAATCAATCATTCTTTCTGTCAAGCACCATGATAAAAAGAATGGCAAGGATTTTGAAGGCAATACCAGAGGCGGTGGCGGCAATGAAGATAATGGAGGTGAAGGATACAATGCTGATGAAGATTAAATGGAAGATAATGCCAACAGACGAAGATGGCAGTAATGCTGGCAACAAGAAGGCTGCTTATATGGTTGGCATTGGCGATGACCACAATTCATTCATATGTCCATATAGTCATCATCTTCGTCAGTGTCACTCTCCAGTGAAGACTCTTGACTTGAGGTCTCTAAGATCTCCAAAGCTGGCTGACAAAGGCTTTCCTTCTTTACATTTGCTGCAGACTGAGCAGATAAAATAGCGGACTGATCACCCCCGCCACAAAAAAAAAAAAAAGGGGAGAGAGAGAGAGAAATTGCTGAATATTTAGGAAAAACTGATCAGAGGGTTTAAAAAATCAACTATCCGGTCCTCAACATCCATAATTCCTCTTATTTGTATAACCATTCGTGCAAACTTGTGGCTACGTTATACTTTTCACTGAGCTTCCCTATAGCTAGGACTCATTACTCTACAGCAAGGGTTTCCAATCCCTGGGCTGTGGCAGGTTGGCTGACTGACTGCAGCACAGTTGGCTGCCAACCATGGCTCCTTCTGCAGGGCCCATGGTAGCGCAGGGTTTAGCCCACCCTGCCACTTGGGGGATGGGGTTATCCTTACCCGTCTTCCAGCCGAAAATTCTGGCCATGGTTGGCTATGACATTTGGGCCATGGTTTGCCAAGCTGCAGCATAAAAACTTTGGGAAGCCCTGCCCTAGAGCAAGATGCTTTAGAACAGATGTTCTATTCCCCCTGTGACTATTTTGTTCTGTTGCTTTCCAGGAATCTTAGTAGTCCTGCAAAAGCTATGAACTCCTCAAGGCACCAGGACTGTGACAACTATATGCTCACTCCCAACCAACTTCTTTTTGTGCAATTCTTGTAAGGAAAGCTAGGATTTTATATCCTGTCACGAGCTGAGGCCTGAAGTCATTGTTCCAGTAACAATTTTCTGTTAAAGGAGGCAGAGCTTAAAGTTAAAAACCAACATTTTAAAAAATTTAGTTCTAAAATTACCTTTAATTTTTGTTTGGTTTCTTCTGAGATGCTGCCCTTTGGAGAAAGGAGGGTAGGAGTTGGTGGAGTGACAGTGATCTCAGGTGGAAATTTGGTAATGGATGAAGGAATGAAAAGCTTTGGCATGTTGGGCAGAATGCGGGTTTTTACTCGAGTGCTGTCTGCCTTGCTCTGCTGGCTTCCCAAGGACTGTGAACTGGAGCAGAGTTCCAGCTTGGAACTGGAGGCTGAGGGGAAAAGAATCAGGAATAAAAATTTCAGGGATTATCCAAGTTTATATATGCCACAAGATAGGAAACAGCAATTTGGTGTATGGCTTGCTGAAAAGATCCTTTTGCTAAACACAGCAATTTTCTTATCAAGGCTCAGAAACAGAAGTAACAAGGGAAGACGGGTAGGAGAGCTAGCAAGCAGTGACACTTCCAGGATGTCAACAGCTCAAACTTTCTACTGCAGATAGGCCATTTGACAATGCAATCTTGTCTGAGACATACCTGTGGAATGCTGCTGCAACAGTTAATTTCTTAGCCTATAGTTTTGACCTGGTCACTTTTCTTTGTAATTGTCTACTGGTTCCACCTTCACCATTACAGAGAATATAATATACTTGCCTTCATGTTCTAGCCTCTTCACATCTTCTCTCTACCCAACAGGTTATACCTTAAATCACTGTCAAGGTGCTGACTCCCATTTTCAGTCGACTCACAATACCAACCTCTGTTGTTCACAAGTTAAACTATCTAACATTGTCCCTTGCACTTAAGCTGGTTGATAGATATTTACAGGGAGCTCTTATTATCTTCCTTCAAATCCCTCCTTAAAACTCTAGTTTCTTAATGCCTACAAAAAAAAAAAAAAAAAAAATTCTCAACAGGTTTAAAGCACTGCTGATCAAGCTGACCATTCTAGTCCATTGTCTCTTTGTACTCCCATGCCTAACTGTCCATCTGCTGTTTCTTGTCTTAGACTTAGATAAGAAGCTCTTTAAGAAATGGAGGGCATTTTTGTTCTATGTTTGAACAGGATGTAGCACAATGAGGGCCTGATTCATAATTAGGACTAAGCACAAATGCAATCCAAGTAAATAATAATTCTGCAATACTGAACTGTATAAGTTGTCTCTAGCTACCATGGCATAGAACCATAACTAATGCCCTGCCCCCTTCCAAAAAATCAAGTTATGTAAAGTAGCTGCACCATGCCAGCCTTTCTAAGATAACAACAAAGAGGGATGTTTCCATCTTCTCTTCAAGCTTAACACTTACAGTTTTAGACACTTCTAAGAGGCTGGGCTGAAACCTACGTGCTCTTAATACAACAGAGCAACACAAAAACTGACATTCTGGGTCACATGCCAGGTCCTATTAAGCATATTGCCATATTTCCAAGTAGGCTAACCACTTCACAGAAACATGCCAGAAATACTGCAGTAGGTAGATGCAAGTCCTAGGTAGGCTTCAGCTTTATTTGTACTGCTGCAACACCTAGAAACCCTAATTATGGATAAGGGCCTTGTGGGCTAAGTAACATACAAACACAAACCAAGATGACACTCCTTACTCCAATCCCCAGTAGCTAACAATTGGTTTAAGCCCTGCAACCAAGGCTTTACATTTCTTCCAAAACTTTTTTTTTCCCCAAAGGCATTAACTGTTAAAACTCAGGATCTTCTTGTTTACCATGTACATGTCCTCTCTGAAGCTTACTGAAAACATTTTTTTAAACAGCCAATTACTCTTTTTTAAAGATTAGTTTAAAAAAAACTAATTTTGTTTTCAAATATATCTGGGACAAAGAAAGAATCCCCTATTAGTGGAAGGCATAAGTGTGTGCGTATGTGTAATAACTGCTCTGAAGTAGGAATGCTGCAGACCTTAGTTGACCTCAGTCAACTCTTAATTAAAAAAAAAAAAATCTTTAAAGAGCACAAACTACACAGAGCAAGAGTCAGGTACTATGGTGTTTGTTTGGCTATGCTGCTATAAATATTTAGGAGGCAAGTCATATACCAAAGAGAATTATTGAGGGACTATGCGGCACTTCTCCAGGAAGCTGAGCTATTGCCATGAATGCCTGTAAACTCTGGAACAGTTGACTAAAAGGCAGAGAGAAGGCTGGGAAAAAAATATCACATACTAGAACATAGTGCCTACAGATTAATGTGTTGCCCATTAAACTAACAGTTTCAGCACTGAAACTTGCACATGCATTTTTTTGAGCTTCTAGAGAATCATGACGCATTCTTACCCTGGGTACAGACATGTCCTGAACTTGTGCTGGTCACTGATTCCACTTGCCAGCAAGCAGGTTCAGATGATGGAGCAACTGTAGCCATTTTCATTTGTTGGCAAAGTCGAGACTCTTGCTGCTGAAATCCAAGCCCTTCCAGCTCTTCTTCCTCTTCATTAACCAAAAGGAAAAAAAAAAAAAAAAAATAAAAAATCACAGATTAGAGACATTTTGATCTATTTTGCAACTCTTATTTCTTTTATGCATTTCTCACAATTAATGGACATTTACATCATTGAACCTACCTATGCGTTTAAACTGAAATGTAACTAACTAACGGAAATAAAATACCGTCAATTTAAAGTCATTTCAATGCCTGGTAGTACCAACCTAAACTCCAATTTCCTTGAAGCATTTTATAAAATTGGATAAAACATTCTAACACAAAATCTTTTTTCTTCTTTTTTAATTAATGATGTAAAGTCACAAGGATGTGCCAAGCATAAATGTCTGAACATATGCAATTGACCGCAAACTTCCAGATACCTGGAAGCAGGTAGAGTTTTCATAAGCACCATCACACAGACGATGCCAAACCAGTATAAGTTTACTGTGACTGTACAGAACTACAGTTCTGATCCAAGGTATCAGCATTTGGATTGTGGGCAAATGACAGGGACATTTCTATATATGTATGTACTGTATTACAAATGGTCTTTAAAGTGAGCACCAAGAAACAACAGCAAATTTGGTTTGGCTTAACCAATTCTGAGACAAAGTGCGTTCAGGCTTCAGTGGCAAGTTTACGTACGTTTGCTAATGCATTTTTTAAATTCTGAAATTTCCGCATTCTGACATATGAGTTTAAATGTTTACAACTCAGATCTTCATGCTGTGTTTGTGCACTCTTAGTTTACTTTCTATTAGAAAAATATTTTATTAAATAGTCGTCTTCCCAACAGAGCTTCAAATTCTACCCGAGGTAGAAATTTTTACTGACAGAAAAAAAAAAAATCCTAATGATCCCAAAGGCAGTCTGTTTTGAGAGGTATAGGCTGAAACAGGCCTGAAACAGTTGTAAGCTTTTCCTGATTCACTGTTTAATAATAAAGCTTACTACAAGTGTTATCTGGATTACCTGACCAACTTTCCAAAAAAGAAATTATGACAATTTCTCTCAACCTAAAAAAAAATGACTTTTCCCTTGAAATGATGAAAAACATTTTTCCATCTGTACCCAATACAATCGAGACCTGATGATCAGCCATATAGACCTCTCACTGTCCGATCCCTGCTTTTCCACCAGAATTTTGGAAACAGTATGTGTTCTGGATGAACAACCTGACAACTCTATTAAAAGGAACAAATGGTCCAGCATTCTTTCCCTCTCGTCCAACACTGTAAGGCCTCACATGGATGTGTGTCCAGTCTTGGACAAAGTACTTCAAGGAATATGAGGAAAGAGTTGGAGAGTCCAGGAGGAAAACAGGAAAAGTGAATCGGAGGCCTAGAAAACACCACACAAAAAAAGGCTGGAAGAGCTAGGAATATTTTAGGCTTTTCTTTTCCATGCTTAAGTGGCGGGGGGGAGTGGGAATCTGATAAAAGTCTTTAGACAAAGAGTTGTTATGTATAGACCCATGATTCGATATTGCCTGCATCTACAATGGACACAACAAATAGTAATGATCTTAAATTGCAACAAGGGAGATTTATAAAGTTCTTCCTAAAATCCCATCAACTATGACTATGGCTACACACTGGAACAAACAGAATACTAGAGAAAAGTTGGGGAATTTCCATAATTACAAGTTTAAGTCCATATTAGAAAGATGCTCGACTTGAATGGCTTAGATAGGGATCTTCTTATTTTAAGCAAGGGACTGGACTTGATGACCTCCTGGGGTCTCTTCCAGCCCTATGCAATTATGATGCTACACATTAAAGAGAAATATAAGTTACTAAACTTTAAACTGGATTCCCTCTAAATAAGCAAGCTGTAAATCCTGTAATCTATATTAAATTGCAGTCTAGGAAGAGTTTGCAAGTGTTTGGTTGCTGAGCCATAGCAGGGGTTTAAATATTTCAGTAACCAATTTAAAGTTTACCATTCATTAAGACTTATGATTTGAATTATTGCTTAATGATAAAATAAGTATACCTTTTACACTGATTTTTTTTGGTTTGATTATAAGGTGCATCACTGCTTGAACTGATTTGCTCTGTTTTGATTCTAAGTATGTTATATCATGTGACCCTATTGATTGGTTCTTCTAAGCAATCAAAGTCTAGCCTGATGCCGCAAGCTTGATATACAGCTACATTTTATTTTCAGTAATCAGTAGATCCACACACATCACTGCTTTCTTTGCTTTTGATTTTATTAGTCTTGCAGATCCATTTCATAGAACAATGCAATTTTGTTTGAATAAAAATTAGATGCGTCAGTTTTTCACTTTTAAAAGGAAAAAAAAAAGTGAGAAGGCATACTTCTGAATTTTTATTCCTATGCTTCTGGAAACAGTATTGTTAATGTAAAATTGTACTGAAAGCCCCTGCCTATCAAAATGAAGAGGCATGGTCAGGTTAATCAATTAGTAATTTTACTCCCAGAGGCGTTAAATGCGTAGTGATTGAATCCTGCCCCGGATTAGCTCAAACTCTTAATCTGCCTGCGACATTTATTGCTATGGTCATTTGAGATCCACATAGTTTTTTTAGTTCAAAAACTGAGTTTATGAAAAAAAGGTTAACATTTTCTCTTAAATATAAAAAAGTTACCCGGTGGTCCCAGCACATCCAGGGTTAGTCATAAATTTATCTACCAGTTTCCCTACCTGAAATTGTACTAGCTGATATTTTATTTAATATAGTGTACTTAAGTCTTTAAATCCTTTTTCTTTACGTAGACAGAAAAAGCCAGACAGGATAAACAGAGAGCCACACATGCATGCAAAGTCAAATTTTATACTATTTGTCTAACACAGATCTCAGAAGGAAATATCCTGATATGTCGTGTTTGTGGAATTACAGTCTAGATGAACATAATGTCCTAGTTCTGCTAATAAAAAACTTTCCCCAGGGAAGCAAAAACTGTACTAACTCATGAACCACACAATTCTGCATCAGCCCAACAGCACAAGGAAACAGGCACAGCACATTTTGAATGTGGTCAGAAGCTCATCTTTTAGTCTTGGTCAGCCACATCTTTCTATATTGCATAGCACTCGTATCAGTCTCACACATTTTCAAATGTTAGCATCATAAACCTTGCTGAAAAATAAAGTCAGTTTCTGAAGACATTAATGAGATGCACCAGCTGCTTGTCTCCAGGCAGAAGATGGGACAGGGTACTTTAAAGATTTATTTAGCGCTCAAAACCTAAAGTGCAACTCACAGATGTTAAGCACAAAAGGAAAATAGATTTGCAATGCAAAAATGTTAATATTTACACTGAAAAGTTCATCTCTATTTCAGCCAAATGGAGCCGAATATAAAAGAAAAAATTAGCTCCCCCCCTTCCCAACAACTCTCTAATATGCATAACATAATATACATAATAGAAAGAGGCACATCATACCTTTCAACATCTCCCTGCTTTAGTGAGGAAGAAACAAGCTGAAAACAATTCAATGCAACAACCTACTCCAGCTTTCCTCTCCAACCTCTTTCCACTTGTTGCCAGGGTAACCAGTGTTTGCAGATGCCTATAGCGGGCGCCTCAGTTCATGACTTCATCATAGTTAATATTCTCTCTCACCGTCTCTCTTTATACAGGGAATACATTAGATACATACACCAGACATTGTACACATATAGATTATACAATTCCTGTGAGTATTTTTCTACAAATATCACAAGTTACTTTGTTATTTGTTATGTATACAATGGAAAAAAATTGATTTTTTCTCCTCTCCAATTCACCGATGTGCAGAAAGTTTAAAAACAGAGGAACTGTAAGTCATAAACCCATGCTCTTTGTACTGAGTACTCTCATTTGATTTGTTTGGGCTGTGCATTATGTCACTTGATTTCCTTGCACTGTCAGGTATTGAAACACCAGCATTATCATGTTAATTAAATGTGTTAATCAGAATTAAACACACAACTTCAGTCATTTACAAAAACCGACAAATGCTAACTGAAAAAGGGGGGAGGGGGAGAAAAGGATAGTATGACTAGCACCTTAAACACATGCCTTCCAGCTGCTGAAGGTGGCAACTAGATATGGTAGTATGCACACAAAGGCAGATTAAGGACTTAAAAAGCAGAAGCATCTCACCCTAGAAAAGACTGAAGAGCCAAAACTAAAAACCACTGTACTTGAAAGAAAAAGGAAGATTGGGAAATTAAAATGTCCAGCAGCTTCAACTTGTTAAACAGGCAATCCAAAAGAAAAAGAAACACTAAACATATTGTCAAAGGAAATATAATTCTACAACATAAAAAGTTCTGTAACACTTCAAAATATTTTAGAAACAGCAATGACTCAATTTTGCAATTCCTAATTGTTTGATAGTACTTATACCATTTGTCCCAGTGATTTCAATTAGTTACTTAAATATGAGTGTTATTCAGCACAAGCACTACTCAAAAGAAATGTGAAGCATTGATCAGTTCACCATGAAAGGTAGGCAGGTGTTTCTGGGTGCCTATAGACGTGCTCCGACATGTTCCACCTGGAACCTGTCACAGTAGACTTGACTACTTGGATCTGCTCCACATTCTAATCAAAATGTGCCCGTGTAGCCTCATCATCATGTGCCTTAAGCCCTCCCCACTTTTCAAAATGGCTGCAAGAGCACTTAACTAAAGCTTAAGCTTTAGTTAAAAGTGCCCCTGTCTATTTTGAAGTGCAGGGGCTTAATGAATGTGATAGCAAGCTGTTTTAAATTAGAGCCGCTGTCTGGGAACTGTTCCAACTAACCCCCCCACCCAAACGTGTATTGGCAGCCACTGTCCCTACTTTTTTGATGGAGACTCACACAAGGCCAGATCTGCTCTCTGTTACAGAACAACAGATATATTTTGTCTGTTAAAACTTTTTGATCTCTTATTTTAAGTGTTTTTGAAAAATAAAGCATGGTATTCACTCCCCAGGATTTACAAAAACAAAACAAAGAAAAACCCCCAACCAATGAAAGTGGTTTGCTAATTCACAGTGGTCTCTGTTGCAATGACCAATCTAGTAGGTGCAAATAACTTCGAGAAAAATTGGATCATATTGGAGTACAAGAGCAACTTTTCATTTGTAATCTGTTGCCTATAAGTTTTATTTAACAGCTGTCTGGCAAAACTTATGTTATTTCCTTCTCTGATGTTTCATCCTTCCTTGACTGGAGGCCAATTAAGCACAGGAGAGGTTGTTAAAATGGCTGCTTTCATTGCTGAGAGTTAAACAGAAAAAGGAGGAGATATTTTAAACTAATCTTAACCACAGACTAAATCCCCTCAAAGGATCCTGGGGACATCAAGAGGTTGTACTATGCATTAGGGGAAACACTAAACTTAACTTGGCGTACTTCCAACAGGTGATCAGGAGAAGAAAGAGAATATGCTTGATGATGTGATCAGCTAGTGATTTCAAGTGTGTGTGGCAAGAGGCAATTAAGAAATCATAAAAACAGGGAAAACTCCACTGACTTTCATTCAGCAGTAAGAGTTCTCATAGACATGGATTACAGTGGAAGAGACCAGGGAAGTGAGAATACCAAAGCCAACCCCCATGGAAGTGATTGCAACAAGGATTAAAGAGAATCATCCTGTTTTAATGCTGCTGGCACTAAATTGCATCTAGGACAATAAAATCTGACCCTGGAATCTACAACCACCAGCAGAAGAGATAGATTGCTGTACTATGAAAAACCCACATGTTTCTATGGTTGTAATTAGATGTTTAAAAAATATATATATACACTAGGGAGTTTTAGAAGTTGTAAATATATAAATCATTGTGCCTAACTCAAAACAGGGTAACCTATCATCAGATCCAGATGGCAGAAGGAGCTGGGTATGACCATGGCTATTCAGAGAATTAGAAGCAGTAAAGAGTCATGGTGAGCATGTTAATGTATTGCATAGCATACAGCAAGGCAAATGCCCTCAGTGGAGCATATTATAGACTTAGTGAGTTCTCTGAAGTACTTCCCACTGTCATCTGCATCATATGTCAGTCTTTCAAGGATTCAGCTGCTATCAGGCTGTGCCTCAGCTGAACAACTAAGCCACGCTATGGAGTACTGCAAGTCAGTGCTAATAGAATCTGATGAAAGTGATATAGAAGTCCTAAGTTAGCATGCCCATTTTAGCCCATGTTTGTTTCACAATCTCCCCTTAGTGCAATATAGAAATATGAACTGAACAAAACGGGGCGATACGGAATCCCTTTGACAACTTTGAAGGTAAAATAACAACTGTCCATATGGTAGCTCTCTACATGTTGATTACACTCCTCTGGCTGTAGTTCTCATATGCCCTGTTGCATATTTCTTCCCCACATCAGGGATGCAATGCTGTGTCATATTAATATGGTATTAATTTGTCTAAGACCTGCCATTCTAAAGTGTCCTTTATGTTGAGCTTCTGCTGCTGAGGCCATTATTCCTACCAGCTCTCTCTTATGCCAAGTCAACCGTAGCACCAGTTTTTTCTCCACATCTCTTTTCTGACATTCTCACACAGCCCAAGCAACCTTCATGAACCCTCACTGGATATGTATTTAAGCAAGTGGGCCACAGAACTTGTTTCTCAACTTGTTCCACTGTTTTTAGGTAGGACAAGCCCTCAAGATCAGAATAGACTATATACACAAAATTCCTGTTGCAATACAGAAAGAAATAACTTACAATTTTCTAGTTTTAGCAGTTATGTCACAGCCAATAAAAATTTGCTTTGTATGCAAGTAGAAGAGTCATCGTGTTTAGAAGGAATGACTGAGGCAAGCTGCAATAACTCCATGTATCTGGAAGTGATGAACTAAAAATTTTGGTAGATTCACAATTCTAAAGTACCATCACCTTCATATTAGTAGCTAAATTAGAGATAAAAGTAATGCAACTGATGAAGCAGGTAATTAAATCTCAAAGTCCTCTTTGCATTCTGCTTTAGTCTCCTCAGGGGGATCCTGCTCTTCTCCATGTATTGGAGCATTTTTCATGCAAAGTAAGAGAGATAAGAATAGAACATGGTGCATTCTACTGCACATGGTAGAACGTTTGGGTGCGGGCAGTGGGAACAAGGTTCGTGAAAAAACCCGCCCAAAGAACAGATTTTAATCAGGTAACATTTTAACCTTCAAGGTAGTTTTTACATTGACATTCAAATGGACATTAATTTAGTGGGAGAGGACCCTGATCTTTCCTTCTCTCTCATTTTATATGCTGATATAATGGAATACTGGTTTCAAGCAACATCATTTACCTTTGAGTAATTCCAGTGGTGAAGAATCTTTTCGTGCTATCCTGCACTTCCCAGCCCAGGTTGGTGCTAGTGTTTTCCTGCCCACTCCCTTAGCAATCATTGCTGGATTAAGGAATGGAAAGGGACAAAGATTTTTTGGTTTGGGGTGGGGTTTTTGTTTTGTTTTTGTGGAGATGAGGGGTGGGAGGGCATTTTAGGGAGAGCATACACACACAGATTTTCAGAGATTAGAACAGTACAGCTACTGAAATGGCGCGACAGTGCTGGAGAGAGTTATCCAAGTTGTCCTATTTTACAGTTCCCCAGAGTCAATTTTACACTGAGCTAAAGAGGCTGGCAGCCCAAGTGCATTTATGCTGAAAAGCAAGAAGTTTTCCTACTGTAATTATCATCATAACTACCTTGTTGTTGGACTTCATCATGCTGTAGTTTCTATATTGGTTGTTGTACACCAGATCCAAAAATCTCATTAACATGTTTACACAGGGAATGACTGGCAGAGAACCAGAACTGCTTGGAAAACCATTCTGTAATCCCTCTCTCAATGAAGTCATGGAGAATTACAACTGTTCATCTTTGACAGTGAATCCTCTAAGATGAGCAACTAGATAGGGAAGGGGTAAGGCAAATGATAATTAAGAAGGAATGCAAAAAAGGAACAAACTGAAACAGATTACTTGGAAAATAAGGCATGAGAGTTTATATAGGAAGAGAACTAATGGAGGTATGGGGGAGGGAGAATAAAAACTTTTTTTAAATCTCTTTTAAAATCCAAGGTGGGGTGAAAAGGGAGGAGGAAAAAGAAGAAAGCAGCAAAGGACACTGCTGTAATTGGTGTCTGTCTCAGCTAGAGAAATGACCTGTCAGGTAGGTCTGAGATCTAGAAAGCCGGAAATGACACATGCACTCAGCACTGAAAATGAGAGCATTATTAAAAAAAAGCCTCTTGATCTTCAGACAGCAGTTTCAGAGAATAAAATGTTGGCAGCTGAAACTCCCTCCCCTCCCACAACCAGAAGATATATAAAAGCAGTGAAAGAAGAAACAACAATTAGAAGCTTAAGAAACCCCTAAAAAGTACAGGGAATCAAAAGATTAAAAAAAAAAAAAAGGTTCCAGTCACTGCATAGTGGCCTGGGAAATTGGGGAGAGGGAAGCGTGTCAGAATTGCTTACGAGTTTTATGTGGAAAGCAATAGCACACAGGAGCTCTAGCCTGTATTGTCATTCCTACCTCTCTGCTCAGTGACTGCATAGCAACTGTGAAACACGGAGGTTTAGTTTTTTTCCTCCTTTGGGTATAGACCTAAATTATTACCTATTGAAAAATCCTACAAAGACATTCCATAATACTATGAAATACCATTCCTGAACTTTATGGGCAACAAAAATCTAACACCCCCCCCAACCCCCACCACACGGATGCATAGGGTCCCTCCATGGATCTGTGAAGAAGGAAAGTGAGGCGATTATAATGCGACTATTGGTGGTGGATGTTAAATTTCAATTTCATCCTGTACTCTGAGAGATTAGTTTATTCAAAAAATTAATTTCTCCCTGGTTTGCTCTTTGCTGCTGATGCATTCAGATTATGTGCATTTAGCTGCTAAGGTTGATTACATAAGAAAAAAAGTCATGTACATTAGGTATGTGTGCACAAACTGTACAAAGATATGAATTTACAGTACAATGTTACTTTAACAAAACGGTTTGAAACTTGCCTACAAATATGTTGTCATTGTTAATAAATAAGATTCTAATATCTCAGCACTACCTCCAGAATTGTCAAAGAACAGTGATTCTCAACCAAAGTGTCATGGCACCCTAGGGTGCCATGAGATCAAACGTAAGGACATAAGCAGATAAAGGCAGGCTCAGGCTCTCCTTGTCGGTCTGCTCCTCCACCCTCACTGCCTGGGGTCCTTCTGCAAGGAAGTAAGCACTGTAATAAACTCATTTTTATATAAAGGTGCGATTTAATTTGCAAAAATTATGGAGAGGTATTTGAGTCTGAGGGGTACCTCTAGTCTAAAAAGGGTGAGAACCACTGCTCTAGAACATGGCATAGACATGCCAACACACAGCAAAATATGTATCAGTAACTTATCAGTTAAAGAGTTTTTCACTATGTTATATACCTCCAAACACAACACGTGGCAGAGCTATCCACGTAACAAACTACATCAAGAGAGTTAGACTGATGTTCTTTTACACATTTGACCAGTAATTCAATTCTAACATTTTAAATATGTTTAAGCCATTTAAAAACAAAACAAACAAAATACCAGTTCCTATTTCTTTATATCAAAGAGTCTGAGAAAAGCAGTGCGTTTTAGGTCACCTGGGAGCTGGAAATCCTTTTCCATTAAATATCAGACAAATTTAATTGGGTGAATCTGATATCTTTTATTAGATCAACTTAAATGCTGTTAAAATGTGTACGTCCCTTTCAGAACTGAGTTGGGACTTAAGTTTGTGCTTGTGTTCTTTTGAGTGTGACCCAGACATTCAAAAATGGGGCTGGGAATCAGAACTCTGCTACTGCCTCACTTTGTGGCCTCAGTCCAAGACAAAGGCAAGGTCAAGAGACAAGGCAAAAAAAGTCAAGACATTTTCTTTAGAACAGACTTACCATGTGCAAGGTAAGACATGCTGGGAGCAGTCTCTACACTCTGGCTCTGGAAATGGTCAGTGTCTTTATTTGGCTCCTGTGGTTGTGGCACTGATGACAATGCTGAGGAAGAAGCAGCTTGCTTCGGTTTGGAATGCAAGTCATTCAGTCTCAGTAAATTTTCAGAAGTCACAGCATCTGGGTTCACTGAAGTGGCATGCAGTGTTGCTGGAAAGAAACTCTCTTTGCTGTCCTTTGTATGTTTTGGGGTTGTTGGCATTTCACCTGTGGACTATATTTAAAAAAACAAGACAGTGAAAAATGTGTTCCAGTCATCTCATATGCTACTTTCTCAAATCGGAAAATATAGACAGCGTGATGATTTTGTGTACTAGGCAAATAACCTCTCGTTATGAGAAAAAAACTAATTATAATACAACCTTTCCCTGAACAAGTGCATATTAATTTGCTGTACTCTACAGTATATTTAGCAAACTATCACCTTGAGCATTTGTTCATATTTAGATTGTTTTATTTAGCAGCTACTTGCGCATGTGCATGTAAAGTCCCTCACAATGTAATTATTTCTGCTCAACTTTTTTTTACCAAACATGAATTTCAGAAAAGTTCCAAATGTCTATGAAAAGAAAGCAGCTCTGTCAATTAAAAAAAAAAAAAAAAAAAAAAAAAAAAAGACTTACTGGCAAACTCTGAACTCAGGGACAGAAATTACACAAGCTGGTGCAGGTGATCAAAAACCAGTTCAAATTTGTAATACAACAGAAGTTCAGCATGCATAAACTGCTCTAAAAATGTCCAGAACCAGTTTAAGATAAGCTTGGATGGAAGTAGTATCAGACTTAACCTGAATCTGGAAGGGACCCAGGAGAAGTTCAATAAGCTGATTTAACTTGCATCAGTTAGCTCACAGTCCCTCGGCATCCCAGGATGTTTTGCACCTCCCCTGTAACCACCCCCTCTCAGGGTGGGTGGGTTAGCCGTAACCCAACCTTTCTGTTCCAACCGAACAGGGAAGCATGCTCCAGTAACCCCCTCGCCCTGGCTTTTGGCTTGGGCCACTGCAGGCACGTGGCTGCATTTTTGGAATCAGAAGTGAATGTCTGTTCACTTGTTTATCAGTTCAACATACGTAGCTTAGACTGACCTGTGAAGACTGAATCGATTCAGGTTTAAGGCTTTTTGACTGTCTGTACTTACCAAAGAGAACAGACTGTTAGTGGCTTGGGAAGTTGTATCCTTCAAATCCCCAAATTATTAAAAGAAAATACTATGTGATGATGTGAACAAGAGAGAAAAATAAATTCAAGAAGCACAGGAGAAAAGAATATATTTGTGAAACAAGAGATGCCTATCAGCAATTGTTGATTGCTGCAGCACAGCTGAATAGTGTCAGTATCCAGCTCAGAACATTGGTCAGGATGCTCACTTGCCTCTGCACCTTTTAATATTAAGAGTAAAACATCAGTAACAGGAGCCGGGCTCTCATCCAA
Source organism: Caiman crocodilus (assembly GCA_030014935.1). Classification (NCBI taxonomy): domain Eukaryota; kingdom Metazoa; phylum Chordata; order Crocodylia; family Alligatoridae; genus Caiman; species Caiman crocodilus. Next base: position 10,837,026 of record JAGPOW010001167.1, read on the forward strand.
AAAGCAAAATCAAGAATGCAATGCACGGCTATTTAATTATATACCCAAAAGGCAGAAGAGTAATTTAAATCTATCAAGGAATTTAAAGACAAAACAAATAAAATGAAAACCATCCTTACAATCGCCTTCAAAGTCACAGATCACACAGCCTTTGTATTCTAACTGGTCACCATTAATTAACATATATTATGTTGTAACAAACTCACTAGATGGAGGCCAAGTTGTTCAACTGTTTCATTAACCCATGGGTACAGCCTATAATGGAGCGAGAGCAGCTGAGGTTTATTCCAAGGGCTCTATGTTATCCTAGGACCATGGATCTGTTAGTCTGGTGTGAAAAGCAGCTGAACTCCACTGTCAGACCCCAAAGAGAATCTAGGCTAGTGAATCAATAATACTTTTGAAATTCATTACCGGGAAGCACTATTTATACACTAGACAAAGCATCTTTTAAACGTATTTCTCTACTACTAGTATCTCTATTTCAAGGATCAGACTCAGTGTTTAAGGAATATGATTTAAATCTCAATACTAACATATTTAAAAAAGCTATATTTACATAATAATTGCAGTAGTTTATCAGATAGAGCTTATTCCACCTCTGCTAGTGACCAATTTCTGATGGTTAGGAAGAAGAAAAAAAACCCATGATTTGCTTTTATGCAATACTGTAACAGACCAAATTTATACATTCATACCATGTCCCAAATTCTGAAACTGCTCAAATGAGGTCTTTTCACTTAAACAGATGAAAACGTTAGCACAACAGGCAAAGGCATTCAGAGACTGTTAAAAAAATCCCAACTGCATTATTAGCACTAAATAAAGAAAGGAAAGAACAGAATTACAAGATTTGGAGACACGTAAGAAGAGACAACAAAGGGAGAGAGAAAACAAGAAAAAAAAATGGAAAGAAAAAGGCAGATGGAAGGACAGTCACAGTTGGGGATGGGCATGCAGCCCAAGGACAGGACTCAAAATGCACCCACATGCTGGGCCAAACTGACAGCTAATTAATCTGAAGTCAGTAACACCCATTCATTTTATTGATGGTCAAGTCTGTCAGGGCTACCTTGTGATATATGGGTATGCAATGACATGAACAAAAGCATGTTTTTAAATGCATGTGAACCAAAACATATAACAGCAGAAAATACTGAAATATATGGCAGCCACTGTCTTGACTAGAACCGATACAGATATTTGTGCACCATTAACAACTAAGACTCAAATTCCTAGCAGATAAGAAAGTGTGGCCCCTTCACTTGAGAGTGATAATTAATCTTTGCTTGAGGTTTTAGGTAATTCATCCAATAATCAGTTCCTATCACAGGGCAATCTTTTGAAATACATCTGCTTGCAGTGCATGGATAGATGTGCATCAGCATATAGTGTTGTCTTGCCCTGGTATTGATCTAGTAATTCTATTCACTTTTCTACAAGTTTAACCTTTACTTTAAAAAGTTTCCCATTCTTACATCTTCCAATTGTAACCTGATGCAGGACTATTTAACTGCCTCTGGGAGGTAGACAGATCTCCTTTAAAACCAACAAAAACTGAAAAAAAAAAAGAGGTAACGGCAGAAGACAACTGCAATGACTTTCCTCTGCTGACGACAATGAGGGCAGGGAACTGTCTTCGAAACAAAGACAAAAGCATAAAGTATCTTAGTCTTATCATGACAAACCTTGCCGTTCCGCAGCTTCCTGAGAGAAGCTGAAATCGGCACTGTGCATTTTATTGACTGGGCGGGGCAGGGAGTTTCAGAAAGATCAAAATAAACAGGAAGATGAAAGCAGCAAAAAGTATAAAATGTGTGACGGATGCATTGCTTGCTTTAAAAAGATTTGGTTTTCACTGTAGAGACAAGAATTCTGGCACTTCTATAACAATAACTTATGTCACTTGCATAATGCAGGTGTGCATGTTCCCACCAACTATAATATTCATCAAGGTTTATGGAGCCACATCTCTTTTTATGTCATGCAGGTGACTGCCTAGGAGCAAAACAGAGTGGTCTATTACATTTTGTCAAACCTTGAAGTCACCAGAGAAATAGTTGCGAGTTCACTGAAACCACTACGTGTCTATCAATTTCCATAGTTGGTAACATCCCGGTACAATAAATATCCAAGTATGTTAATAAGAATAAAGAGACACTCAGGAGGGAGCCATGGAGAAAACAGTTTTACATGGACCCCCGCCCTGCACATCATCAGGAAAGTATCAATGACACTCTGTATGTGTGACTTACGTAACTGTTGTCTTCCTAGGTCTTAATTATTTTCCCCTCCTCATACTCCACCGAAAACAGAATTAGTGTCAAGCTTCCACGTGTATTTCATGTGGTTTCTGAGAAATACAAGCTATTTTATTGTGGTACAACATGCCAATACTCTAAAAATTTCTTCTCTGTTCTACCACAGGATGTACACTGGACCAATTTTCACCACTGTTTTTAAAATGCAGGTAAAAGATGTTTTACTTTGTTCAGAGGCTTTAAAAAGCCATATGGGTAAGGGCAGCAAAGGGGATGTGTCTAAATGCAGAAGCCAGATACATTACAAACTCAGGCTCCCTCTCCCTGGCAAATTTCAGGTTCAGAATCACCCAGGTAGGAATGGTCTGGGCTCTACTGCATTATGGTAATAAGATGCACAGAACTGAAATGAGGAAGGAACACCCTTCCCCCAAAGATATTTCTGTTGGGAACCACTGTTTTCCCCAGTAGAGGCAGGACTCCCTTGTGGGCTTTTGAGGACTTAATGATCTGCTAAACAAAAGGATATGAAGGACTCTTGCTTTTGCCCCATCTCTACCATAAAACACACATGGAAAAGCAAGCATATCCAGGGGATTAGGATGATGTTCTGTTAACCTGACTTGTAAATCAAACAACAAAAGGGAGGGTGGGAGGAAGAAGTACAATTCTGGTCAGTGCTTACTTGGTACATCCCATTGGTTATATTTTTAAACATCAAAAGGTGCTCAAGTGCTATAGAATCTGTGTAAGAACAAAGTTTAAAATGAATAAAATGCAGTTATGCAGCTCTGCAGACCTTTTTTGGGGTTATATACATCTAGGAGTCCAAGTCAGACTATTCCTATACTCTTACATCTATTGGAAAGTTCTTACATCATCTCTCATTTTTCCCTTGGACTCTGTGGGTGCATCTATACATGCATATTAATGCAGCAATAAACTTCAGTGAATATCATACCAGAATTTATTACTCCCAGGTGCCGCATTTACACATGCGCCCAGGACTGCAGCACGTTGAACTGGGTTGGAGCAGCCTCAGCTGGCAATGGGCTCCAGGGGGCAGCTCTGACCCAGCTCAACATACTGCAGAGTGGCTGGCTGGGGCACGAGGGTGTTTCAGTGCAGTACCAGCCAGCAGGAAGCCCCTGCACTGAAGCACCCTTGTGCCCCAGCGAGCCAGGGGAACATCTACATGCTCATTGCTGCAGACAAAAACCCTGCAGCAGAATAGTACCTGTATTTACAAGTACTACTCTGCTGCAGAGTTTATCAGTTTCCTGTGGCCTAATAGGGCCACACACGTAGACTCCGAGACATTTACTGCAGAGCTAATCAGACAACCCCACAGTAAACTTCGCGTGTAGACGTGCTCTTGAAGTCTTAACCTACTTCTTCTACAAAATAATCATTCAATTTCATGGGAGAAGTAAGAGCTACGGATAAGCTGTTCTTATACATGGAATGGACACACAAAGCACAGAAGGGACAGAAAAGCTGTTACTGGAAGAGCTACCATTGAGGAAAGGAGCAGAGAAAGACAAAAAATTCTCACAGAATATATAATAGGAAAGCTGTTCAAGCAACATTTTTTTTTTTTTTGCATTTCTTGGTAAGATAATTCAGCGTGGAGGCAACAAAAGCTGAAGAAATGGAGAACTGCATTTTGGCTAAGGCAAGAGATCCATAAATATTTACTACCAGGACTATATTTCTACGTATTAAGGAAACCATGAAAAATAAAATAACCTCAAGAACCTATATCCTGGAGTGTAGTGTTTTGCCTCAAAATATAAATGCATGAAACAACTCTGGAGCAAAGATCAAATCTATATCTCCTGACTGCAGGAAAAACTGTTTTGCAGTGTAGGCAGTGAAAGGATTCTAGAACAACAGATATGTCTTAATTGTAGCTCTTAGCAGCATGGGCAAACTTAATTCACTTTTGAGCCTTAAGCCTAAGAAGTTTGTTACTCCGAAATGAGTTCAGCCTGGTTTCAGCTTCCCAGTTTCTACACATCATTCACTTTCTGGAACAGTTCCACCTAGAACATGATGTCACACACATTGGAAGCTATCACACACAATGTCTGATGACACTATATTCTACTACATTACTACTACTACTTCCACTTAGTATTCTGTCAAATTAATACCAAAATCCATTCACATTTTCTTTCCACTTTATTGAAAACTGATGAAACAAACCTTTTCTAGAAGATTGTTCTAATATGCAACAGAAGAGGCAATGATACCTGTAGTATGACTAGACTTGGCAGAAGTCTGCTGGTTTTTTTTGTTTTTTTTAATTTATTTTGATGGCTGAAATCGATGTTTATTTTTAAGCATTTACTTAGACTTATTGATTCAAATTTTCAAGACTGCAATGTTAGGGGCGTTTTTCCATTTTTATCTATTTGACATTCATACACAGCAGCCACTGCAGGAGCTGGGAGAAGGGTTGGAGGGGCAGGGCTGGTAGTGCCTGGAAGTCCAGTGCTACTGGCTCCTTGCTCTGCCCAGGTCCCAGCCAGGGCAGAGACCAAACTCCTGCAGAGTGAGGCCTGGCCTCTGTGGGTGTTCATCCCCTGCCCTGATCACACAGAGGCCAGGGTTGGGCTCCACAGGAATTTGGCCCCCGTCCTGGCTGAGACCTGGGTAACCCCCCCCTCTCAGCACAGTGCAAGTGTACTTGCACAGAAACCCCCTCTATCCTTACCTCCGTCCTGGATAGATATATATTTTTTTTTTATGTCTCCTTTATGTATATTTTGATGGTTACCAACAGAAATTTTTCCATCTGTCTGTGAGTGTCAGGTAAAATCAAAGTTTCTTAAGAATAATGCTGGTAGAAGCAAAATGTTAATAAAGTTGCACAGAAACGCATCTGAATCCTATTCAGCCTTAAGCAGGTCTCTCCTGTTTGGAACAGGTAGATACTCCAAGTTCCAATAAAAAATTTTAACAAGAAAAACAGAATTATCAGGCCAAGAGGTGAGGTAGTAGGGTAAAAAAACACTAATAAGTAGAAAAAGGCAGAAAGTGACTTTTTTTTTTCTCTTTTCTTTGCGTTAACGATCGCTTTCAGCAGCAGGCTGAGCTGTTAATTATTTCAAAAGTACACTTCCAGTATAGAGCAAGGGGGAATGCCATGGCAACTGGCAAATGCAATAGCAAGCAAAGCGGTCACCCTTTGGTAGGACTAAGATCATAGAAGAGCTCGTCCTTTTGTCCCCCTTCTCCCACCTCTTTCTTCCTCCTCCTCTCCTGTCATCCTTCTACTGCATTAATAAGGCCTACAGACAACTCAGGAAAAACACTTTCAGCTCTGTTAACAGTGTCTGATGTCTTGATGTGCAGGAAGAAAAGAAAATAAGGAGAAGAAAATTAGCAGTATGTGGGTGGAACAAAGGGGGGAAAAAAAAACATGAGGCAGAACTGAAGATGATTATTTTCTAATTATTTAATGTTTCACCTATCTCCTCCCATCCCTAGGAAACTGCTTTTACAAAAGAGCTTTTAACAGTTTACTTCACAAATCAGCAGATAAAAATGTGGGAACTGGAGAAGAAAAACTGGAGGCTTAAGCCAGTTAGGAGGAAGTTACTCACCAGTTTTTCCTTGCTGAGGAAAAAAGAAACCCTACCAACTTGTGCAACTGGGATGCTGATGTTTTTCCACAGCAGAAAGAGAAGTATTCCACAGCAGTTTTAGCTTTGCCCATGCACAACAATTTCTTCCATTCCTCCATTCCAAATAAAACTTAAGTCACTTTGACTATAAAAGTCTAATATAAGGGTTGACTATTGGTCAACTATTGTTCTTACAATTTGAGAATATTAATTTAAACTGGAGCATCTGAAAGTTGGAGCATACTGTAGTTAGGAGCTGCCCATTTCCAGGAACAAGGAAATTAATATTTTCAATTTGATAAAACAACAACTCCGTTATTTTTCCATTATGAACAAGGCTGAAAAGTAGAACAGAATGATACATCTTTGTTATACCATCTTCCTTTAAGAAATAGTCATTGTACTTTATTATAGAGAGATCCAAACCTGTCATACCACTATATGCCACGCTGGTAGTCTTCCAGGAGCTTGGAAGCCGTACCTAATTTCCCCAATTTAGCACAAGCCTTTGGGTTTATAAAAACATTTACTTGTTTGAACTTCAGTTGCAGGTTCTTCAAAAAAACACAATTTAAAATTAAACTGACGCTGAAAGTTGCTGCAAACGTTTGACAGCCAGGTTTAGAGTAGAGAGAGAAAAGCACTCGGTTTGGCATCTGCGAGTGGGAGAAGGTCATAGACATGTTATTTGGTAGGGACGAATGGTAGACAGAAGGGGGATTTTATCATCTGGGGTGGGTGGGTAGGAAGGAAGAGTGAGGAGTTTTGGTAACCAAGGAGTGAAAAATATGAAAGGATAGTCGGGAATTTGTTCTTTTGGGTTCTCTAGGTATGAAGCTGGTCGCAGAGCAAGAACTTTTTTGCCCAGACAGTGATTAATCCCACCGAAATAACCTGACCCTGTCAAAATAGCCTCCCTCATTGTCTTTTCATGGCATTTAGATGATGTACTACATTTTGAACGGCCACTGGGAAATTTTCTGCTGATCTAATGACACAATTTTAGCAGTGCAGGGGTCCACACTTTCAAGGGCTAGAGTACCAGGACAGACAAGACAGCCAGCTGCACTCTGGGCACACCTGCTTTACAAGGATTTTTTTTTTTGATGGGCGAAATCTATCATCTCTGATATTTGCCTTCAACATATTTAACACACTTATGTAACTGAAATAAATTCAGTTCTTTTCACAGATACCATTCAGAAAGGTTAGGCAATTTATAATACATGCCCAACATATGATCATCATTAAGGAAACTGGATGTATCTTCTACATATACTTTTCTCATGCAACAATTTCAACTGTGATGAAACAGGTACTGTTACTATTTAGACAATGTATGAAGTACTAATAAGGATCATGGAAAAAAAGCTTCACAAGACGTGCTAATAAAAGTGCCATTTCTAAGACCAGGCCAAGGGAAAAAAAAAAAAAAAATGGTAAGGTATGCACTCTTACTTTTACATGTGCAGGAAAAGATGCAATGGGATCCAATGCAAAATCTACACAATTGTGCCTCCTGCCAAGCCATGTATGTGGCAGGAGGCATGACTGTGGAATCGCGTGTTACATCCCATTGTACCTTATGGCCAATGCAGAGGGAGCTGCGATTAGCTGAAACTCTCGGCCTCAGGGACAACTTTGCTACATGTGCAAATTAATAGCTGGTTGCTATCCAGCTTTAAGTCAATACATATTTTTGAGGTCTAACTTTATAGCTTGTTGGACCTTTTATGGTATGATAGGTACTTTGCATGTATAGCTGGTCTCAGTTAATTGCTCAATTAACCAGTTAGTTACATAATAACCGTAACATGCAGAAGAGGCCTTAGGGTTTGTCTTAGTGTCCACATGCATGAGTTAATGTACAGGGCTGTAGCAGTTTTGCACTTATACCCAAGTTTATTCTGTACTGACTAATATTATGCTGGTGGGCTGTTCTCCAGATAAATGTATGTAGGTCTATTGGTCACATTAAATTAAAAAACTTCTCGCTTCAAACAGTCAATGGGATAGAAATTCTTTTCTTCCAGTCACAGCTAATTCCACAAACGTACTAGCCCTATCCATCTCCCTCCCACATCCACTAACCACTTGTGCATCCAATAACTTAGCTATAATTGGACAACTGGGCAAGTTTGAATTTCAGAAGTGGTCTTGCTGAGAAAGTTCAGTAACAGTCACAGGAAGCTGGTCTCAAGTTAATTTACCATATTTACCTAAATCCAAGATGGCTTCAAATTTAAGATGACCTTCCATTAATTAGATTCTATATATGAAAAATTATAACATTTATAAATTTTCCATGTATAGACCCTAATTAGTGGAAGGATGTCCATGTTTGTCTTCCCCACTGCTGTGGCAGTGAACAAGGAGCAGATCCCTGCCTCTTGCCCTCCCTAGTGCCTATCCCCTCTTTACCTCCAGGCCTGCACTTGCCTCCTTCCCACCCTCCACTCCTTACCCCCCTATAACCATTTCTGACCCCTGCTATCGGTCCTTTCATGTCTCCCCTCCATTCCCCCCACCTTTAGCTTGCCTCCTGCTGCAGCTCTGTCTGAGCTCCAGGATAGTCAGCATGAGCAGCAACTGGAAGGAGAAAGGACCAGAGCCAGAGCAGAAGGTGAGGGGAAGAAAGGGGCAGCTGGGAGATGGTGGAAATGGGGGAGAAAGGTTTCCTCCATTCCCCATCTCCCCCCCCCAAATGAGCCCTCTTGCACCAGGGCAGTCCTCACATCCAAGACAAGCTCTACCTTCCACCCCAATGCTGACTGGAAAGGGGGGGTGGAAATCTCTTGGATTCAAGAAAATGTAACAGATTAAATGAAAAAATAATGCCAGCAATACATAGCAAGATTAAAATACAGTTTATAATTCTCAGAAGTAGACAACTGCTTTCAGAATGCCAGCAAATATCTCCATAATTAAGTTTTCAGATGGACTGAGAGAAGCAGAGGGGAAAACAAACACCTTTCCAACTACCATATGGCTGTGGAGCAAATTTATCATTGGAATGATTTCAATGACTAAGAAAAAAAATACTAGGAAACAGACATGGATTTTTTGGGGCAATACCTTTTATTGGACCAACTCCATAGTTTGAACAGATCAAGTCTAAGTCCGTCCCAACCACAGAACTGGTCCAATAAAAATATCACCCCCCAAAATCCTTGCTTCTTGCTTATTTCCTGGACCAACACAGCTATATCACTTCAAGATTACCACAGTAACATCCTGATTTGACTAGCAACTGAGAATTACTCAGAAGGCAGGTTAAATATGCACTTTATAGACCAGAGGTGGGTCACATCTGGCCTGCCAGGTCATTCTATCCAGCCTGCGGAGCCCATAAAAAAAGTTAGAAAATTAATATTTATCTGCCCCTGGCTGCCTGTCCTGTGGCCCTTGATGGCTTGCCAAAACTCACTAAGCAGCCCTCTGCTTGAAATAATTGCCCGTCCCTGTTATAGACTAACTAAATAATATATGTATAAAATTTTTGTTCTCTCTCTCTCTCTCTCAGGAGAGAACAAAAATTTTCATGAACTCTGACATGGCTAACTATCTCTCTCAATTAAGACTTAGTTAACATCTGGCTGAAAGGTATATGGAAAAGAAGTTTTACCAACAACATTTTCTCCAAGGCAACAATGTATGTGGAAAAATGTTGTTAGTTAAAACTCTAAAACTGCATGTACATAACAGTATGCTAGTGGTGCAATCACCATCAAGAAGGATCACAGACCAATTTCCATAATTATCCCTTGACAAGGATTCCAACATCATTATGTCATGGCTTTCAGGCAGCTATGTCTTTAAAATTAGAGTGCATGTTTCGAATCTTAGAGGACAAGATCTTATCCTCCTTTTTTCTAACGATATTCTAGGTCAGTGGTTCTCAACCTTTTCAGATTCAAGGGAACCCTCGGAAAATGCTAGCTTTTAGTTTTCACTTTTTTTTTTTTTTTCCATAAAAGACATAATGCAGTAGTTTCTGTTGCAAATAACTCCAAAAGCCCACAACAGTTCAGAAAGCTTTTAACACTCTGGATACCCATTTGAATTCCCTGGGTTCATCTTGTGAATCATGTTTGCACTTCCAACAATGCCAACACTGCATGGCACCCAGACCTCCCTTGACAGACTCTCAAGGCACCCTGATTAAGAATCACTGGTCTACGCTTCTTTACCATGGTTTTCCATTACTTATTTTTATGCCTAAAAAAAAAAGCCTGTGAAAACATTTCATGTCTACATCAGATAGAAGCATTATTTCCATCAGACTCCAGTTTTTCTTGGCTTTTTTGCCTTTAAAAATTATCTAGGTCAAGTAGTAGAAACAATTATCCTTCATAACAGGACTCAGTTTTTAAAGGGTCCCTTCTATTCAGAGGAAAACCAGAAGTCATTAAAACAGAAACAGATCTAATACTATCATTTTTACCAGCAAACTTTATTCATATCTTTTCTTTTCCTTACAACCCACCTTGTTCCAAAACAGTATTACCCTTCTATGGTGGGCAAGATGGGTGGGCAAGCTGCTTGACAGAGTTCAGAAAATCTATGGCTGAGACGGGAACAGAGTTCTGGTCTCTCCTTTCTTAAGCTGTATATTAAAAGACTGCCTTCTGTATGCTTCCTCTGTTAATTTCCTTATTTATTCACTATATTGTGAGAAAAAAGGCTCTCTAGAAAAGAGCTCCAACACTGAACTGCTAGAGAACTATTCAAATTTGTTTACAGGTGATAAAAATAAAATACTATCAAAACACTTTTTCAAAATATTTGAGTCTTTAGAGGTTTACATGTTCATGTTCTCTCTAAAAACCATGAAGAATAAGAAACTACATATTTAATTAATATTTTCTTACAATATGTTAATATTCTTAAATCCGTATTCCTGTATAATGCAGGATTCATTGGTGATGTGTAGAGGGTGCAGGCGGGTACACGTGTATCCCGAGATTGGTGGTACACTCCGAGAGAAGTGCTGCTGACAGCACCTGTGGGTGGTTGCCCTCCTTGTTGGCTGCCAACACCACTGGCAGCATCTGCAGGCAGTCACTGATTGCTGCTGGCCATTGCTGCCAGCATCAGCAAGTGGTCACTGATCACCACTCCCCCACCACTATGCCTGCCTACAGGAGCTCCCTGCTGCCATGCCCACATCACTGCCACCTGCGGGCAGTTGCTATGCCCCTCCCAGCCTCTGGGGCACACACAATTCATTGCAGGATTCCTGTGAATCAAAGTGGTTTGGATATGAATTCTCTTATAAAGTGAAACGTTCCAAATGGACCATAAAAAATAGGCATGTTAAACAATTATATATTAGATTTGGGAGAATACCACTGGAGGAGAGTTCAGAGTTAGATCTGGTTTGATTTAATTCCTTTGCCAAACTAGAAGTACGAAAAATGTTAGTAAAATTCACATATGCTACTAATTTGGCTGGTACTGGTATTTCTCTGTCCGTACATAGTTAATGAATGCAAGAAGAGGTTCATCCCCACCCCTGCCCCCCATCAACATGGGGGAAAAACATCTTGTTTCCATTTGCATAAGACAAAGCCTCATTAAATGCATTGTCCATCATAAAGCTGTGGACAAAAGCAGCATGTGCTCAGTAATGAAAACCAACTATGAAGTTGATTAAATGCAAGCAACACTAAGCATACTATAACCACATGGCCCATATTGGGCAAACATGCTGATGGAAACCTACCACAACTATAGGTTAGTGAAGCCCATCTGAAGAAGATATATGGTAGTGCTTAATAAGCAAAGTCCCCACCACCTACTTTTGCAAGTCATGGTGAGCCACTATAGTGAATACATTTCAACTTCCTTTTTACTCCCACAGCTCATCTGTGCCCTTCTTTACCATTTCCAATGATTTCTGTCTGTTCCTTTTTACCAGCTTTAAATATCTTGCAAACATCAAAGAGGGCCCCCAAACAGTTCACCCAGAATCCCTCTGTTGCTCCCTCTATCAGCCTGTCGCATATTAGTGCTTGCTCTCCATGAAGGGGGGCCAGACCAGGTTGCCCTGTGTCTCATCCACATATACATATTTGGAGGATCCCAGGACTTGTGCAAGAATACAAGATTCCAGTCATGGGTGGGAGCCAGACTGCTGTGGACATACTCCTCAGCTACAGATGCAAGGCTGTGTGGGAGCAAGTCTTCCACAAGGACCTGCAAAAAAACCAGAGATCTGAACTGGCAAGTAGCCTACTACTGGGTACCCCCTGTGCAGGCATTGAGGCATAGAGGGGGGGCAGAGAGGGTCTCTGACCTGCCCCAGGCAAACCTGCTGGTGGAAGGATAACAATTTACCATGTCCTTTGGAGCTGCCCATACCCCAGAAAGATGTGGAGGAGAGCAACTATACTCCTCATGCTGGGTGACAGAGGTCAAGATCCTGATCAGAGAGGCATTCAGACTGCAAACCAAGCAGCAAAGAATCCTGATAGCCCACTTCTACCAGTTCATCTTTTGCTTCAGGAATGCCCTGTGGAAGACCAGAAACCAGCACATGTATAGTCACATGAACTGCCCAGTTGAGAACTGTCAGAACAGGGGCAAGTGAGCTGCAGGTGTACTACATGAAGACAAGAGCAGATGAGGGAGAAGACAGCAGAGGACACATGGGAGAGAAGAGGACTGGTATACACTGTTCAGGAACAAAACCCTTAGAAAAGACAACAATGATATGGATGACAGTGATAGTGATGAAGCAGGGGCGAGTGACAAAAATGAGAAGATGACCAAAATGAAGCAGATTACAGACCAGGGAAAGAAAAGGATGGATTAAGAGGCAGGAGGAAAGGGATGGGAGGGTAGAGGGAGCAGAAACAGTTTTATGTATTTCTCATGGTTAAAGATGACAGTGGAAGGCATGCAGGTATGCGGTTGTGCTCAATGTAATTGGGATGATGGTTAACTGTATGCATGCATGTGTTATGAACTGTTGAGTGAACCGGTCACAAAACAGAAGGTATAGGTATTTTTGGAAAAAAAAGTTTGTTTTATATATTAATAACAAGTGATACCTAAAATTGTGTTTATAAAAAGTACCCATGCTAAAATTGAGGAATTAAAAAAAGTAAAATGCATAATTTCTTGATGAACTAACTCTATGGGTATCTGTAGTAATTTAACTATATGCAAATTATTACAGGTATGTTTATTTCAAGGTCCGCATTTTCAGATTTGCCTTTCACTTCCATGCATTCAGGGAGAGCAGGGTCTGACAGTAAGGAAGGGAAAAAGGGCTGCAGGGGGAAGAAGTTGTGGAGGCAGAGGGCAAAGGGCCTACTTCATCACTCAGCTTAGGGATTCAGTCTATGAGCCATATCTTTGAAGCCCCTGGGTTACAAATAGACACAAGAAATAAAGATTAGTTTAGAAAGATGTACGCAAGTGACTCTGAAGAGAGATAAAAAAAAATTAAACATTTGGTGAGAGGGTGGATTCTGGAAAGCAAGACTTGTAAACAAGAGTAGAAAGTGCATTGCAAACTACTATTTAATGTGCCACAATGACATAAAAGGCCACTGATCATAGGTGCCATCTCTTATCAATGTTTGCATTACAGAATGATTGAGAAGCCACAAATAAGACTGGGGCCTCAGTGTACTGCTGACTATATAAAAAAGTATTAGTGTGACATTTCCTCTCCTGAGGAATCAACAGCTTTTCAAAAGAAAAAAAAAAAAAACTCTAAAAAGTGGAAGGCACACACATATACACACAAGAAAAGCCTTGGCTACCACTCTATTCATCAAGTCACATTGCCTCTCAACATCCAAAGGCATAGAAGACAATTGCAGGGGAGAAGAGAGGAGAGTTGGGGGGTTATGGAGGGATGAGGGAAGTCATTTTATTTCCATGGTCTTGAGAAAGCAACTCAGTTGTAAATGTATGTTGGACTTGAAGCACATGCTGAATCAGTATATTACTTATTAAGCGCTGAAAACATACAGTATAGTTGCGGAGTACCTTTTGAGGAAAATATACACCCAATAAGAAACAAAATGTAGAGAGTGATAAAATGACGTATAGCTAGGAGACATGGACTGAATTTAAGAATGAGCATGTAGGATGGATATTACAAAAAGTTCTCTAGACAGCGAGGTCTATTAGACCATAGAATACTTTCCCAGGGAAACAGCTGGGGAAAAAAACCCTCTATAAAATATACTATAGAGAACAATTGTGCATGTACAAGGAATGTGAACTAGATGCCCTAACCTCTTATTTTTATGTTTCTAGGATTTATTGCCATGACTTCTGGGTACATTATAATAATTGAAAAAACACAACATCAACCAATCATGCCCAACTTTCCTACTAGCTAAAGCAATATACCAGATAGGGATGTGGGAAACTATTGTTTCTGTAAGAGGTCAAACAACTGCATGGCTGCAAAATAGAAAATTTGTACTATATACTAATGACCAAAACAGCTCTGGTAAAGCAAAATGAATTTGCTAAAATATTTCCCTTTATTACATACAAAATGTAACTTAAAAGACTGTAGGATTTTTATTTATTCTCTACATTTTCAGTCACTTTGAACTGCTACTCAGCCATGCAATACCATGCAGCATGCAAGTCTCTACAACAGCAGTTAAATAAATACACATACTCTGCAGAGCTCAAAGCCCTTGTGGATCAATTTCAGACGCTATGAAACAGGGTGTAAAGAGGTGAGGCAAAGGCAAAGACTGGGTCTATCTTAAGGAGACAGTCAGTTAAAAAGCAATCCTTGACATGAGTGTAGCTCCCTCTCTTAGGGTCTTGGCAGGAATAGCATGGCACCCAATCAGCTGCAACAGTTGGGTTCCCTGGAGTGACTAGTCCTGTTTAATAACTTGCCTACAGACAGCTAATATTTTTGTACTTAAGCTAGGTAGGTTCAAGCAGGAGATGGAATCAATCTATTATAAGAAGGTAGGTACGAGGGCTGTGCAAAGCTTTGGTTCCTCTCTCTTGACTTAATTTACTCACTTCTATTAATTTTTACTTTCTTTCTCCTTCCAGAACAGAAATTTAAGACTTCTTTAGCCTCACATGCCTGACTGTGCTGGCATTCAAACACTGCTTGAATTCTTTCCTTAATCCTACTGTTGGTGAAATTATTATTCATGTTCTCTCCCCCGTACTGACTACTGCAAATACCTATTCTCTGATGACACTATGTACCTACTGTCTGAATTTTATGGGGTCCAGAATGCAAAGTTATACGGAGGGTATGGGAACACAGAAGAGATAACAATACCAGGCCAGCTGACTACTCCTTCTAATTTAGCTTCCTTGGTGTTTCCATCACTTCACTTAACAGCTTTATGCAATAGTTCAGAGAAGATGGGATGCTCCTTTACTTGTGCTGTCATACAGAACTGTTCTCCTCATAACAGTTGCTTTCTCTTTTTAAAATCACCTCTGGAACACGTTTCCAATTTATGATGTACTGCCTCTACAAGATATTTTGATATCTGGTATGAAGGATGCCATGTTATTATATGCATCTATTTAGGAAGTTCTGTGAAATACGTACATGTAAATAAAAAATGGTTTAAATCTGTTCTGCTTGTCTTATATCTTTTAGATGGGAGGAATGTTTTTCTGCAGTACCTACCAATAAGATCACAAACCAGAACAATACAGAAATAGACTGGTCACATATTTAATTTGAGAACATGTCATTAAATAACGTGGAAACTGGGACAATGCTCTAGGACAGTCATCTCTGACCTTAAGTTGGAGACTGCTTTTGGAATTTAAAAGGAACCCAAGATCTACCCTGTGCCACCACCCCTCCCCACCAGCAGGTAAGTCTGTGGGAAAGGAAATGGGGGTGCAGATCGAGGCAGAGTGAGAAAAAATTATTTGGGTGCGCACCTCCCCAGCAGGTAAGTCTGTGGGGAAAGGGGCAGGGGCAGATTGAGGCCCCAGCCCTAGGTCCACTCTCTTCCTCACTTCTGGGGCCTCTATCTGCAACTCTCCCCCTCAATGGTAGTGAGCTATGCAGGCCCTCCCTGGGGCAGGGCAGGACGAAGCCATGAGCGGATCATCTGAGGGGTAGGCACTCCCAGGCAGGCATTGGGGGGGGGGGGGTTGTACTCCCAGAACTGCATGGGGCAGGGCAAGCTGCAACTGCAGGCTGGGGCTGGGATGCTCTTAGTGGAGGCTGGGGCTACACTGTGATTGGGTTGAGTGGTGGCGGCGCTGGGAGTGTGCCTATGGGGGGCTGGAGCCATCCAAAAATTCACTGTAGCCCCCTCAACCCCACCACCTGGCCTGACCACAGCACAGTCCCAGCTTCCACTGGGAACAGCCCAGTGCCACCTCCCAGGCCCAGTGGCAGCCTGCCCTCCCCTGCACAGATCTGGGACACTTGGGGGGAAGGTGGGGGAGAGAAGGACTGGGTTTGGCAGCACTGGGTTTGGTCTTTTTACCACCTGCCCAGCCAGGACCCACACTGCACTCTGTCCCTCATCGTGGGGGCCTTTATCTGGCCCTTGCCCCTTGCCTGCTGGGTAGGGTGGGGGTATCCTTATGCATGCACGTGCTCAGCCCCTCCCGCTCAGGATCTACTGCAAGAGGCCCCAGGATTGACCAGTTAGTAACCACTCCTCTAGGAGGTAGACACAGTCAACCACAGCAAGCTTTCATTTTGCACTTTCACCTCCCTCCGTCTGTCTCCTGGAGAGAAAAAACAAGAAAAATCTTTCCAGATGAGCTTTTCTGTTCAGAGCTGTATCTGACTTGTTTAAGAAAGGAAAAGACTAGCTGTTCACCTCTTCATCTGTCAAGATCTCAGAGAATTTCTACAACCAAAATGAAAACGTCTAAATATTAGTGTTAAAATAAATCCTGAAAAAGATTTAGAGAAGCCTCACTATAAAACTCAAACGGCTCTTCAAGCACTGACTTACTTTCTGGTTGTGCCTGAAGAGACATGAAAGACACCAAAGCCTTTGAAAACAGTGTTGCCAAATATCTTAGATGAAAACTTTCCTGAATGGGCTGAAAAAAAGGTAAAAAGTAAGAGGTATTGGTTGGACGTGACATTCAATCAGTCACTAATTTTAGTAGCCTATGAAAGTGTGCAAAATATGCACCTCAACAGCATAAATTTTACAGTTCCAATAGCCAATCTGTGGCAGTGAAAGAAAATCTCTCAGATCCCACAGGTCCATTTTTCCATGCTGCTGCCATTTGTGTACAGAAGGTAAATATTTGCCAGTTTTAGATAAAGCACAATTCAGTCTGTTGAAACCAGACAGATGTCCCTAAGAGGGAATATTGTAGTGCCTACATATAAATCCATAGTTTGTTCTAGCAGCACCACACTGGCTCCACACTGCATAAGATCACATCTCAAGCAGATAAAAATCAGACTAAGGCTAAATCATCTCTCTAGTTTGCATTTCCTGCTTCCTGAAAGGAACTTTGAACAACAGGAACAAAATGCACACTGTAAAGTAGGAGACAAAAACGTTTTACTGCAAATGATTTATTAGGTGAAGCTGTTCTGTTCTGGCACAACTCGATACCAAATTACTACAGTACACTCAAGACTAGTTTGTTTGTAACGTTTTCCTATCTTACCTTTTCACTACAAGTCTGAATGATCAAGGATCATTAGAGGATATGAAAAAGGAACTGCACTCCAGGAATCTTCAAAAATTTTGAGCAGGAAAACTCAACAGATATAGACAAATTTCAGAGTAGCATCCGAAGATTGATATGGTCCTATTGGTCACAATGACCTTATCACAGAATCAGAACTCTACAAGTCCTCTGGCATGAACTGTAAGAAGTTTGTTACTTGGCACATTATTTTTACACCCAATTCCCAAATGCAAGTTCATGACTATTCAGTTATTGGTTGTTTTCCAAGAAAGTAAAAAGACATAACTTGACTTTTTCATCCACATGAGTTGGACGAGGGGGTGGAAAGCAAGTTGTCCAAGTTTGCTGATGACACCAAACTGTGGGCTGAGGTGGGGACACCAGAGGAGAGGGAGAAGCTGCAGCGG
>JAGPOW010001167.1:10863967-10876179 GCA_030014935.1 Caiman crocodilus
ACACACACACACACTCTGCCTGTATAGTTGATGCATACTGGCAAACACTCAAAACAATTCACATTTACACCTTCTGCAAGTGACTGCAGCTTGCCCTGCTTGACGTTAGCTGACCATATATACAAGACGAGTTACTTTGTAAATCTTATAAACCTTAAAAACTTAGTTTTAAAGTTCTAAATGATTTTGCTCTATACAGCCATGGGAGGGCTTGGTACCAGTTTTAGAATATTGGTAATAGAAAGTTTTAAAATCAGGACCATTCTGGCCTTCAATTTTGCTGAATGACAAATTCATGAACACCTACAGCACATGAGAAGTACAAGTTCTCACATATACGCTCAAACACATGCACTGGCCTCAGAGATGACCCAAGCAGTGTGCAGGGTGTAGGACCCGGGGCAAGCCAGCCTGTGTGGGGCCCCATCCCCAGACGCAAGTAAGCTGGCGGCAGATCCAACGGTGGTGGGGTATATGTGCACCGAGCAGCCAGACATGAAGCCAGTGGCAGCAGTTGCCACGGCTGCTCTGCCCAGTTCTGTGGGGCCCTTCCAAAGCATAGGGTCTGGGGTGGTTGCCCCGATTTGCCCCATCCCCACTGCCCCATAGGGACAGCCCTGAGTGGCCTAATGCTTCCAGCCACTACAATACAACTGTCACTGATATTAGCCTACATTTCTTAAAAATATGTAGATGCACTTTTAATGCTTCCCTCTTGGTAGCCAAGTGAAAATTTTGCCTCAAGATTTTTTCTCCAATTTTTCCTTGTCATATTTAGAGCCTAGCTTTTCCAAAGATGCAAATATACACAGTCAAGTTTAAATGGCAATTTTTCAAATAAAAATTAACATAATTAAAATTAGATTACTCTCTTATTAGACAAGGCCTTAGGCCACTTATTCTCAACCAGGGTATTATGGCAACCTGAGGTGCCTTGAGATTCTTTAAGAAATGCCGTGGGGTGCCACACAATATTGGCACTGTTAGGTATGCAAACACAATTCACAAAATAAACCCAAAGATCTCAAATAGGAATTCAGTGTTAAAAACCACTCTGACCTTTGAGGTCTTTCTGAATTCTTTGCAGCAAAGGAAAAATCGTTCTATTATTATTTTTCTGCAATCAAAAAGTGAGTGAAAACTAAAAGACAACATTTTCCAAGGAGTGCCTTGAGCCTAAAAACATTGAGGACCACAGTCTTAGTGTCAGCTCCCAAGACCTAGTTTGGGGTTGTTCAGTTAACTAAGGACGCAGGGACACAGGGCTGTCTGTTAGAGCTGTGCAAAGCTTTGGTCCCTGATTCAATTTGGCAGAGATTCAACCCAATCCAGTGGCTGAATCTCCAAATCCAAACTGAATCAGGAGACCTTTAATCTCTCTTAATCGAATCGGAACCCTCTGGCAATTTGGACTTAGACACAGCTTTAAATATTTTTTCTACATACCTCAAGGTACTAGAATGGCTCATGAATGCTGTGATGGTAGGGTGGCTGGAGTGTCCCACAGGAGTGCATCCCCAGCATGCTCAGCAGCAGACCCAAAAGTGAACTAGAAACACTTCCGTGATGCCCTCACCACCACCCCCCGGCTTGGTGATTGGGGTCTCCTCGGTCTGGGGGGCACCTGGGGTCCCCCCACAGCTTATTGCCAAGCCAGGGGAGTATGGTTGGACCTCCCACATGCTTGGTGGAGGACCCGGAAGTGGAGTGGAAGTACTTCTGGGTTCGCCGCTAAATACACGGGGGGTTCCCCCATGCTCATGTGGGATGCTCCAACTGCCCCAGCATCATAGTGTTCACCAGCTGCAGCTGGTATCTCAAGGTATGTAGAAAAAGCTTTTAAAAGCTGTGTCCATGGCAGAAATTGCCAATTCTCGGGATCCACGTCGAATCTTTGGATTTGGCTGAAACAAACTGGGGACAGTGATCCAAATCAACAAGTCAAATCACTGTCTCTGACTCGGGCCGAATCCAAATCAAATATGGCTTGTTTTGCACACCCCTGTCTGTGCCATGAACCCTTCTCTAGAGGGCAGGTGCTAAAAAGAGGGCTGAATGAGTGCGATACTGGTCTATGCCCCAGACAGATTCTTCTCACAGGAAGACAGGCATCCACAGCAAGTCAGTAAAACCTGCTTCTTAGCAGCTTGCACTTCCAGAGAGTACCAAGTAGCTCTAGAAGGGCTGAGAAGCTAAACTCTGGAGGCACAGGTCTCAGTATCCTTTCGCACTAGTAGCCAGAACTCCTCAGAACCACGTTAATTCACATTTCTGACTTACGTTCTTTTCTTGAACACAAGCACAATTCATAGTGCTATGGATCAGCATTTATTTCCTCAAAGCAGATTAACTGTTTTTTTGCAACAGGAAAATTACAAGCAACTAATTCAAAAAAATTAGGAAAGAATCATAAGCTAACACAAAACATCTTACTTTCCCTGGTCAGGGGTCCTTTGTAGCATAGATGAGACTTTCAATAAGGTGTTGGAGTCCTTGAGCTGTGACAGTACATTCAGCAACAAGACAATAGAGCGGTTCATATGAGATGCAAAACTGCCCGGGCGGTCGATTTCATCCACGGGAATGCGCCAGATTCCCTGTACAGAAAGCAAGAGAGCAAACCTCTAACGAGTTGTTCAAATCAAGAAAACCAACCAACCAACCCCCACCCCTCCACCCTCCTTCCCTGCAGTTCTTCATTCTGTATATGGAGTTTCAACATAAAACAGCAGAACACTGAATTAACTAGTGCAGTGGTCCTTCAAATAAAGAGATCCAGATAATTTAAAAGTCTTCTGGATAAAAGTTAACTGCCTTGTTAAGAAATCCTGGAATTTTACAGGATCCATAACACCCATCCCAGGTAAGTTTGTCGATAAAAATGCCAAGAGATGGTTACATTTTATTAAGCAAGTTTAGCCTGAATCTGGTCCACAAGCCATTCCAAAGCATTTTTGTCATAAAAGAACAAAAAAAAATTCTGGTTTTGAACAGGTGAAAAAAACCTGTCCTCATCAAGTGTTCAGCTGTCAGCCCATTACTTTAGAGCCATACCTACAAGCAGTGTTATTAGGATACAGTCACATGCTTGATGATGTCTTGCTAGGATTAGAGCATTAATACCCTTGGAGTAGTCAGCCTCTGGTATCTGTAAAATCAGATTCCCCCACTAGCAAATTTTAAAAATGTACTTGTGTGCATATCCTGAGGTCTCTGACAAATCTCAGAAGCCAAAGCAATCTTTGGGGAGTAGCTTAAACATTTAATAATCGTTAAGTTATAGTTTAATTTTGATTATCTTTCATGGAGCTTTCAATGCTTAAGCAAAACCAAGAAGATTTTTTTGTCCAGGTATTTGATCAGCATAGTGTAAACTGACTAGATATTAAACAATATTAAAATGGACTAAATATGTCCAAACAATATCCATATGTGTGTAGTGACGATATAAAATTACTCACTAGTAGTCTACAAGAGGCAAGGTACATAATACTACTGTTGCCACACCAGTATCAATCCTCCCACTACTCGTTATTTCTACTGCTTGATGATGGAAAATGCCCATCAGTACTTCTTCTAGAAAAAGAATCCCTCTATTAGCTTTACTATTTAATAAGGTTGTAAAAAGAAATGTCATGATCTAAGAATGTCTGTTAGAGTGTGAACTCTGCTTTGAGAGAGAAACATACAAATATTTAATCTTTCATTCCTTTTTATAGATCTCCTTTTGCTTTTTTAGTGGCACTCTAAATGGAAGCAAAGTTTCTTTAGAATGTCTTACAAGATAGAAATGAAGAATCTGATTACTCCAAGAAAGCCCGATCCTCAAGCACAGAAAACATCTATGTAAACAGCCCATCTATGCCAGATCTGTCTCCTCCATGTTCTTGGCAAATTTACATTCTTCTCTGTAGGATTTATTTAAACATATACACGCTACTTTTGCCTCTTCCCAATTTAAATGAAACCCTAGTTTTGTTTTCAGTTAAGTGTTTATTAACTAGGTAGCAAGGACTTAAATTAGGCAGACTGAACAGAAATTGCTCTACAGAATTTTCCTTCTCTTGCCTTCCCTAGCTCATTTTACTCCTGCCATCTTCCTCAATATCAACATTTACCTCATTCTTATTCCTGCATCTTCAAGCTTTCTATCACCAAGCTCCATACCCTTATTCCATTTTCCTTCTTTCAGGTAAACAGAACATACTGACTTAAGTTGTCTGTGGCTCACCTTTGTGGCAAGACAATCACTTCCTTCCATCTCCAAATGGTGTGTGTGTGCGTGCGCACGCGTGTGTGGGTGTGTGTTTTAAGTACTTGTTTGTTTTGGTAGCATCTCTATCTGTACAGGGAGTTCTCCATTTCAAATACTCCAGTTACCAAGGTAGAATCTACAAGGTAGATTCTACCCTCCATGCAACACTGAAGCAAAAGCCTTTTGATTGTGCAAAGACAGACTTCAGAAGAAGGTCTTTTGATTGTATATATTTAAATAAGTCCTGCAACTATGCCTCCGTTTCCAAAGAATGAACCACCTCTGCAACAGGCATTCAGAGAGACAAAGCTCTCTAAACTGATTTCCACCAAATCCTCAAAGGATTAAAATCGACTTCAACAACTGCAACACAAACGCAGATACAATGATCTTCTCAGCTGATGTAGCAGCACAATATGCAACGCAGGGTTAACATACAAATATGCCATAGGAATGGAAAGCTTCTGCGTCTCCACCTGGTCTGCCACCTACTGCATCCTTCAAGCCTATCAGTAGCCCACATGGAGTCAACTTTATACACCCCAGATAATTAGACACAGAAAAATTGAAGATTATGCTAATTTAAATTACATTTGTTTGTTTAAAAATTAAATATAACATTATTTGAAACTTTTTTAGAAATATATGCAGATAACTTATGTGTGGGGCGGGATGTGGATTTGTGTGGTCTCCCCTGCCACCTTCCTGCCCATAAAGTCCCCCCCAGCAAATCCTGGGGGCTGTAGGTGACGGCAAAAGCCAGCCCAGTTTGCCCTGCTGGCGGATGCCTTTGGGCCAGATTGTGCTGGCCCCATGCCAGCACATGGGGCTTGCCCCATCCCCTTCTCCCGCAGGCAGGAGCTCCCCTTCCCACTCACTGGCTACACCCCAGGAAATTACATGATATTATGCAATTATGCGCAGTCATACGTTTTACACAAAATTACGCAGATGCATAATTGCATAATTCCCTGGGGTATAACTGTAGGACATCATATTAAGAATTGGTTTCTTGGAAGCTTCCCATACTTACTAGTGCACATATTTTGGTCACACTCACCCCCACTCCCGCCCCAAACTAATTATTACCTGGAAAATTAGATTATTATCATTTTACAAATCTTCAAAGACTCTCTTATATTTGGAAGTGGGGAGGGGAAATGTGGCAAGCCCACACCACTTCAGGAACTATTTTGTAGTAAATTATATGAAATCCTCTCATCAAAACCACAGAATAACTTTCAGGCAGTATTAGCCTCTAGCACAGAAAGGCCAACCTTGGTATACTTCAGGATCCCAGAATCTTCATTATCAGTTCAGCCCAATCTATATTTTGTTTGTGCTGATACAATACCCTACCACCAAACAAGGAAACTTTTAATGTTTCATTAATGGATTTTATAGATTCTGTATATTCATACTATACCTGCAATGTTCTGCTGTGCTAAACAAAGTAAACCAGGTTCCTTCCTTATTTTAAGCTAATTTTTGTTCATGTGCTGGTGTGTGAAAAGACAGTTTAAAATGATCTATAACAACAGGGTTAAGAGAGAGATTTAAAGGACAGCTTCTCTGTCGTTGCTTAGACTAACTTTTCATGTGTTACTGTGCAGTAAACTGTTAAGAATTCTACAAGCCTGTGCAATCCTTTTACTTAGGGGGGCACCGATAGAGATGTTCGGGGCCGATACTGATAGCTGATTTTTAAGGAGGCATATCAGCCAATACTGAACCAACTTCCGATACAGCTGTGTGCAGCTGGTAAGTCTGTTGTGCCGGACAGAAAGGAGGGAGGGATGGAGCATGGGGGGGCGGGGTAGATCAATGCCCCCTGTGGTGAGGGAGGAATGGGGCAGGCACTGTCCATCTGGGGTGGGGTGGGATGGGATGGGATGGAGCTGCTCACTGACGGGGGCAGCTCCTGCTGTTGTACACACCCTGGGAGGACACAGGGGGCATGGGTCACATGTGCATCCAGCTCTGTGTGGGGCAGGTGGGCTGCTGACGTGGACTGGGGCTGTGCCAGGCTCTTCTTGGTGGGAGATGGGGCTATGGAGGTGGCTGCAGCCACCCCAGATTTCACTGTAGCCCTGCCCCCGGTGCCGCTACCTCATGCCTGGCACAGCCTTGGTTCTTCCCAGAATGTGGGTGGAGATAGAGCACTGAGCTGGGGCTGTGCCAGGCGCATGACAGTGGCGGCACTAGGAGTGGGGCTAGAGGGACTATGGCAAAATCTGGGGTGGCTGCAACCCCCTCCATAGCCCCCGCACCAAGGCCAGCCCCTGCCAAAGAGAGCCTGGTGCAACCCCAGCTCCAGCCCGCAGCTGTACCATGCCCCATGCATATCTAGGGGCACACATTTCCCCCCACCCCCATGCTTTCCCAAGGTGCAAGCAGCAATGGGAGCTGCCCCCGCCCCTCCTGGACAAGCTGCAGCTCCGTCCCACACCCACCCCACCCAGGCAGCACCTGCCCCCCACCTCCCGCACCACAGAGGGCATTCATCTGCTCCCCAACACCTCTTCCCTCCCCCTTCCACCACAATGGACTTACCAGCTGCACGCAGCTCTCCATATTGCCAGGTTGTGCTTCTCGCTGGCTGCACACATGCAGGGGCATTTATCGTCCAAATTATTGGCCACATCAGGCAGATTTCTGATGCAGTCAATTTTCTTTATAGACTGGTACTGCTCCAATATTGGACTGATGTATTGGCACACCTCTACTGTCACTCTTACTATTTCTCTACTCTATCTACCCATCTGGTGCTCAGTCTCACCACTGCATGAAGAAACTTGCCATTAAGAACCAGCCTCCTTCTTTTCTATTTATTTTGTGGTGCAGTACGCAAAACAACATATGTTAAAAGGAATTTACCCAAATTCTTTTAGCACCTCCAAATGAAGCTAGACCTCCTCAAGCCCACTTTTTTGAGTCGTGGGCCAACATACAGTCCAATTCACAGCACTTTGAGAGAGAACCCCACACATTCAGACAGAAAAGAATCTAGCTAAATCAGTTTGGTAGAAAGCAGTTTTCTTCAGTGGTGGTCTCTGGTCTCCAGGGAATGCATTTCTGAACTCAGAACATAAACTACAATAAAGTATCTGGTAGTTTCTAAGGTCTGAATCTCAGTATTCATGAAAAGAAAACAAACCAAGACACGCATGCACCAAACAGATATGCTTGCTAAGGCTGCAGTGAAATCAACCAGGGACCAGAAAAGGAATGCTAGATAATCTGACAATTTGATAATTCAGTGAATTGTTTGAAAAATCCACATTTATTAACTAAATACTCCTTGAAGTACACGCATACAACACTGAAGACATTTTAGGCCTAGTACAAACACCAACCATTTCCAGTCCCTCTTCAGGATTTTATTACTTATAAACACCACCCAGGCCATTTGGCAGAGTTTCTTCCACCCCAGACGCTGCACGGAATGTGTGTACAAAACCCTCTGCCACGGCTCCGTGCGCTGGCCACCATCTCGAGCTTAGAGGTTCTCTTCCCTTCTGTGACAGCCAAAAGAGCTGTTTACATGAAACATGGAAAGAGAAGAAATGAGAAGCTTCCAAAATTTTCAAATGCCTCCCGAGTTCCAAAATGTCCAACTGCCTTCCTGGCTAAACACTGCTCCCTCCCAACAATGTTTACCATTCTGTTATGCACTGCTAAGAAAAATCTGCAGCTCAGTTGAAAAACAGGGGACAAATTAAAATATACTCAGCTTTACATCCAAATAAACAAACACAAGGAATGCTGTACCGACTGCATTATTCATGTTCATATTTAATTCAGGAAAACCCTCTGGTTTGGAACAGAATTCAAGATGCTGCAAACCCAGAGTCGGGAGGGGAC
Source organism: Caiman crocodilus (assembly GCA_030014935.1). Lineage (NCBI taxonomy): Eukaryota > Metazoa > Chordata > Crocodylia > Alligatoridae > Caiman > Caiman crocodilus. Next base: position 10,872,087 of record JAGPOW010001167.1, read on the forward strand.
TTTCCCACTGAATTTAGTTCTAGCTTGAAGTAGGGAACAGAGTCCTGTGGACATGATTTAGAAATGATTTACCATGTCCCCACCACGACCATTCTGAAAAATGAGAGGAAGAACAAGCTTACTCCAGCACTTTCTGAAGGAAAGAAATTCCCTGGGGTTTAGGCATGCCTACTACACACAAAAAAGCTGAAACCTCTCAACAAAATGAGGCTTCTGTGCAAAAGACTTCCTGTTGGTACTGTACAAAGTGGTCTAATAGGTTCAGTACTTAAGACTACCTTGGGCTCGGGATTCGCAACATCATGCACTGGGATTTCTGTTTTTAGTAATAATTTTTAACCAGGAACAGCAGGTTCTGGCCAACTCAACATGCCCCCATTCAGTTATAGGAAGCGAGACTATTACAGTGTAACCCACAGTTGAGTCAGGGCTTCTAGTTATAGTTGATTCTTGCTTCTATAAATCTCTTGGGAATACAGATTATCCCAAAGGGAGTGGAGAAAAAGCCACGATCCCTTGCTTATAATGGCCAACAGGAGAGAGATTGCACATGCAGGATAAAGTAAGATGGTGCTACCCTTTTTGCCTTAGGGACACAGATAAATGTCTCCTCATGAGGCTCTTCACTGTTCTGTTGCAATGATAACCTCAGAGAACAGGACCTCCAATACTGCAAAAACTTTCTGAGGTGGCATGTCTATGCAACATTTATTCAGGTTACTAAATCTTCTCTCTAAATCAGAGTCCTAATCTCTAGTCAGAATAAATCTAAAAGTAGAAGAAAACATACTGCATGACGTGTTTGGTGATGACATTTCCAATGCAAAACTTGTTCATAGTACTAAGGAGAAGTGTAAGAATATCACGCAGGGGTGCAGGCTGAACCTTGCCTGCCAGAATATAACACAGGCATGCAGGCATAAAAGTTAAGAAGATGAGACTATGATCTGAGATGCAATTGGCTAGGTACATAAAAGGCAATATAAAGAGTATGTCAAGAGTAAGAGGAAAAGCACAGAAACCACAGGTCCTTTATGCAGGGCAATCTAGTTAGAGATGATGCAGAGAAAGGTGAAGTATGTAATGCCTTTTTACTTCAGGTTTCACAACTACAGGCAACAGTGCAGTTGACAGCAAAGATGGGGAAGGAGTCAAACGGCCAAGAGTAATAGGAGAACAGGTTAGGAATTAAAGAAGAAATCGAATGCTTTCAAGATATCCGGCCTGGATGGCGTGGGGGCCGAGAAATACTGGCGGAATGGGGCCGCTGATGGAGTGTGGAATTAGAGCACTAGACACGCAGGTTGTTGGAAGCAGAAAACTTTACTTACAGCCCTTAGGCTGTAGGCACGTTCCTTGAAGTTACAAAAACTCAAGCAGGAACTCAGGCACACAAAAGCTCACACTCACGCAGGGTATGGGGCATTGGATGAATCCGGCGGGGAGTTGTTGTCGGTTGATCAGGCCTCCTTCGTGGCTCGGAAACACGCGCAAATCTTTCCTCATGTGTCCCAGCTGTCCTCTGGTTTGGGCGGGCATCGCCCAAGCCTCTTATTCGGTCAGCGGACCAATTGTCTACCAACACGTATACATAATTTAACGTGAACCAACCGCAAGCATGCACTCGCTGGTGCAGCTGCAAGGTTCTGGTGGGCTCTGACCATGCGCCAAAACTTTTCCCATGCTACAGGGGTAATTCCCTGCTCCCGTGCTCATAATGTGCTCAACACAAACTGTGCCAAGGCATCTCTTAACCACTGTGCACAGACAGATGGGATGCTCTGCAAGCTACTGAATTGGTTAAGGTAATTTCAGAGCCATTAACTATCCTTTTTGACAGCTTGTGGAGGTCAGATGAAGACCAGGATGAATTATAGTGCCCATCTTAAGAGGGGAAGGAGGAGGATCCAGGGAATTACAGACCAAACAGTCAGACCTTGATACCTGGAAAGATCACAGAGAAAGTTTTCAAGGTATCTACTGTAAAGCACCAAGAGGAGGAACAACTAGCATGGATTCACCAAGAGCAGGTCATGCCTAACCAACACGATATTCTTCTATGATAAGGCTTTGTAGATGAGGTGAGAACAGTGGATGCCATGTACTGGTACTCTGATTTAGCAAGGATTTTGACACAAATCTCCCATGACATTCTCACAGAAAAGCTAAGGAAATATAGACAGGGTGAAAGTACTGTAAGATGATCACAAGTGTTTGGATCAGCGTGCTCAACAAGTAGTCATTAATGGTTAAATATTTAGCTGGGATGGGGTATCAACATGGGTTCCCCCAGTGGTCTCTGTATTGTTTAACATCTTCATTAATGGTTTGGAAGATGGGACTGCATACATGCTTAGCAGTTTTGCAGATGGGACTAGGACCCAGAATGACCTGGATAGATTGGAAAAAAGGATCTGCAGTCAACCAAATGAAATTTGGCAAGGACAAGTGCAAAGTCCAGCACTTGGAATGGAATAACTGCATGCACAAATACAAACTGAGCAAGGATGCAGTACTGCAGAGGAGGAGCTGGATAGAATAAGCTGAATATGAGCCAACAGCATGCTCTTGTTACAAAGATGGCCAACAGTATACAGGGTTGTATTAATAGGAGCATCATTTGCAAATCAGAAGCAATTCTGCTGCTCTATTCAGCACTGGTGAGGCCTCACCTGGAGTACTGTGTCCAGTTTTGGGTCCCACATTTCAAGGAGGATGTTGACAATTTGGAACAAAAATTTGGCAACAAAAAATGACTAAAGCTCTGGAAAGCATGACTTATGAGGAAAAGCTGAAAAAGAAAAACTATGGTCATATAGTCTGGAGAAGACAGGGGGATTTGACAAGGCTTCTAATAGCTGAAGCAAAATTACAGAGAGGATGAAGATGGGCTTTTGTCTGTGGCTGTATGAGACGTGACTAGGAGTAGTGAGAACTAACTGCACAAGTGGTGCACAGCCAGAAGGGAGTGTGACCATGCCACTGCGCCCCCCTGGATCCAGCCTGACAATTTCCTCTAAGGTACAAAAAACCCAGAAAGAGACAGTAGTTCATTGTGATTTATTTTGTTATTAGTAAAGAATAATAATATTCCTTCTTAACATCATTGCACCCTGCCCCTGCAACTATTTATTCATGAACAAAGAAACTCACTCTTCGGTGTTCTCATCCTGACACCTCTGTAACCATTTCCTCTATTCAGATGCAACTTCTAAGCACTGTGACCAGGTGCAGCTTTGAGAAGTAGTAGTGAAGAAAAACTATTAAAGCTTTCAAAAAAACTCAACTGCTTGCTGTCCATCATTACCTACTTTCTTTATATACAAATAAATACCGAGAGCCAGAATGCTGTCCTTTAACTATGCTTTACTGGTGGAGATTTCTGAAAATTAAAATAAATTCAAGACAGACGTGTGTGTACAGACACACACAAATTTGCTTGTATGCTTTTATAATAAGCAGTATCAGTAGAAAGAGGCAAAAGGAAATTACTGATTACCTATATCTACAACCTATATCTACATCATTGTGTGTTATATACTGATTTAAAAAAAAAAAAAAAAATCGAACTGTGCCATCTCTGTGGAAGCTCAAGTATAGCTTTAAAGCTACACTTAAAAATCTTTTTTTTTTTTTTTTTTTTTTAAAGTCTTCACAACCTTGTTGATCTACTCGTTTTCCTCATGGCATCTTTCTGTAGTTATGACCTTTCTTCTCGTTTAGACAGGGACAGAATCTCAGACTTGGAGCCTGGACAAAGGGGTCAGGCTAGAATGTGATGGCTTCAGTGATTTATTGGTCTTCTATAGTTTAACCAACTTTTTCCCGCCAACAAGCATAATATAGGGCCTCGAATACATTAAGTATCTTCAGTTTTCTTTAACAGACATTTAAGATACACATTACCCTGTGTGACCACTGTAGGTCCCTGGGTCGTGGGTAGTCCCCGAGACGTTCCTTTACCCCTCCTTCTCGCCCGCCACGACTTTGATGGTCCACAATATAAAGGGGAGGATGTTCAGTGGTGTTATCTGTATAATGGGGATCCGCCTGCGGGGTACTCACGATTTGGGGTCCTGATGGTCCACGAGGC